>JARUPY010000396.1:4800000-6000000 GCA_029817715.1 Melastoma dodecandrum | reverse complement strand
GCCGGCAAGTACTGATTTTAGGTATGACGTAATGGTAGCAAGCCTGCTTTTTCTTTGCAGGAAGAGTGACCCAAGAAAGTGTAATCTTCAGCTTCGGGACGGCCTTGTTGGATCTTCTCAGTGGGAAGCACATTCCCCCTAGTCATGTGAGTGCTCGTTTTCTGTACTGTGCTAAAAAATGGGGAAAAGAAGTGGAAGAAAAGAGTCCTGTTTTCTTGTTTGATTCATTTGATAATTTTTAGTGGCTTTCAGCATTGTGCTTTTGCATATCCTTTCTTTTAAGGCATTGACCATTTTCCTCCTGGTTTTCTGATTAGATATAGAAATAATCACCAACTTACTAAATTGAAATGTGCACCTGGTCGAATGGAAATGTCTTCTGTTGAGAGACTTGAAAGCCCAAGAGAATAGTGAATTCTTTGCTAATCTCTTGTGTCATACAACGGTGCAGGCTCTTGACATGATTCGGGGCAAAAACATCCTCCTCTTAATGGACTCCCACTTAGAGGGTAACTTTTCTGCTGAAGAGGCGACTGTAGTTTTTGAACTGGCATCTCGGTGCTTGCAATATGAACCCAGGGAGCGTCCGAATACCAAGGACATCGTTTCAACCCTTGCTCCTCTTCAGAATAAATCGAATGTAAGCTAACCTCATATGTTTCACTTCGCCTGGTTGCGGCTTAAATGCCTCAAGTAGCTATCATTGTGCATGCTTCCATTGGCAGCCTGGCACTGATCGTAATGTGTATAAAATTTGCAGGTCCCGTCTCATGAAATGCTGGGGATCCCAAAGCATGAAGAAGCGCCTTCAACTCCTCCACACCCTCTATCTCCAATGGGCGATGCTTGTACACGGATGGACCTGACAGCTATCCATCAGATTCTCGTTAATACGCACTATAAGGATGACGAAGGAACAAATGAGGTAAATGGAATAAGCACATACAGATATTTTGCGGAAGGAATGTCTGCCGTGATAATAGTGACTTGCTAATTAGTGAATGAGATTGTGCAGTTATCGTTTCAAGAATGGACTCAGCAAATAAGAGACATGTTGGAGGCAAGAAAACGAGGAGACTTGGCGTTCCGCGATAAAGATTTCAAAACAGCAATAGACTGTTATTCTCAGGTACCCACTTTTGTAAAGCTTGCTGAATCCTGAATACACGTCATGGGGATAGGACCTACGAAAAGGCTGTTATTTCTTACTTACAGCTAATTCATTACAGTTCATCGATTCGCTAGGCTGTGGGCAGCAGCAACTCATGTTTCAATTGTTTACATTTCTTTGCCCTTAAACTATGCAGTTCATTGATGTCGGGACCATGGTGTCCCCAACTGTGTTTGCACGCCGGAGCCTCTGCTACCTCATGTGCGACCAAACTGATGCTGCTGCTGCCCTCCGAGACGCGATGCAAGCGCAGTGTGTGTCCCCTGATTGGTCCACTGCATTTTACATGCAGGCAGTGGCGCTCGCAAAGTTGGATATGCAGAAGGATGCAACCGACATGTTGCATGAGGCCGCAGCTTTAGAAGAGAAGAGACAGCGTGGCGGAAAAGGATCCTGAAGACTCCTCTTGTGATTTTTTGTGGGGGAAATGAGGATCTGCTGTTTATGGTGTTTTGTAACAAAAGAAAACATGGGATTCTGGTAAGAAAATGGAGGGATGATTTGTAGTAATTTGGTGATGATACGTGTATTGGGGGAATAAATCAATAGCACAATTTAATCTCCCCATGATCTTAGTCACTCAGGCGTAGCTATATCTGACTAGGATATGATTTACATCTGAATATCGAAATGTATCAACAACTAAATTGTTTTTTGTATTGTACAATTTCTACATCACATTTGAAAGAAAAAGATATCATGAACTCCTCGCCGTCGACAGTCTCCTCAGTAAGGAGCTATGCGAGCTTGTGGAGGATGTCAACGTGCGTTGCGATTATCTGCTTCGCCCGTGCATAAGCCTTCTCAACTAGCTCCCCTACCTCGGCATCCACTACGTCTGTAGTCGCCATGGAATAATCCTTCTGGGACGACATCTGCCACATTCTTACAAATGAAAACAGGTTCCAACTGAAGCAACTCTGATTTTTACTGATTATTGCAGAAGCATGCCCGTTGCCCCAAGAATGGGTTGCCCCCAGGTCCACCAATGGCGATCTGACCAATCTTTTTGCTGAAGCCGAACCACTCAACCATCTGCCTAGCTACGTGAGAAACTTCCATGAAGTCATTCGATGCTCCGGTCGTTACATTCTTCATCCCATATATCACTTCCTCAGCCACCCAACAAATTGGTAAACTCAAAAAGGTTGAGACTCAAAGATAAGTCACATAATCTTCGAGCATCAGCCAGAATGAGAAGGATCTTCGAATGAACCTTCCACCAAGATCAACCGCCCCCTGATTCTCCAGGTAGCTCTGACTGTACAAACCCGACTCAAATCTCTCCTCACTGGGAGCATATAAGGTGAGACCACCGGCTTGGCCACGGGGAATGTATGAGAACTTAGCCACCCGGTCATATTCTGGCATCAATGAACAACCAGAGCATGCCCAGCCTCTGTGCAGACCAGACCACAACCGTATTCAAAACCACAAGGCATAATACAAGGTAATCGTAAAGAATTGAAATTGAAATCCACAAGTTACGAAATCATATACAACCCATGGTTGGAGTGACTAATTTCTTCTTTTCCCCCGAGACAATGGCGCTCTTCTTCTCTGGTAAACTATGATCCTTTCTGGGGCATCGCATCTCTTCTTTGCTAATTTCCTTGAGGTCGTGCCTGGCTGCAAGAACGGCAGTCTCAGTCGTCAGGTTTTGCAGGTCGGCCCCAGTGAAACCAGGATTTCTCCTAGCTATCTTCTCAAAGTCAACATACCTTGGCCAATGCTTTTCTCCTAGAAGGGACCTGCCGATTAAAGACGAAATCAGCAAATGACTGCCTCAACAGTACAAGACATCTTCCACGTATGCTATAAAAAATGACAACACCATGGGTTCTTCGGGCACAACAAATTTCCTCGAGTTCATCACCACATGCATCTAGCATCCCAGTTAACAGCACTTCCTTCAAATAGAACGGAAACAGTGACATTCCATTCCATCTCACCTGAAGGATCTTCAGTCTACAAGCAACATCCGCCGTATCCACCGCGACCTGCCTGTCGAACCTCCCCGGTCTCAACAGAGCCGCATTGAGCACATCAGGCCTATTCGTCCTCGGAGAACCCATCCATCTCAGTCAAGAGCCGGTTGATAGTCTGCTCCCTTTCATCATTACCTCCACCCAGCCCCGCACCTCCATGCCTTCAATCTGCATCAATGAACACGAGCATGGTGCCTTCGACTTGGCCTTCTCAAACAAGTCCCTCACCCTCAACTCTCCAACCCCAGCCCCGGGAGAACCAACCAACAAACACCGTTTTGGTAAGTCCACCACATCCTGCAATTCCAGCTTCGCTTGGTCGGCACCAGCGACATCAGCAAAGATCACCCAGGGCCGTCCGAAACAGGAAGAAAAGCTAGGCGAAAGACAAGCCACCTGAGTTTAGACTAAGAATTGGGTTGGGGGTGCGCCGGGCCCAAGCAGTAGTGCAACGCCAGGGCGACGCTCGAGCAGGCCCGGTAGCAAGCTACCGTTGAGGCCCACTCCCCCGTGATAAAAATTAATTTAATATCATGTGGGCCGATGGCCCACGTATCAGATATTAAACTGATAAGAACAGATACTACACTTGATCTTAGCCAAAAGGCCGAGAAAGGTATGACTTGGATGGGTGCCGTGGGTGTTCATTTTATACAAAGCCGTCCATCCTTCCCGTCCCTTTTCCAACGGTGTGGGACTACCTCATAAGTCAAAGTGTCTTGGCTAGTTGTGTTATCGGGACTAGGCAGTGCTTCTCTCCCGACTGCCCACTCTCAATTCCTTCTCCGGGTTATCCCTTGTCACTGCAGTTGGGTACTGCATCATCATCTGGGCATTGTCAGCGCGGGAAGAGAGAATCGAGGGGTGGTACCGCCCTTGGCAGACTATAGTGTGGTTGGTTGGGTCAACACCTTTCAAGATCTTAGCATTCTCGTTCCAAGGCCTTAATCTCGCTCTTGGAATCCAGCTATCCCTGCTTGAAAATCATAGCTATATTGATAGCTCTGTAATTTGTTGAAAGCAATCCAAACAGTGGGACAATTTCATTGCTGGGTAAGAAATGATGCCACCCAAGGAGTCTTTTGTGGAGAGACGTCAAAAAAGCAAGCCTCATTGTGCCGATGTCTCCTTGTCCTCTGGTTGTTGCATGACACTGGGCTTATGGTCACAGAGAAAGTGACTTCAACATTTACTGCTAAATCAAGCAGGCGCGGTGTTGCCTTCCTCCCTATCCTTGTTGTTTCATGGTGTTACTGCACCTCAAGATTGCGACATGACATACTGAAGCACCTTTTGTTGTTTCTCAGGTCAATGATGATATAGGCATACCGGGTGTTATCTATTCCTACTACGACAATGCACCCCCATTGTCCTTGGGGCAATGGACTTGCTTTCCGTGATCCATGCGCTAAGCTCATTCCAGATTTACGCCGTGACTCTGTCATCGAGGCTGCATACACAAGCAGGAAAAATCAGCCTTGCGCCCGGCAGGTTTGGGTAATATTCTAAATGGTCTTCCGCATCATGTGCTGTTCCTTCACTGTAATGAGGGAGTCCGCCTACCAGTCCCTGATGTGGTTGGCCGAGGAAGAAGCCGAAGAAGTTTAATCTCATGTGGTTAATCAATTGGGGGTTAGGGCTTGTTGGGTTTGGCCACGAGTAGGATTGAGACTGATGTCTACGAATGTTGATGACGGCCTTGGTCTTAGGATCTTCAAATTTCATTAACTGGTTAGCAAGTGCCCATGCCTTTAAAAAGATTGCATGTATTTGTGCTGATCAATAAGTAGTCATAAACAAGCAGTAAATCTAGAAAGGGTTGATTCACCACAAGTGAAAAAATCAGCCGAAAGAAAAAAGTTCAAGTTGTTGATTCACTGCATAGTACAATTGCTTAACCCTGGACACAGGAGTAGGGATCTGATGCCTGACCACATTCCTTAAAAGAATCTTTATTGTGCGGAAAGTATGACTGCTGAAAGAGATATCAAAGTGGAGTACAAACCAGTGGCCCTTTGCTGCCAGATTTTCTCAATGGGATGCCTGCATAGATTTAATGATTTGGATTAAGCCGTGAATGATTAAAAGGGATCGTGCTTGATATTATCAAGATGAAGTGTCGGACCAAAGAAACTATCACATGAATCTCACTAAAACATTGGAAATAAACTGGAACACATAACATGCACGGGGATCCCTTAAGCAGCTACAAAACTGGTTAATTTTCTGTCGTGCATGCCTTATTCATAGACATGAGATTCAATAATAGCATAACGAAAGCAAAAAAAACTACACCGAGAAAGGGCCGACAACAGACAACTAGCCACAACAAGCCCCCGTGCCCATCATCAAAAGCGAGTTGACTAATCAAATAGGACAACATAAGACCTATAAAGTGCTTTAGTGGGTAATCACCCCATTCCGACCCCCTTAGTCTTAATAGTTCACTGACCCCGGCCCACTGACATCATTCCACTGAAAATGGGACATCCAGGCATCCAGCAAATGCTCTCATATTTCAAGTCTGGACCAACAAATTCACCCGACACAGTCTAAGATTAAACAGGAGTTCCCCAAATAGGCTTAGTCAAAACACCGGCTAAGTTACGATACCACATTCAGAAAATAACGATTACTATAGCTTCAAGCGAAGAAAAAAATGTGATCCGAACCTTTTCAATTCAACTGGATGAATGAGAATTCACTACATTAGGATGGAGACACAGAACAATCGATACATCAACCATTAACAACGAATTACCTCGTCATGTCCATGTCCATGGCCGTCATCACCATGACCCTCCCAAGGATGACGCCAACCCTAAGGATAAATCAAGAACAAAACTCAGAACTGAGTCACCTAGAACTCAAAAAAGAAGCAAGAAAATTCAAACAGATTAGCCCTTACCAATACCACAGGACCATCTTGCTTCGCCCGGTAAAGGATCCAGAACCTAAAATGCACATAAAGAGAAAACCACAGTAAGGTAACGAGTCTCCAAAGGAATCCTCGGCAAACATCTCACGATCATTTACACCTCCCAAAGAAGAACAGATAACCTTAGAGTAGTCACGTTTCAACCCCTTCATCAATGGACAGTTGCACACCCGTTCAAAATCATCAAAAGTGTAGATCATCCAAGTTGATCTCCAAATTGATTTTCTCAAATCAAGGCTACCGAAAACCTAATCCCAAGCACGGGCACATTGATTCCTGACCCCAGCTCGAATGCCTACAAATTGGTCGATTCCCCAAGCTGACCGAATCTTCGACACAAATCACACAACACTGCCCAAGGTCAAGGCCCTCAACCGTGGAAATCACTAGGTAAAATATTCGATTCGGTAAAAGAAGCAGCGGCAGGAGCAGCGTCACAATCGGCCAAGAAGGGGGAGAGATCTCAGGCTCACCACATGACGGCGCAGAGGCCCTTTCCGGTGACCGTGTGCCACCGCTTGGGGTGGTGGACAGTGACACCCTTGTAAGTCGTGCCCCCTTCGTGACCTCCTCCTCCCATTTTCCCTCCGCCACTCCTCGGGGAACACTGATTTGGAATCCGACTTGATGGAGACGGCCCCCCCCCCCCCCCAACCCGGGTGGAGCTCGACCGGGTCGGGTCGGGTTAAGCCCATTATAGGCTCGAAGGCCCTATCCACTGTTAGGCCCATTAAGGTCACCGGAGAACAAATTGTGGTTGGTTTGAAGGGGGGGTGTTACTATAGCATTTCCAGATAGCAAGAAAAACAACAATTATGGTGTTTCAAGAGACGAGAGAAAAGAAAAGCTTCTATTCATTTCCACCCCAGAAGAAAAGTTAAATTGGGACTTTCTTTTGTATTATGATCACTTACATTGGAGATGGAGTCGTTCATCCTGGATAGATTTGGGTCTGAGGGATCGCATGTGGAGCCGGATCTGAAGGTGGTGAAGATTAAAAAAGTAATCACGTTTTAAGGGGTGTTCTGGAAACATGATCCTCCTTTAATATGGGAAGTCTCTTTAACTTGGTGCGCCACATTTAAGATTTATAGCCCGATTAGGCCGAACCATTGTAAAATGAAGAAATTAGCTTTTCCTTTTATTCTTTTGCTGTACAAATTTAAAACAGACACCAAAGAAAGAGAATTATGGGGTGATTGTTCCTTCCTCAGCAGAATAGGTCGGTGTTCTTTTTCTTCTTCTTCTTCTCCAATGTACCCAAAATCAATTACGGACCAACTCTCTCCAGATTTTCTAGCACTTTGAATGCAAAGTGAATGATTACGAAGTAACTGTAGGCGATACAGTGCATTGTTACCTTGGTAAGGATCTTTCTTACATCTAAACCAATCCAAATCTAGCAACACCTATAAAAAACTCGGTCTCCGGTGACGACGCTCCTAATTTCAGCTTGCACCAATACGCAATACCATTCTCAAATCTTCCGATTAATAAAATTCATCTTCCCGGGGCCCCAGTTTTCTTTTCCTTGCACTGTACAACCCAAAATGGTCGAAGTTGCGCTCTTTCTTTTTTGGCATCAACAAACCTACATGGACAGAGGAAGAAGCATCCTGCGCCTCTTTTTCCTGGCTGATCTTATTCTCTTAGTAACCTTCATGCCTACAAACAGCAGCAGCGTGAAAGATACCAAGGTAAAAGCGAGTCGGATATGCCTAAAATATAAGGAAACTGCCGAGAAAACCAAAAAGGCTAGAACTACGAGCTCCCATATCACGAATAGCACAACATCCACCCTGCACCCACAGAGACATAAGGAAGAGGGTGTTATTGCGAAAGAGTAATCCGGTAACTATTTAATGGAAATAAACCAGTCACGATGGACAGCCCACCACACCAGACCCCAGAAAAGAGCGATGTATGACCACGGAATGAAATTGGCCTCTTTTTTGAAGTGAACTGCAAACCAGTGGAAAATACCCCTATCTCAAATTACACACGAAGAAAACATTTCCTGGAAAACCATGCGTTCTTCAGTCCTTCCTAGCACCATAAAGAAGGCTAAGTCCCAAAATGAAAATAATATCAATGTCTTAAATGGTAAAACATTGTGAAAGTGTCCCTTCATGGTCATCCCCTTCCCACTACAAATAAAGTGCAAAACAGCACCCCGAGTTGTCATCACATATCGAGGCAAACTCATAGTGCTCAAAAGCATCTGACCCTTTAGCTCCCAACAACCTTTTCTAGTCATCTACCACACTACCCGATCTCCATTTTTATGAATCACTGTGCACTTTGGAGCACCTAAACTATAAAATACCCAAAAAGACCAGAACTTGTTGATTTTTCTAGCTGACATGAATATAGAGGCAACGGGCAAAGTTTAAAAATTTTGTATCCAAACACTCAAATTCCCCAGCTGACCCCATAACACGCCAACCACTGCGCCCTTCGATGATACAGAATTAAACTCCAACCCAAAATTCAAGATCATGCCGAGAGGATTCATCAAACAGATTCAAATGAGCCCAAATCCACATCCGAAAACCCTCGGGCGAACGCAAACAATCGACCCAGTTCCCACTTCCTCGGCGGTCGGAGACGATGGCGTAACGAATCGGGTGGGCATACCTGGAAGAGTGGGACGAGGTGGCGGAGGAGGAAGTGGAGGAGAAGAAGGAGACGGTGGCCCAATCGTGCTTGGATCGAACTTGGTACTCTCTCAACTGATCCGCCAAGTTCGATCTCGTTATCATCGCGAGGCAAACGACCCCCCCCCCCCCCAATCCCGCGGGCCCTAATTAACACCAACTCCTCCTTCCAAGCGGCGAAACAGCTCGGGGAGGGAAGGGGGATGGCGGAGATTCGACGATGGCGATGATATTGACCGTCGATCTGGCCGGAGAGGGGGTCAAAAAAGGTGGTTCCTCGCGGGGACTCGAGTTTCTCCTGTCCACCCCGCCCCTGAAAACAGAAAGGAGTTTTACCACGCGGCCCAAAACGGCCTATGTTATTGGGCGTCGCTGATGATTGGGCGGGCCGGGCTGGTAGTTGATAATGGGCGGATCAGCTGGGGAGCCTTTCCACGAGCCGCCTGTTTTTCATTTTTCAATAATACCGACCGCCTCGTCCTGTTTGTCCGAAACCCGCCTAGAAATTCTTCTTTCTAGCACCTCTGCGTTAATGATACCGGCGGGTAAAACTTCATTTCTAGGATGTTTATCTTCCGTAGACGTAATTCCGTGCGAATCTTTATTGAATCTTCGACCAAGTCAGTAAATGACCTCCAGGTCAAGGCAATCGTGTGTGCAATACCAACAAAAAGAATGCCTATGCCTTCACTTTCTGAGCTCTTCAGCTCGTGGACAAGTTATTCGGATCATGATGATATGTAAGTCTTTTTTCACTTTGAGCATTCACATTTTGGATACTACTTCCAACATCTTGGAATATTGTGATGGTGCAAGCAACAATCCCGCCCGACAAAGCTTCCCAAAATCACCAGGTAGTCTTGGGAAGGAGACGGCGGGGATGAAGGGGCATCATTGGCCGAAGTAATGAAGGACAGGGCTGGAGCAATTGACGAGCCGATGATCTTCTCTAACAACACTTCTTTCATCTTGTTCGTGAAGGCGGAGATGGGGACGAAGACTGACGCGAAGTCATATTTATATGTATGCAAGAAAGTTGAAGGCTCACTGGGTGCTTGTGACGATGCATCCTCTATCAAAAACACTCTTTTGCAACTTACCTTCCCAAAAGCGATAAATTCTTACACGAAATCACGAACCCGTGTTTAAATTCGTGTTTACCCCCGTGTTTTTAGGGGATGTCCAACCACACTAGTTTGTATCATGACTATATTAATCGACCAGGAGGAGATCAAGAAGAAGAAGAAGGGGAAGATCCCGGTCGTAGGGACCAAGAAGGCCGAGGAAAAGGCTCAAAAGGCGCATCTCTTTAGGTGGATGATTGGTCGACCCGAGCCCACGTGTGTAGAAATCTTACCGTTTGACCTAAAAGCTTAAGCTATTAGGTGATGTTTGATTATACAGTACTCCCCAGATTCCTTTATTTAATTAAAACTATATTTCATTTATTAAAAAGGAGCAAAAAATATATATAATACCTTATATTTGTCAACATTGAAAGGAAAGACACCGTCAAAAGACATGTCTGGGGTGATAAAATAAACTTTAAAGATGAAGCAACAACATTTTTCACCTTATGATCGGTAGTTACGCTCTCCCCTATATAGAATGCGGCTGACGACGTGATATGTCTTCATATCAGAAAACAACTTGAAGAGATCACGAGAAATGGCTTCGTGGATCAAGCTTAGCATCATCTCCCTCATCGCTGTCGTAATATTGCTTCAGAGCGATCCTCCGGCCGCTCGAGTTCTAATGTCGAATGGCATGCCCGATGCTATTTTTGTGCGGAGGTGGGTCTTGCTGAGAAACGACCTCCAGCCTGACCTCACCCTTCACTGCAAGTCCAAGGACGATGACCTCGGCTCCCACGCCCTTCGTACTGCTGAAACGTGGGAGTTCAGCTTCCACCCCGCCTAGTTATTCATGACTAGGTTCGACTGCATCTTCCGGTGGTAAGGGCAACAAGGCCTCCACAAATTCAACGTTTATAGGCAGACCAGGGATTTCATCTACACGAGGGTCTGGTGGGATGTTACGGCCACCGGCCTCTGCAGGCGTGAAGGTAAGGATATAAAATGTTACCCCTGGGGCTGATCCACAGCGGGGAAATGTTCATCCACTTTCGAATTTCTTCCAGTCTCGTGTATTCAACACCTTTTCCTAATTAAAGATGAGTAAGAAGGATAGCCGTTTCACATCTCATTCATCATTATTCGGTATGCAAGGAAACCAACAGTGATACCGCAATTCACAGATGAATGAAACTGATACCCCCAAAATGCATCCAAGCACAGCTGTTATTACTTCAGAAAGACTCCCGGCACTCTGATTCTGATGCCAAATTGTAATGATGCCTTCTGGGATTCTAACCACCATATTCCAGCATAACGATGCTGATGGCGTGCGCAACCTTCATTGCAAGTTTACGGGAAAACGCCCCCGTCGTTCACGTTCTCCATAAGGGTGAATCATGGCAGTTAATCTTGATCCACCTGGCTTTCTTCATGAGGACGTTTCGTTCTTCGGAAACTTCCAATGAAACGGGCAGCTTTCTCTAATTTGACTTGTGCAGGCAGAAGAGTGTACGAGTACTGTTTGTTATCCTTGGAACTCCAATGTAATCACTATAGGCTTAGCGTTTTACCATATCCGAGCATGCAATATTAAAAGAGCAATGAGATGGGATGATTTTTCATAGTTTTGCCAACTTGATGTTTGTTTAGTTTCAGAAGAGGAGGAAGAGGAAGGAACAGAAGGAGAAGTTGAAGAAGTAGGATTAGGAGGAGGAGGAGGAGGCTGCTGATACTCCTTCCAGCTGCAGAGGAGAAGGTATTCCTCGAGAAGATACTCGTTGTAGGTGGCTGTCACTCCAAGAAGCCGAGAAAGCCTCTTCTCTTTCTCCCTTCTCTGCCACCACTTCGGGTTGCAACAATGAGGCCCCAAAGGGAAAGAGAAGAAGGATTTACTGAAGAAAATCAAGGAGAAACTTCTGGGGATCATCCCAAGAGTCAACAAGATGAAGAGGAAAAGGGAAAAACAGAGTGCTACCCAGTGTCCGGTTAAAGCAATGTCTTTGCGCAGTACCGTAGATCCCCGAATTGGCCTTAACCCAAAACGCTCAAAATTAATCAAGTTTTAATTACATACGATTAGATTTTGATTAAACTTAACCGAGGATGCTCTTTTAAATTTTAAAGATTATCAAACATATTTACAGTTCCATAAAAATTGTTGAAAATGTGTAGTGATATTTAATTAATGCCTATTATTTCTGACATGATTTATGTAATTGATTTCGAATTAAAAATTAGTTAAATATAACTAATATTCTAACTACATTTTCATTAAGCGACAATATTACTTTTAAATTTTTCATGATTTTTTTTAAGCATTCTACTTTTTTAATTTCGGATTGAAGGATTAATTTACGACTTTTTAGATTTTTATTTAAGTTCGGATCAATTTGAAAAGTCCAACTTAGATTTTCAGAATCATCTAAACCGAAGAATTCCCCAATCAGTCAGTGGACAACGCCGTAAGAGATTCTCACGCACACTTAGACAAATAAAAATAATAAAAAAGGAAAAAAAGGACAATCAAGGAACAATCCCAACAATCTTGACGGACGGGGACAGCAACATTCCTTCCTCCTAAGCGCATTTGCTCTGATGGCTCCCCAATGGGGCTGGGCTACCAACGAAATCAACGGCCTCATCAAAAAATTCTTCTCGATCCTAGAGGAGGGACGATCAGCGAAAAAAGGAGGAGGAAATGAGGGGATCGTCTGATTCTTTCACTAAAAAAATCCCAGAAGAAAAAATCCCAAAGGACGGGAGCCAAAAACCTCTACAGACGGAGACGAACTTCATCTTCCTCCTCTCGGGAGCTACACCCAAAACCAGTTCCAATGCCTCCTCCTATCTCGGCTTCAAGGCAACCTCACCAATAGCGGACGCTTTCTTTCGGCTTCTCCAAGTAGATGCCACTCAACAACAACAAATCCAACAGCAGCCCCCACGTCCCATCTCTTCCTTCCCCATCTTCGACTGCCTCTGCTCATTTCTCGTGGTGCCAAGGTGATCGTTAAAAAAGGATGGTGTTGAAGCAAACCAAGGCTCAGAAGAAGACTGATTACGACAAGCAGCTGTGCTCCCTCCTTGACGAGTACGTCCAGCGGCGAGCCCACATCCTCCCGACATCCCCAGATCCAGCGGCGACGTAACTCGCGTCCTCTCCGACACCCCCAGACCCAGCAGTGATGACCGCATCCTCCCGAACGTCCAGCTATGGCGACCCGTCTCTCTCTGAAGAACCCCGAAGTTCTCTGAGTTCCGACGCCAAGGATGTCGCACCCAAAGCGTTCACTTCTCAGCCCTGACATGCCAGCGGCTGACCCATCGCGACGACGTCAAGACGGCTCCCCTCTTTGTTAGTACGTGCACGTATGTGCCAAGACACTTTATAATATACGTGAATAGTTGTTAATAAAGGCAAGCATTTACTGTTTATTAATTATTTTTCTGCTCATAATTAACTTTACGGTAAAGTCCCATAGATTGATTATTTGTCAATCTAAAATTGTCCTTGATCGGATAGATGTTTAGATGGGACATAAACATCTAGATCAACGTCGAGTATAACTTACGTCGAGTTAGACCAAGGGATGAATGTTCAAGTTATACTCAGGGATGCCTAAGTTTAGGGTACACTGGACACGACCCGTTTATAGAGAATACCACATATTAAACGTCATTGGTAACTTCTCTTGTTGAACGAGTGTAACTGATCTCCTGACTTGAGACCTCCATTTATTCTATGCGTGGAGTTGTTTACTTTGATGCCGTTAAAAGCAGTCTTTAATCGGATTGTGAGTAATACGGTTATTGGGTGTGCAACGAAGCGTAGAGAGGATAGTGTTGAGTCAATATAGGATTCATCACTCTCTTGGATTAGAGAGTTGACATCTTAGCCGCTTGATTGAGATATTAGTGATTTTAAACACACGGCCGTGGAGGAATGTTTATCATTCAAGTTAAGATCTATTATATCTCAGAAATCAAGTAAAATGATTAATTTAGTGATGACATATGATGCACTGAATTAATCAGGATGTTGGTAAGATGAAGAGATTGAATTACACAGAAATCGGTTCAATGTGGTTTCGGTTCATGACTAATATTCTATTACGTTGGGTGGCTGAAAACTGTTGCTAGACGGTTACCTCAGTCTATGTATGGATCTACATTGCCTTCGTATATAGAACCTAGAGGTTTGCACGCAAAAGCACGTGAACACGGAAATTGATTATTTAATTCTAATGGATATTAGAGTTAAAAGTATAAATTTTCAAAATTAGAATTTGTTGGATTACAAATTTATTCTGAAATATTCGGAAGCAATAAATCCTAGTGTTGGATTTAAATTGATCAAATATGTCTCAGTTGTAGACTATAATGATATAATTATAATAATTAATTATTATATCATTTTATAATATAATATTATATTATTATTAATATCAATATAAGGCTCGAAGCCCATTTGGCCCAATTGAACTAAATTTCAATTGTTTAGTTCTCGGTACCTACCCAATTGCAAAAGTAAAATTATTAGCTATTGGCTATTGTAGCATAGCATTGCTACGTGGTGCAATTTATTATTTTTGACAATTAATTTAGTTATAAGGCGGTACCACATCCGTTAAGGTAAAAACAATATAAATAGATGAAATTGGCCGTTTAACCATAAGAAGAAATCAATCCGGCCAAGAGAAGTAAATTTTATTCGGCCACAGAAGGAAATATTTGTCCGAGGCTTCCGAAAGAAAACAGTTGAAAGAATTCCGAAGGCTAGCGCCGAAGGAATTTGAGTTTTCATGTCACGTGTGCATGGATACTTCTAGATGAGTCACGTTTGGGACTCTTAAAGCTCGCATCCAATACAACAAGGTATATGTTTTGTTTAAGGTTATTATTCGATTTATACGTATCACATAGATCCGGGACTCTGTTTCGAACAGTATTTTTCGAAACGAGTTTCCGCTGCGCCCGGTGGAAACCCATCACTCTTATAATTCAGCTTTAGCAAGCCCCAAGGAGACACCCGGCCACTCCACCCCTCGATCACACCCCCAGGACTCGAAAAGCAATCGACATCGCCTACGCTCAACGCTCCAGCGAAAGTTGGATCCGACAGCCTCACCTCGCTCCGTTTCTCGTCGGACGGCAACTCGAACCACATCAACCCGCAGACCCGACTCCGGATCCAGATCCAGATCCGGGCTTCAGATCTCATTGACCCGTGTGTTCCTGACGTCTCCAGATTCGGCTTCCCCTCAGTGTCAACAACACAGGTTCGGCCACAACGAACCCAACAGCTGACTCACCGCGATGGCATCAAGAGGATGCCCTTTTGTCGTCCTGCTCCAGCAGACCCCAAGGCGACCTCCAGCTGGCAGCAATTAGCTTGGCGGTGACCTGATGGCAACCGATCCCTAGATCCGTGGCGGGACATCCGACCCACGCCACTAACCCTCATCGTACCCACTTCCTCGTCCTCCACCTTCTCCCTTCCACACGCCTGAATGAGATCTTGGCAAACCCACATCAGGGGCCGATGTCGACGGCACAGCGAGGTCGAAAAGAGCCGAAGGTCGGGAGGCCTTGAAACGGGTATGGCGGTGGCTCCTGCAATCGTTCCTTCCCAACGGCCTCGGCCCCCTTCTCAGTCGATGCCTGCCCTAATGGGATGTAATACGAACCAACGCACCCCGAAATTCGTCGAATGACTTCCTTAAGGCTAGAATAGAATCTGGGGTGTGTTGGTTCGTGTTACATCTCATCAAGTGGTATCAGAGCGGGTTGATTGATTATGATTTCTGTCGAGTGTTGCAGGCTAATACGAGCAAGATGATTATGTTGACTGGTTCGAATTATTCTTCTTGGAAGTCTCAGATGGAAAATCTGCTTTATGTAAAGAATTATTACATGTTTGTTTTCTCTACAAAAATACCAGAGGATAAGACAGATAAGCAGTGGACTATCTTTCACAGGCAAGTGTGTGGATTTATTAGATGGGTTGAGGATAATGTATTGAATCATGTCAGTGGAATCAACCATGCTCGGACTCGCTGGAGTAAACTTGAGGAGCTTTATGCCAGCAATACATGAAGCAACAAGATGTATGTGATGAATCAGCTGTTGGGATTGAAGTATAAGAATGGTTCTTCAATGGCGGATCATATCAACAGCTTTCAGGGTTATATTAATTAGTTGTCTTCCATGGGTCTTAAATTTGAAGACGAGTTGCTTGGTTTGTGGTTGTTTGGTAGTTTGCCGCATACTTGGGATAATTTCAGGACATTAGTTTCGAATTCAGCTCCAAAAAGAGTGGTTACATATGATTTAGCGAAGGCTAGCTGTATGAATGAAGAGGTAAGGAGAAAGTCTCTTGATTCTAATTGTTCTTCGAAGTCGGATATTCTGGTCACCGAGTCACAAGGGAGAAGTTATAGCCGTGGACCGAAGAATATAGATGGTAATTGTAGAAGTAAGTCTCGAGGAAAGTTTGCGGATGTTAAATGTCATCATTGTGGTAAGAAGAGACATCAAACCTTTTTGTCGGCTATTGAAGAAGGAGAATAAGCAAAGATATAAAAAGAAGGGCAAAGACAAGAAATCAGGTGAAAGTAGTGATACAAATCGAGTCGCCACTACTACTGAAGATTTTCTGATTGTCCATGATTGTGACGTGGTTAATTTGACTAGCCACGATACCAGTTGGGTGATTGACAGTGGTGCTTCTGCTCATACTACCTCTCTGAAGGATTTCTTCACTTCTTACACACCAGGTAGTTTTGGATTTGTGAAGATGGGAAATGATGGTGAGGCAAAGGTTGTTGACATTGGTGATATTTGCTTGGAGACTAGTACTGGTTCTAAATTGATTCTGAAAGATGTAAAGCATGTCCCAGACATCATGTTGAACTTGATTTCGACTGGAAAACTAGATGATGATGATTATTGTAGTACCTTTGCAAATGGAAGATGGAAGCTTACCAAATATTCGATGATTGTGGCCAGAGGTAAGAGATCTTCGGCTTTATACATGTTGCATGCTAAGATTACGAATCATGTCGTTAATGTGGTAGAAAATGTGGCTATAACTGAGTTGTGGCACATAAGGCTAGGTCATATAAGGCAGAAAGAATGCCTTATCTGGTTTGAAGAATGGCAGCTTGCAGAGGTATGATCATTGTTTGGCAAGGAACCAAAATCGAGTATTGTTTAAGTTTTCATCGTCAGGTAGAAAAGAAAAAATTTTTGACTTGGTGCATTCTGATTTATGTGATCCTATGAAAACTCAGACTATGGGTGAATTTCTTTATTTTGTCACTTTCATTGATGATCATTCGAGAAAGACTTGGGTTTATACCTTGAAGTACAATAGCCAAGTTATAGATGTGTTCAAACAGTTTCATGTTTCAGTTGAGAGGGAAACTGGAAGAAAGCTCAAGTGCATTTGATCAGATAATGGAGGTCAGTATTTGGGGCCATTTGATGAGTATTGTATACAGCAGGACATTTGACATCAAAAGATGCCACCCAAGACACTTCAGTTAAATGGGTTAGCAGAAAGGATGAATAGAACACTCGTCGAACGAGTAAGGTGTCTACTTTCACATGCCAAGTTGTCGAAGTCTTTCTGGGGAGAAGCTCTTAACACTGTTGTTCACGTGTTAAACTTACACCGTGTGTTCTCTTGAAGTTTGATGTTCCAAATCGAGTTTGGAGTGGTAAGGATCCCTCTTATGATCACTTGAAAGTTTTTGTATGCAAAGCTTTTGTACATATTCCAAGTGATGAGAGAAGTAAGCTTGATTTAAAGTCAAAGCAGTGTGTTTTTATCGGATATGGTCAGGATGAGTTTGGCTATAGATTTATGATCCTATCTCAAAGAAGCTTGTTCGAAGTCGAGATGCGGTTTTTGTAGAGGATCAGACTATATAGGATATTGACAAGGTGAAATCTTCTTCTGTTTCTAGAAGTGAGAACTTGGATACGAGTATTGTTCCTCTTATGTCAATTCCATCGTAGAGTGAAATTCGGGATGATGAGCATGAGACAGATGAGATAGAAACCGAAGTTGTTGAGGATTTACCAACAACTGAAGCTCCAAGTGATATGCCACTCAGAAGGACGTTGAGAGAACGACAACCATCCACAATGTATCCAGCTAACGAGTGTATTATGTTGACTGATGGGGGAGAGCCCGAATATTTTGAGGAAGCCATTGAGAGTGAGCAAAAGGTAGAACGGGTTCGTGCCATGGATGATGAGATGAAATCACTTCATGATAATGATACCTATGAATTGGTGAAGTTGCCTAAGGATAAGCGTCCTCTGAAGAACAGGTGGATATTCAGGATAAAGCATGGACACAACTCTCAGCCACGATACAAAGCAAGACTGGTAGTAAAGGGCTTCAGTAAGAGGAAATGAGTTGATTTTGATGAGATTTTATCTCCGGTTGTGAAGATGTCATCCATACGAGTTGTGATGGTTTAGCTGCAAGTCTTGACTTGGAGATTGAACAAATGGATGTCAAGACAACCTTTCTTCATGGTGACTTGCACGAAGAGATTTACATGGAACAACCTGAAGGTTTTATAGTAAAAGGAAAATACAGACCATTGTGTCTTCTTTCAGAGGTTTGGTGATAATGACTTCATTATTCTCATTTTATATGTGGATGATGTGCTTCTTGTTGGCAGGAATATCTCACGCATTAATCCGTTGAAGAAACAATTGAACAAGTCTTTTGCTATGAAAGACTTAGGTCCTGCAAAACAGATTCTCGCCATGAGAATTAACAGAAGAAGAGAAGAGAATAAGATCTTCTTATCTCAAGAGAAGTATATTCACAAAGTGTTGGAACGGTTCAATATTAGAAATGCTAAAGCAGTAAGTTCCCCCTTTCCTTCTGGAGTTAAGTTGAGCCACGATCATTGTCCTGCTTCTGATGAGCATAGACAATACATGCAGAATGTTCCTTGCAGTTCTGCTGTTGGTAGTTTGATGTATGAGATGGTGTGCACGAGGCCTGATATAGTGCATGTTGTTAGTGTGGTGAGTCGATTCTTATCTAATCCTGGAAAAGAGCATTGGAATGTGGTGAAATGGATCATGAGGTATTTGCGTGGCACTGCAAACTATGGTATATATTTCGGAGGTGGTGAACCAAAGTTGATTGGCTATGCATATATGACTGGAGATATTGATATTCATAAGTCGACATCGGTTTATTTGATTACCTTTGCAGGGGGAGCCGTTTCTTGGCAATCTAGGCTTCAGAAATGTGTTGCACTATCTACTACCGAAACGGAATTCATTGCTACCACGGAAGCGTGCAAAAAACTATTGTGGATGAAGAATTTTCTCCAAGAGCTTGGATTCAATCAAGAACGGTATGTTCTCTATTGTGATAATCAAAGTGTCATATATCTTGCGAAGAATTCAACCTTTCATGTGAAGTCGAAGCATATAGATATGAGATATCATTGGATTCGAGATGTTGTGAATTCTAAATTGGTGCATATCGAGAAGATCCACACCGATGATAATGGCTTAGATATGATGACGAAGGCGCTTTCAAGAGCAAGGGTTATTGCTTGTCATCAAATCACCGGTATTTCGGCGAGCTCTTCCACATAGTCGATAGGGGGAGATTTGTTGGGTTGTTCTCTCCTATTTGTTAGAGCGGCCCAAGCCCGTGTACCTTACACGGATGAAGCCTGAAGCCCATTGTCACTTTAATGGGTCATCTAAGGTTTTCTTCAGATGACACAAGACAAGAAAAACGTAGCAAGAGTGAGGAGAGACGGCCGAAGAAGAGAAGCAAACTTGGATTCCGCCGCAGCCTAGTTTCAGACTGCGCGACGTTCACTTAACCTAGCAGTCGATCGCACTGTTGGACCTTCGTGAAATTTTGAGGGATTATTCTTGACTTGATATTCTATATTCTGAACGGTGGAGATTGATATTGGGGTCTTTTAGCTTGTGATTTCACCCCGTTTCCGAGACTGCCAGATTCGAAGTTCTTGATTTCAGCTCTTTCTTCTTTTTGCGTTGCTAAGCGTATGATTACCAAGATGAGTTCTTGATGTTACGTTGAGTAAGAAAGAAGTTTATGTGCTGGTTGTTGGTGGCTTGATAGACGAACACTTGTGTACCCACTTCTTTGTTGATTTAGTGGAAGTTTTTTTCTATTTTTAATTTTTGGTTTGTTTTGCCTGATGACCCCTTTTTGTGTGTCTAATGTTATTTTACTTGTTTTTTTCAATCTCGGTTATTTCTCCGTGGGGGCTGAGAGGTGTTGATTGTTTGTTTTCTTTTTCTCTCTCCCATCATTTTCTCCACCATTCTTGTTTGGTTTGCATGAACACCGATAGAGGGGTGCGAGAATCCGACGAGACGGATGTCAAAGACCGAAGATTACTCGAAGGCGTATGTATCAAACTCCATAGATCTTTCCGGGTGTCAAGACGATAAAGAGGCCCCAACCGTCACCTAAGGTACAAAGGAAAGTGCGAGCTTTCCGAAGTTTCTTTTTATTTCCACATGTAACGGGTCGTGGGTCCAAATTCTTGATCTAAATTTTTTATAACCACCCTTCATCGCTCCCTTTGATCTAAATTCTTGATATATGTTGAGGTGCATGATGTTAGGCTTTTAGGATTTTATCGTCGCATGTTGTCTGTTAAACCAACACACATGAGTTCGGGCCCAAAAAGCTCAAATCGGGTCCAACGCCCGTAAAACATTCACATGAGTCCGGAGTCATGCCCGAATCGGGTCCGACACCCGTTAACCTAAGGCAAACTTCTGGAGCAAACGCCACCTTTTCGCATGTTTAGATGTAAGTGTTAATAATTATGAATAATCGAATCCTACTCTGGTTTTTTCGACTTAAACCAAGCTTCTAAAATTAAGTCGGTGGCGACTCCGTATAATTTACCTAAATTAAACAACAACACCTTTTTACGGAGGCATTTTGGATGAGGGACTGACGACATGAGTCGCTCCCGAGTCCTCCTAAACAGTCCTTTGTGAGGCCTATGCACAGTCTTTCGCCCGTCGCCTTCAAAGAACTGGAGACGGTTGGCGAAACGCCATGCAGATCCATTTAGAAACTAAGGGAGGGTTCAACCCAATTCCCTTCCGCAGCGTCCGATGTTCGAGTCGTGACGTCGACCGGTTGAGCCTTGGAGGAGCGGACCCGAATCCTCAGGTCGTCCAAACCGTTGCGTTGTTTACGAGTACGAGTAGCTTTTACATTGTTTTGTTGTGTTGTTAGTTGCATGTGTTGCCTCCCAATGTCGTGGCAGAGGTAATGTTGTTAATCCCGTTAACAATGCATGGACATTGTTTACATGTGATCCAAATAAGTTTATGTCCAAGAACAGGCTTAGTGATAGCCGCTACACGAGAAGAAGACAGTATTCGATTCTAGTAGTATCCACCGTGGAAGTCATCACACGTATAACAATGCTCGAGAAATCCCATGTCAGGCCACGGCCTTATAATCAGTGCCATCCAAAGGGTTGGGATCACGAGGATGCAGGAAGAGATGGGATTACGTGTTTTCTCCGTTGCCGTTGCCGTGATCTTGGCAGCTGTTGTGTTGGCCATGTGTGGAAGTGCTGAGTACCTGATAGGAGTTGGGAGTTATGACATGACGGGACCAGCCGCAGAAGTTAACCTGATGGGGTATGCGAATATTGACCAGAAGGCTGCCGGGATCCATTTCCGATTGCGGGCAAGGACGTTCATCATTGCCGAGGGCGAGAAAGGGCCTAGGTTTGCATTCGTGAACCTGGATGCTGGGATGGCTTCACAGCTTGTCAACATCAAGGTTTTTGAGAGGCTCAAGTCGAAGTATGGAGATCTTTACACGGAAGAGAATGTTGCGATTAGTGGGACTCATACTCATGCCGGGCCTGGTGGATACCTCCAGTACATGGTTTATACAATTACATCCATGGGGTTTGTTCAGCAATCGTTTGACGCTATTGTTGACGCCGTTGAGCAGAGCATCGTTCAGGCACACAGAAACTTGAAGCCAGGCTCGATACATATCAACCAAGGTCAAAGTTCAAAAAATTGGTAATGCATTTCTTTCGTCGAGAATTCATTATGATGGATTATGTTGATACAGGGGATGTGGATAACGCTGGTGTAAATCGGAGCCCAAGTGCATACTTGATGAACCCGGAGAAAGAGAGAGCAAGATACATGGCCGACGTTGATAAGCAGATGACACTTTTGAAGTTTGTGGATAACGCTACCGGGAAAAGCATCGGATCGTTCAACTGGCATGCAACTCACGGTACTTCCATGAGCAGAGACAATAAGCTCGTCAGCGGAGATAATAAGGGTGCTGCTGCACGGTTCTTTGAGGATTGGTTTGCTGCAACTAGTATCCCTGCTAATTCCGTTAATGGATCCCGTAAGTGCTCAATCGTTGGTGTAAAGTCCGTTTAATTTGATGACATAGAGTAGGATTGTAATGAAATATTCCTGATGATGTTGTAGGATTGAGCTCTCGGAGAGATATCAAACAGAGAAAGTTGCAGAAGGCGCAGCTGTCTAAGGCAACCGGAGGGAAGATATGCAGTAAAGGGAGCAGCCAGACTGCCAAGGTCAGGAAGAATGAAGATTCATCATTCGTGGGAGCATTCTGCCAGTCTAACGTCGGAGATGTGTCTCCAAACGTGCTTGGAACCTTCTGTACTGATACAGGAAAGCCATGTGACTTCAATCACTCGTCGTGTAATGGCAATGTTCAGCTATGCATCGGAAGAGGACCTGGGTGGGTTTTTGTGACAATCTATGGTTGAATATTCTATCTGACGAGGTCATTTATGAATTTCTTTATGCAGGTACCCGAACGAAATACTGAGTACGAGGATCATAGCTGAAAGGCAGGCCCAAGTGGCCATCAAGCTGTTCAAGTCTGCTACAGAGAAACTAACTGGGAAGATAGATTACCGATTCACGTACCTGAACTTTACTGACATCAAGGTGAAGTTAGACGGGAACCAAACAGTCAAGACATGTCCGGCTGCACTCGGAGCTGGTTTCGCTGCGGGAACCACGGATGGACCCGGGATATTTGGTTTCCAACAAGGTGATACAGAGGTCAGTTTCGTGGGCCAATCTTATTGGGGATCTTATTTCAAGAAATTTAGTCGACTGAACAATCCATATCCATGACATGCAGATAAATCCTATGTGGAAGGATCTGAGGAATGGGCTCCAAAAGCCAAGCAAGTATCAGGAGGATTGCCAGAGTCCGAAGCCGGTTTTGCTGAGCACCGGCGAAATGTTCAACCCATATGCTTGGGCTGTAAGTTGGGCATGCCTATCTCGAATCCCAGATCCTGTGTCGATCTCCAAACAATGATTAACGAGGATTACTGTGTTGAGTGCAGCCAGCTATTCTTCCTATTCAGATCCTGAGGCTTGGGCAACTAATCATTCTGTCGGTCCCGGGAGGTTCGTTGTCCATAACATCTTTTTCTAATAACGGAAGTTGAATGATAATTAACTGCAAGACTTGTATTTGCAGAGTTCACGACAATGGCTGGACGCAGGTTGAGGGAGGCAGTTAAGGAGACGCTGATAAGCAATGGGAAAGGAGAATTCGGAAACGATACTCGTGTAGTAATCGCAGGGCTCACAAACACTTACTCGCAGTACATCGCCACCAGGGAAGAGTACTCGCACCAAAGATACGAGGTTCGTTTAGAAAAACAAAATACCCAGTACTTAATCTCTTACCTCCACCCATATTATTGTCAAATAAGTGAGCCATGATGTTTTCCGAAGGCTGCTTCAACACTCTATGGTCCTCACACCTTGTCGGCCTACATCCAAGAGTTCGAGAAATTGGCTAAATCGATGGCAATGGGACAGAAGCTCGCCGCTAAAGGTCCATCACCGCCAGATCTGTATAGTGTCCAACTTCGTCTGTTGGTTCCACCTTTGGGGGAAACCCCGCCTACTGGAGTTAACTTCGGCGACATGAAACAAGACGTCATCCTGTCCAGTGGCAAACCATTTCAAAAGGGAGACAGGGTGAATGCAACGTTCTGGAGCGCAAATCCGAGATATGATCTCTTGACAGAAGGAACTTTTGCAGTAGTTGAGAGGCTGGAAGCGGGAAAGTGGATCCCGAGTTACGATGACGATGATTTCTGCCTGTACTTCAAGTATGCTGCCGACATTAGCGGGTACAATGGCTCGGCGATCATCGAATGGGAATTGCCAGAGGACGTCACTCCAGGGATTTACCGCCTGCGACACTTTGGGTCATCTAAGAAGAAGACGGATTCTCCGACACAGTACTTCACCGGAGCGTCCAGCGCATTTGAAGTATTGTGAAACCTCATTGCGTTGTTATTCATGAAACCATGTGTCCAGTACGACGAAAGGGCATCTTAATAATACAGATATGGAACAGTCTTAAGCGTAGCTACTGCGGAGTAGCAACATATGGCCTCACTTTTCATCCATATGACACAGCGAAGGCATTCCCCTCGAATGAGAAGGTCGAAGGCTTTGTTAATATCTTCGAAGCAAACCTCATGCGTCACGAATTCATCCAACCGTAACTCCTGCAAACCGAGTGGAAAAGAATAAAGAAAAGTGCATCCGAAAATTCGAGTTTGCTCGTGAAAAGCTCCCCTTATCTGCGTATTTCTTCAGGAGGACAGGAATATCGTCCTTGGGCTTGAGACCTCCGAACAAAGATCCCATAAGGCTTTTCCCACTGTGGAGAACCTCAAAGGAGGTTATACTCAGCTGAGTTCCCGGCTTGTCGACGCCTAAAATGACCATCTTTCCCCAACCCTAAATAGAGGAAACAACGATGGGTGTTCGCTATTCAACGGCTGTAGAGAATAGCAAGGAAAGAGCGATGAATGATACCTTTCTGCAGCAAGCGTAAGCCTCGTGCACCAGAAACGGCAACCCGACACACTCGAAGCAATAGTCTGCACCTCCATCCGTCATCTCACTGATCACCTGTTTTGGAAATTTTAGCATCAGAAAGATCAGAAGTTGTCGATAAAGCAGTATCCCTGACTTTCATTTTCCCTCCAGATTAGTGCAGATAAAACAGTGGCGTGGAAGTGTACCTGGCTGGGAGTCTTGTCATTGTTTCCGGCCAGAATGAAATCTGTAACCCCAAACATTTTCCCTGTTGTGATCACAAAAGAAAGTGAACTAGGACCATACCGGTGCACAAGCAGCCAAATTTAGTGCGTGGTGACGCAGGCAACCGATTCTCTGTTAAGTCCCATAATAGCTAGATTCGCCGAGAAAATAGGGTTCTAGGAAGGATGCAAAGGAGCATACCAACTTCAAACTTATCAGGGTTCACATCCACTCCGATAATCCTGGTCATTCTGCAGAGCCTTGCTCCCTCGGCAACCTGCAGAAACCAACTCCAGATATGAGAGAGCGAGGATCCTCAAATGTCAACTTTCAGATTCACGGTGCTGCTCCTTTTTCCCATTTAAAGAAGGGGGCAAGTTGTCTGTATATTGGTGCATATCCTACCGCCAATCCAATCGAACCGAGACCGAAAATCGCTACCGTCGATCCAGGTTCCACCCCTGCAGTTCTCCAAGCTGCGCCAACACCTAAAGAATGCCAGACGACATGTATTGGCTGCTTTTATCACTTGCTGTCAGAGATCCGTGATATGACGTTCTTACCTGTTGAATCCCCACATCCGAGAAGACACTCTATCAGGAGGTAAAAGGGGATCGACCTTGACCACGTTGGCCACATCCACCATGGTGTACTCGCTGAAGCTCGAAACAAACAGGAAATGATACAGAACATCTCCGTTGAGGTCTTTCAACCTGCTGGATTCATATCTGGACATCCAAGGAGATATCTTGAAGGGTAGCTTAGTGCATAGGTTACTCTTCGGTGATTTGCAGTCCGTGCAATCGCCACAAGTGGACAGGAAAGTCGGGATAATTGTATCCCCTTCGGCAACCTCAACAACATTTTCCCCAATGCTCTCCACAATTCTGCAAGGAATAACTTCTCAAGGTTGGAGAAGCTGATCTAGACTAGCTACAAGCCCCCTGAATGTGCCGAAGTAAAACAGAATTCTCACCCGACTGCCTTGTGACCCAGAATTCTCGGAACACACGCGGGAGGATCCTATGACGGGAAAGCACGGCGACACGGCATGGAGAAATATCAGCAACTAACTCAAAAAAAAAACAGAAAAAATTAGATCTCAATCACCTTCAGTTTCCAGAACGTGATGTCGCTGTGACAGAGCGAAGTGCAGATGATCCTAATCCTAACCTCGTGAGGTATCGGCGGGTCCACCGTCACCTCCTCGATCAACAGAGGCTCGCCGGCCTTCCGACACACAGCAGCTGCATCATCACTCCCAAGAACACCACCAACCCCATCATATTCAAAACCACCGCAAGATTCAAACTCGATCGTCAAATTCATCGCCAAAAAAACATACCCTTGCACTGGATGGGCTTCCCGACAGTCGGCAAACACTTGCCACTCACACCCTCCATCTGTCAAATCACGAGTTCGAGTAACTCTGCATCAAGACGTCTGTCTTAAGTAGGACAGTGGCGGGTCCATTATCACATGAAAACTGCCATTCTTACATGGGATTTACCAGAGGGCACGCTTGGCACTTCCCATTTTACGTGAAGACAGGACCGGAGCAGACCAGAACACACCCCTTCACGTTTCCCACGGCTCGCAAAAGTCACGTCCGATATGATCCGGGCCCCGGTGCCCGACAATCACCAAACATTCCATGGAAACAATCAGCCACATGTATTTGTTCGACGTACTCCTCGCTACGAGGCAGCAGGTAAGTGTTCTCGTAGGAAACGGACCACGTCGGAAATATTTGGCAATTGGACTCACAGGGATTTGTATGTGGTCGCCAGAAAGATGAATTTCAATGATAAATAATACGACTGATTACAAATTCGAAAATTTACAGAAGTAAACGAACGCTTACAGCCATAAAAAATGAATGAAAACGGGGGCAGGGATGACGGAGGTGGTGTAGACTCGCTGCTGGAGGTGCGACTGGAGATGACGTCACTGCTGACGCTGTAGACTCGTTGTCGCGAGAGCAGGCCGGTTGCTGACGTCACTGCTGACGTTGTAGACTTGGCACAGTGCGCTGTAGACTTATGCCTCGTGGAGCAAAGTCTGGTGGATGTCGGGTGCGGGCGTCAAGGCTTCGGATGAACAACTTGGTGGCGGAGGGTTGTTGTCTCGGTTACGGTTGCTCGCCGGGACGGTGGAAGTGCTGGCGGAGGGTTGTTGCCCCGGTTACGGTTGCTCGCCGGGACGGTGGAAGTGCTGGCGGAAGGTTTGTCACCAAAGCTACGGTTGCTCGCTCTGGTGTTGAAAGGATGACCCAATAACCCAGGCCAGGGTATTTACTGAACTAAGGGTGACGAGCAATGCAAAGCTTGTGTTTGGCTGATTGACGTGTCCTTTCTAAGAAAAGTCTGTTCCCCTTTTATACTAAATCTTAATAGATCTTTGTACGCTGCACACGTCCCCGAAAAATCCCTTGAATCATGGCTCGATCTTAACTTTTCTCCAAGGATCTCAGAGTTTGTCTTCCTTAGAGATTCCCCTAACCTCCTCTTAGGGAGATCGTGTGTGGGGCGTGTCCAGATGAGTTGTAGACTTAGCTCACGCTCATATTTTAAAAGGAGTTTTAGATTTAAGCTGTTATGCGCTGATATTTTGGCTCAGTCGATGGGCTATAAGCTTATCACAGGCCCAGGGTACCTTATAGCGCTAACATGTTGATGCGAGCTATAGACTTAGCTCGAGCCCGCATCCTATGTTGGGCTTTCCTGGGTCTGTAGACTTAGCATAGGCCCAAGATATTCCATAGTGTCAACAGTAAGTTAAAAATATGGGTAGGTCCGGGAACCCAACTTTTCCAATCCACGCGCACGTCCAAGGACTCGGGACCGGTGGAATCACGCACATGATTGGAGAGGCCGCTTTGCTGTTAGGTAGAACATCAGGCCGGGGACAGGATAAGATAATGTTTTTTTGGATTACTTCCGTTGTCTTAATGTTGTTCTTCGCATGATTATTGCATTACCGATTACCGAAGGGTGACTAATTGTTGGGCCATATTGGTCCGGGCCGATTCATAATGGGCTGACAGAGATGGGTCCAAAAGGAAGTGGCCCCAACATGGTTCTAGATCCTTCTCGAAGGTTGCCCGCCGTTCCGGTTCAAGCCCCGCTTCTAATCCCCCCACCCCCCCCCCTCCCCAAAAAAAAAAAGACAGCTAGAGCGAAGGTCGTCCGTGTCGTTGTCGTCCTCCTCTCCCTTTGTTGACGCCGGAGCTCATTCCTTTGCCGTCGGGACAAGATCCGCCGATTCGTTTGATCTGGGAAAAGGGGGTTCGATTCCATCTCCCTGCTTCGGCTCGCCGATTGTTTCCTATTTTCCTTATTCTTTTGTCCTACTATTGGGTTCCTGTTGCTTTGAGGTTGCGCGTCCTTTAGGATTGTGATCTCGGGCTTGATGGCGGGGTTGCTGGCGCCATTTTGGTTGGGTGTGGTTTTTTATTGAACTTCTTCTGGAAACGATGCCCTAGAGTTGAATTTCAGCTTGAGCCGTGCGTTCCGATTGCTTTTATGGTTGTTAGTTGTGGAAATGGCGGGCCTGTTTCGTCGGGACTGCTTTTCGGTTCTGTTGTGGTATGCGGAATGACCATGGGGAAGTTTCACAAACTGGAAAGTCGGTTCTTTTTTAATTGGTGAAGGGAAAGAATTCATCTTTCTAATGATTTTGTGGAGTAGGTCCTTTTTGAATCTGTATTATTTTTTCCCATTACTGGACTATCAGTTCTCAATGGCCGGTTTTACTTCCCAAGCGCCATTCTCTAGTTTTGCATTTGTTATTGATTGGTGGGGTTAATTTTCAAGTAATGCTAGTGGCACTTTCGTGATTCTTTGCTATTGTCGTGGAGGCATTAATATGCTTTGTCCATTCTGCCTGGTCTGTACTATTTCAGTTGCCTTTTGTTTTCGAGACAAGACATCAATATATTTTTTAATAGAATGGTACTTTGTTTGAGGGCTATGGTATAAGAAAATTATTTGGTTTAAGCTTGATCCTTTACGGTGGTGCTATTTTTCTCCAATTATGTGGCTGGAGATCTGACTTTATAATTGTGCAACAGAAATTATGGCTGATCAATTCCAGTCTGTGAGTTCCTCTGGCACAAGCAATGCATCAGAGGAAGGTTCAGAGTCGACTATCAGGCTGAATATAAAGACTCTGGACTCACGTATTTATCATTTTCAAGTGGATAGAAATGTAAGCAAATGAATTTCCTTGTCTTTGTTTCTTTCGTGAATTTCGTTCTGCAAGAACTTTTGACTTTGCAAATGATTTGCCTTTTCTGAATTATATTCAGATTCTAGTTTCGGCTTTCAAGGAGAAAATAGCTAATGAGATGGGTGTCTCAGTCAGTCAGCAAAGGTTAATATTCAAGGGAAAGGTTCTCAAGGATGATCATCTGCTTTCGGAGTATCGTATCCTAATTTTATGCATTCCTTGATTTCATTTAACAGATTAAGTTTGTAATTCCAGAAATTGCTTTAAAATAGTTGTCTTTTCGTATAATGTGTGATAATGCCTGTCTGCATTATGGAAACAATTTTGGACCCTTTACACATTCCAGATGTGGAAAATGGTGATACTCTTCATTTAGTTCAAAGGCAGCCAGCACAAGCACAACCTACTTCTGCCTCTGGGAGCAATGAGACAAGTGCAAACAATGGTAACTAGAGCATGAATACTTTTAGAATTTATTTTACTGCGAAAGTTTTGATTTTGCAGGTAGGCTAGTAATTCACTCCTTTTAATTTTCTCTGTTAAGCTCTTTAACCATAATTTGTACTGGCATATTTCTTTTTGTTTTTCTTAAACTTAACTGTATATGTTATGGGTCCAACTCTAAGCATTGTCTTAGACAGTTACTCGAGGAGAATTTATGGAGAATGGGTTCCGTCATCTGCCTTATTGTTGTGTTCTCTTCTCCCGGTGTTCGTTGTGTATGTGAGCTTGCATGAATTGCTAAGTCAAAAAATATAAGTTGATGGTTTCTGAATAGATCTGTCTATTCGTTTGACATCTGAACCAAAAATTAATCATCCGCAGTTGTAGTAGTCTATGAATATTAATTTATGGGTTTGGTTGAGAAGTGTGGTTTAGTAGATGAAGTAATTTTCTGTAATTCTAACCATTGCTTTGATCAAACCAGATTCATAGCTATATTTTAAATTACAGGTGCTGATGCAAACACTGGTGTTCCACGTGGCCGGGTGGGGCAAATCTCTCACAGTGTTGTTCTTGGGACCATTAATGTAGGCGATCAAGGCGATGGTGCCCTTCCTGATGTATCTCGGGTAAGTTGCTCTAGTGAGCTTTGTTTGCTATAAATGCATTTATGTCCTTGTTTGTTGGCAATGCATCTTTCATTTTATTGTCATATCATGTCCTGGAACCTGGCATGGAGAATCTGCCGTAGATGTCTTGTTTGGCCCCGTGATTCGTTTGCCTTCCTGATTATGTTTAAGGGAATGATGAGCTGTTGGTATCGCTTGTTGGTTGATGAGTGGAGTTGGTTCAATTTAGGAAAGAAATGTCGGTTAGTAAATAGGGCTGATAATCTGCTGTGGTCAATTTATTTCCCTTCTTCGTCATCTCTCCCTTTAGTGATTCCTAGATAACACTGAAAAAGCTGCATTCTTTTTTATGGAGTGAAAATCTCTATTAATTTTTACTGAGAAATTTGCTGCTGTAAACAGATAAGCACATCCAGATTTGAGCAACTCTATTTACTGAAATTAAGCATTACAGAGAAAGTAAAATTAACTTAAACTAGATTGCATATATTGATGATAGGTTTGGGTATGCAGATGAGGTACCCTAAACCCTAAACCTTGTGTAATTTTACATTTGTCATTTGTTGCTTCTAGGTTATTGGTGCAGTTCTCAATTCTATTGGGCTTGGCGGACTGACTCCAGCTGCTGCTAGTGGGATAATGCAAACACCTATTTCGGTGAGTACCTTTAATTTTTTCGGCCTCGGCATGCCTGTATGAAATCTGATTCTCTATCCTTTTTGTTTTAACAAAAATTAATTTTGAATGGAACTTGAGCTGTTGTAGTTAATATATTCTATGCAATCTAATTTAACAAAAATATCATAAACAAACAAAATTTTCATATAATCAGTTGGCTCTCTCAGGGTGTTTTGTCTACAACAGACTCCATTGTCTTTAATGCTATCGGAACATCAATTATGTAACTTCGTCTCTTATTGGCTTATTTCAGGCAAGTAATAGTGGTTCTTCTGTGGGTAGGCGCTAAACACAGCCTATATATTTATGGCAACATAAAAAAGAATTTGAGTTTTTGTAAATCGGTATATTTTGAGTCCATTCTACGCATTATCTTGTATTTCGTCTTCTTGATTGAATGAGAGCACATGGATTAGGCACAAAAAGAAAATTAAGGCCAAGAATCCAAAAAATTAACTTTACATTTCCGGCACAAAAAGGAAAATAAGGCGGCGATAAATAAAAACGTAACGTTTCATTAGAAATTTTGAATTTTTTAAAGAGGAAATCTGAATCTTCTTGAAAAATTAGCCACCTGGCATGCTTTCAAGTGTTCTGATCTTGAATAGCGGACAATAGTCTGCTGGTGGTGATATTTGAATATTGTTATCAACAGTTAAATATTCCTGGCCAAACTTCTCAAGGGGTTGAGCAAGACAGGGCTAATAATAGTGGGGAGGCCCAACCTGGAAATCCGCCATCCCATGGTCAAGCGCTTCCAAACCAACCAATTTCATCCTCACCTCAAGTTGTGCAGATTCCAGTCGCAGCCACCGCAATACCTATTCCTTCTCTCCTGACGGTATGAGCATGGGCTTCATCATGTGCTTTATCCAGATGTCATGATTTTGATATTGCCTTTTCCTGGTCATGCAGGCAATCCCAGATTCCCTGAGCACACTATTGGAGTTCATGACCCGCATGGAGCAGTCTTTGGCTCAATGTAGTATCCGATTGTTGCTATTTTTGTCTTCTTTACCAGGGATTTCTTTTAACACGCTTCATTTTCCAGGGTCCCAGCTGAGCCCATCTACATCGATTGCGCATACTGTATCTTCTGGTACTAGAGGTGTACCGTCTGTCGAAGCATTGAGTTCTGTACTTCGACAGGCAGAGAGACTTCTCAGGGATCATTCTGCTGCAACTATCTCGGTAAGACTTGTTTCTCATAAATGTACTTGCACCACATATATTTAACCCTGCTGGCTCCAAATTATTGCATGTAATGTGTTGGTGTTACTGGTTTTTTCCTGCTTTACAAAATAGGGTTATTTTTTTGTAAAGGGAACATAACTTGTCCCTTTAAATGAACCGGTTTACCATTGAATTCATGTGATATTTTAGATTACTACTTTTTCTTTGTCCTATTATCTGATTTTAACATTTGTAATGCTGCAACTTTGTAGCATATTGCAGGGCGCTTGGAAAGAGAGGGAACATCCTCAGAAGCTACTGTAAGGGGACAACTGCAAGCTGAATCATCTCAAATTGGAATGGCAATGCAACATATAGGCGCTTTATTTCTTGAGCTTGGTCGGACAATGCTAACCCTGCGCATGGGGCAATCTCCTGTATGGTCTAAAAACAGTAGAACTTCACTTTATCATGCTTCATCTTGTTAATATCTTTCTTTCTTCTGGATACTCTTTCAGGCAGATTCTTTTGTGAATGCTGGACCTGCTGTCTACATTTCTCCCCTGGGCCCTAACCCGATAATGGTACAGGTTAGTCGATATCAGTGCCGAAGCCTAATTTATTTTCCAAGTTTGGGAATTCTATTGCAGTACAACAATCCATGGTAAAAATTATCTGCTCTGGTGGGAATTTGACTGGATTTAGGCTGAGTTGAAGAGAGTTTGTCTAAGTTAACAATTTTTATGGACAAAATTTTGGATGTTGGGAGGTAAAATTGCCTCGTAAAATTTGCGATTAATAAATCACACCATTCCCTGGAGGGATGCTCTCCAGACAAAGGTTAGGGTAGATGGAATAATTGACCTAGTATTATTCGAGTAATACTTGCATGAATCACTGAAGTCTGATTGTGCAATATGCTTTTCATGTTTTGTGCTTGGGTATCTGTCTGGGGGTTGTCTATCGTGCCATCATCGTCTGCTGTTGATAGTAATTTATCATGCCAGCCTTTTCCTCTTCAAGCTAATTCAATTATCGGAGGTCCATTTCCTCCAAGCCCAGCAGCTTTTGGTCCCGTTGGGGTTGGGAACCCTCCTAGGAACATAAATATTCATATACATGCTGGTAAGTGCAGTTGGTCATCCCCAGCATTTGGTCTTCTCAGATTATGGACAGCAATGCAATAGCTAATGGACTTTTCAATACCTTGTCACTCTGCTCTCTTCTATTCTCTGTGCAGTTGGTGGCAGACCAGGTGGTTTAGAAGGCATACAGGGACAACGTGCTGCTGCTGTCAGTTCGAATAATCCGGATACGGTCAGATCAACTATTGTCCCATCCCGCCCTACTGTAGTTGCCGCTTCATCCATGGGGCCTCGTTCAGTCTTTCCTTCTTCACAACCCCATCTTGCATCCCCTCCACTGTCATCTTCCATTGAAGCAAATGGTCATTTGACAAACTTTGCAAGCAATTCCATCCAAGGAAACCAGACAACATCAGGTAACTCTGATGAAGTGTAGTTGACCGGCATTAGTTGCCTGGTTAGATTGAGAGGGATCATTCATGATATGCTTGCTGTTTTCCTCAACAGCAGGAGCAGTGTTTTCTGTAGAGAATCCATCTGCTTCATCAGGTGGGCCAATAAATGATGCAGAAGAACAGGAATCCAAGCATACCTCGGCCACCAAACGGGCCGAAAGTGGACAAGAGGTGTGTATGGAAACTCAATATGGTTTTTTCTTCCTTTGTGGTACTCTTTTTTACCTGTGCCCATCTCAGTATGTGAAATGGAGTGTTTTTTCTTGTGAAAATACAGACACAGAGTGAAGACAAGGAAAGAAACCTTGAAACAATGAAGACTCCTGATGCCGTCCGTTCAACTGAGACGTCAACTTCTACACTGGGAAGTTCCCCCGTTGTGATATCAGAAAGCTCTTTGGGAAACAGGGAGAGGAATATCCAGGAAACCAATGTTCCCCTTGGCCTAGGTCGTGGAGGTTTGGATAGAAAGGTTGTGACTCTTACCCATTCAAGAGCAAATTTTGATTTTCTTTGTCTTACAAATGGTATCATGGCTTTATTGATGTTTCCCTCTTTTGGCAATAGCAGAAACATAATAAATTCTGACTTATTCTTCTTAGGAGTGTGTTTCCAGATCGTTTTTTTTTTACCTATTTGTTACAGGCATATTTAGTTGACAGGTATCTTCCACAAAAAGAAAACGAAGTTGGCAGATGTGCATTTCAAAGAAACTTACCGTAATTCTGACTCAGAGATACTAGTTTTGTTCTCAAGCTTGCATGTTGACATTTGGATGTCAAAGTGCCACTTGGTGTACTTTTGTTTAGGTTGTCAGAGCGTCAGACTTGTGAATACCCTTACCACTTGCCTGCAGTGGCAGTGCTAGGGGGGACCAGAGGGGGCCATGGTCTCTCCCAGCTTCTAGATTTGCTATGTTTAGGCTAGTTTGTTTACTTTTTATTTATTTTTAGTTTGTTCAGGCTACCCCAAACTTTCGAGTAGTTCAATTTGGCTCTCCTCTAGGAAATTTTCTGGCTTCACCACTGCTTGCATGGTTGGACATTCTACATGCCCTTGGTTGCCAGTGGGTTTCTTTTTATGTTTTGGTTTCTTTTTAGGTTTTGGTTCCTTTGCATGATCCACTGGTAAGGTTATTAGGGTGCTGTGTTATGAATCCTTGTTTAGTTCCCCACCAGGATTCTTTTCTGGGTGCAGAAACGCGGTACTAATATGCAACGTAAGCTACCAGTCGAGGATAGTGATGGAGCGACAAGTACCTCTGTTGATCAGAAGGAAATCAGAACTAGTGGACGACAGATACTGGAGTCAATTTTATCTCAGCGCCCTAGTGAGGCCACAGCACCTGCTCCCCCAACTTCTGCATCAGAGACTTTGACATCCGGTGCTCAAGGACCAGGTGGTCGAATGAATATTAGTGATGTCATGTCGCAGGTTTTCCAGAATCCGGCGTTGAGTGGCTTGTTGGCAAATGTCTCAGAACAGACTGGTTCTGGTTCTCCTAATGACTTGCGGAACATGTTGCAACAGCTCTCTCAGAACCCTGCTATGGTGAATACAGCTCGCCAGATTGCGCAGCAGATTGACACCAGGGACATAGGAAGTATGTTTGCCGGATTGGGTGGTCAGGGTGGTGGTCTTGATCTGTCAAGGATGGTCCAGCAAATGATGCCCATCGTGTCTCAAGCCCTCGGTGGTGGTTCAATCCAGGGTCAGTCTCTGAGTGCTGGGAATTCAGAACCTCGGGGACCTTCGACAGACAGTCGTTCTTACAGAGAGGCCGAGAACAGGGATCTCGACAGTCAGGTGCCTCTCTGCATACATAGTCGATTAGCTTCCCCATTGTGGCTACTGGTTGCATTGTTTTATTAGTGCTGTTTGAGAGAAATTAAGCTCCCATAATCTTCTACATGCACTTCTGAAGTCTTTTTCAGCTCAGTTGCTGTCCCTCAAAAGTTGCTAAACCTAGCATGATTCTCTTCTGGCATGCCCGATCTGCTGTCGGGTTGAAACTGTTTATGATTCATTGAAGATGTTGGTGCTAGATTACCTTCATGGAAGAAAAGGAAGCTTCTCACTCGATTCATTCCGTGCAATTTGCAGATGGACCTTGACTATGTGGCTAGGAACATAGAGAACTTCAGTTACCCCGAAGATATTTTTATAGCTATGGCGGAGAATGCATTGCGCTCGCAAGGAGACAGGAGTACTGCAGATAACATTTTGGATGTGGTTTGCATGGAAGAGGATCTCGGAAGAGTATGTCTCTATTTTCTTAACTCTACTTACCTAACCACCAAACCATATTTTGCAAATGCTACAATCGATGACCATTCTGGTGCAGGAATATGCTGAGGTTTTGCGCCAGGACCTGCATCGTCGCCTACAGAGGGAGACCAGGCAGGATAGATAGGTCTCATACCGAATACCAACTTATCAAGGTATTCTGACCACAGCTTGTCACAGTCGCCTGGGAACACTGAATCATCATCTCAATTATGGCTATGCATACAAATTTGTTTTTTTGTTTTTTTAATCTTAGGATGCGATGGATAATTTAATGGCGGCGGTATATTGTGCAGTTTGATTGTGAAAATGTATGGTTTTTCGCAAAGTTTTGTAGATATCAGATTATCTTATGGACTTAGCAAAGGGACCATGAACTTTTGTTTATCGCGCGCCTTGTGTGCTTGTGCTGCTGTGTTACAATTACCGGAATTCGAAATAGCTGGTCCACCAATCTTGCCAGAATCAAAGCCGGTTGCAATGCAAATTTTTGCATCAATTTGAAGAGATCAACACTTGTTGAGCTAAAATAAACTATTTTGTAAATTAGTTTACAAAACTCCCCTCCCCAGGTCTTATTATGGGAGTTTGGCCACTACGCCAGAACTTTGGTTTTTACTCACAGAAATGGAGTCCATTTTGTTACTGTCCAACACCGGTATTCCGAGTACAAAATACACTTTTCCAGGAATTACCAGTGACTTTTTCTTCCCGCTGCTTATACTTTAAAATTATTATTAAGATTAACATAAAAATAAGGTAACTTATTGACGATTTTTTTTTTTTTTACTTTTACTTTTCTAGTATGAAAGGATAAAGAGTCAACGAAACTTTATTACCTTTTTAAAAGGTCAAATGTAATTTTTACTCCAATAGGATTTACATACCATGCACGGGCCATGCATGCAACCGGTTCGGTACAATAATTGGATTCAAATAAAAGGGGGTTGAAATCACAGTTTGACGAAAACCTCCAAATCCGTTCTCTCGGAGGTGATAAGAGCTGACGTCACCGGTCAATCCATCATCCGTTTATACTCGATCCCCTATTTCGCCTGCGTCGGGATCGTACCGGTCGCTGGATTCCGGTTCCCCTCCGTCGTCGCCGGTTGTCGGAGCCGCCCCCGGAAGCTGATTTTCGGTTTTTTTTTTGGGTGGTTTAGTCGAGGTTCGGGTGGTTTCAGGATGGGAGGTAGTTCGGTGATCGATCCTCAGCTCGCTCTCTCTCACAAATATCCTGAGGTTTTCATTTTGGCCCCTACTTGCTGCTGCCGCCTCCGCTGTTTTTTTTTTTCCTTTTGTTTTTTGGGTTTTTGTGTGCTGACGATTGTTTGACTGCTCACGGCAGAGTACTTGGACATACACTGAGAGGTGCGTTTTTTTAGATTCCCATTTCTGTTGTCTAATTCGTGTTACGTGCTGTTTTTCGTTGAGTTGTTTGTCTGTTGATCAGAGACGTTGCTCTGTATGCGTTGGGGATTGGAGCGTGTGGGAATGATGCCGTGGATCCTGATGAGCTCAAGTTTGTTTTCCATCGAGATGGCCAACAACATTTACAGGTTATATATGTTGGATTTTTAAAATCTGCTTACTTTTTATTGCCTGTGGAGATTTCATTCAAGTTACAGTGCATCCTGAAAAGTTCGAGAAGGATTAACTAATGTTTGTCGGAGGCTTGGATTCAAGTTATCTCCTGGGTTTTGACCCGGGTATATGTTTCATTGTACTGGAGAAGATGCCTGAACTTAGAAACTAAGATAGTGAGAGATTTTGTTCAAACAACAATCACTCTCTTAGAAAAATAATTTTTCTATTGACTTGTAAGAACTATCACAATCAAGCTCATGGCGGTGACTAACTTGTATATGATAATTTTTTATTGTATAAGGTTTTCTTACCGTTGTTCCTCTTATGCAGGTATTCCCTACATTTGCTGCTACCTTTTGTTATAGTTCTGTACCAGATGGAATAAAGTGTCCTGGATTGGAGTGAGTACCCACTGCGAGTACTATTGATCTGCATAGTGTATTTTCCTATAGGGAACTTATCGTTTTAGTCTCCTCTCTAACAGGTTCGATGAACGTCTTCTGTTGCATGGACAACAATATATAGAACTTTACAAGCCGTTGCCTGCCAGTGCTTCCGTAAGAGTTTCGAAGGAGTATCTTCTTTTATATTTCTTCTCAATGCATCTGCTTTTGGAGATCAGACGCTGATGATAGTGTTCTTCTGTTGCAGATAAGGCATGAGGTGACCCTTGCTGGACTGCATGATAAAGGTTTGTCTTGTTACTCGAAGCCTTTAGATGTTGAAAGGCCCTAGTTCACGTGTTTCAATCAATATGAATATATGTTGCTAGCTAAGACGCAACTTTCTGTAGTATCTGTTTTTGTTGAGGCTCCTAAGTGAGTCGTGTCATAATTGTTACTTAAGAATGTCCCATGACTTTTTTCTTGGGTTGGGGGGGTTAACTGGTTTTCCGCATGGATGTTAGAATGAATTGTAGAGAAAGTGCATAACCTCCCAAAATGGGAAAACCAACGTTGTTCTATTGATGATATCTATGCAGCTCAATACTCGTATCTTAGTGAATAGATTACCGCTTTGCTTCTTGACAGGAAAGGCTGCTATTGTGGAAGTAGAAAAAAAAAGCTTTGATCAAGCATCGGGCGAATTACTCTGTATGAATAGGTGGGATTTGTTTTACTTTGTGTGTAACATTAATCTTGTGAATGTGAAAAGTGATACCAAATGTATGCAATTGAGTGTTCTGGCTCATCTACGCTATCCAATAGGTTTTTTCTTGTTCTCCAAACGTAACATTGCTTTTGGTTGCCTATTCCTTCGTTCATTGTTAGTCAGTAGTCAGAATAGACTCTTCGTCAAAGAGAAAGGAAAAAATGATGTTCTACGTCCTTTGAGAAGTTTTTATAAAACTGAAGGGATATCCGAATTTGGGGTGATAGAGAGCTGAATCAGTTGCATCGGTTTGGGTTTAGAAAGTTCTATTTATCGCAAGATTGTTTACAAGTTTCCGCATGTAAATGTTACCAGGTCGACAACTTTTCTAAGAGGAGCTGGCGGTTTCTCAAAAACATCAAAGCCGTATTCTTATGCTAATTATCCTGCTAATCAAGTCTCAAATGTGACAATCCCTAGGGAGCCGCCATTCTCAACTTTTGAGGATCGTACACAACCATCTCAGGCATGTAACTTTGATTCTCCATAAGAACTTTGATTTTCCACTGCGATGGCATTTCCGAGTCATTCACCCGGTGCAGTTTCTGGTGAAAGTCGATGTTGGGTCCTGCCTTCGACATTTTTCTTGGGCTTCTTCTTCTTTGCTTGTTATGGGTGACTTGGAGTTTCTGGGGACTCCTCTTATTCGTTTCATGCGAGTCATTCGAAATACAATTTAAGACTCTGGCTAACTGAGAACATGAGTACGCAATATATAACCCATTTTAAGGGCATGTTATCATAGTTCTCGGGAGTTACAGCTTCGGCGAGCTACAAAACACTTTATCTGTGATGTCTTTATTAAGCATAACATTCCACTCTCACTGCAATTTTATGCATGTCCCGTTTCTTATCTGTAGGTAGTAATTTCATATGTCCGTTGTTGCATCCTCTGAGAAATTTGCGTCAGATGATTATTTCTTGCTGTATATGTAGGCTCTGTTGTACAGGCTCTCTGGAGACTACAATCCTCTCCATTCAGACCCAATGATCGCGAAAGTTGCCGGGTTAGTTCCTCAATACATGCTGTCTAGCTATGAGTTTCATTTGTTGCTCGGCTAGGAATCCTATCATCTAGCCTGCTTCTTTTGTCCATCGAGCTAGTTATCCCTGACATATCTCTAATAAACCTCGAAGGTTTTCTCTGCCTATACTGCATGGCCTCTGCACTCTGGGTCATGCCATCAGGGCGGTGGTCAAACGCATCTGCAAAGGCGATCCCGACATTGTGAAGTGCATATCCGGTCGCTTCCTCCTGCATGTGTACCCGGGCGAGACTCTCATCACCGAAATGTGGCTTCAAGGACTAAGGTCATTATTGAACTTGTCTTCTTAGCATATATTGTTCTTGCTTAGTACTGTCTTTTCTCATGGCGTCGACTTCTCTGGTACCATCCACAGGGTAATTTACCAGACAAAGGTCAAAGAACGGAACCGTGCGGTGCTCCTCGGATACGTCGACCTGCATCGCTTGTCTTCTTCGTCGCTGTGATTTATGCTTTTGCAGAATAATTTGGGAGAGTATAAAAACATTTGTGTTGGGAAGTTAGACAAAAGTCAAATAAATACCGCCATTTTCTTAATGATGGAATAAGACGTTAGTTTGTGCTTCCCCTCCTTCCCGTTAAATTCAAAATAATGATTCGATGAATCCTTCCGCCGCCATTGATGAAACTCCATCTCCCTCAACAGCACCTGACCCTCTTCAGAACCCTACAGGATCTCGCAGTGTGGAAGGACCTCCGCCGTGGCAGTGCTCTCCATGCCAAGACCCTCCGGGATGGGTCCTTCTCTGCATCCACGGTCCTCGCCAATGCGGTCGTCAACCTCTATACCAAGTGTGACCATCTCGAGCTCGCCGAGCGCGTGTTCGATGGAATTCACCATAGGGACGTCGTCTCGTGGAACTGCCTTATCAATGGGTACTCGAGGAATGGGGTCGGAGCCGATGAGGCTCGTGCTGTCATGCGGATCTTTCGGAGGATGAGGTCGGAGAATTTCCTGCCGAATCCTCACACGTTTGCCGGCGTCTTCACGGGCATGTCGAGTGCTGGGGATGCCTCGTTGGGCTCACAGGCTCATGCGTTGGTTGTGAAGATTGCGTGTCTTGGGGACGTGTTTGTGGGGAGTTCTATGGTGAATATGTATGGGAAAGTGGGACGGCTGGAGGACGCTCGCAAGTTGTTCGACAGAATGCCTACCCGGAACTCTGTCTCTTGGGCAACCATGCTTTCAGTATACGCGGCACACGGTTTGGCAGCAGATGCATTGGGATTGTTCAGTTTTATGTGCCAGGACGGCGAAGTCTTGAATGAATTTGTGCTCACCTCTGTTCTCAGTGCACTTGCCGACAAGAAGTTCGGGCTCTCCGGGCGGCAGATTCACGGTCTTGCAATTAAGAATGGGTTACTCTGTTTTGTTCCTGTTGGTAATGCATTGGTGACAATGTACGTAAAGTGTGGTGGCTTGGGGGACGCAGTTCGTGCCTTTGAGTTCTCAAATGAGAAGAATTCTATTACCTGGTCAGCGATGGTCACGGGATTTGCACAGAGTGGCGCATCTCAGGAGGCTCTGAAGTTGTTTTCTACCATGCATTCTAATGGGATGTTTCCTAGCGAATATACTTTTGTCGGAGTAATCAATGCTTGTAGCGATCTCAGTGCTATCGGCGAAGGCAGGCAGCTCCACTGTCATGCATTGAAATTGGGGTTTGTACCCCAAATATTCGTAATGACAGCGCTGCTTGATATGTATGCAAAATCTGGAAACATCAGTGATGCGAGGAAGATTTTCGACCACTTGCAAGAGAAAAAGGTGGATGTTGTTCTTTGGACTTCGATGATCAGTGGGTACGTGCAAAATGGTGAAAACGAGAATGCAATGTTGCTGTATTGTAGGATGCAGAGTGAAGGCATTCTTCCGAACGAGCTAACCATGGCGAGCATCCTCAAGGCATGTTCGAGCGTGGCTGCTGTCGAGCCAGGGAAGCAAATTCATGCCCGCATCGTCAAATACGGGATTGGTCTCGAGATACCTGTTGGGAGTGCCCTTGCAACAATGTATGCGAAGTGCGGTTCTCTTGAAGATGGCATTTTCGTATTCAGACGAATGTCCATCCGAGATGTATTATCTTGGAACGCCATGATATCTGGACATTCTCATAATGGGCTCGGGCACAAGGCCCTGGATCTGTTCGAGGAAATGCTCACGGAAGGCATCGAACCGGACTCTGTCACATTTGTTAATGTCCTCTCTGCTTGCAGCCACATTGGATCGGTCGACCTAGGGTGGGGCTACTTCAAAGCAATGTCCGAAGATTTTGGGATGACACCAGGGGTAGAGCACTACGCGTGCATGGTCGATCTCCTGAGCCGTGCTGGGAGGCTGCAGGAAGCTAAAGACTTCATCGAATCGGCACAAGTTGATCATGGCCTGTGCCTCTGGCGGATATTACTGGGTGCATGCCGAAACCACCGCAATTTCAAACTTGGTGCTTGTGCTGGGGAGAGGCTGATGGAGTTGGGCACAGTCGAGTCGTCCGCCTTCGTGATGCTATCCAGCATATACACGTCTTTGGGCCAATGGGACGACGTGCAACGTGTGAGGTGCCTCATGAAGTCGAGAGGGGTGAGCAAGGAGCCTGGTTGTAGCTGGATCGAGCTCAAGGATGGGGTCCATGTGTTTGTTGTCGGTGACCAGATGCACCCAGAGATCGATGAGATCCGGTCGGAATTAAGGATACTGAGTCGACTACTGAAGGACGAAGGTTATAGGCCGGATATCGACCCGACAGCCTCTGATGCTTTCAGTTCCGATGATGAAGCGGATCAAACCGCTTGCGAGGCATTTTCATAGAGAAAATGTGATTGTATTAGTACTTAGTAATTAATCTATTCTAATGATAATTGGAGACCAATAATAATAAATTCATTACGAAAAACGTAGGGAAGGATACGGTGTCGTTTGATCCGGATGTAAAACGTCCTTTACTCTTTTACCAAAAAAAAAAAAAAAAAAACGTCCTTTGCAGTTCAGTTCCTTCGACGATCAAAAACCCTAACACGGCAATGGACAACCTCGTAATCCCTCCCTCCTCCGAAAACCCGCCGCCACGACCTGAGCCCGACCCCGAGCCCTACACCGGCCAACCACTTGCCAAGAAAGCCAAGATGTCCTCCACCAGCGCCACCTCCGATGACGAAGCTTCAACTGACGCCGCTGCCCTAACGGTCCCCAGGCCTCCCCGGTACAAGCGCCGGAAGATCGCCATCTTCTTCGCGTACTGTGGCGTGGGCTACCAGGGGATGCAGAAGAACCCCGGGGCGAAGACCATTGAGGGCGATTTCGAGGAAGCCCTGTACCATTCGGGAGCCGTGCCCGAGGCTGAGCGGGGAATGCCCAAGCGGTGGGACTGGGCCCGATCGGCTCGAACCGATAAGGGAGTCTCGGCCGTGGGGCAGGTTGTATCGGGTAAGTTTTACATCGATCCGCCCGGGCTGGTCGAGCGGCTCAATGAGAACCTGTCGCAGCAGATCAGGGTTTTTGGGCTTAAGAGGGTGACGGCATCGTTTAGTGCCAAGAAGTTTTGTGATAGGAGGAGGTATGTCTATCTGGTGCCTGTGTTCGCACTTGACGAGAGGTGTCACCGGGATAGGGAGAGTGTGTCTGCGAGTAGGAAGGAAGGAGATGAGGAGTTGGTGAAGTGTGTGGAGTGTAGCGAAAGAGGGAGGAAGGTTGCTGGGTTGATGGGTAAGAGGAGTTATCAGCTTAGAGGGGATTTGGAATTGGGCGAGGGTGAGGCTGAGGACAAGGATGGCTTGGGTGTTTCCTCGAACACGAGGTGTGCAGCTGATGTTGTGGAAGATAGTGTTCGGGGGGAATGTAGTGGTACTGATGTAGGTGGGGAATTCAGGAAAGATGATTGCGGTGAGATCAAGAGCGAGCAAGAGAGATCAGAAATTGTGGTCGATGATGTAGGAGAAGGAAATTCGACTGCAAGTGGTGAAAAAGTTGAAAAATCAAATGGTGTGGAGATAAATGATTTGGTCGTTGAGTCAAGGGAAAAGGTGAACAATAACAGCAATCTTGGCGTGAGAACAGGCACATCGAACGAAATGGCGGGCTTTGTTGAGGGTTGCGGAGAAAACCCGGAAGAGAATGGCACAAAGGGTTCCGGTTTTTGCTATGGTGAGAAGGAGAAAGAGAGGTTTAATAGAATACTCCGGCACTACGTTGGAACCCACAATTTTCACAATTTCACCACGAGAATCAAAGCGGAGGACCCATCTGCGAAACGCTTTATCATTTCCTTTGAAGCCAATACTGTGGTGACTGTTGGTGGAATTGGTTTCGTGAAGTGCGAGGTTGTCGGTCAGAGCTTCATGCTTCATCAGATTAGGAAGTTGATTGGACTCGCCATAGCAATCATGAGAAATTGTGCACCTGAATTGTTGATATCGAAAGCATTGCAAACGTAAGCTTCTTTCTATGGTGTTTCAACTGTAGATGAATGAATCTGTGTTGCTTTTGTGATGGTTTTGTCCAAAACTTTCTTTCAGGGATGTACGTGTGAATGTACCTACCGCGCCAGAGGTTGGGCTATACTTAGACGAGTGCTTCTTTACATCATACAACAAGAAATGGAGAGACAGCCACGAAGAGCTTTCTATGAAAGCCTACGAAAAAGAGGCCGAGGAGTTCAAGATGAAGTACATACATGCTCATATTGCTGCAACAGAGCAGAAGGAAGGAGTGGTTGCTCTCTGGCTGCATTCCCTCAACCATCGGAACTATCCTGACTTACTCGGCTCTGAGGAAGGCAAAGATGCAGTAGGGGAGAAGAGTGTTGAGTAGAGCGGTGTCTGCATGCTCAAAGCCTGCAAGTATTTTGTCGTGAACATGCTATTTTCGTATGAACAATTTTCTGCCGATCATTGAGATACTGACAGATTTGGATGGCCAACACACATCTACAGTTGACTCATTGGACGGAACTTAAACCAGGGAGCCTGACAGGACAGTTCGCCTTCATCATCGTTCTCACCCTAGTGGCCTCTTCGCACATTCCGGCCTCCGAATACATGCTCGAAATCATTATATAGTTTCTTGGGTCAGTAGGGTCCATAGAAATCAATCTCTCTGCAGCTTCTTTCCCGACAACGACATCTTTGTGAATCTTACATGCGCCAAGGAGAGCTCCCCAGATGGCAGAATTCGGTTCCAACGAATTTCCCTTTATCAACTCGTATGCCTCTTGCACGAGCCCGCATCGGCCGAGAAGATCAACCATACACGAGTAGTGATCGACTCTTGGTGCAATCCCATATGAATCGATCATGCTGTTGAAGTAGAGTTTCCCCTGTTCTAGGAACCCAGAGTGGCTGCAAGCATTTAGCAGGTGTGTGAAGGTGACGTGATCCGGTTCGATACCTTTGCTGACCATGATGTTGAATAACTCAATGGCATCTGACCCTCGCCCCTGTGATGCATAGGCCGAAAGCATAGCAGTCCAAGCTACCCTGTCGGGATTGATCATTTGGCCAAAAACAGTCTTGGCGTCGTCCAATCTCCCTGCTTTTGCAAATAGATCCAAAATGGCTGTGGAGATCGACATTTGCTCGTTGAACCCGGACTTAAGCACCAGTGCGAGCGTCGCATCTACGAGGCTGACGGCACTGGACTCCTCGCAAGCTCGAAGAACAGCCATCATTGTGCCATCGTCTGGTCGAAAGCAATCCATCCTCATTCTATCAAACATAAGCATTCCTTCCGCTGCCAAACCTTGTTCGGCATAAATGGCGATCATCAGATTCCATGTCACCAAGCTCTTCTCCACCGTCTCAATGAACAGGCAACAAGCTGACTCGTAATCCCCAGATTTTCTATACATGTTGATGAGAGAATTGCTGACCTTCACTTCTCCAAACGCGCCGATTTTCTCAGCCATCCCGTGAACGAGCTTCCCTTCATCGAGAGCACCCACGTAAGCACATGAAGAGCTAACCGACAACAACGTGACCTCATTTGGCCGGACATCGGCCTCACTTTTCATCCTACTGAATGCTTCCCAGCACCTCCTGAAGCATCCTCGATCCAAAAACGAGGAGATCAACGAATTCCAGGAAGGGGCATCCTTGTGGGAAATTTCATCGAATAGCTTCTCAGCGTCTCCAGGCTGACCCAGTTCGACATACTTGGACACGAACTGATCGCCGATGAATCCATGCCTGTAACTCACCGACTTGATGACTCTTCCGTGGATAGCTTCACAGGACAAGATGGAACGGCAACTCCGTAGTGCGGTGATCAAGAACGTAACAATCGATTCCGCATCTGAATACTTGGCGATGACATTTTTCTTACAACCACCAGAAATGATCATGGTGTTTTGATTTGCGAGGGATGATGTGATAACTTCTGTGCTACATTCGTGGTTCCGTTCACCACGAAACAATACATTACATGCGGGACCGTCGGGTGCCACACCCGTTCGCGCTAGTCTCTACGTCCTACCTCGGTCATTCTCAAGCCATGGTAATGCACGACAGACTTAAAATTCCTGCGGTATACATTTGAATTTGTGAGCTGAAATCTACTTCTTAACTTCAATATCTTCATCGGATCAGACCTCGATGCGGCAGCTCGCGACCTTAAGGTCAGATACGCGTAGAGCATTCCTCATCATGAGACTCTGTATGAATGCTATCATCTGCAAATGAAAGAGCGTGTGGTAAGAAAGGAGGACCAAGATCCGCGGATCGTGCCTCGGGCAGGTTTCTTTGTTCTGCGTGCGCTTACCGAGACCATCCCGGCACACATGATGCTGAATCCCGGGAAGTAGAAGGGAGCTCTGTCGGAAAGGAATAAAGCTGGCCGGAGGACCAACAAGTTCAGTTGGGGTGCGTTTGTGTATAAACGTCATCAAGATCGAACCTTCGGTTTTACCTGTCAATGGAGAGAATGCGAGCGGAGAAACAACGTGTGCCAAGGAGCTAATACCCGACATACACCCCTGAGCTTTTCCCTGCAAACTCAGATGCATTTAGAACTAGAATTCCGTAGAAATGAACGTGCTCATCGCCAAGGAATTACCTGCTCGCTGGAGCTTACTTGCTTGGACACGATGGTGCGCAGCTGTGGATGTCAGACAGCTTTAGATTACGGCATCAAAAGCTTTTGTTGCTATTGACTGAAGGAGATAGAGAAGTTTGGAACTCACGCATGGTTGCGTGAAGACGAAGAACACGGACAACATTGCAGCGGCATAAGGGACCTAATATTATTCTCGAACCATTAACTATATTTCTGCCATAGGAGGCGGCATTAACAGAAAGACGGATACTTACCCACGGAGCCCATGCAATGCTGTAAAGAAGCATCTGCAATTCAGAAAGGAAAAGAATAACCATAGTGATCGAATGAAGGCGCGAATCATTCCAACTAGTTTCACCGTTGCAAGAAAAGGGGTAGAATGATGATCCGTACATGTGTGCAGTTGAAGAATAGGCCGATTGAAAGCAATCGCGCTTCTCCTAATATGGGAGCCACAAGAGGCATGACAATCAACTGCGATGAGTATTGGAGCAATCAGCAGAAGCAGATCGGTGGCACTAGTCTGAACAGAGAAAGGGGGAAGTTTTGATCACACCTGAGATATAGTCCCTGCAATTCCAGTTATTACCATGATGTCGGCGAACTGATCCTTGTCGAAGTGAAATCGCGCCTTGAGGAAATACTGAGGAAAGAGAGAAAGCCCCTTGATTGAAGCTAAACCACTAATTTCTAATGGTGCAGAGGCTATGCGTAGTTATTTACCAGCATTGCAGCGTGAATGCCGACATCGGCGAGCGTACTGAAAAAGGCAACCATCGACAATTGCAAGAATACCCAGCTGCAATAATGTGCTATATTATCAGCAAGGTTGTCAGCTGAAACAGTTACATACAGTTGTCGGGCTTAGTTCGAAAACAACCTGGTCTTCACGAAAAGGATGGTGTCATTCAAGGACGGAACTTTCTTAAAACTATGGTGCTTATTAGCAGAATCGACTGTGCCCTCGTCATCCCGAGAATCGGTGGACTTCTCTTGGGACATGATCGGCGTTAATAGAGAACTATCAATCGCCGAATCAGGGAGGAAAATTATCATGTACACCAGAGCTACTATCCCAACGGCAGTAGCGACCTGTGCCAATCGAAAGATTCCTCGAGTCGTGAGACACCGAATTCTAGGGTCCCCAAGACCTCATGTGTACATATATATGTACAATCCAGATAAGTCAGCTCAGAATACTTATTTTATTTTTGCATGGAGCATGCCTTACCGAGCATCGCCATGAATTGCTTAACAGGGTTCACGAATCTTCCTTTGGGCATACCTGAAAGGTAACAGCGGTGGACAGGAAACGTGTGGATAGGTTGCCGCACAAGGATGAAGCGGATCCGATCCCAGACAGAATTCCGAACGCTGACACCCTCGATCCTGAGGGTACGTTATCTGCCTGTCGATCATCATCGCATGGTCTACTTTCAGAGTTCAGATTACAACTGAAATAATGACCGTCTCCTGTTTCCAGACAGAGCCCAGGCTCCCGGCCAGCGTAAGACGTTAAAGGAACGTATGGATTACCACGTAAGCAAGGGACAGGCAATGAAGGGTTCCCTCACAGAAGATGGCGGTTATGGTTTTGAAGGTGTAGTAGGTGTAGAAGTAGTTCCTCGACCTTCCGCAGGCCAATATCCCTGCACATCTCCCATTATCGTGAAATGGGCCGACCTGTTCTGCATCTAAAGGAGGAGCAGAGTGAGGAGGAGAAGGTTACCGAAGGGAATGAGGGTGAAGGCCATGGGAATGGTCAAGAAAGCCTTCCTCCCATACTTATCGGAGAGGTTCCCCATCAATGGCATCACCAGAAACGACCCCACCCCTACGACCTGTATCCGGTTCCGAATCGAGTCCTCATAAAGGCAGGGGAACTGAAGGAAGAGGAGAGTTAGGAATTGGACGTACGGCCTGCTGGAAGCCAGATAGGTAGATGGCCAGTGAGCATTTATCTTCTCCTGGACAGAGGGCAGACACGGTGACGTCGGTGATTGCCGGGTTCACCATGAAGATGGCGAAGTTGTGGATGAATACGGAGACGAAGAGGTGGTTCAGAACGGACAGGCGGGCGATCGTGCCGGACGTCTCCATGGTCGCTGGGAGCGTCCTTCAGATGGCCAAAACAGAGGAATCCGAGTCGGAGGGAGAGGTGGGGATGTCGAGGTCGAGTTAATCGAGAAGGGGACAGTTGAAGCCTGCACTTCGCCCGCCTTTTGCTTTGGTTGTAAGCTTATGTTCTTCCGCCCTTTACTTTTCTTTACGTTTATTTATTGGGTCACTCTCCCGATCGGAAAAAATCAAAAAAGAAAAAAGAAAATCCTCGGAGAGCTTCGCTTTTTTGGACAATTACTCGGGAAACTCCCCTCGTCACGCCATCCTTGATCTAAGAACACAACGTGGAAGTTTGAACATCGTACGTACCTCACTATTGACTCCGACCACCTCTGTTAACTGGTAATAACTTCATTTTGGTAACAAACTCAATTCACCCGCGCTTGGATTGGATGGACAACAATGAAAACGAAACTTCCCGTTCCTTTTTGCCTTTTGTCGATAGAGTTACGAGAGCCACTGACTGAGTGGAACACCTCCAATTTTTGCCACCACCCCTTTTGTTTCTTTTCTCCAGTTTGTAATGATTTACATCCCTTTCCTTACATCCTCTGACTGACGGTTGAGACCAAGATATATTTTTTTTGTTTGTTGTTTCGACACGAGGGAGAAAATATTTCGAGGTGTGGTGGACAATGATGTCCACGTCTATAGATACATAGTCTCGTGTCGCACTCATTTTGAATCTTGATCCGATTAAACTAATCACCTAACGATCAGAGAGTTGGGGGGGGGGGGGGGATGTTGGGTTTCGCTCTTGCTTGTTCGAGTGGTCCAAACCCCCTTAACCTATCACCAAAACTTTCAGCCATTACATTATATCTATACGTACATAGAGATAGAGAAAGAGAGAGGGTCAAACAATACAAAAAATTAGCGATGAACTCACAAGCAACTACCGGATACGCCCTTGGTCAACGGTATTCCGTCATCGGTGACCTTTTACACGCGACCGACTCTTTTTACATGTTCTGAACCGGTCAACGGCATCACTGTTTTGGGTTTGTAAGTGAATCGGGCCGAAAACGGAAAGCCCAAACTGGAGGAAGAAGCGATGGTGGGCCTAACGGCCCATTGGGCCATACCCCCCCGGGAATTTCAAGCCACTCATTTTTTTTTGGCAATATAAGAAAAACAAATTCGGAGTGTTTTTTGCCGAATTGATGCCATCAATGTGAATCTTAAACATTCAGTGGCTCATTAAATCGAGTAACTTACTCTCTCTATTTTTCCGGTATGAATTTAGTTCAGGTGAGGAAATAAAGAAATAATCATGTTGTTTTTTTTTTCCTTTTGTTTAGTCAGAGCCCTAGAAAAGTTAGGTCACGTGAGATGATGCCGATCTAAATGGGAGTGTATTTGATTAAATTAAATATGAGAGATTTTTAAATTTTGGTGGGGAAAAAGTTGGGTGGGACGGACAACCTCAACGTCAACAAATCTCATACGACCACTTAGCGGAACGCATCCCAAAAACTACGCCCACGCTTCACTTCCGTCAATACCCACCCACAGAGAGAGAGAGAGAGAGAGAGAGAGAGAGAGTGTGTTAGTTATGGACTCAGTCGCCGCCCTCTTCTGCACGGGGGCACTCCTCGCCGGCGGCCTCTACTGGTTCGTCTGCGTCCTTGGCCCAGCCGAGCAGAAGGGTAAGAGCGCCACCTCACTCTCCGGCGGCTCCATCTCCTCCGAGAAAATCGGCGACAAGTTCAAGCAGTACTGGTCCTTCTTCCTACGCCCGCCCAGCGAGATCCGGGCCAAGGACAAGGACACCGTCCCCGACTTCGTAGACACCTTCTACAACCTCGTCACCGACATCTACGAGTGGGGTTGGGGACAGTCCTTCCACTTCAGCCCCTCCGTCCCTGGCCATTCCCATGCCTCCGCCACCCGCCTCCACGAGGTCCGCGCCTCCGACCTCATCTCCGCTACCCCAGATCATCGCATCCTTGATGTCGGGTGTGGGGTTGGCGGCCCTATGCGAGCCATTGCTTCCCATTCCCGCTCCCGAGTCGTCGGCATTACCATCAACGAGTACCAGGTCGGCCGTGCCAGGGCCCACAACCGCAAGGCCGGCCTCGATTCGACCTGCGATGTGGTTTGTGGGAACTTCCTCGAGATGCCCTTCGAGGACAACTCCTTCGACGGGGCATACTCCATCGAGGCTACCTGCCATGCCCCCCGCCTCGAGGATGTCTACGCGGAGGTCTTCCGGGTGTTGAAGCCCGGGGCCAAGTTCGTTTCCTACGAGTGGGTCACCACTGACAAGTACAGGGCCAGTGACGAGGAGCATGTGGCGGTCATCCGGGGTATCGAGCAGGGGAATGCCCTACCCGGGCTGAGGAGTTATGCGGACATCGCCACTGTGGCCAGAGCAGTCGGGTTTGAGGTCCTCGAGGAGGAGGATCTGGCCGCTCCGCCGGCTGGCCCGTGGTGGACGAGGCTCAAGATGGGGCGGATCGCGTACTGGAGGAACCACGTGGTGATCACTGTGCTGGCCGCGATAGGGGTCGCACCCAAGGGGACAGTCGAGGTGCATGAGATGCTGTTCAGGACGGCCGATTTCCTGACCCGGGGTGGCCAGTCCGGGATCTTCTCGCCGATGCACATGATCCTGCTCAGAAAACCCAGCAATGCCGCCTCTGCCTCGGCCTCGGCCGCGAAATGATGATGGAAGGAAAGGAGAAGGTACTTGGAGATCTGACTACCCAGAAAAGAAGATCAATAAATTCCATGATCGTCATCTTCCTCTGGCTTGTTCCAATGCTTGTAGTAGGGTCAAATTTAGGGTGGAATCATTTGATTTGCTGCCTCTTTGGATAGGTTTTTTTTTTTTTTCTTTTCAATTTGACTTCAGCTTCCCTTAAATTGTTAGTTTTGATCTTGGGGGAGTTCTTAACTCTCCTCTTCTGGGTTTGGCTTAAAATCTCATCGGGGTTTTCCATGGAATAATGTGTGTGTTTTGTTCACTGTCAAAGCTCGAATATTAGCCATAACCTTAAACCTGTCGGTTCCCATTAAGCAAAAGGATTTGGGAACTCTTCCTGATGAGATATTAGTAACAGGTGTCAAAATTAGCTGCAAGATATTTTGATTGCAGGGAGATTTTTCTGGGCAAGAAATGTGGAGGAGAAACCCGATTGAGATTTAGGCCAAAGGTGCTGATACTTCGGCTTTTTCCTTTCGGGATCTTATCAACTGGCGTGCAGTTGCAGGTGCAGGCGGAGAAAGTGGCTTTTGCCGAAGGAGGGGGTCACATGGGTTTTAGGGAATGGGGACACTTTCCTGTGCTTCTGTCCTTGTCTTTAGGAAAACCCAAAGTCCTGCCTTCTTTACCCATTTAGCTTTTTAGACAGATGATGTTGAGAGCCTCCTCACTTGGGAACTACCCAGTTGTCTGTGTCTCCTTCCGCCATTGTCCAAATTAGAGGAGCTGGAGTTCCAATCTAATCTCCTGTATCTGACCTGGCATTTCCTGTCCCATTTATCTCGTTTCCACGCCATCTTTGGTGAGTGATTTCGGGGATGATTTGAGGTTTTGGTTTGTTGAGTTAGTGCAACCTTAAAATTACTGCGACCCATGGAGAATGGCCCAGGATACAACAATAGGCCTTAGAGGGTGGTTTTCTTTTTGACACTACTGAAATTGGCAGAGGTCTGTCTGGTGACGAACCCCTCTGTCCACCAGCTCCTCGTGCTTCTTCGGCTCCCCGGCCTTCCTTCCGGAGCTGCCCCGGTATCATCTCATGGAGCGGCAACCCCGGCTTCGGACACTGCGCCTCCATCATCTCCGAGAATAGCTTGTTGGCGTTGTTCCAGTGGCCCATCCCCCTATACATCGAGATCAAGATCCAATACTTTTTCACATTGGGCTCCACCTCGTTCTCGTACATCTCCCTCTTCAGCGTTGATCACCATGTCGGTCGACTTTGACTCCACGAACATCATCAGCATGTTGTAAGTGACCGTGTTCATTTCGCACTTAAGTCCCTTCATGTGATCGTTCAACCTATGCACTCCGTTCACGTCCCGAGACTTTGCAATGTATCATAAAATCGGGTTGAATGTCCATGGGTTTGGAGCATACCCATTCTCGACCATCGAGTCTACCACCTTCATCGCCTCGTGGGGCTTCCCGTCCTTGCAGTGGCAGTCAATGAGGAAGTTGTATTTGATAGAGTTGGGCTTGCATCCGAGACGCTTCATTTGGTTGTAGACATGTAATTCCTTCATGGTTCTCCCCGCCTTACGTCCACGCACATCAGGTTGTTGAACGTAATTGCATTTGGCTGGCAACCTACCTCCAGCGTTTCAGCAAATACATCGTGGTCACGGCACAGGGCATCGATAATGATCCCATACGTATGAACGTTGGGCTGAATCGTGGCATTCTGCCTCAGAAATATTCCCAGCTCGGCATCATCTGTGGATGAGACTAGTGTCTACTGTCAGCAGCAGAAGAAGTTCAACCTTGTAGCTGCACAACGAGCAGGAAAGGAAGGAGAAGCTGACGGGTCTAAAGAAGGCTTGGGTGGAGAATGGGCTTCTGCAAATGAAGAATGTGGTGGCCCACGAGCAGAAATAGAAGATATTACAGATGAAGAAGATTGAGTTGGTTAGAGGGGAAGTTGGTTGAGCAGAGACGCGAGACCCCCGACTTGATCGTACGACAGGGGAATATTTGTTAGAGATCCCAATATAAAAAGGAGAGAGAGAGCAAGAGAGTAAGAGACAGATGATCATTTTTATTTTCTAAGTTTTACATGTAAGAATGGAGGAAGGCTGAAGGGAGATTTCTGGAGAATGAAGGAAAGGTGATGTTCTGAGGTTGACGATTGAGCCGCTCTCGCTTGCATGGTATCAGAGCGCTGTGCGCAAGGATGGACGGGAGCTTGGCACTTGCAGAAAACCCACAATCGCCTTATTATATCCACACAACGGAGAATCAAGTAAGTTCGCTGGTGACGCCGGAGCTGGAAGAAGGCAACTATACCACATGGAGTGCCTCTTTCGAACTCGCCCTTTCAATAAGGAATAAAGTGGGCTTTGTTGATGGGAGCATCGTGAAGCCAGAGGTAAGCGACCCGCTTTACCCAGCATGGAGAAGGTGTAATAATTTGGTTAAGTCCTGGATACAACGCTCAGTTTCCATTCCAATAGCCACCACGATATTTTACTTAGATTCGGCCAGAGACATTTGGGAAGAATTGAGGGAAAGATATGGAGAACCGGATGATAGTAAGATTTGTAATCTACAACAAAAATATTGTAGCTTGGAGCAGGGGAATAGGACTGTCTCGGCATATTATAATGATATGCTAGCTATATTAAGAGAATTGAGGATATTTCGGCCACTTCCATGCTGTGAGTGTGGCAAATGTGAATGTAAGTGGGCAAGGACCTTTGCTGAACAGCAGGAGAAGGACATGGTTTATAGGTTTCTTAATGGGTTGAATACTGAGTTTTCACATATCAGGTTTCAAATGCTGATGAGGAAACCTTTTCCTACACTAGGGGAGGTCTATAACATTGTTCAAAGAGAAGAAAACCAGAAACAACAAAGGTCTGTGCAAGATATGCCGATCATGGCAGCGGCCGTGCAACTAAAAGGAGAGCAGAGAAATGATATGGGTGTTATTCAACCTCGAGGACAACAACTTGGTGAAAGAAAATTTGGTAGAGGAGATTGGATATGCGAATTCTGTGGAAAGAGGGGACACCTCAAAGAGAAGTGTTTTTACTTGGTGGGTTTCCCACCTAATACAAGGGGAGGTTTTGGAAGAGGAAGAGGAGTATCTCCACATGGAAGAGGGAGCTTTGTACCTGGTAGAGGAGGATATGCAGCAGATAGAAGAAGGGCTGTGAACCTAGTGGATGGAGGACTGATTCCCACAGAGATTGGAATATCAGACCATCAGTTCCAAAAATTAGTGACCTTACTCAATTTGAAAGACCCAAGCACGACTGTGAATGAGAATTCTCAAACTTCTGAACTTGTCTCGAACCATCAGAGTCCTTCTGCTGGTAAATCACATAAAAGCTCTTATGTTCTTTCAATCCATGATATTAGCCTTGAAAAGAAAACTTCCTGGTTTTTAGACACTGGTGCTACAGATCATGTAGCTTGCGATCTAACCTTTTTTGAATCATGTTATCAGCTCTCAACTCCCTTACAAATCCATTTACCTAACTGTGCTAAAGTGATATCCACCCACATTGGTACAGTCAGGTTAAATAGGCACATTCTTCTCACAAATGTGCTATTTGTTCCTTCTTTCCATTATAATTTGATCTCAGTCAGCAAATTAACCTCAAACAATAATATTTGTCTTATTTTTTCTCGTTCTCAATGTTACATTCAGGACTTGGATGCCTCGATGACGATTGGACATGCTGAGACCAAAGGAGGATTGTATGAGGTGATGAAAACTCATGATAGGAAACAATCTACATAGCCTAGCAACACAGACCTAGTTTTATCTGCAACATGTGCACAAGAGCATTCATTAGATAAATTTGATGTTTGGCATTTACGTTTGGGACATGTTTCTTCTGAGAAAGCCAAGGTTTTACAGAACATAGATGCATCTATAAAATTTCTTCCCTATAATGTATGCTCTGTTTGTCATGAGTCGAAACAAAAGAGGTTGCCGTTCCCTATGAGTCTTCATACGTCAACACATGCATTTGAGCTTGTTCACTGTGATATTTGGGGACCCTACTCACACCCAGCTATAGGAGGTTTCCAATTTTTCCTCACTATAGTGGATGACTTTACAAGGGTAACATGGGTTTATTTGATGAAACACAAATCAGAAACTAAAAGTTTATTGCAGCAGTTTTGCAACCATGTGCAAACTCAGTTCACTAAACAAGTCAAAACAATAAGGAGTGACAATGGAGTGGAGTTTTTATTACCAGAATTTTATAAAGCTTCTGGAATACTACATCAACGCACATGTGTTGAAACACCAGAGCAAAATGGGGTGGTAGAACGCAAGCATCAACACTTGCTGCAGGTAACTCGAGCCCTCTTGTTTCAAGCACATCTTTCTACAAGGTTTTGGGGATATGCCTTGATGACAGCAGTCTATCTGATTAATAGACTACCGACTCGAGTGTTGGATAATAAATCTCCATATGAGATGCTATTCAACAAAAGACCTACTTATCATCTTTTAAGAGTCTTTGGATCTTTATGTTATGCATGCACTTTGGTTCATGGTCGTAAGAAATTGGACAAGAGGTCTAGACAATGTATCTTCCTGGGGTACCCATTTGGCATTAAAGGATACTATCTATATGATTTGCTTCAGCACACTGTTTTCATATCAAGGGATGTTCAATTTTATGAGACCATCTTTCCTTATTTGCATCATGATACATCCTCACATCATCCAGATCTGGTTTTACCAATTATGCATCATGATTCTCCTGATATAGTTGACATACCAGTACCTCCAAATCTTACCTCCATGCCATCCCCATTGCCTGATGTAGCTACCAATGATACTTCGACTTCTTCCAATTTTTCTAAACCTACATCACCATCACATTCACCACCTTTGCGACAAAGCACTAGATCTAGGCACTTACCATCATACTTACAAGATTATCATCTCCATCTCTCCTCGGTCTCTGCTGTACAATTGGCTTCAGAGGACTCATCCAGGTCTGATCATTCTCTACTTTCTCATTATTCATCCCCGGCTTATCCCATACAATCTCATCTTTCTTATAGCAATCTCTCCAAACCTTATCATTCTTTCATTATGTCTTTGCAAACACACTATGAACCACAAACTTACAGTCAAGCAAAGGGTCTTTTACATTGGGAACAGGCCATGAAAGAGGAATTGAAGGCTCTTGAGGACAATCGTACCTGGGAATTGATTCCTCTTCCTAAGGGTAAGCGCCTTATTGGCTGCAAGTGGGTTTTTAAGGTGAAATTGCGTGCTGATGGTGAAGTGGAGAGATATAAAGCTAGATTGGTTGCTAAAGGCTTTACACAATGTGAAGGGCTTGACTATCAGGATACCTTCAGTCCTGTTGTTAAGCACACCACTGTACGTCTCTTCTTTGCTCTTGCAGCAATCAAAGGGTGGTATTTGCGTCAATTTGACATCCACAATGCTTTTTTGAATGGAGACCTCAATGAGGATGTTTATATGGACCTACCTCCGGGTTATGCAAGTCAGGGGGAGACTCAAGTTGTTGTCACTTAAAGAAGTCCTTGTATGGACTTAAACAGGCGTCAAGACAATGGAATTGTAAGCTCACGCAGTGTTTAGTGTCATATGGGTTCTTACAATCCAAGTCTGATTACTCATTATTCACGAAGGAAGATCAGATGGGTTTCTTGGCTGTTCTAGTCTATGTGGATGATATGGCCGTTGCAGGCACAAGTTTGAAGCAAATTTCAGACTTGCATAACCATTTGCAGAAAAGTTTCAAGGTGAGGAACTTAGGGGAGCTAAAGTTCTTCTTGGGATTAGAGATAGCTCGGTCCAGAAAGGGAATTTTCCTCTCACAGCGAGGATATACTCTGAGATTGCTTGAAGAACAGGGAAAGCTAGGAGCAAAACCAAGCTCAGTGCCAATAATGCCTAATTTGAAGTTAAGTGTAGAAGGAGGAGAAGGGCTGATCAATCCCAGCTCATACAGGCAGTTGATAGGAAGGATGATCTACTTAGGAGTGACGAGACCATATATAGCTTATGCCATCCACAAGCTTGCTCAGTTCATGGATAAGCCCAAAACAGAGCATTGGCAAGCTGCTTGTTATGTTCTTAGATATTTGAAGGGAACTCCCGGTAGAGGCTTATTACTCTCAAGATTTTCAGAAATACGCTTGCAAGGATTTTCAGATAGTGATTGGGGAGGTTGCAGCGATACAAGGAGGTCAACCACAGGTTTTTGTGCCTTTGTTGGTGATTCTCTGATTAGTTAGAAAGCTAAGAAGCAGACAACCGTATCAAGGAGCTCATCCGAGGCTGAATATAGAGCAATTGCGGCCACCACAGCAGAATTAATATGGTTGCAGGCGTTAATGAAGGATTTTAAATCAAAATCAAGTACACAAGTGGTTCTGTATTGCGATAACAAATCAGCGATCCATCTCACGAAGAACCCAGTGTTTCATGAGAGAACCAAACACCTAGAGATTGATCTACACTTTGTGCGGGAGAAGGTACTGAGCGGTGAAATAGAAATAAAGCATGTGAGATCGGAGTATCAATTGGCTGATTTTTTTACCAAGGCATTGCATCCAAGGAGGTTCGAGTTCCTGTTGAGCAAGATGGGAATGTGCAACATATACTCTTCCCATCTTGAGGGGGAGTGTCAGCAGCAGAAGAAGTTCAACCTTGTAGCTGCACAACGAGCAGGAAAGGAAGGAGAAGCTGACGGGTCTAAAGAAGGCTTGGGTGGAGAATGGGCTTTTGCAAATGAAGAATGTGGTGGCCCACGAGCAGAAATAGAAGATATTACAGATGAAGAAGATTGAGTTGGTTAGAGGGGAAGTTGGTTGAGCAGAGACGCGAGACCCCCGACTTGATCGTACGACAGGGGAATATTTGTTAGAGATCCCAATATAAAAAGGAGAGAGAGAGCAAGAGAGTAAGAGACAGATGATCATTTTTATTTTCTAAGTTTTACATGTAAGAATGGAGGAAGGCTGAAGGGAGATTTCTGGAGAATGAAGGAAAGGTGATGTTGTTCTGAGGTTGACGATTGAGCCGCTCTCGCTTGCATCTACCTCGATGTTGGGCTCCTTCAAGCTGTCAAAGAAGGAATGAGCTTCAGCTGCCATCCTCTTCCTGCTCAACATACTGATCAAGGTCGAGACCAGAATCTTGTCGGGCTTTTGTCACCCCGTATTAATCCATACGATTAATGTACACTGCCTCCGCAGCGAGACCTCCGCCGGATCAGTATCACGAAAGTCTTGACTGATTGAACTGGCCAACCTTCCCTGGCGAGGTCCACCATCTCATTGTAAGGCTTGGCAGAGAGCTGCTGCGGGAGGTGGGCAGCCCAGTTAAAGAACAAAATTCCCCGGAGGAAGGGAATGCCATTGTGTAGCGAGAGAAGGATGGAGGCGCTGAGCCTATACAGAGACATACTGAGGGTGACGAGGTTCTTCCTTTGGACGGATGCCAGAGGGGCCCCTTGGAGGGACGTTTTGAGGGAGAACGCGAGGAAGGAGTTCGAGGAGGCGAGGTTTGTTACGAGTTATTCTTCGAAAAGTAGAAAACAGTACAGAATCACCAAACCTTGCAATTGCAGCAACAACAACAATGCACAGCAGAACAGAACAGCAACTTCGATTTCCACTAACACAGTGCAGTCCAAACCAACTACAATAGCTCCGCCACAACTCCGATAGCCCAAGCCAACACATACACCGCCTCCGACGCACTCCGATTACAATTACGTCTCCAACCGCTCCCACACCAGAATAAGGAAGTAAAATGATCTAACTAACTTCCAATTCCCCTGCCCCCGCACACATTTTCTAACAACCCACTGAACCGGTTTTCACTTAAACCGAACCAATTCTATTACAATTGAACCGGACCCAACCCCCAACTACATAACGAACTCGATTAATCTCTACACCTCAGCTCCTGCAGATTATTTATCCTCTGCAATTGCATCTCCCAGCTTCTGCAATCCTCACAAACTTCAATCCTCCACTGATTAAGTATTCCAGACTTTTTCCCTCGCATCAAGCGCTCCCCCTTCAAGGACACTTGTCCTCAAGTGTGCACATAGGGTACTTCTTCTCCAAATCAAACAAAAACTCCCAAGTGGCATCTTCTTCTACAGCTCCCTTCCATTGCACCAAGACTTTTGTCACTGCCCGATTACCTCGCTTAACCATCCTCCGTGCTAGAATTGCAATTGGTTCCTTGGTTTGATATTCACAGAAAGCTGGCAACTCAGCTGAAACACGCGTATCAGTTGGAACACTCCGCCGAAGTTTAGAGACATGAAAGGTAGGATGAACAATTGCACCCGCAGGCAAATCCAACCTATAAGCAACCTTCCCCACCTTGTCAACCACCTTATATGGTCCATAAAACAACGGGGACAACTTATGAGTGGTCCTACTCACCACACTTTGCTGTTTATAGGGTCTGAGCTTGACATACACCCAATCTCCAATTTGAAACTCCCTCTCAGTCCTATTTTGATTAGCCATCTGCTGCATTCTATGGCTCGCACGATCTAGATGAAACCTTAACAACTGCAGCTGAGATTCCCTATCCCTTAATTCCATATCCACCGCTGGAACCACATGATCTTGAGGAAAATAGGGAATATGAACAGGAGGTGAATATCCGTAGAGAGCTTCAAAAGGAGTCATCCGAATTGAAGAGTGGTAATTGCTATTATACCACCATTCAGCCAATGCAAGCCATTTAACCCAACTATTAGGGCAATCACCCACCATACATCGCAAATAAGTTTCTAAGCATCGGTTAACAACTTCTGTTGCCCATCGGATTGAGGATGATAAGCAGTCGAAAGATGCAGTTCCACTCCTTGCAAGGTAAAAAGTTCAGACCAGAATTTGCTTAAAAAAATTGTATCTCTATCACTCACAATGGTAGTGGGTAACCTGTCGCGGGTGATCTCGTTTCCGGTTCCATTTAAAATGAATATCCTCCCTTGACGATAAGGCTTTGGATTTTGAAAACGTATCGGAGTCGCCACTAACTTATTTTAAGTTCAAGTTAGAAAAACTATAGAGATTCGTTAAGGTTCGGGAATTAGGGATTACTAAATCGCAAGCATCACAAAGAAAATGGAGGCTTTTATCGTGTGTTTCCGATGTCCGATTTATTTGAGCTCGATTTTAGAAGAAAACATTGTTTGACATATAAAAAATGATCTCGAGCTCAATAATGCTTAAAATGTCTACGTGAATCATTTTTTAGAAGAATATTTAATTTTCGGGCAAAAATGCAAGCAACCATAGATTTATTAATGCCCTTAACAGTTTCTAAGCCAAAAAATAAATTCAAGGGAGAACCGGGTTTTTATACCATTTTTCACTCTATATAGAACGCCCCCGTTAAAGTTTGTACCTCACGGTACTGTTTTAAAATAGGTTGACAGTGAACCTGGCGAGCCGTTGATGCCGTAACGTTGGTGAGTGCGAAGCCGTCTTCAGAGGGTCTTGACCTTCGAGAATCCAAATAATCCCTCGAATATACATAATTTCCGTTCTCTTAGATACATTGAACGGGATGCGTGCCTTGGTTGTCCGCAAGGCACGCCCCATAGATGTCTGCATAAAAAGCTAAAACAACGAAGTAAACTGTTTGAAGAAATCTTGAAAGTTTATACTTTGATTGCTTCATTTATAATCTTTCCGTATCGTCTCGAATAAGTAGAATTAGACAAAACATATTATGAATAGATAATAAATATGGTAATAAGACTATACGACTAGAATTTTGAAAGTATGAATAAATAACATGGATACTAATGTCAATTTTTATATGAGAACGAGGAATTCTTTTTAGCCAAGTTAACAATTAAAATTTTGTATAAAATGATAATCAAAACAAAGCAAAAAGAAGAAAAAAAATAAAATAAAAAAAAATAAAAAAATAAACAGACCCAAAACAATCGTGAGAAAGCAAATAGGGAAGGAGGCCAATTTTACTTTTTGCCAACCGCGGAGGTATTTGAACTTCATTTTTGATATTTCTATAGTTTTCTTTCAGCGGGTGTTCTGATTCGGACAAAGCAGCGCTGCTAACCATGTTCCTTGTCTCCGTCTTCGTTTTCATCCAGTAAGATCAAGACGTTGTCCTCTAAGCCTTTAGAAAGGAACGGCTTCCCATCGAGAAGATTACGGGGACGGAGTTGAATTGAACGTAAATCTCCTCCGAGACCAGTCAAGGTATGGTAGCTGTTTGAGATCAACATGATGGGCCCTCTAGAGTGAGCTCGGGCGTGTCTTTGAGTTTGGCTATGGTCGGCAGGATGCGACCAGGTTTGATGCTTGAGATTCTCTCTGGGATCTATCCAGCGAGCCATCTTGGGAACTTTGATCAGTGGTCTTCTACCTCCCAGCTTCAGCTTCCCCCGCCCTCTGCTCGTCAGAGTTATTCCGCCGCGGCGACTTTTCTTCACTGTCTTCCATCAATTCAACTTCTTCGCCCCTTGGTTCCTCAGGATGTTCCCTTCCTTCTCTCCAGAGCAACCATGCGTGTCCGAGGAGGTGATGATGGTTATCTTGGTGGTCGATATTCGAAAACTCAGCGAAGTCTCTGGTGAGATCACATGGACTTGTCTTCTGGCCAGCGGCTGCAATCTTCTAGCACATCTTCTCATATTCTTCCTTCACGGCCAGTGACGGAGCTTGGAAAGCATCTCGATTTTAGTTTGGAATTCATGCACACCTTGCTTGGACAGCGGGTTAGCCCGCTTGGTAGCAACTTTGGCAGCGCCGCCATCAATTTCTCCCTTGTAAACTTTTCTGAATCCTCCCACACCAAGGAGCAGGGTGTCGTTGAAGTTCTTTGTCGCAGATTTAATCTCGGCAAACGAGAAATGGCGACAGAGGTTCGATGGGAGGGAGGATGCATAACTACCAGTTGTGTTTGTCTTGGCGGAACCTGCAGAGTGCGAGTTCCCATAGAGTGAAACGGGAAGCCAAGCAGATGGGCCATACCTTCTTGATTCCTTCCCGTACTTTCGGCCACGGCAAGAAAGAACAACCAATCACTACTGCCAAGGCGCCACCGGCAACACCTCCGAAGATTATTGCAACTCTGTTCGGAGATTTACCTTGCTTCTTAACCGGAGATGGGTCAACCGTCGGCTGTTTGGGAGCTGGAAGAGGATTCGGACCTGCAAGATTGCTAGTCGAGTCATTCACCTTAAAAATCTCCAGCCCGTTCAGAATCGCATTGTAATATTGAGATTGCTGAGCCATATAAGGATGAAGAGCGAGCCACAGATCTTGCTGGGGACTCCCATTGGGCACGGACACCACATAGTTCTTGTATAATGGCTTTAGATTTCCTCCAGCCCACCCAGCCACATCGGCCTGTGATTCCGCAGTTCGGTTGCCGATGTAGATAGAGAACATCCTTTGGTTTATCTTAACTATGAGATCTGAAATCTCGCAGAAGTGCAACCTCTGTAAGCTTCGTCCCGAGCTTCGTAGCCAGGACATGCGTCAACGGCATCAGCTCAGGGGTCTCATCGGTGGCGTAACCAAACATATGTCCCTGGTCCCCCGCGCTAATCTCCTCAGGCTTCTTCACGAGGTGTCCATGAACACCCTGCGTGATATCAGGGCTCTGTTGTTCGATGTTAACGAGGACCTTGCAGTTATCCGCATCGAGCCCCACGTCGGGGGACGATCCCCCTGCAGGTGTCGCGGACGATCTTCTCATAGTCGACCTTAGCCTTGGTGGTGATCTCCCCAAAGACCATGACCATGTTGGTCTTGGTACAAGTCTCACAGGCAACCTTACTCTCGGGGTTCTGCACAAGACAAGCATCGAGGATGTCGTCGGAAACGTGATCGCAGATCTTGTCAGGATGGCCTTCGTTGACGGACTCCTACGTAAAGAGGAAGGTGTCCATTGGGGGAGGGAAGGAGGATCCGCTACTGCTGCCATGGAAACCTGGCCATGGCTCGTTTCCTCGGGAGTTTGCCTCCAGGTAGAGCAAACCATGTCCCATTGTAAGGTAGCGCACTTGTACTCCCTCATATTCTTTAAGTGAAAGACCATCGTATAAGGAGCAACATATCCCTAAGCAACTCCTAGGATGATGCGGTGGCGCCACACTTGATAATCTTTCCTTGTGATTGATTCAAGGAGCCACGAGATTGGTTGATCATTCTTCTCGTGGATTGTATCTAGATTAATTCTCCGTTCGAGCTTCCTGATTGCTGGATGGCCTGCCCCAGTTCCAACATCCGCTGCATTCGGAGTTCTTCAAATCAAACTGTGCATCCCGAAAACCATTCTCGCAACTCCTCGTACTTAGCTTTGCAAGGCTACATTGCAATTCCAAATCTCCACCTCCGAGGACGATAGTGTCGTGGACGCCGCGGTTACGGATTGCGAAAAACAAAAAAAGTAAAAAAGAATCAAGATAGATAAATTCATCTAATTAAACAGAAATAAAGGAAAGAATTTACTGAATTGTCAGGTAGCATAAGTCGCGGACGGAGTCGTCGAGCGTCTGCTTTCCAAGAGAGACGAGTTGGGGGTCGTGTCGATGGATGACGGGAGCTCGGCCGGTTGGAATATAACCTGATACAATTTCTACCGAGAAAATCGAGAAGAAAGCATTACCTTTTAGCGACGAAATCTCGATTTCACTTCAAGCCTTCTTTTCTTCTCCGTGTGTCTCTCTGTCTTTCTGAATATCTTTCTGAGTAACTATTTATTTTTTATCGATCCTTTTTATGATTTTTCTAGATTTTGTGGATTTTTATTGATCTTTGATGATTTTTTTATTATTTTATTGATTTTCAGAAGATTTGCATTTTTTTAGTGTTTTTTGAAGATTTTCAATTTTTTATTTTTATTTTTTTTTATTTTTTTTTTTGTGATTTTTTGTAAAAAAATTGGGTTATAACATAACCCATGAAGCTTGAAAACATTATCTAAGAAGATCTGAGCCACTTTCCTGGCAGAATAGGGGTGTGGCAATGCAAGAAAATGGGCATACTTGCTCCGCCGATCCACTACAACCAAAATAACTTCCTTCTCCTCCGATTTAGGTAACCCTTCAATAAAATCCATTGATATGTCTTGCCAAAAGCCATTAGGAATAGGTAGTGGTTGTAGCATACCCGGATAAGGTACATTTTCAGGCTTGCAAGTTGAACAAACAGAGCAAGCTCTCACAAAGTTCCGTACATCCTTCTCCATGCCCCTTCAAAAGAAAAGTTTCCCAACTCTCTTAAATGTAGCCAAAACACCAGAGTGGCCCCCAACAGGTCCACTATGAAAGATCTGAATAATTTTCTCCCTCACTGCGGCAACATTGCCCACCACCAATTTAAACCTTCTTTTCAATAAACCCTGCTGCCACCCATATGGGCAACCAGAATCTTTGCCCTGCTGTAAATCTTTGATTATTGCAGCTAATTTCTCATCAGCAACCCACGTAGCTTTAATTTCATCCAAAAAAGTTGGTGAATACTCCTGTACAGCTAAAGCTAACACTTCTGTCCCCTGTATACGAGAAAGAGCATCTGCCACGGTATTCTCTCTGCCCTTTTTATACACAATCTCGTAGTCATAACCCATAAGTTTGGTTAACCACCTAAATTGATTTTCAGTATGCAAGCGTTGCTCCATCAAAACCTTCAAGCTTTTATGATCAGTCCGAATAATAAAGTGCCTCCCCGTAAGATAATGATGCCATTTTCTCACGGCATACACAATGGAATAGAGCTCTTTTTCATACACAGAGAAGCCATGATGCCGGGGAGCGAGCTGCTTGCTAACAAAAGCAATAGGATGCTCTCTTTGCATAAGTACAGCACCAATTCCAATGTCAGATGTATCAGTTTCTAACACAAACATTTCATTAAAATCAGGAAGGGCTAAAACTGGAGCTGTAGTGAGTAACACTTTTAACTGATCAAAAGCAATCTGAGCTCTTTCAGTCCATTGAAATGCATCTTTTTTAAGTAAATCTGTAAGTGGCTTGCTGATAACACCATAACCCCGAACAAACCTCCTGTAATAGCCACTCAAACCAAGAAATCCTCGCAATTGTTTCAGAGTAACAGGAGGTGGCCAATCCTTGACAGCTTGGACTTTTGCTGGATCAGTTGACACCCCTTCCCTATCTATAAAATGGCCCAAATACTCCACCTTAGAGCTGCCAAACACACATTTAGATCTCTTTGCAAATAAGACATGTCTCCGCAAAATAGATAAAGCGGTCTGCAAGTGTAGTACATGCTCAGTAACCGATCTACTATATACGAGGATATCATCAAAAAGCACCAAAATATACTTCCTCAAATAGGGTCTAAAGATTGAATTCATTAGACTTTGGAATGTGGATGGAGCATTGGTTAATCCAAAAGGCATTACCAAAAACTCATAATGTCCATCATGAGTTCTGAAGGCGGTTTTATGTACATCCTCCGGTCTCATTCGTATTTGATGGTATCCAGCCCTTAGATCAATCTTAGAAAAGATTACTGCACCGAACAACTCGTCTAACAATTCTTCAATCATTGGAATAGGATACTTATCCTTCACCGTATGCTTGTTAAGCTCTCTATAGTCCACACACATTCTCCAAGACCCGTCTTTCTTCTTAACCATAACCACGGGAGAAGAAAAAGCACTCTTACTCTCTTGAATAACACCTGTCTTTCTCATCTCCTCCACCATTCTTTCTATTTCATTCTTTTGCGTGACAGAATGCTTGTAAGGACGTAAACTTATCCCTTGTACACCATCTTTGAGCATAATCGAAAGGTCATAACCTCTGAAAGGAGGTAATTCTGTAGGCTCCAAGAAAATGTCTGCATAAGAAAGTAATACTTCCTCAATTTCAGGATATGTCTGACCCAAGTGAGCAGATTGACAGTGTACAACTGAATTATCTTCATACTCCACAATACTTCCGACCCACCCAACCAGATTATCTGACTTACAAAGTTTGTCCAACCGCTTAACTGTAGACAATTGTAACTTACAGTCCTCCTCCAGATTCAGCTTACCTTTCAAAATTACTTCCAACCCATTCCAATAGAACTTCATAGTGGCTAACTGAAAGTTCCACATAATATCGCCCAATTGTGCTAACCACTGAACTCCCAGCACCATTTCACATCCCCCCAAGGTGATAATATAAAAATCTGCAGTAAACGTATGCCCTTGCATTTCCCAACTAAACTGCTTCAACATACTTCTACTAATAATGCTTCTTCCATCAGCTACAATCACCTGAACTGGAGCAACATTTATGACAGCCAACTTCATGCCCTTAATCACACCCAAATCAACAAAGTTATGGGTGCTTCCCGAATCAACCAAGATGTTCAACACTTTCTTCTTGAATACTCCTTTTACCCTCATGGTTTGAACCCCGTCATCTCCTAATTCCCCTTTCAAAGCATGTAGGGTCAGCTGAATACCTTCTTCTGTAGCAACTTCGCAGTGAGACAACTCTGCATCTACTCCTCTTACTGCTTCACCCACTGGTTCAACAATCATGGAAAACATTTGCTTCCTTGCACACTTATGGTTCCTATCAAAGGGTTCATTACACCCAAAACATAGGCCTTTAAGTCGCCACTCCTAAATTTCTTCATGGCTCAACCTCCTTCTGTTTGCAGAACCTGCACTGCTAACTGTACTAGCATAAGTGTTTCTGGTTACTGGCAGAGAAGATCCTCTGTTCTCATTACTTTTAAACATTCCCACTGCTGGCACCACAGTTTTAGAACCAGGAGAAGCTTTATCACCCACTACAGAAGGTGACATGTCTCTGTAAGTAACACCAGGAATATTACCTCTATTGATAATCTTCAATGGCTTACTGCCACTACTCACCACTCGACTAGGAGGTACATCCGAACTGAGAATTCGCACATTAGCTTGTACACTCAATAGGTCAGTAGGTTTCAACAACCACAAAGTGCTCTTGTACTCATCTTTCAACCCATTAATGAACAAACTGACTTGAAAAGACATGGGTAAATCAATCTTCTCTAGGACACGTCTCAAGCACATGTCAAATTCTTCCATATACGCATACAAATTATCATAGTCACCCTCTTGTCTCAAATTCTTCATTTTTCCCATTGGATCTTCAAACACTTCTCTCCCAAACCGATTATTCAAAGCCACCGTATATTCTCCCCACTCCAATGGTTTATCTCCCTTCCTGTTTCTAATGTAGGAATAATGCCATTGTAAAGCGGAACCATATAGGTACAATGAGGCTAACTTCACCTTCTTGTCCTCCAGAACCCTTTCCAACTCAAAATACCTATGACACTTATATAACCAATCCTCCAATTCAACTCCATCAAATTTAGGGAAGTCAACTTTTGGCATGATAAATTGATTGGCCCCTTTATAACCGCTTATTACCTCAGCCTCCCATTTCGAATTCACTCTCTCCTCCCTTACTTCTTGCACTACCTCATCCTTTTTACCTTCCAACACATTCAACTTATTAAGAATCAATTCCCACTTCTCATCAAGTTGTAACTGAATGTTTCTAGACTGCATCTGTACTTCTTTAACTTGAGAGGTTAACACGCCCATCTTAGCTACCAATTCTTCCACTAATTCGCCTGTGGACTCCTGCTCACGCCTCAACTCATCGAACCGAGTTTCTACCATGATTCAACTTCCACAGTGTATAGCACGAACAATCAACAGAAATTCACACTCAATATTACACTCATAACTACTAACCCTTCGTCAACCAAATCACCACTTCAGGATAGTGCTCTAATACCCTTGTTACGAGTTATTCTTCGAAAAGTAGAAAACAGTACAGAATCACCAAACCTTGCAATTGCAGCAACAACAACAATGCACAGCAGAACAGAACAGCAACTTCGATTTCCACTAACACAGTGCAGTCCAAACCAACTACAATAGCTCCGCCACAACTCCGATAGCCCAAGCCAACACATACACAGCCTCCGGCGCACTCCGATTACAATTACGTCTCCAACCGCTCCCACACCAGAATAAGGAAGTAAAATGATCTAACTAACTTCCAACTCCCCTGCCCCCGCACACATTTTCTAACAACCCACTGAACCGGTTTTCACTTAAACCGAACCAATTCTATTACAATTGAACCGGACCCAACCCCCAACTACATAACGAACTCAATTAATCTCTACACCTTAGCTCCTGCAGATTATTTATCCTCTGCAATTGCATCTCCCAGCTTCTGCAATCCTCACAAACTTCAATCCTCCACTGATTAAGTATTCCAGACTTTTTCCCTCGCATCAAGGTTCAACAAGGATCCGAAGGTTGTGACCCGGCTCCTCATCGGCGAGAGGGATACGGTGGATTCGGCTCATGAGAGGCTTGCCGAAAAGCAGAGGATAGGGATCGAGGAGCTGCACAGCAACGCGGCTTGGGATTTGTTTTGCACGGTGATTGCTACGGATCCCAATTGATGGAGATCGCGGGTTTGTCCTGTATAGTCACTTGTTAGACAATTTCTAACATCTTTTCCCTTCTGGGCAATGGGAATGGAAGTGATTGATGATTACAGGAAAGAAGGAAGAACCAAATCCCTCTTTCACTTTAGTTCCTGTTCCCGGGAAGTGTTTATCCTAATTGTTCTTTTCAAGCTTTGCTTGGAACCTTCCTTCCTAAACCAGTCTGAACCCGAAACCAGGAGCACCTTCAGACAAGAAAAACATGACCGAAGTTTCTGCGACATAACATGCCAGAAAAGTCTAATGTCTTGCAAAGGTTTAGCGACAGGGGAAGGATGCAGTTAGAAAAAACAGGGTCGGCTTCTCTTCTGTCGGCCCCAAATCAAAATCAATCGCAGGTCAGAAAGATGAACTAAACTTTTCATGAAACCCGACTCCTCGTTGTAAATGAGACCCAATTCAATTCCTTGGAACCGAAATGCGATTTCGCACCAAAATGAAAAATCGTGCCATTTTTTTTTCTGAGGTTGCTGTTGTTGATCCTCACTTTTATGAGCCGGGCTTTTTGCAAATTACCTCTCCCGACTCATCTCGTGGCCCGTCGGCTCGACAAAGATCAGAATCCGACGGATTCGGACTCGGGTCTTAACATTTGATGGTTAAGCTGGACACGTACCGACTTACGGAACAGACAAATGGTCCCACTCGGCTTTGATAAATGGACTCGGGCGAGCTCAGTCTCAAGCTCGGCCGAAAACATTTTTTACAAGATCGAGCTTGGGTTTAACTAACCATAGTACGATCATGCTCAATCGGACTTGAACTTCATAATTTTTATTCGGTCCGAACTCGGGCTAGGTGTCCAAACCCGACCTGGCTCATTAATAGCCCTAACTCCAACCTACCAACACCTTTGGGTGATTTCTTTCCTCGAATTCAAATTCATTTCCTTAACGATTTGGTGGAGGCGAAGATAATGGCGAAGGGGAAGCATTCCCGTTTCCACGACAAGAGATCGACTTCCACTCTTGTTCTCAGTTTGCTTCTGATGCTCAAAGTCGTCCTCCCGTTACTTCTTGCCTTCGGTATTTTTTTGCTTCAATATTGTCCTGAATGGGACACCCAAGTGATAACGATAACGATTCACTTATAAGCTTTCAGGTTCAAATCTTAACAATTGAGAAAATGACGATGATTTAACTATTTGTCATATATTTACTGATGAAGAGATGTGTTCATATATAGGGTTTTCCCTTGAGGGATTACAGGAAAGCAAAATACCAAATCCCCTAATTACATGGCTAGAATCATGCAACTACTAACAAACAAATCCGACCGAATATCGAATAATATCGAGGAATATATCATTTCCTTAATACTCCCCCTCAAGTTGGAGCATGAAGGTCACGAATGCCCAACTTGGTGAGAAGAAAATGGAAGCGATCCCGACCGAGAGCTTTGGTGAAGATGTCCACCAACTGCAACTGAGTGGAAATGTGCGATGTGTGGACAACCCCGGAGCGAATGTGATCGCGAACGAAATGACAATCAATGTGCTTGGTACGTTCGTGGAAAACCGGGTTCGCAGCAATGTGTAAAGCGGCCTGATTGTCACAGAAAAGGCAAGTGGAGGAGACAGGTCGAATGCCGAGAGAAGCGAGGAGGCCGCGGAGCCACAAGATCTCGCTGACGGCGGCGGCCATGGATCGGTACTCGGCCTCAGCGGACGAACGTGAGACAATGTTCTGCTTCTTGGTTTTCCATGACACCGGGCATCCACCAAGGGTAATGAAATAACCTGTCACAGAACGTCGCGTGATCGGGCAGCTGGCCCAATCAGAGTCATAGTAGGCGGCAAGATTTAAGGACTGCGGCTCAAGGAGGAGGCCCTGGCCGGGGGAGGACTTCAAATAACGAAGAAGACGTATGGCGGCATCCCAATGATCCTGGCGAGGAGCCTACATAAACTGGGCCAAAACGTGAAAGGAATAACTGAGTTCCGGTCGCGTGATGGTGAGGTAAATCAACCGCCCGACGAGTCGGCGGTAGCGAACCGGGTCGGCAAGTAATGGACTGGAGCTAACTTGTAGCTGATGGCGCTGGTCGATGGGAAACGACGATGGGCGGCAACCAAGTATCCCACACTCAGAAAGAATGTCTAGGACGTACTTGCGTTGTGTGAGGAATAAACCGGAGTCTGTGCGTGTGACCTCAATGCCAAGAAAGAACCTCAACGGTCCTAAGTCTTTAATGCGGAAACAACGGTCCAAATATAACTTGAAGGAATCACACTGACGAGAATTGTTGCTGACGATGATGAGGTCGTCGACATATACAAGGACGCCCAAGAACACTTCGCCACGCTTCCATGTGAATAAAGAGTGGTCGGAGCCGGATTGAGTGAAACCGTAATCAAGCAGGGAAGTGGCAAATTTCTCATACCAATTTCGAGAGGCTTGCCGTAAGCCGTAAAGAGATTTCCGCAAGCGGCAGACACTATCCGGTCGAGGGGAGTCAAAACCCGGAGGGAGCTTCATGTAGACTTCCTCGTCCAGGTCATCGTGAAGAAATGTGTTGTGGACATCCATCTGATGTATGTCCCAGCCTTTCGCAACAGCCACAGTTAATAGACAGCGAACCGTCACCAACTTAGCAACTGGTGCAAAAGTGTCGTGAAAGTCAACGCCCTCTACCTGTGTAAAGCCCTTAGCCACGAGGCGGGCTTTGTAGCGTTCAATACTCCCATCGGCTCGACGTTTCACCTTATAGACCCATTTACATCCAATCGCCTTCTTCCCACAAGGAAGTGGTTGTATGCTCCAAGTTTTGTTAGCCTCGAGAGCTCGAATCTCCTCATCCATGGCTGTCCTCCACCGAGGGTCTCGGGCAGCGGCGTGGTATGACTGGGGCTCCGAGTCGGAATCAATGGCAGCTAGGAAAGCCTTGTGACCGGCGTTAAATTTTGAATAACACAAGTGATGCTCGATGGGATAGGACGTACCGGAAGAGGACGAGGGAGTCGGTGATGGAGTAGGGGGGTGGGGCATCCGACCGAGTGGACATAATCGCGGAGATATCCCGGAGGTAGCCGTTTCCGAGCTGGTCTGGGGGAGACTGGATCCGCAGTAGCGTCGTGGCCCGAGTGCGGTGCGGACTGGGACTGAAGGTCGGTAGATGAAGGCCCCCTGTCCGGCGGACCAAAGCTGGAGGCCCTGTGTCTATCAGGTGGGCTGTCCGAGCTGGGAACTGAGGTTGGAGTCCGGGCGGGCTGAAGCTGTGTGCGTGGCCCATCTTCCCGGGCCGAATCTGAAGCACGCTCGTGACGTCCAGCAGTGGAGTCTCCTGAAGAGTTCGGTCCGGGCTGAGGCGGACTGGAAGGAGCCGAGCCGCCAGCTGTGGCGTGAACCGGACCGGCCGGATCCGTGAACAACGGCGTCTGATCATTCGGTGGTGCCAAGGGAGGGGAATCCGAGTACGGGAAAACATCTTCACAGAAGCGGACGTCTCGGGATACAAAGAATTCCTCGGTTTTCAAGTCGTAGACACGCCAACCTTTCTTTCCATGAGGATAACCGAGAAAGATGCACCGGCGTGAGCGCTCCGCAAATTTATCTCGGACACGGGGACGATTGTGGGCGTAACATAATGACCCAAAGACCTTAAGATTGGAATAAGTAGGAGGCTTGCCGAATAGGACTTCATACGGACTCTTGTCTCCAAGTAGAGGTGTGGGCGTCACATTAATAAGATGTGCCGCAGTTGCAACGCACTCTCCCCAAAACCGAACCGGAAGACTAGCTTGGAGTAGGAGAGCCCGAGCGATGTTCAGAATATGTCGATGCTTGCGCTCCACCCGTCCATTTTGTTGCGGCGTGTCGACGCACGACGTCTCATGCATGATTCCTCGTTCGGAAAAGGAGTCCTGTATTGTTGTCGATAAAAACTCCAAGCCATTATCACTACGCACCCGTTTGATCCCATGCCCGAATTGGTTCCGGACCATATTGCAGAAGCTGATCAAAGATTGGGGCGCCCCTGATTTTTCATGCAGCATATATAACCAAACGCCACGACTATAATCGTCCACAATGGTTAGGAAGTAACGAGCACCAGTAGATGACGGGGTTTTGTACGGACCCCAAATGTCACAGTGTATAAGTTCAAATGGAGAAGCTGCTGTATTCATACTCAAGGAAAACCGAGACCGTGTTTGTTTAGCTCGTAGGCACACATCACACTCTTTATTGGACTTTTGATCTGAATAAGGAATACCCCGAATAGGTATGGTGCGCGAGGGATGACCAAGTCGCCGATGCCAAAGCTCACTTTCCGAAGACGTGGTTGCTTTGTACGCGGAAGAAGTGATCTCCACTCGTCGCAAGTATAGGACCCCCCTTTTCCGTTCACCCACTCCAATCGTCCTCTTCGAGATGCAGTCCTGAATAAGGCATGATGAAGAACGAATAGTCACATAACAATTCCAATCGTCGAGTAATTGCATCACAGATATGAGATTGCAATTAAATTCCGGAACAAATAGGACGTTAGGAAGGAAAAGGGAGCTGCCAATCTGAACCGTCCCGATGCGTGTTGCCCGCAGCGTATTTCCATCGGGAATGGAAATTGGTAGTTCTTCGGAAACGGGAGATGATTCCACGAAGAGATCGAGGCATCCGGCGATATGTCGTGAGGCACCCGTGTCGAGTATCCATTCCCCCTTTAAATATAACGAATGAGAAATGTTACCGATCAGCGGATGTTCGTCAGGATCGTCGTCTTTCTTTTGATCAGCAGCGCGGGCCGCATTTGCATGGATCAGCCCGGCCCTGTTCTCCTCTCTGTTGCCGGCCCTCGTCCGGGCCTGCGGTCCTCCAGCTCTCGTCTGGGCCTGTGGCTGGCCCGATTCCCTTCTGGAGTCCCTGCTGCTTCCTCCCTGGACTGCTTTGGAGTGGGGCCATCCCTGCTCAGCCCGCTGCCGCCTTTGCTCCATGCCCCATTCCGGGACTCCATTTTTGCTCCAGCAATCGATGATGTCGTGATTCGGCTTCCCGCAAAAATCACAATATTTGTCCGGTTCTCCAGATCTGTTGCGGCTCCCCCTCGCTTGGCGTGTCGTTCGTGCCTCGTACCGCAAAGGCAACTTCGTTTCCGGCATCCCGAGCTCGGGTCACCGTGCTCGCAACGACTCTCTGCGTTTCCTCCTCGCTGATAGCATTCAGCAGCTGATTCATCGTTGGCATAGCCTCTCAGCTCAACAAATTAGAACAAACTGTACCATACTCCGGGTTCAGACCCATCAAGAATTGGTACTCTTTATCGGCTTCACATTCCGCGGCGATCTTAGCTCCATCTCCGTAGTGACACCCCCACTTGTGCCTGTAATTCTCGAGCTCGTCGTACAGCAATTTCACTTTCGAAAAATACTGTGAGACAGTCATTGCCCCTTGTCGAAGCATCCAGATCTCGGTCTTCAATTGGAAGATCCGAGCTTGATTTCCACGGGCGAAACTCTGCTTAAGGTTTGCCCACAGGTTTTGAGCATCAGTTTCCCCAACGAAGACGGTCTGTAAGTCGTCTTGCATCGTGTTGAGGAACCATCCAATAATCATGGAGTTGCAAACTTCCCAGTGCTCTAAAAGGGGATCGTCCTCTTTGGGTTTTTTCAGTGTTCCGTCCACAAACGAAAGCTTGTTCTTGGCTCTCAGTGCGTTCGTCATCGCACGAGACCAGGTGAGGTAGTTGTCGCCATTCAGGAGGCACGCGATCAGATGGTTGCCCGGGCTATCCGAGGTGCTAAGTCGATATACGGACGGTATCTCTTCTTGCCTCGACTTGCCGCTCCGCCTTCGTGATGACCCTGTGGGTTTGCGATCGTCATCGCTGCTGGTGTCGCTGCGATTTGACATTCTTGGTGAATACGTGTCTCAGAGATCTACCGCTCTGATACCATGAGAAAATGACGATGATTTAACTATTTGTCATATCTTTATTGATGAAGAGATGTGTACATATATAGGGTTTTCCCTTGAGGGATTACAGGAAAGCAAAATACCAAATCCCCTAATTACATGGCTAGAATCATGCAACTACTAACAAACAAATCCGACCGAATATCGGATAATATCGAGGAATATATCATTTCCTTAATAACAATCGCGTCCGTTTATCCGGTCTCTGAGTCGAGCAAAGCTTACCTGGTCATTACAGGATAACCATCCTAAAGAAAATATACTAAATCTCAGTCGAGCAAAGCTTCTGTCTCTGAGTTATAAAAAAAAAAAAAACTTTGCAATGTCTAACTCTAAATAATATTTGTCAAAGTTGACTTCCAACACCACACGGTCTAACCAAACACATTTACGACAAGGGGCCATAAAAAAATAAACACAAGACACAAAATACTCAGCGTTTCGAAAGGGAAAGGAAACCTCCGACTTGTCAGAGAGCTGTTACTTTACAACATCAGAATATGAGGAATAAAATTTGGGTTTATGGGCCTGCGCTTGTTTGGGTTTACAGCCCAATTTCATATTGGGCTCATTCGAAGGAATATGGGCTTGGATTCATGGGCCCACAAACAACTAAGGAGAGGGGAGGTATCTATTAAAATAATAATAATAATAATAATAATCAGCTGGTCGTTGCTGTAAACGCTTCCGCTCTCGGAAATCAATACATTGATCGCATTTTGGTAGTCCGATTCATCTGTGCGTGATGACGACATTGGGATCTTGAGTCCCTTTCCTCATCATCGCCACGAACTCCACGTAGTTAATCTTCCCGTCCTGCGGAGAATTCGAGAATGTAAGTTTTTAAGATCGACCAACGGGTAGTCGGGACAAGAATGATTGAGTTTCTTTGCCTTGTCCGTGTCGACGTCGTCCAAGATCTCACTGATGGTGGCATCATCCCCCATTCCGTACTGTGCCATCGCATGCCTCAGTTCGTCCCTCGTGATAAACCTGTGGAAACCATCAAACAACCGAGTCGAGCAAAGCAAGCCTATGGAGCATGTCACGCTTGATTCTTTTCGTACCCGCTGTGGTCTGTGTCGAAGTAATTGAAGGCCTTGCGTAAGTTCTCTTCCTTTTCGAGCCTGTGACGGTGCATTGTTGCGGTGATGAACTCTATGTAGTCGATTGTCCCGCTGCCGTCAACGTCCGCCTGTCAAAACGTTCAAAATATTCCAGGTCTGAGATTAGATCTGGCGGAGGGGAACGAGACCGATTTGTTTCTCTTACGGCCTCCATCAGCTGCTTGATTTCTGGTTCGGAAAGCTTAGACCCAAGCCTGGTCAGTCCCGTCTTGAGTTCCTCAATTGTGATAGTCCCGCTCTTGTCGGTGTCAATGTTGTTGAACATCTGCCGCAGCCCCTTGATCTCTTCATCGGACATGCTCTCTGCGATCACCTTCAAGGCAAGCTTCTTCATCTTGTTCATGGCTCTGAACTGCTTTATCCTCTTCAGGATGGCGTTGTCAAGGGGCTTGTCCGAGGCCTCCCCATCCTCCCTCAGCCAAGGATGTTCTTCACAAAAATGTTACATATGGTCATAATCTCTACATGCGAACATCCGCTACCGCGGAGGCTAATGTTGCATAAAACAACAAGGGAAAACGAACCGAGGGCCTGGGCAGCGGTAATCCTCTTGCTGGGGTCCCTCGTAAGCATCCTCTGGATCAGATCCTTCGCGGCTGCCGAAACAGTCGGCCATGGGGAGCTATCCAAATCCAGTTTGCCATCTGCGACTGCGTCGAATATGTCCTTCTCGGTTTCTGCCAAAGAAACACTCAGTAATGCTTATGATCTATTCGTTGACATAGATCCCGGCAAACGGAGAGGCGAGAGAAGATCTTTACCTCCCCAGAAAGGAGGGGTCCCCGCAAGGAGGATGTACAGTATGATCCCGGCGCTCCAGACGTCGATTTCCTTGCCGTAGTTCCTATTCAACACCTCCGGCGCGACGTAGTAGGAGCTCCCGACAATGTCCCTGTACACCTTCCCTGATGTACGTGTAAAGTGGCATGATAAACCAAAAGGACAAAAAAGTTTATGTATCGATCAATATTCACTCGATTTGAGCAATGAAAAAAATGGACAGGCACGATGGTTGACTCAGAGTTGACCCGTCGCTTTCCTCCTTGACTCGGTCTTCTTGTCCTAACACGACTTTTTCGGACAAGATGATGCAATCGATTATTTAAATGTTACCACCACGTGAAGTGATTAGTCATTCATTGGTCGCGGTTTTTACATGCCAAAATATTTCAAATCTTCAACAACGAAGCAGACTAGGATTATCAAATACAATCCTAAACCTTAGTTATTGACATGAATTATGCGTGACTAACACGCCGACTTGTACGGATTAAGAGCATGCGATAAGGTGAGAAATGCGTGCAGGTGATGGTCGGGAGTTTCTTTGCTTACCTTCCTCGATGAAGACAGAGAGTCCGAAATCGGTGGCCTTGATGGGGGCGTCGTTGTCCTTGTTGGCCAGGAGGAAGTTCTCCGGCTTCAGGTCCCGGTGCATGACCCCCATGAAGTGGCAAGCGTGGACGACGTTTACGATCTGCCTGCAGACGGAGGCCGCCTCGCGCTCGGAGTAGATCCCCTTCGCGATGATCCGGTCGAAGAGCTCCCCTCCTGAGCATAGCTCCATGACGAGGTGCACGTTGTCCCTGTCCTCGTACGCGCCCTTGAATTCCACTATGTTGGGCTGCCCGGAGAGGTGCTCGAGGATGAGGACCTCCCTCCTCGTGTCCTCGATGTCCTTATGAGTGGTCAGCTTCCGCCGAGATATCGACTTGCAAGCGTACTTGATCCCGGTGGACTTCTCGGTGCATAGGTAGGTGATCCCGAACTGGCCCCTGCCGAGCTCTTTGTCCATCTCATACAAACCCCTGACATCCACATAGGGCTTCTTTAGGATGGGGCCAATAACGGGTGAGGAGTACGCCGGGGCCCTGACTGGGGGTTTCGAGGGCGTACGTGGAGGAAGCGGCAGAAGAGGTGGTGACAGAAGTCTTGGATGGGGCTGAGGAGGGGGCTGTGGCTGGGAGCGCTTGGCGGATGCTTGAGGGCGAGGACGAGGAGGGGAGTCGGAGGAAGAGGAGTAGATGGGGATGTCGTAAGACCTTTGCCTGGAGAAGCAGTGTCCCATGTTGTCTGAATGCGGTCCTGAAAGCGAAAAGGAAGATGATGCCAACCAAGGATGAAAAGATGATGCAGTTTTTCTGATGAGCATGAATGTATAAGATAGGCTTCTGTCATCAACAACTTATAAGAAAGTGTTTATTTAATTTGAGATATGATAGTTTGGGTCTTGAATGTCAAATTGTGTAAAGATAATTTTGGTTGTTCTTGGTGGGTGGGTGCTTTGCTTTGCTTTGACAAATGGGTTTTGTGTTGTTCTTTGCCTCTCATCTCATGCTTGCACACATTCACTTTCTTTTCTTCCTTAGCTTCTTGCCTTTTACCTTGGAATGGAATGACATGAGTGCGCTCTTACAGGTGGAAATGTGTGTCTGAAAGCAAATATCTACACCCAAATAAAGGAGAAAGAAAGCTTGCTGTGAAGTGTTGATTCATGCCCCCACTTTCTCTATCTTTGTATATGTTCATTCACCTAATTGGGCCTTTAAAACATCGGCTAAGCCCATAAATGATTTGGGCTTTTGTTAGAGGCCGCGCACGCTCCGAAATGGAGAACAGTTATGTCCCAACGAATCTTATACTCTCGAATCGAGAGCTTTCTTCGGAGCACAACCGGGGACTTCAGTTGTTCAATGGTGTCTTAGAGTTTGGATTTTTAATTTTTAGGCCAAATATCAAATATATAAGCTTTGAAGTTTTTTTTTTCGAATTTAGCCTAACAATATCCTCTTATATCCCGACGTTTGACCGTTATCTCAATTATATCGTCAGTTAGCCGTCTCCGCTAACGGAGTCCTGCGTGGTGCTGACATGGCAGTTAACACCATAAACTTCACGTTTAATATTTTTTTCTTCATAATAAATTATCAAATATATCCAAAACTTTGACATTTTTTTTCCAATTTAGCATAACATTTGAAAAATATCAAATTACCTTCCGACATTGAGCCGTTATCTTCATTATATTCTATGTTAGCGGTCCACACTAACAATGTGTTTGCGTGGACATGTCCTAAAATTTTAGGAATCATGAATATGTTTAAAACATTTAACTTTTACTATAATTATAACAATTACAATTTGTTGTTCATAATAGCTAAAAAAATCTATTACAATATTTGTTCGTATTGGGGACGACTACAGATTATATGATGAATATAACAGTCCAACGTTGGGATGTAAGGGGATATTTTTCAAATGTTAGGCTAAATTAGAAAAAAAGTGACAAAGTTTAGGATATATTTGATACTTTAGCCTGAAGAAAAAAATAGATAAAACGTGGCAATAACGACATTAATTGCTACGTTAGCGCCATGTAGAACTCCGTTAGTAACGGATGATATAATAGAGATAACGGTCTAACGTTGGGATATAAGAGGATATTTTTCAAATGTTAGGCTAAATCGAAAAATGTCAAAGTTTAGAATATATTTAATAATTTGGCCTAATTTTTATTATCGTGAGAAAGCGCTCATCTTTTTAAAGTTTTTACTAAAATTGCCTTCTTAGAACGAAATACGGATCATAATTTTGCTTTTAAAAAAATCGAATTCTTTAACACTAAATTCGGAGAAATATTATTTAAAAAGCAAACTTTATAAAATCTAAAATAAATTAAGATAAAATATTTTTACCCCTAATCAGTAACAAAACTCTGGAAACTCGCCGTCGTCTGCTTAAAATGGAGTTTTAACATCAGTTCCGGTTCAGACAAACTGTGTTTTATGGAAAAGTAGAGCGGACAAGATCTCACGCCCCCACATGCCTACGTGTCTCCGTCATCTTCCGACCAAACATACGACACGCCACGTTCCCGATCGTCGCCAACCGAAATCAATGGCGACGAGGACGAGCGCCGTCCTAACCTTGGCCTTCCTCTCCTTCTCCTCAGTCATCGCCCTCCACTACTTGACTTCCCGCGTCCGCGCCTCGGCTCCCGCGAAGGCCTACGGGTTCGTCTACTCCGACCACGCCGTTGACTCCGACACCATCAAGATCGAGGCCTTCTTCGACCCGATTTGCCCAGACAGCGCCGACGCATGGGGCCCCCTCAAGGAAGCCCTCGATTACTACGGCACTCGGGTTTGGCTCGTCGTCCATCTCTTCCCCTTACCGTACGCGGGAATTTCCCCTCATCAAGATCGCATTTTTTTCTGGGTTTCATGGTTGTGATGCTTTCTGGTGATTGTCTTTGGTTGTTCGCTTAGGGGGACGAGGCCACGAGTGTGTGGGTGTGTAGTTAGCCGATGAATTGCGGATTTCGTCTCCCAGTGTGTTAAGTTAGGTTCTCCCGTGGCTAGGTGAATTTTGCTCTTTGGCCTGACATATCAAAAGATTACTACTGTTGGAGGGCTTTTTTAACAGATAGACAGTGGTAAGATCAAAGGCCGAGTCCTGAATTGGCATCCTCATATACTACTTCCAAGCTTGTCCTCTAGTTGTGATTGGGGAGTGTTTTGTTAATACGGGTGGATGGCAGTTCCATTGCACATTATTACTTTTTTGCTTGAATGCAGTTACCATGACAACTCCTATGGTGCATCTCGCGCTTTGCACATTGTGGACACGCTAAATGCCTCCGCTACTTTTCCTTTGCTGGAGTTGTTCTTCAAGGAGCAGGTTGGTTTTTTAGTTCGTTCTTCTAAGCAGTTCACTGCCCAAGTAATCTGCATATGCCTCTTGTCTGTTCATTCTTTGCTGGTGAATCTTCCTGCATTACCACTCGGGTCGGGCATCAGATACTCCCACCGTCTATTTGTTTGCATATTGCAGCTATCTGGGTTATCCAGGACCGACAAGTTTGATGTTTCTGAAATGAATGCAGGAAAAGTTTTACAATTCTAAAACTTCCAGCATGTCAAAGGCATCGGTGGTGGATCAGATTGCTGACTTTGCTACCAGGGTGCTAGGGGAACGCCACCGCGCTGCCGTCCTGTCAGGGTTCCGCAACATTCAAACTGAACTCACGACCAGATTATCTTTCAAGGTGAGCCGAGCATTCACGCCCGTCATTCACAATCGTATTGCTTTTTCTGATTCCCGTTGCCGATTAAATCCCAGTCCAAATATCCTCACGTTTTTGCAGTATACCGCATCTAGAGGGGTTTACGGAGCGCCGTTCTTCTTTGTAAACAGCATCCTCCTATCCGATACGGAATCCCCAATGCATGTCAGCAGATGGAAGAACATAATCGATCCACTGATCTCCTCACGAGGGGGGGCAACCGAGAAACATGCATTGTATCGGCAATAAACGAATTTCAATCAGTAGCCTAGTCGAGATACAGTCGCTGTATAAATGAAAAATTCAGCCGGATTAGCGAAAGCCACCGGCGACTTCGACATCTCTCAAAATCAATAAACAATATGGTCAGCATTTAATGGATATGGCCCAAGCTCAATAGTAATGGACCGGTCCTAGGTTTCATTCGGCCCGGCCCATTATGGTAGGGTTTGTTTTTGGGTGGTTGGGGGGGGGGGGGGTGTCATGTCAGTCAGTTATTTTTTGTGGTGGGGGTGGAATCAGTGGAACTGCGCCGACTATATAAAGCCAACGGATATCAGACGGTTGGAGCTTCTTTCAGGGAAAGCTCAAATCTCTCTCTCACACAAACACAAACACTCCACAGTCGTCACCGCGACCAAAGCCGGGTAAGGTAATCCAAAAATCCAGTCTTTGTGCCTTGGGTATTAGTGGGGAGGAGGAGGAGGAGGAGGAGGAGGAGGAGAAGAGGTGGGAAGGAGATGGATCGTTACCAGAGGGTGGAGAAGCCTCGGGAGGAGACTCCCATCGACGAGAACGAGATTAGGATTACCAGCCAGGGAAGGATGCGCAGTTACATCACCTACGCCATGAACTTGCTTCAGGTGAATCCAACCACCTGAGCCCATCGCTTTTGTTGGAACCCTGTCCAAAATGACCGAGATTAGTGTTTCCTTGTCCTCTAGTTATTTTAGGTTTGGGATACGGCGTTCATTCGTTGTGTTGGCTCGTTTGGGATGTTTTTTCCAGGAGAAAGACAGGGAAATCATGTTTAAGGCCATGGGGAGGGCGATCAACAAAACTGTCACAATCGTGGAGCTGATTAAGGTCGTCTCTGTTTCGTTACTCAGTGTTCTTTTGTTTTATTGTTTCGGCGGTTTGTTTTTTTTTTTTCTGTGAGCTTAAGATTTGCTTTCTTCTGCAATTATTTTAAAATCAGAGAAGGATTCCCGGCGTTCATCAAGTGACCTCCATTGGATCCATAGATATTACCGACACATGGGAGCCACTGGAGGAAGGACTTGTCACGTATGGATAGTTTTTGGAAGTTTCGTGCGAATGTAATACTTGAGATGGCTTATTTTGTTCCGAAATTTTTTAAGGTTATATTTTTATTTTGAAGCCTGGAAACCACAAGGCATGTGTCCATGATTACTATTTCCCTATCAAAGAAGGAGTTGGATCCGTCATCTATTGGGTGAGTATTGTTGTCTTTATTATTGGTTTTAATTTGGTTATCATGAATTTTGGTCGTCTTTTCCTACCGTCACGTGCCTCACAAGTGTATACACTGGACGCTGGATGGTTAAGGTTTCAGATTGAGTATTCCCAGTGTTTGTAATTAAGTTGTTTCTGGTATCATTTCAGGTACCAGCCTCCAATACCTGCTGAACTGGTGAAGTCATCCTCGGATATTTATCATGATGGAGGTATATATCTCCTTTTATGACAAACTCTTTGTATTTCTTTTGAAATAATGAAAAGCCAATATGTTGTTGCTTTTGTGACAGTTTTTCATACTTCTCAGTGTGATTTTTTATTTTTATTGTATTTTTTTCTTTAAAGGCTCGCCGAATGAACGAGGAAGAGGCCGAGGTGGCAGAGGAAGACCACGGGGTCGAGGTATGGTCTCGTTTTGTTTTGACTATTCAGTTTGTTTTTTCTGCAATTGTTTATGAAACACTTGAAGACTCGTTATTTACAATGAAAATAAGTAGCTCAAATGGAAAACAAGTGCATCTTAGATTCAGTTATAGAGATTGAAGCTGAAGAATTTTGATGTTAGGAAATGGTTACGCCCATACGGAGTATGACAATGGAGGCTGGGACCGGGACCAGAAACAAGGTTATGCCAGAGGCAGAGGTCGTGGGCGTGGGCGTGGTTTTCGAGGCCGTGGAAGGGATGGGTACAGTGGGCCTCCCGTGGATATGCACCAAGATGGGGTATATAATCAACAACCTCCCCCTCCAGGGCGTGGTAATCTCTATTTCTGGATGTCCGACTGAGATTGCATATATGTGCTGCTTTAGCATCATAATAGCTAGAGTTGAGCGATACAACATGAATAAAGTGAAATACGGACATTGCAATCTCATATATAATGAGGGATGCACACGAATTCACCTTTCATTCGACAAATTATCTGAAATCGAATCGTTTAATTCTTCCCTTGTTATAGGTCGTGGACGTGGCAGAGGAATGCGTGGACGGGGCCGTGGATTTAGATCAAATGGACCCAGCCAAGCCCCTGCGGGAACAGCATCACTCAACTCCTCAAAGGACACCGTTTGACTTCCATCCAGTGCTCTGACCATCTTCTGCGAGTATTATTTATAGCCTTTTTTTCTTCTGTTTTCCACCCGTTAGGCGATGTTTTATGTAACCATCTTAGATTCAGTAGCTTTTGTCAAAAAGTCTTTTGCTATTCCATTTTTGCCAGCGAAAGCAGTAGGCAACGATCTCTGGGTAGTGTTCTGTCGGCATAAGTTTTGTCCGAGGAGCACATTCTTTCTTTCTAAGGATTCTGCGTGCCCGTGTTGGATGAGTGACTGGGTTGGCTCGGTTTTGTGATTATTTTTAGGGGTTTGCTTGGTTCTGTACCTGAGACATGGTTATGTGCGGGTCATGTGTTAGGACTTCCTTGTACGGTTTCACACTAAATCTTGTTGTCGTATCGTCTGATCTTGACTTTGTGATGACGTTCCTTATTTAAGTGATTGTAATCATCATCATGCATGTGCTTAGGGATTGTGAGCATATGTGGGTGTTGTGCTCATTCCCTTATGATTCGGTGCTTATAGATCAGATGTTTACTATGTGCTATCAAATAAAGTCAACTGAGAAGCAAGAAGGCCTTGTTTTTGAGTTTTTTGATGTATTCCCGGCAGTTTTTATGGGGAATTCCATGTGGGATTTGTGAAAGCAGAACATGGGGGAAAATTATTAGAGCGATATTCTGACTTGGATCTCGATCACAGCATTAATCATTAAAAGAGATGTTCAATTTGATTTCCATTTCTGTTAATAGCTGAAGTTACTTTGTTATAAATAGGAACGCGACCTTGAGGAGTTGTAAGCAAAGGCAAACCAAAAGATAGTATTTGTCTTTGGGAGGAAAGACATCAATGGAGCTAAAAACCAGATGTGCCTCTCCCATGATTGCGTCCGCCGTAGCGGTTTTCTTGTTCAGTGCCGTTGGCCATGCCTTTACCCCATCCGGTTGGACGAAAGCTCATGCTACGTTCTATGGCGGGGCTGATGCTTCCGGAACTATGGGTGATTCATTTCGCCGGATCAATGTCTACGTTGCTTTTTCAATGGAGTTCCTGTAACTTATTGCCCGACCAACGGGGTGTCTTTGTTTGCAGGGGGAGCGTGTGGATATGGGAACCTGTACTCGATGGGTTATGGGACGAGGACGGCTGCCCTGAGCACTGCACTCTTCAACGACGGCTCTTCCTGCGGACAGTGCTACAAGATTATATGCGATTACAAATCGGACCCCCAGTGGTGCAGGAAAGGAGTTTCCGTAACTATCACCGCGACCAACTTCTGTCCTCCTAACTATGACCTCCCAAATGATAACGGGGGATGGTGCAACCCTCCGCTGGAGCACTTTGACATGGCTCAGCCTGCCTGGGAGAAGATTGGGATTTATAGGGGCGGGATCGTGCCCGTCTTTTATCGGAGGTACTTTGTCCCCCACTTACTCTGGCGCTTGTTTATCACAGCCTTCCCCTGCTTCCTTGTTTATGCAGACTTTGCATATCTTTTCCTTCAGGGTTCCTTGCCGGAAGCGTGGCGGCGTGAGATTCACAGTCAATGGGAAGGACTACTTTGAACTCGTGTTGATATCCAACGTTGCGGGTGCTGGGTCGATCCAGTCTGTATCTATCAAGGGTTCAAAGACTGGGTGGACAACAATGTCAAGGAACTGGGGCGCAAACTGGCAGTCCAACGAGTACTTGAACGGGCAGTCCCTTTCTTTCCAGGTCACCACAACCGACGGCGAGACGAGGATCTTCACCGACGTCGTCTCCGGTGACTGGACGTTCGGCCAGGTCTTCACGAGCTCAGTTCAATTCTCCTGAAACAGAATAACTGATCTGGCAGGGGCGTTGCTCTTTGTTTTTTCCTTACTGACCCGAAAGAGCAGCCCGCCATTACGCTATCTGTTATTCAACTCTGTTAATTCACATTTTACTCGATAATCATATGTTTATGACCCAAATTCACAAAAAAGATATGATGAGTGAACAACAATGTTATGATTTCCCTTTTCTTTCTTGTGCTCTTGCAATGTGTCGTGCTTGCCATCATCATTTGTTCATGCCTTGAGCAAAAACTGCTACCGCAAGACGCACCTCAACTTTTAGTAGGCCATCACAAACGTTGTCAGTAAGGCCGCGCGGCCAATGACAACACCGTCCCTGCAGATGGCAATGCACTTTCACGATTGCTTCATCATGGAGCTGTTTTGTTTTACATCCCTACTAGCATCTGATAGCTGTAGTACCACTGGCCCTCTTGTGTTTTGAGCAGAAACAAGAGGGAAATAGTTTTATGCTTCTGAATTCAACTGCACGGGGGGAAAGGACAGGCCTCTCTACATTTCGCTTCATGTGTTTTACGTCCCTGACCGTGCAAAGAAGGCTGTGGAGGATTTGTGCCTGGAAGTCATCTCCTGTATCGGCATTCTCTCTCTTTACAGCAAGATATGTGGTTGCTCTGGTTCAGTTTTCGAAACCTTTTGCATGCCAATAATTGATGTTCATTGAAACTGCGAGTATACTCATGTAAACAGCTGTTGGTTCTTTTTGATCAGTTAAGAACAGTCAGCCGGGCCATGCTAGGGGGTGCAGAAAGGTAGATTAAATGGGACGACAGCGAGAGGCGAGCAACATGAAACTGTTGCCAGGCCTGGTCTTCGACATCACTCAGATCCAACAGAGCTTCTCTCCAAGAGGACTTTCATTGGATGATCTCATCATGAACATATTTTACAGAACTATTAATATTACTCCTCCAATATCAGTTCCAGAGGCGTAGCACTCGACTTTGAACCCCTTCTTGAAATTAGGAAGAGTCGGTGCCTCGTATAGGAGCAGCAATGGTATTGAAATTGAAGTTCGACCGAGAGGCAGTGTACCACTCAAACGCAGTTCACTTCAAGCACCCGGTCATAGGAGCAGCAATGGTAGTGAAGTTTTTAATGAATCGTCAATAGAAACAGGCGAGCCCGTGGAAGCTTCGAACATCATGAGTTGTCCTGGGGTTAGCCAGTCCCGAATAGCTTCAACCTTGATATTATCCTCCTGGATGCCATCCTTATGGACGAAATACCCTAAGAAGAAAAGCTTGAGCATCGTGAACGGGTCTGACGGCTTATGCAAGCGGGACATCGTTGCATGTCTCAACTTCAGCAAAAGCCCTCCTTTCTATGGTAATTTTTATGTCCATAATCGAGGTACGACTTATGTTGCTCTGCAAGTATCCCTTGCACAACAAGGTGAAAAATGCGGGCTCTACCTTCAGTTCCACCAGCGGGTACCACAGGATGATCCAACAGGGAAGAAGTTTGTGGCCTTGGAGGAGTTCTTGAAGGCCTGCAAAGCACAAATGATGAGGATAAGCAGCCTGCCCGGTGGGCAAGAAGTTAGTCTGGACTGCAGAGGATGAATGGATTCGGAAGAGATTCATTCTTGTAATAATTCAGAAACTGTAATCCTCTGTAGCCAGAAAAAGAACCGTCTTAGATCACCTCAAAATGCAACGAGCAATTACTATGCCGGTGTGGCGAGTCGACTCATGGGACGAACTACGGACATTATTGTGTAAATTTCAGTTCCTGTTGTTCATGATCTCATGAACTACGGACATCCTTGACTTGTTCAATGTAAGGAGGCAAAGGCAAATCCTTTCCTCAAGTTCATCGAGCCGCTCCATGAAACACCGGCCGTGATTGCTCAGCTCCTTTATGATCCCCTCCCACAGGTCCCCTGCCATCCAGACGGCCGCCATAGCAGCTCGGGAGTTCCCGTGTGACTCGTCGGCCTGCAGCCTCGCCACCAGCCTGCTCACTGTGTCCATGTCGTTTATCTGTACGTACAGCACTTTCGCGGCAACATCGAGCTCTTCCCCCAGCAAGGATGGTGGTGGCGGCGGCCTCGCATTTGGAGGGTCCTGGTTCTTGCGGCCGCTGTCATGGGAAGGAATGCACATTATCTTGTTTGACTTCACCCCTAGATGAACGCACATGGAAATCTTTTTAAAAACTCTCGACAGCTTTGTTCCCTGGTTCATCCGGTCGAGCTGGAGCAACAGATCGTGAAGCAGAACGGTGTGACCATCATGCAAGTCCCGAAACTTGTCCATGCTGACGACGGACAGGGGATTCTCGATAAGCGAATACTCCAACAACTCCCCCGGCAACCTCCCACACATTTTGTCCGAATCTCTCCCGGGTCCTTCCTCTGCCAGCTTAGAGATTGCCACGTCGACTCTGTGGAGATCTGCACGCGCACGGTGCACGGCTTGCAGGAGGGATTCGTAGACATCGCAGGCGTTCAACGTCGCGTCGAAGTACTCGACGAGGAGGGGATGGAGGCCGAGGGACTCGGCCATGTCCGCTAGGATATCTCTGCAGGGCTCGAGGAGGGACTCGGAAAGGTGGGCCCGCGGAAGGTCGATCCGGGTCCCTTCAAGCAGGCTCCGCATATCCGCATAGGACCTGGTCCGGAAAGCCTGCGCGTACTCCTGACTCACCCTCACCTTGTTACGACCTGCCCAAACAACAATGAAAATTAGCATAAGCACTTCTCTATAAGGAAACCGTTCATCCACTCGATCCGAACGAGCATCCAAACTCACAGTAAAGGGCCGTCGCGAGCGCGGTGGCCACTTAAGCGCATCATCGAAATCGACGGACTCACCTGGGGAAATCTCAGAGGGAGACGAGTCATCAGGACACATCGCGTCCCAAAAGGAGAAGGAGAAGGATGTAATAAACAGGTTGTGATGCTTGCAAGGGTGGAGCACAAAAGGGTTTTCCTTGGAAGGATGAAAAATCTGTTCCACTGCCGACCCTATTCTTCTCTTTATATATATATGTTACCCAAAAGAAAGAAGGTAGAAGACACACGTTAAACCTCTCTTACACGGTGTTGTAATTTTTACCACAATATTATTACCAACACGTGAATTATCTCGCAATTAATAAGTAACATCGAATGTCTACTAATTACTTAGGATCATTAAGTAATTGTAATTAATGAAGCGATTAATTACGAGGGTTGCGTTGCCCGTGGGGAGATGGTTTTAAACAGTTGTTGTTACGAGGCTTCCGCTTATCGCCCGAAAACCGGCTCCCAACCCGTGTCGTGGAATCATAAAAGACAAAGATAAAATAGGACACGTATGGTTGGTGGTAAGAAGAGGAAAGGGAAGTTTTCTTGCCTTCACTCCCCGGACTTAAAAACGATGGTAGAACCTCTATCTTTCAAAGTTAAATTTTTATTATGCTCTTGTTTTTATATTTTGATTAATGATTTCATCGTATAAAAATGTTAAACGTCTTAATAAATTATTTCATTTATTGAATGAAAAAACGAATAATATTTTTTTTTTTTTAAAAAATACTTTTGATGGTCAGATTAATTGGGTTGAAAGCACAAGCTCTTAAAGGCGATGGTCATTGATGTTGTCAATGATACGCAAAATTGACAAAGATTGGATGATAAATCAAATACGAGAGTTGTTGTTATGGGAATAAGATGGAGAAATAAGAGAATGAGATGTTAGAGGTCAATTGTTATAGGACGAACTATATTAACGCTTTGTTTGACTTTCACGTGACGAAATTCAAGATTTATCAAAATTAATATAAAAACAAAAGTTAGTGATAAAATCGTACGGTAAAACAAGTTAATGCTAAAAATAGAAAATTAGCCCAATGTAGATGTATTGTAAAAAAAAAAAAATTAAACCCTATGAAGAAGAATTTATCGCATTTCCATGCTTGATAAATGTATTATAACATCTTTTAGGGTTTATGAACATGAGATGTCAGAGGTCAACTGTTATAAGACCCATATCATACTATATTCAGTGACGTAGAGGAACACGATAAGGAAATAATTTGAGGTCAATTGTCATGTAATGCATGTCACACCATATTAATGTAGTGTTTGTCATTTATGAATATAAAAATAAAAGTTGATAATAAAATTAAAAAAAAAAAACAAAAAAAAGAAGTAGTTGCATTTTCATGTTTGGTGAATGAGGTATAACATTTTTTTTTATTTTTTTTTAATCTTAAAAGAAGTCAGGTTCAGACATGGGGGAACTCGGGCGATCCAAATTTGGGTCCTAAGGACCAAATACGCGCACGCCTCGACTCGAACGGGATGATGAAATCCAAGCGAAACCAAATATCTAGTAAGTGTCCAGCACCACCAAACATAATGAGATTTCGAATTCATTAACTATCATCTTAAGGCAAGTAAGTAGATCGTCAGGCATTCATGTTTTTTGCATACACTTTGAAATAGAACTGTCTTTTAGGTCAAGTGTCGATCGATATCGTATCGCTGATAGAAAGTACTCGCCTTGCTCATCTAACATCACGTTCTCGTAAATTAAGCAGTCCTTTTAGAGAAAAATGATTTCTTTTTTTTAAAAAAAAAAATGGGTGCAAGTAAATTTTACGCCGGGTTTTCAGGATGCAACCCCCCAACTTTATGAACACGCAAGTTTCGTCGTCCCAATAATGTTAGAAAGTCCACCTCGTACAGTAGTAAAATTATTTGTGGCGGACAAATTTATTGAGCCCTCGACACGGCTTTCAAACACTTTCTCTCCCCCCACGTATTACTAGCTAACAAAAATTAGATTTTGTCAACGCATGCAGTCGTCAATAACGCTTTAAATTTAGTAACTGTATTTCATAAGTTTCGTAAATGGTGTTTTTTTTTATCGTATTTAACGTGCTTCAATAGAATTGTTTCAAATAATTTAGGTCCTTTTTTTACATTATTGGTATTGGTGAAACTCTCTTCGTTGTGCGTTAAAGGTGATTGGCTAACAGTGTTTATAATATAATAATGGATAAGTTTGAAAAAGATTAAAAAAAAAAATCTCAACTAAAGATTCAACAGAGATGGAGAAAAATATTGTACGAATAATGCCTCATCTTAAATAATTAAATTAATAATAATAATAATAAATAATGATGATGATGATTAGTTTTGCCCGGGAAAACACCTCTTCACCTCACTGACACCACGACATTCATAAAACCTTCCGCCTATAAATTAAGCATTTAGATTAAGTTATAATTAAATTAATTTTTTATTTTTATTTTTTTTAAATAATGCTGGCGATGCGTTGGTCGTCTAACCCCGTGATATTACCGTATTCGAATATTTTTTTCCCTCTCATTTTTTTGGTAATGGTGGGGGTTTGGGGAGAACAGTGATTACATTTTATTTCCTAATTGTAATTATTAAATATTTTTATGGGTTGGAGTTGGAGGGAGTAGATAATATATTTAATCAAATGGCGATGTCCCTCACTTCCCCCACTTTTATTTTTTAAATAAAAAATATCCGAGAATATATTTCAAAGTTCAAACACCACCAACCACCTACCCACGCACCAAACACCATCACCACCGCCACTTGTGCCCTCAAAAACTCCAAACTGTATCCATAATAAAAAACATAACATCCCCAATCCATCGTACGTACACCATCAATTAAACCATCTATGAAAAATCTTATTAGTTTCGATAAACAGGACTGGGGACAGGGCAGACAAGTACTTCAGTAAAACCTCTTCAAATCCCCCAAAGCTCACAAAGTGTTTTTCGAGCCTCCCCCCCACTTCTTACCACGCCACCGCCACCAGCGCCACCGATCCTTTGTTCCGACAGCAAACAGTTTGGGATCCAAACCCAACTCCCCTTCAAACCCCAAAACTCTTTACCAAATTGTAAAAAACAAAAAAAAGGAGAGTGAACTTCTTAAACCCCGGCTCTGTTAAAGATAATCCAACAGTTGGACTTCAATCATCCCGTTCCCCCTCTCCGTCTCCTTACTGGACTGTGATTTCCGAGGTTGTCCTTGCGCCACATACCCCTCACGTTTGAACACCAGCCTCGCCCGCACAAACTTCCTTCGATAGAGAGAGAGAGGGAGGAGGGTGATCTGTTAGTTTAGTGCCCCCCCCCCCCCACCCACCACATGTCGTCCACCGCCGGGGGTCCCGCCGCTGACCGGTGCTGCCCCGGCGAGGACCCTCCCCCGTCTCCGGCGTTGATCGTCCCCGGCACGCCCTCCGCCAGGAGGTCAACCGAGGAGATCTGGAAGGACATCAACCTTTCTTACCTCAAGGAGCAGGATCGTCACCATCGGGTACACCTCTCTGCCATGAACTGCCTTTACGGCTTCCCGGGCGGCGTGCTCTGCGAGACCTTCCCGGGGATGAACATGGGAAGACAGGGGAGGAACAGGGGATCTTCCCCTGCTCCTCCCTTCATGGGAGCCCCGTCCGCCGCTACGACTGAGCCCGCCACTTGTCTGAGCTTATATTGGGCGCCTTCCGACCCTTCTCCTCGCGGCTCATTTCCCCCCAGGTCGTTCGAGAAAAGGGGTTCTGGGAACTCCTCCGCTGACGATTTTGAGGATAAGCGTAGGAGGCGGTTGATGAAGAACAGAGAGTCCGCGGACCGTTCCCGAGCAAGGAAACAGGTCTTCTCCCCCCCCCCCCCACACACACACACCATCCCTTACCCATCACCCTTCTTCCTTCACTTCTCTCCCTCTCCGTATCTCACTGTCCATCCCCGCCATTGATGTAATAAAAGGCGTACACTAACGAGCTGGAGAACGAGGTTGCCCATTTGAGGAAGGAGAATGCATGGCTCAGGTCACAGCAAGACAAGGTATGATTACCCCTAACTCAATTCTTTTCCTTCTCTCCGTGCATTTTTTGTTCCTTGGATTTCCTTTTCTGGGTTTGAAGGAGAAAGCAACCCCAACTCGTCCGAGTTCCAAATCCGGGTTTGCGTGAATTGGGTAACTTTAAAGTTTTCCATGTTTTGTTGGTGCAACCTGGTCTGTTCTATATCGATGCAATGTGATGGCGGTGTGTGTGTGTGTGGCCTATGTGGGAGAAATAACCGAAACCATTGAAGGGGCGAGGATTTTCATTTCTGGGTCACAGGGATGGATGGGATTACTATTTCCATTTTCTTACCAGACAAACATCTGTCTTTGACTCGTCCTCCCAAAACAAGTTATGCCAACAACAAACCCACATCAACTTGCTACCCCAACCCCATGTTTTACTTCCCTTCCTTTAATTCCTGTCTTCGGGTGCCGAAATTCGCCACTCCTCGTTCCCTAACACCCCCCAACCCCATGAGGTGTTTTCCTTCTAGCATTCGTTCGTTCGACGGGTTCATCGTCATTCTGGCAGATGTGGTCGGCGGTTCCTTCAGATCACCATCGTCACCGTCCCCGTCACGAGATGCCGGTGCACCCACAAAAGATAAGGAAGTTACAAAGGACCTTGACCGCCCCCTTTTGACAAAAAGGAAAGGGAGAGAAAGAGGGATGTCCGAGGTCCCCAACCTTATCAATCGCCTTATTACTGCATGGTGTCTAATATTCTCCATCATCCTCTCCTCTTTTCCTGATGCTTTTTTTTTTTGTTTCTTGTCCCTGTGGAGGGTCGTGTAGTGTCTTGGTAGTGTTCGTCTCCCTTTTGTTTCCCTCTTTCCTCTTTCTCCTCTCTGCCTGTACTTTTTGGCCTTGGGATCATTGGCAGGAGATTAGGGACTCTTCTTCTTTTTCTCTTTCTCTTTTGGGGGATGTGGATTCCTGTCGATGTGAAGGGTTTTTAGGAGAGGAGAGGGATAGGGGTGATAGTTGTAGGGGTGGAATATGATGTAATGAAATGTAATGATCAATGGGAAATGGGAGGGGTGATATGTTGTCATTATTGGGTTGTCTCATTTTTTTTTTTGGGTGTCTTACATGAACATGGGACATGACCCAACAGAACATCCCTTTTGTTTGGGTATCACTAATGATGCTGCATGCAAATTTGGGGTACATTTGAGGGTATCACTAATGATGCTGTATTTGGGTAATTTTCCTTTCTAAATTTCACTTACTCCTAGACAGCCAAAGAGTTACGGTCCATGCATGCAAATAATTATCATCATACGGTTTTCGGACACCCAAACCAATGCGATAGAAGTGACTTTGCTTGAAAAACAAAAATAAAAATAAAAAAGGTTGTAAATAATAAACAAAAGAGGTACTTCCTAGTCTTGTCGCCAGTTGTCATTTTACCCGGTCTAAAGTGACATGCTGAAAAAGGAAAAGGGATTTTAAAAAAGTAATAATAATTGAAAATATTTATTATATTAAATCGCGTGCTTGCTTAATTAATTAATACAAATTACGGAGGGATTCAGATCAGAATGTGTGTCAGATGGAGGAGTCACATCTCCGGTCCTTCCCCAACCTTTTTAAATCATGAAACCATGAGAAAACAAAACACGGGGACACGTAAAACAAAACAATTTCGAGGAACATGTAGACACTTTTACCAACATTCGTCGAGAAGTTAAATTGACAAGACGCATCGCCTTTGAAAACGAGTAAGTTTTAAAAAATACGGTAATATCGAACTTTGCATTAAGGAAATCAAAATTTCTAAATTCGCTTCGTATAGTGGGTTAACCTCAATTTCGTTTCATAAACTATCCGTGGTATTTCGTAAAATATTTTCATATTCTAAATGTAAAGTTTTTCTTTGTTATTATATTAATGGGACCAAACCATACAGAAGAAATTGGTAATGTTAATTTTTGGAACTATAATTTATTACCCTTTTGATAAAATTATTATTATTTTTAATTATAGAAGCATGCACGTGGTTTTGTACTTGTTGAGGGGTACCATATATTGATGGCAACACAGACACGGCCCATGTCCGAATTTAAGGAGGATATAAGTCGGAAATATACGAACATGTACAAAAGTTTGGGTAACCAAAACAAAAGGCACGAGGGATGACGTTTGACTGGACTTTATCAGAAGGACTGGTTGTGGTATTTACTGATGAGCAGGACGACTAGGGTTTCAGAAGTTTTCTCCGTCGGAGTGATAGCTGTCCCAGGACAGCTAGTCATTGACCGGGGCGAGCATAAGTTTCGGGTAAAATCGGGAACCTGTCGGAACCGGCACCTTAGGGTCGGTGTCAGTACAGGTTCTTGAATGGATCGGGTAGGTTCTAGGTTCTAAATTTTACAAAACCGGCGGTACCAAGTACGGTTCCAGGTTCTCCCTCCGAAACCAACTCGGAGAACCTGGAACCTAACCTAAATATTACCCAACCCAATATCATACCCTAAATTTTACCCAACCCAATAACCTACCCTAAATTTTACCCAATCCAATAACCTAAATTAAACTTTACCCTACCCCAAACAATTGTCCCGGTTCCTAACCTTTCTATTCCCAATCTCTCCCCCCTCTTCACAATGTCTTCATCAAACGGTTTCAGGGGTTACGGTTTCTTACGGTAAGTCAGCTCCTAATATGCTTTTTCCCTTCTTCCCCGCTTTGCCTTGTCAATTTTTATTTACAATTCTTTCTGGGTTATGATTTTTTGGAGGATTTTAGGGATGGGTTAGGTTGATTGAGCCGTGGGTGATGAGAATACTTTCTTAAAAGTTCTTTTTTTCTGAACATAGCCGGTTAGGGGGTGATTCTGTGGGGTTTGGATTTTGATTTTGATGTAATTTGAGGCGTTGGTGCTCTGGATCATCTGTTTAATGATCTATTGTTTGATTTGTTAGGTTATTCGAATTAGAAGATGAATCCCGATTCTGACAACAATGAGGCTCAAACAACTAGTGTCAAGCGAACTTTAGCTTCAACAGTAGCCAATCTTCCTACTACTCCTAAGGTAACAGGCAAACAAAACATAAAGTCTAACGTTTGGGATCATTTTGCGAAAATTCTGAATGAGAAGACTCATAAGGCAGAGAATGTGAAGTGCATTTACTGTAACAATGTGTACAAGTATAATCCTAATTGGGGCACTTCAACGGTGTGGAAGCATATTAATAGTTGTCAGAAGTTTCCTCATAATATGGATAAGCGACAAAAGATATTTACTAGCAGCAAATCGGAAGGATGCACAAGTCGTAATGTTATATCTACTTGGGTGTTTGATCAAGAACGTTGCAGAGATATGCTTGCTAGGATGATTATTGTCGTTGAACAACCTTTTTCACTTGTCGAGCATGAAGGTTTTCGCGCGTTTGTTAATGTTCTACAGCCTGCTTTCAAGCCTGTTTCTCGATTCACTGTTGCTAGAGATTGCATGAAGATTTTCATAAGTGAGAAGATAGTGCTCAAAACTTTTATTGGCTCTTTGAATTCTCGAGTGGCACTTACAACTGATACATGGACTTCCAATCCGAACATGAACTATTTATGTCTTACTGCTCATTTTATTGACAATGAATGGAAGTTGCATAAATGCATATTGAGTTTTGTGGTTATGTCTAGCCATAAAGGGAAGGAAATTGGCAGAATGGTTGAGAAGTGCATTATTGATTAGGGAATACAACATCGTATTTCTATTGTGACAGTTGACAATGCAAGCTCTAATGATGTTGCAGTGAAATACTTGAAAGATAAGCTCATTGATTTGGTTTGTGGATATCTAGCATGTTTTTAGGACTTTTGGTTTGGCTAGTAGATACTTGGCATATTGGTACATAATTGGGATGAATTTCTGTATCCTCCGCTACTTTGGTATGCTAATTGAAAGTTCTAATAGAAGGCACTGGAACCGGAACCGGAACCGGTAGATTGGTTCCTGGGTGGTTCTTTAAACTACTGGGTAGGTTCTAGGTTCTAAAATTAAGGAACCGGCCATTACAGGGTAGGTTCCAGGTTCCACGTCCGGAACCTACCCACCCGGAACCTGCTCATCCCTATCAGTGACGATGGTTGGTTGCACAGGATCTCCGTATCTATGTTGCCCGTGCCGCATCATCCCTTGTCCGATACTTTGAAAGCTTTCCAGAAACAATTTAGAGTGACTATGTAGTATAGAAATGACGAGCGATATCGAATAGATATCGGCTATCCTAATTTTTAGGTAAAAGGATGAGGTCGTAGTAGACGTCTATGTACACATTCTTGCTGTTAGGCAGCCTGTTGACATTGAACAATTGTGCCGCGTGGTTATAGTACTCGCGCAACCTGGCATAGCTCTGCCTGTTAGTGTCCTCTGTGAAGGGACCTACTTATGCGTCTCGTCAAAGTAACAAAAATAAATTTCTATTTCGACCTAACTAGAATAGCAAGGACAAACAATGGTCAATCCCACATAGAATTACACGGACAAATTATTTTTAACGTCGTTCTTAATACTCAATCGAGGTCAAGCGTAAAATAGAAAAAAGTGTTTCAAAATAAAAGTACAAAAGAGAGATTGTCAAGTAACTAGCAATAATAGAAAATATCTAGGACGTCTAACTTTCCATTTTTCATAATGTGAATCATAACAATTGTTAACATGTGATTCTAAATTTTTCTCGTGTTTTTCCCGAATACAGGATGACGTGTCACCATGTATCGAATTCCATACTCTATTCCTATGCAAGAAACTAGTGACGACTCATCGGTATATCTCTATCTCTTCGTACTATTAGTCCAGTTTCCCAACAATTAGACTACTTAGGTCATTCAATTCGAGATTTAACCTAAACTACCCTCTCGAGTCTTCGTAAATTTATCCGATCAATGTTAATAGGTGATGAGTTAATTAACATGCATTAAAAATAGGTTCGCGTGCTACATAAGAACACGGTTCCGCCGTAGTCCTAGAAAGATGAATTAGTTCATAACTAAAGCAAACAAAAATATCGATTCAATTCTAAGAGTAAATAACGACATAAGAAAAACTAAAAGAAGAATTTGGGTGGAATCGTCTCTAGCCGTCAGCTCCTTGTCACCAAAGGTCTCCTAGGTAAAAAAAAAATCCTTTCAAAAAAATGAAGGTAGTGTTTTTACATGTCCTAGAAATAATCTACAGAATCTAAAAAATATCATGAAATAAAATATTGTGTCAAGCCACCAAATTCTCATGCAGTTGCATGAAGTTTCAGTGAAACTTCGTCCACCTTCATTGCGTCAGCTGCACAAGTTTCCTCTGTCTATTGTATGACACCATCGTGATCTCGCTGTAAGATTTCGACCACTTCTTGTTCTTCATGCTTCTACTTTTTGACAACTATTGCGCTTTTCTTCCTCTGATTTTCCTAAATCAACACACCGAAAAATACATTCATAAGATGATGAGCAAAATATTGCACAAATAAAGAAAGACTAAACAACTTAAATGCCTAACAACTAACATCTATTAACTCTAAAGCGTGATCCTTTAACTCCATTTTCATGACGTTATCACACATCCAATTTGCGGCATGCTGAATACTGCAATCCTTCGAGCTTCGAGTTCGTACAAATCCTTTGAATAATGCCGAGGACAAGTTAAGTCACGATTAACTTGGAAAACATGGCTCGTTCAGCATGTCCACAAAAGTATGAGACGTTCCTACTCGTAAGAAATTAGAACCCACTCAGGCCATGAGGTCCGCATATGTTGAATTGTCGGACTGTATTTTACACACTCGAGCAGTGAAGTACGTGTTGGCAATGTCGTTGCTCCCAGCAACCAGGAGGAATATGCTCTTCTCCAACTCGAAGTTCGTTTTCTCTTCTACTGCCACCCTTTCGAGCATCCCGAAAATATTCGAGCTGTTCTTAGCGATATTACGAAAAGCGACGAATTTGAACCAATACTTAGGATCGGACGAGAAATAGACAGTTGTAGTGAAAAAGGGTTTGTCACCTAAATGGGATAAACCCAAGTCCCTAAGAAGAGTCTGGCCTTGTATATGAGCCGGACTGTTGTATACTGGGCTGTATACGACATCCTCTGAAACATCTCTGGGCTACTCCCTCTGAAACTCCACTGGGCTGTATTCTGGGCCCGGCCCATTCTAACAGTTGTGGCATCTTACAAGCATATTAATGTTAGGTGTACCACTAGCTTTGGCGTTAGAGGATCACCAGAAGCGAAGTTGACTCCAGTTCTCTTACATTGGGATCCAAGGTCGAAACCTGGACATGCTAAGATAAGATTAGAATTTCTTGGCCAAACTTTTCCACTAGGAAAACAAATAAACAAAGACAGGACCTCGCAGACTAACAAATGAGATCAGCAGGGACTTTCCCATGGCAGAACCTTCCGGTCGCCAGCTGTTGTTGTTGCCCGTGACGATGATATTCTCCGACCACGACAACTGCAGAGGCCGTGTCATTGGGGCATCACCAACCCAATGCCAAATCCGGGAACCACGCGTGCAGATAGAACCGATGACGACATGGGCATTCTAGCCAGGCCGATGATGGGGTAAGAAAAGAGAAACATGAACGTCTTCAACTCCTAGTAGTTCCAGTTCCTTATTGGGAAATCAACCAACAGTGAAATGGTTTATTATATTCACGGATTCTTAAGTTGTATTGTCCAGGTACAACTCCTCTCTTATACCATGTCCATGTTCCGATTAGGACAAATAGGCCAGTTTATATAATTTGTTATCAATCTAACTGAAACTAAAAAGGCCAGTTTCGCCAGGGGATTCACTTGGTCTTTCGTCTTCCCCTCATGACATGTCTGCAATTTCAGACATCCCCATGAGTCACGGATGGCCAACTCAACCGGCAACCCCATTTTCAGACCTGTGAAAATCATCGTCTCATCGATCCAGAGATCTCGACGCCCGAAAACTTGTCGGGAGAGTCTCCTCATAGTGCCCCCCCCCCCCCCCCACCACCCGCAGGCCAATCCGAACTGGTAGGATCGATTGGCGAGGAAAAAAAACAATCAAAATATTAAAAAGAGAAAAAGCTGAAGCAAAGGGAAGGGAAGGATCATCAGGGAACAAACAAGATTGGATGATTTTTGTCGTCAACGACGAGTTTATTATCTCTGACGACCGTCGTGAGAATGATAATCAATCCGAACTCATCACCTGATCCTTTCCCCTTCCCCCCACACCATCGATCAAAGAGGTTACGAACGCTTTCCCGCGGAAGAAGATGAAGAAGAAGTCGGCGGAAGGGGGGGGGGGGGATTCATTGTGGTTTTAGGGTTTATGGCCGGGATTTGCAGGGGTTTATATAAGTCCAATTCCCGCCGGGTTGTTGGGCTTTGGGCTCGAATCGAAAGGCCCATCAATTATCCGAAGCCCAATACACCACCAGTCTGTCCTCACCCCCCTTTTGCCCAACTGTAGTCATCTCAATCTCTTCGCTGTCGGTTGTTTGCATCCTTTTGTAATTCAGCCGAATGTGGCATGTTGTGGGTTGTCGGTGTTGTTCCCCCCCCCAAAAAAAAAAAATCTCTCTCGGCCATTCTGGGTCGTGATTCGGAACATGAACAGCGATGCCCCATGTGAGCGTAGTACGTATGAGTAGCTCTCGCGCACATGCCCCTTGTTTTCTTTCCGGATCTCGCTTCGTTTTTTCTTGTCTTCATGCCGCGAAATGGAATTTTGGGTTCATGAATGTGTTTGGTGTGTGTCTCTCTCTCTCTCTCTGAAATCCTGTACATAAATATCCCAAGATCTGATGAGAGAGAGAAAAAATCAATGCACCCGACAACCCGACGATCTGTAATTAAATGCCGGTGAAGAAATGGAAGGGCCCCATGATTTTGTTCCCCCATGTCAATTGAATGCAGATGTACTCGGTTGATTCCCCACAGTTAAGGGACGTTTCACCATTTTCTCTTTTTATTTTCTTACCATCATTCACTGTCATTTCCTCGCCACCACCACCACCCGATAGCGACATCGTCAATCATTAACCATCCCAGATCCAACCACTACTACCTTCTTACAAAGGTGGAAACACGCCTGTCTGATCTGATCTCCCTTCCTCCCTGAAGCTTCTCCACGAATCTCCTCTCCATTTCCAACCCGAGGAAGAGAAAGAAGTTGCCAGAAGGGAAATAACATGAGGGAGATCCTGCACATCCAGGGAGGCCAATGTGGTAACCAGATCGGATCCAAGTTCTGGGAGGTCATCTGTAACGAGCACGGCATCGACCCCACGGGAAGGTACCAGGGCGCGGCAGGAGAAGGCGCTGCCCATGATCACCTCCAGCTGGAGCGTATCAATGTTTACTTCAACGAGGCGACCGGAGGGAGGTACGTGCCCCGCGCTGTGCTCATGGATCTGGAGCCGGGCACCATGGATAGCATCCGGTCAGGCCCTTATGGTCAGGTGTTCCGCCCGGATAACTTCGTGTTCGGTCAGTCGGGAGCCGGTAATAACTGGGCCAAGGGACATTACACCGAGGGCGCGGAGCTCATCGATTCGGTGCTGGACGTCGTGAGGAAGGAGAGCGAGAATTGTGATTGCTTGCAAGGTAAGGCACGGGCGCAATTGATTTTCGGTCACAATTTCATGATCCGTTGAGGAAGACGAAGACTGAGGTTTTCCGTGATGACAGGTTTCCAAGTATGTCATTCCCTTGGAGGAGGGACCGGATCTGGCATGGGAACGCTCCTGATCTCGAAGATCAGGGAGGAGTACCCGGACAGGATGATGCTCACGTTCTCCGTATTCCCTTCTCCTAAAGTGTCTGACACCGTCGTCGAACCATACAATGCCACGCTCTCTGTGCACCAGTTGGTTGAGAACGCCGACGAGTGCATGGTTCTCGACAATGAGGCGCTGTATGACATCTGCTTCAGGACCCTCAAGCTAAGCAATCCGAGCTGTGAGTAACTGCTTCTACATCGTTTGAATAGGCATGGCCCTAGGGAGTCAGATATCATCATCTGATCTAGTTTCCGGATCTCGCAGTTGGTGACCTCAACCACCTGATCTCGGCGACGATGAGCGGGGTGACTTGCTGCTTGAGGTTTCCGGGTCAACTGAACTCGGATCTCAGGAAACTAGCAGTTAACCTGATCCCGTTCCCTCGCCTTCACTTCTTCATGGTGGGGTTTGCTCCTCTGACTTCCCGTGGCTCCCAGCACTACATATCTCTCACCGTCCCGGAGCTAACTCAGCAAATGTGGGATGCCAAGAACATGATGTGCGCCGCGGATCCTCGCCACGGCAGGTACCTGACCGCTTCAGCCATGTTCAGGGGCAAAATGAGCACCAAAGAGGTGGATGAGCAGATGATCAACGTGCAGAACAAGAACTCCTCCTACTTCGTGGAGTGGATCCCGAACAACGTCAAGTCAAGCGTGTGCGACATCCCTCCCAAGGGCCTTAAGATGGCATCTACTTTTGTGGGGAACTCCACCTCGATTCAGGAAATGTTCAGGAGGGTGAGCGAGCAGTTCACCGCGATGTTCCGGCGCAAGGCCTTCTTGCACTGGTACACTGGTGAAGGGATGGACGAGATGGAATTTACAGAGGCTGAGAGCAACATGAATGATCTGGTGGCAGAGTACCAACAATACCAGGATGCAACCGCAGATGAAGAGGGAGAATATGAGGAAGAGGGAGATGAGGTCTACGAGTCCTGAGCCGAACAGTCTTCCGCTCCTTCTCGTCGATTTTCTCCCGTTTCCGTGAAATTCTACTGAGATTTTGTTTTGTGTCAAGTGGTGGTGAACTCATTTTTCATTTTGTGCTAGAATAAAGCAGCAAGGAACTCGGACGATTCCTTGCTGGGATTGCTCTGTTGTCTTGTTTGTACGTCTGCTTCCATCATTCTGGTCAGAAACGTGAGATGCTTGGATCATTTGCAATCGCCAATTTGTTCATTTACTTTTCTCTCTTACCAACAAACATATCACAACATTCAACTACAACTCAGCAGCAATTGGTGCATCTGGAAAGAGGAATCACGCCAGAGAGCCCTGAAAATACAATACGAATCTGCCAGGACGTTGTCCTAATCGATTTTCCAAATCTCTGCAAAGAAGCGGGAGCACAATCACGCGAATTGCTTCAATTCTTTCGATTCCCGGAGCATTCGAATAATCCTCAGGAGTGACAGGGTTAGAAGAATCAAGATCAAGAAGCTTTCTGCCTCTTGGTCACTCTGTAAGCAACGACAAAGTCATTGTCCGAGTCAACATCTGAACTCCCGTCTCCACCCTTTCACTTCTTGGACTGCTTAGATGATACTTTGACCTCTGTAGTTTTCTTAATGGAAGACACCATAGAGGAAACAGCTTTCCTAGCAGCATCGCTTTGCGGGGTTCACCTTGCTGATCCAGTAGATTTTGCAGGAGAAGCAAATTTCGACTTTTGTTTCTTCTCAAAGACTTTCTTTGCCTCTTCCCTTGGAAGTAGCCCGGACTCCATCATCCTGCAATCATCAATGACAAAAAACATTACCTACGATATAAGTACAAGGGAACAGTGAATAGGCACTGATTTAAAGACCATATAGCACCAAAAATCCCATAACCTTTCAAAGTCCATTATCGCAGCATTTACCAGAGTACACAGGCTTAAGACTTGGGATAATAGCTGTTGTTACATTCAGTTGAAAGCATTAATATCACATTTCATTCCTGTAACTCCTGGCGATCATGCAAGTCCGTGTCGAGAAGAGACCGAAATCCACACATTCGATCGAATGGCCAATTGAGAATCCCATTAGCAGCAGCGTGACGGCTCCCAACTTAAGAATTTCACCATGCTATATGATCCCACAATGGTATACCATCTCTGAAGGAACAATTTCGGATGGTATGACTATGATGTGAAAGTCTAAGAATGGGAAGCTAGAATTCAAAGCTATCATAGATCAGCTATCCTTAAACACCCAAATTAGTATGCCAGAGCCAGCAACGAATTTCATAAGGATGTTCCTCTTAGCTGCCAGACCAAAGCCATCTAGTCTAACCCAAACCATGAGTTCCTTCCAAATTCAGTTCTCCTCATAAACAAATTGTATAGCCGAGCATGCTTGACAATATCTAACTGGATGAAAACGAGGTAGATACAATACAATTACTCCATGAACGAAAAGGTTTTGTAAGATGATCAAGCTCACCAGAACTGAGCCATCTCACTATGTGGGATCTGCTTGTACAGTGTCTCGTAAAATATCCTGAGCGGATCTCTCTGGAAAATCGAAGACAAAAAAAATCATCCAATGCCATCCTCTTTAACTCATCACCACTGATAGACTAGAAGCGCAGCTACAAGATACCTACTTCTTCCGGAGGATCGCGCTTCTGCCCGAGCAGGTTGTACACCTTCTTTTCCCTCTTCTTCCCATTTTGGGCATCGGCAGCAGTCGCAGAAGCCGTGGCATTGGTCTTCCTCTTATTCACCTCTACTTTAACAACCTTCTTTACACTCATCTTCTATAAAGCCAAATCAAGACACAAACAATCCATCACCCCCAGATCAAACAACCAACCCCCCCCCCCCCCAGCCCAGCTCCTAAACCACCGAAAGCTCAAATCTTGGATGCAACCCAGAAAGCAGAACCACTCGAAAAGCCACGATACCGACCTTGTCGGTCTTAACGACGGTGGGCCTCCTGGCAATGGGCTCGTCATCATCGTCGTTCTCTTCCTTCTTCACTCTGGAAGGAGCAGGCTTTCCGGGAGGCTTCTTCCCCGAATCACCCTTCCCTCCCTCCTCTACCTTCACTTTCGGAAGACGCTTCGAAGTATCCCCGACCATCGAATTCAGGCTCTTATCGTCGTCCCGGTCCTCCTCCTTCACCGCATGCTTCTTCGATGGCTTCGTCTCATCGGACGGCATAGCGAATCGAGTAAAGGAAAACAAAAAAGGGACCGCAAAAGGGGGAGAATGTTGAGTTGAGATTGAACGAGGGAAAAGACGGAGCGCGCGTCTTTGCTTAAAACCCTCGCGGGCGATGGCGGAAAGATGATAAACGCGCCATGTAAGTTAGTTCTGGGCTTATTTGCGACATGGCCTTCTCGGGAAAATCGTATCTCCCGACGCTACAGATACGAGGATTATTCCAAAGGTCGCAGTTCAGAAGAAGACAAAAGAGGAAGGCCTAGACAGAGGCATGTGATGTAAGAGAAACGAGGGAGTCCACGGGGAGACGGGGCGGTCTACCCAATGACCGTCCTACCTGTCGGTCATCATCCCCCTCCCAATCTACTATTCTACCTCCTTCCTCTTCCACCGGTTGCCGCCGGTTAATAAGTTAAAGAGGGAGACAACAATGGCGACAACCTTTGTCAACCGACAATTCCGATACCCTGAGTACATGCCATAGACAACCCAAAGTTTGCCTCGGGAGGAAAGGGTTCGTCGGCTGAATCGAGTGATCTCGATTTGTTGCTTTCTCTTGGAGGATACACATAATCGAGGATGTCGTCTTCGATCGCCACGGATGCGTCGCAGAACGGGAGCGCGAAGAGCGGCGAGAATGCCAACGGTAGCATGTTCGAGATCGACGACTCCGACTTCTACAGGATGCTGGACCGCCAGCCGATCAACGTGGAGAGGAACTGGTCCTTCGACGATAAGTCGTCTTCTTACGGGGACGTCCCTTTGGCTGCCGTATCGCCCCGTCATTACTACAGGAACTCCGAGCACAACCTCCGGGCGCTGGACCATGTCGATTACGGGTACTCCTCGGAAGGCAGGAGGTCGGGCCTCAACACCCCGAGGTCCGCGAGCTACTATGAGTCCCATCCCATGGTTGCAGACGCCTGGGAGGCGCTGAGGAGGTCGCTGGTGGACTTCCGTGGGCAGGCTGTCGGGACCATCGCCGCCTTGGATCATTCCGTGGAAGAGCTCAATTATGATCAGGTGAATGTGAATTCTTGATTGAGGCTCGAGAACCGGCCGGACGCTTCGATCGAATCTGCTAAAGCTTTCTCGATCTTCGAAACTGGGGATGTTTCTGTTGGCAGGTGTTTGTCAGGGATTTCGTTCCGAGCGCTCTCGCTTTTCTGATGAATGGAGAGACTGAGATAGTAAAGAACTTCCTTCTGAAGACTCTGCGGCTTCAGTCAAGGGAGAAGATGGTTGACCAGTTCAAGCTCGGAGAAGGGGTGATGCCAGCGAGCTTCAAGGTGACGCATCATCCTGTGCGGAATCACGAGACCTTGACTGCTGACTTCGGCGAGGCTGCAATCGGACGTGTGGCCCCGGTAGACTCTGGATTCTGGTGGATCATCTTGCTCCGCGCATACACCAAGTCCACCGGGGACTCCTCGCTGGCTGAATTACCCGAGTGTCAGAGGGGCATGCGGCTCATCCTTAGTCTGTGCCTCTCTGAAGGGTTCGACACATTCCCGACTCTGCTGTGTGCCGATGGTTGCTGCATGATCGATAGAAGGATGGTCTGTTAGCATCTTTGTTGAGAGCTGGCCCCATTTCGTGGGAATTGGAGATAAAGCTGATTAATATTCACCTATGCGATTCTCACAGGGCGTTTACGGCTACCCCATCGAAATCCAAACACTCTTCTTCATGGCATTACGCTGCGCGTTGCTCCTCCTAAAGCAAGACGACGAGGGGAAGGAGTTCGTCGAGCGGATCGCCAACCGGCTCCACGCGTTGAGCTACCACATGAGGAACTACTTCTGGCTTGACCTGAAGCAGCTCAACGACATCTACCGTTACAAGACAGAGGAGTACTCGCACACGGCCGTCAACAAGTTCAATGTAATGCCTGACTCTCTCCCTGAATGGGTTTTTGACTTCATGCCAAGCCGGGGTGGTTACTTCATCGGGAATGTGAGCCCTGCCAAGATGGATTTCCGGTGGTTCTGCCTTGGGAACTGTGTGGCAATCCTCTCGTCCCTGGCTACCCCGGAGCAGTCATTGGCCATTATGGACTTGATCGAGGCCCGGTGGGAGGAGCTGGTGGGGGAGATGCCGCTGAAGATCTGTTACCCCGCGATCGAGAACCATGATTGGAGGATCATCACGGGCTGTGACCCAAAGAACACTCGGTGGAGCTACCATAATGGTGGTTCCTGGCCAGGTAAGAAGACTTCAGCACGAAAATCCCTATCTCCTTTTCGAGTTACAGCACAAATTGTAGTCCGGTTCACATACAATGTATATCGCTGCAGTGCTCCTGTGGCTACTAACGGCTGCCTGCATCAAGACGGGGAGGCCTCAGATAGCTAAACGAGCGATAGACCTGATTGAGGCGCGGCTGTCAAAGGACCACTGGCCAGAATACTACGACGGAAAGCTGGGAAGGTACATAGGGAAACAGGCGAGGAAGTTCCAGACGTGGTCGATATCAGGGTACCTGGTGGCGAAGATGTTGCTGGAGGATCCATCACACATCGGGATGATATCACTAGGCGAGGACAAGCAGATGCAGCCCCTTCCAAAAAGATCCGCTTCTTGGACATGTTAAGCAGCTTATGCAACTCTTCTTTTACCTCCCCCCTTCTAATCAATTTTCTTTAGACTTTTTTTAACTAAATGAAATAAATTAACACGTTCCCGTGATCGTGAATAGAAATATTATTGTAGTAAAAAGCGAATATAGAGTTATTATTTCAAGGGAAAATAACACAGCAGAAGAAATCAAGGCGATCTCCGGGGCCTCCACGATCAGCAGGCTAACGCGTCCTTTATGATTCACTGCCTCGTGAAGGCGAAGTGCTTCTACCGTGCCTGGGATTGATCGCACTGTGTGATTTGCATCTTCCGTGTCTGGCTGCAACATGAAGCATGGAATCTCCCACGTTATTCTGGATTGTGAGGATGTCTTGGCCTTCCAGGTCTGCAGTTGCGTGAAAGAGTATTCCCGAGTCTCCCCATGAAACGAGATCGATCACACCAGCTGGAAGCAAGTGCTTAACCTGCGGATCACTGCATCGTTGAACGTTGCAGAAGACGATGATGATTTCCAGAAGGGTCAAAATACTACATCCATCAACATGCCCAGAACCTCATGCAAGAAAATGCTGACGAGCCAGGTACCATTGCAGCTGGTTAAGCACACCGGGTATAAGCATATGGTCATTCTAGTTTTCTCAGTTCACCCAATCGCTCAATGATTGCCTGCAATGTAACCAGCGGCCCGATTGGTTTACTTACACATTCCACTGAATGCATGTTTTTCTTTGACCCAATAAATATATATATATTTTTATTTAGTAATCACGAATTCTTCTTGTTTGACCAAAACAATCACAGGAAACTCCAAGCCTCTTTCATCTCACTAATCTCGGAGATTATGTCCATGAGAATTCTACTGATTATGCAAAAAAGTGCAACTCTGCTGCTGCCTCTGCCCGGGTGCACCAAGCGTGGCGTGTCCAGCTCAGAAGTCATGGTCATACTTAGAGTTCGAGGCCGCCAACAGTGCCGCCCCGATACCAGACCCATCCTTAGAGTGCTCTATCACCACGTTCCGAGACAATTCTGGTCCCAAGAGATCATCCACGGCTTCGTGTAAGTAATCTCTGTACTGCATGTAGTTCTCGTACAATCCTCCGTCCATTGCAACCACAGTCCTTTTCCCGAAAATCAGTCCACTCGAGTCCTCCTCCATCTTCTGCAAGATCCCCACGATCCCAGCACCGGCTAGCCGTCCACCTCTCCTGGCAATGGTGTCGCAGATGTCCACCACTACTTCCCTGGCGCCAACCTCAGACTCGATCTGTTTTTTTTTTTTTTTTTTTTGAGACAAAGGAAAGAATTATGCTTATGAGGACAAATTGGAGATAAGTTGACAGAAAGAGTGCTTACACCAGCCACGTCGTACAGGACTGCACCAACAGCTAGAAGATCGCTAGAACTGTCGTTCTGCATTTTGCATAGATCCGGTGTCCTGATTCAACAGCGTTTGCAAAGCTCGTCAACTCAACTCAAAGACGACATTGTTTGGGAGAAAACCTGTCCATGGCATGTACCTGAGAGTGAATGGAGTGTGGAGCTTTTCTGGAGACTGCCGGCCGAATAGCTCCCCGTCCTTAGACATTTTAACAAGGACTCGCCGGACGATCTCGCCAAGGTACATCCCTGATATAGTCTTCTCGTAGATCTTCAAACAAACAGTTACTTTCAGTCGATGTCAAATGCTGCACCAAGTAGGAGAACATAATCAGACGCCAAACTAGCAGAAAGAGAAGAATGAAATCACCTGCTCGCCAGGGTTGATGCTGGCGGCATCCATATCTCTATCGAACTCCGTTAAAGGTAGTCCTGTTGAAAATGCTCCCCATTCGGTGTTTATGATCTGATCGAGAAGTCCTCCCTTTTAGAAATCTGAGCACAAAATTATTCAATCGATAAAAATACAATAGACTACATACTAACCGTTGTTCCCGAGGAAGGGGCATGGCCGTTTAATTTTGGAATAGCATCTGTCCTCTCTACGTAGCATGCATTAGTACCGGTGCCCAGGATAACGGCGACCATGACATCGTCGTCCCAGTATCTCGCTCCAGCCAATGTTCCCACCGTGTCATTGACCTAATAGACGTCGGCAAGCACAACCTCAGACAAAAAGCACGAAATACTGACAGTTAAACTAGGTGCCAGCAAACATTCATTATACCAGTGCAGACACACGCATATCGAGTCCTCGCCTCACCATGGCTTCATTCAGACAACCAACCACATCTTTCCCGGCCTGTACCAGGTTGGAAATCATCAACTAGAATGTTGAAAGCTTTTGAATCAAGAATACTTAGGCAAGAGTTACCAACAGTTCCGGATACTGCAAAGCCCTTGGTCCATTTGATGAGTATGCCCGAGTCAATCGAGGTCTGCCGAACCGGGAAGGAAAACGTGAATCCGATCTCCCTCATCCTCCCCGATGAAAGATGGAACTTCCCACCCTCATTTGCCGCAAAATTTGCGAGTTTCAATGCAATGAAATCAAAGAGCTCCTGCAACCAAGTCGCCAATGATCCACCCCGTAAAGTCACATGTCATCCGAGTTGACTATTCAGATCTGGGTGATGGCTAAGAACGGACCTCCGAAGTGCCGAACATGAGATCCTGAGGGATCGTCACTTGCTCGAACTCGGTAGCAATCACGCGGTCATCCTTCCCTCCCAACTGAACCCTCAGGACCCGGAAGTTGGTCCCCCCGAGATCGAGTGCATAAAACAGCCCCTTCTCATCCCTTCACGCAGCACAATCATCGCACATAACACCCCGGATCAACCTTCATAATCACGCTCACCTCGATTTGACCACACTGGAAAATAAACAAGTAAAAGAAACGAGGTTGCCCGGGGGGTCACCACAACCATACCCTGTAGGCAGACTGTGGACATAGCTGAGGATCATCTTGAGATCACTTCCCCCGTCGACGGCCAACCCAGCTCTCATATCCGCTGCCATCGCCTCCGCCACTCGCCGCAGCACCGGCACGGGAGTATCACACTCCTTCTTCAACTCCCGCAACATAGGCCCGACCGAAACTGGGACTGGCCGAGCGAACATCCTGATCCTGGGCATGCCAGAAGCAGATCTCCGGAAGCTGGGCGATGCGAGGGCCATCTTCGGAGGCGAACATGCCATCAGCATAGCGGATCGTACGAACTGGGTCTGATCCGCTCGATCACACTGACTTCCTTTTGTGGAGATCGAAATAAGGTACAGGGGAATTGAATGCAGGAGTTGTTCTTGTATAAACCGTTTGACCTAAAAGCAGGCTAGGCGGGCTCGGCCTCTCGTCGTAAACCCAGAATTGTCCATGTAAAAATTTTACCTTTGATCTAAAAGATTACACCAGGTTTAATTATATATTATATAGTTTAGCGGTTCCGTTCCTTTATTCCTCTTTTTTTTTTAAGTAGATGGACAGGTGGGTGGAGTTGGGGGATGGGATTGGGACGACCGAGTTCTTATAGTTAGTAACGAACGTGACCGGTCAGTTCGGTCGGTGGTTACCGATCAGGGGATTTCCTTACAAAGACGGCTTGTAATAAAAATTGTGCGGAGGGGACGAGGTGGACGCTGCGTCTGCAATGCTTTCCTTGTTTCCCATCCTTTTCGTGACTTCTTTTACTTCTTCACCTCGGAAAGTTTTGGAGATCATGCCCAAAGGGTTACTTGTTATTTCCGAGGCGTCATTGTGGTTTGAGGCAGCCGCGGCGGTATTTCTCGCGAGGAGAACCGCTTTGTTACTCGGGGCCCTCCCAAGGATGGCTCAACGTTCATCGCCTTGCCCATGGATTTGCCAAATGGGTGGTGATTTCGAAGTTTCTGTTGGCAATCGGACCGCAGGCACGACGGTTGGTGAGGTGGCATCCCTTCCGCCACTGACTGGACCGCAGGCCTAAGTACATATACACTTGCGGTAGTTTCAAACTGTGTTGTCGGCATTTCCCGAAGCCCTTGTCCATGCAAATGGCCTGGAAGTTGCGGTTGTTGAGGCAATGCTTGCGCAATGCTTGTGGCCTTGCACATCCTTTTCTGACCACAGCATACCATCTCCTCTGAAGGCGGACATCCTGCATCAACCCAAAAGAAGCTTAGCGACAAGCTTGAGAGATCAGTCGACGAATCTTATGAGATGCCGAGGACGACGACAAGCAGCAACAACTTAACTCCGGAAGTCTTCGTGCTTTAACTTTCAAACCGATATATCGTGAATCAAAAGGGAGAGGTGACTTGTTTGTAGTAATTAATGAATCACCAGTTCTTCGAACTAAAATCTTCAAGGATCAAATGTAATTAGACCGTTCCATAAATGTAAATTCCATCCCGTTCGACCATCCCGGTTGAAATAAGTTACAACGCTAACACTCAATCACCCTGTAAATTACCACGAAACCGGGGGAGGATGGCCGGCCACCCAGTCATAGCCAGATTGCATGGCGCCTAGAGGGGACCAACCACCTCGGATCAAGCGGCACACCAGCATTTCCACTGCCCGCTGCCATCCGAACTCCCTTGGGACGTAACGAGTCTCAGAAGCCATGCCGGACGATGACGCGGACTCAACAGCCAACCGAGACAGAGGCCAAATGATCTGCAGGAGCCAAGAGAGCAAATGGGGACGGAGCAACAGCAAGGGAACGGGCCTTGATGGCGTTGCAGCACACCTCGAATGGTAGCATGGTCCAAGAAGTGTCGTAGACCTTCAGAATCCATTCGATCGTGACATGGTTGCTGCTCTAGAGCCAGTGGGACTTGAATATTATTTCCGCTACGTTCTGGCTCGAGTAGTCCAGGCCCAACCCTGACACTTATAGATGCCTTCCTATTGTCCTTCTTCTTTGATCACCGGCATTTCTACGCGATTACTTAGCAGCTATCACCTCATTGTTGAAAATGATTCACCTAATCCTATAATACAACCTATCTCAATTCCTCTACGTGGAGGTTTATCGTATTTACACATGCGATAACTACTAATGTATATGTAACATATACTATGATCAAAGTTTAGTACCTACCTGCAACTGCATGGGGAACTGCCTTCATAACGTTTATGTAACACGCGCTATGAATAACAAAGGATGAGTCGTGTTTTCGTCAGGGCCTTGCAACATCGCAAGAGCCCAAATCTATTTAGTAATGGGCCTTGCGACATAGGCCCGTACTCGTTTAAAACGACGTCGTCTTGCATTGTATTTACCCGCTTCTTGGCGCGGCTTTCCCGGGCAGAGGAAGAAGAGAAACCCTAATCCCTATCGTAGAGTAGTAGTATTTGATTAGATTGCGAAAGCCCTAAGCCCCATGTTCGGGGAGAGCATACGAAAATGTCCTTATGTGATTCGCATTCGAGTTCGAGTCCTCCGAAGGACAACAGGATAGCGTGGGAAGGATGCAGTGTTTTGCTCGACGTCAATGACGGCGATCGACTCGTCTTCGCCCGGCTCACATCGGCCTCGTAAGCGCATCGTAACTTGCGTTCGAGGAGAGCATGGTTTTTTGCTTTTTGGTTAGATTAGTTCTACGTTTTTTTTTTAAAACTAGATTGGGCGCGGGTTGTTCGCAGGACGCTGAAGATCGGTAAGAAGAACTACTCGTTGCAGCCACTGATCGGTTGTCCATTCGGTTCCGAGTTCCAGGTGGATGGCTCGAAGTTGTCGCGCGCTTTGCCCTCGGCTGAAGGTTGGCTTCTTTCAGTCTGGTTTCGTATCTCGGTTTTGTTTTAGCTGTAGGGATTATAATAAGGGATGGCTCTTACACTGGTTGTCATTGGATGGATGCCACATATTGTTTGATAGTTCTTTGGATGGATATTGGCTTCGGCCATTGTTGATTTTCCATACGTTAGGATTTAGAGTATCTTTATTCTCTTCGCTCACAAATGTGAAGCGTCTTGTATTTGTCTGCGTCATTGCTTTTCTGGGCATTGATTCTATAATTACTGTAGACACACTGACATCATCTCCAGTTGATAACGTCCAGACAAATGGGGATAGTGAGTTGCGAGATGAAATCAGGGATAATCGAGAAATTGTCGACAACAATAAAGCTCAAGGTCTCGCTGGAGAGGATATTGAGGTCCTCCGAAGGTTAGAAATCCGCGGAATCTGTCTTTGTCTTCTTAGACGAGGCTGCTTGAATTTTTTCTCCCCCCGCATATGTGGAAATGAAAGAGATCATGTCATGGAACAAGGCAGAAATGGCATTCTGTGTTTTGATCCCTGTTGTAGTAGCTATTGTTTTGAATGCATCTTGTTTATTCCGGCCATTTAATTATTCCATTGGTTGGTTAATTATAGTCAGGGGGCAACAGGCAGTGAGATTATCGAGGCTCTTATTGCAAATAGTGCCACATTTGAGAAGAAAACTGCATTTTCGCAGGTTATTTTTCTATGCTGACTGGGGATAATCTATCGTAAAAATTTATCATGGGTCATTGATATGCTCATGTTTGTGGCTCTATTTTCAGGAGAAATACAGATTAAAGAAGCAAAAGAAATATGCTCCAAAAGTACTGATGAGGCGTCCTTTCACACGGAGGTAATTGACAAAATGCAAGCTCGTGGACATTGTAGTATGATGCTAATCTGCAATACGTCCAAATCAAAGTGACGCAGATATGACTTCAATCTAATGCCACTGCAAACAGGGTATTTTGTGAACATGAAAAGTTAGGCACTGACTTAAACTGCCTTGACTCCGATGTTAATTCTGCTGGACTATTGATTTTTCAGTGAAAAGATCAGCATGACAGTCTTGACAATTTGTTTTTTCCCAAGTTTTTCCTCTGTTCTCTGATAGTTTATCATTATCTCTTTATTTCAGTATATGTGAGGCATACTTCCTGAAATATCCTGACAGAATTGGGTATGTCAAAGTGGATTTTCCAATTTTTTTACCTCTGCGTTTTGTCATCGGTCTTCCATGAGTTCCTTTTCGGGATTTGGGAGACATCCTTAAGGAAATTTCCTGATTACTTTGCATTAATTTTTCCTTTCTCATCAGGCATCTGCGAGTTGATACATTGTCACTGCTATTATCCCTGGCTAATGTTTCTACCAATTCTGACGTGGTTGTGGTTGATATGGTGGGTGGTCTTCTCACTGGTGCGGTAGCAGAGCGTTTGGGCGGTAAGTAATCTCATCTCGATGCAGTCTTCATAGCAAAGTTAATCCCAAGGAAAAGCTGCGTTACTATTAAAATAGCCTACTTATGCTGTTAAAACTGGCTAGATAAGTTATTGTTATTGGTGCTCTTTTTGTTAGCTATATTATACATGGTTGTTGAATTTAAATGAACCTTCTCTTCTCAGGTTCAGGCTATGTTTGCAACATGATTCTTGGAAAGAAGCCGCATACCATGGACATCGTAAGGATGTTTAATTTCAGTGTTGATGTTTGTCAAAGGTATACTGGACCTTCGGAACTCAAAATTTGGCGAATTGTGTGTGTGTGACGTGTTGCTGATTGGCAAAAGCATCCCATTTTTAGGATGCTTGATTCTTCCGAAATTATACTGTTATCCTGAGAATTAATGAGGCCTATCTTGTGTGAAAATGCTGAAAAATAATTCAGATTTCTGTTCCATGGACAAGTATGGAAATGAAGGCGTTATTTTTGTTATTTGATCCTGATTGTTTAGTGCATCATTTTGCTCATAATGTCGTTCACTGCAGGACCTTAAGATCATCCCTGGAGGACTTCTCTTCAGCTGAAGATGACACTTTTGACGAACTTACTCGCGAGATCTGCGAAACGGATACCATTGCCGATGTACGTTTAGTTCCTTCCAAAGTGTGATGATCTTTCCACTGAGAAATCAATTAGTGAAACCTTTTCAATTACAGGTGTCTTGTCTCAGCACCATCAATGATTCAATCATGAAAGAAGATAGCGGTGCTCCTTCGCCTGATAAACAGGTGCCGAGAGCCTGTAAAAGTACTAAAGCAGGAAACAATGCATCGAAAGAACTTATTGAATCGTGGAAGAAAAATGGCTTTTCAAGGTAGGAAAATCTCATGCCGTATCATCTCTGGCTACCCGGTTTTGATTCCCTAAGCTTGGTTTTTGATGTTTGCAGCCTAGTCATCGCCGCTCCTGAGTTGGACCCCTGGATCATTGCGAAGGATCTCCTGCCCCTGACTGCTTATTCTTCTCCTTTCACCATATATCATCAATATCTGCAGGTTTCACTTTATCTTTGGTCACGAGAACGGTTTTCTTTTTCTTGCATTGGATGACTCCCTGTTCCGAAAGTGTAGTAATCTTCTTGTGAACTGGATCGCAGCCTCTGGCGAACTGCATGCACAATTTGCAAGTAGAGAAGATGGCGATCGGTCTGCAGATCACTGAACCCTGGCTAAGGGAATATCAGGTAAACTCCCCACTACGTCTGCCTCTATCGCGTTTGCTACTCAATCCAACATCTAACTCCATCACACTGTTCATATTCTATCGCAAGGTCCTTCCCTCAAGAACACATCCATGCATGCAAATGAGTGCATTCGGGGGATACATCTTGAGCGGTACCCGGATATTTTCTCCTCCTCTTCCAACCCCCGAATCATAAGAATAACACACTCAAATCCTCACAAGGTCCCCCATTGCATTTATTAGCATTTGTAAAATTATGCTGGCGTGTTTGCATTTTGGGCCCCGTCACTGGCTGATGATGTTTCACCCTTTCGTCCGCTTCCCATGATGAAGACGTAGGATGGCATGCAATTCATGAAAGCCGGTCTACATTCGATGGGGACGGATTACCCGTATGATTGTTAGGTGGAGTTGAACCGAAGGTTGTGGTTGGTGAGATTTGGGTCTCCCTGTAATGAAGATGTCTTAGCAGTTGGTTGCCCCCTCTCTCTCATCTCAGCTGAACTTTGTCGTCTTAAAAAGTATTAATTAATTTATGAAAAGCCGACCACCTCCCCCTTTGAAAATAAACAAACTCCCCCGAGAAAGTCCTTTGCTTGAACCTCACTTAAACCCTCCCCCTACTTAAACCTCGGAAGACAGTGAAAGGCACGTCCTTAGTCTTCTTACTAGTGTTGCCAGTTGCCACCCCACCCGCATCGCGACAACCTCATCGAACTGTCGGTGCGTGAAATCAACGGCGATCTCACTGCCCAACCCAAGATCGACGGTCCGAAAGGCGCATTCTCAGATCTATTACCCTACGCGCTTACGCAAATTATCATTCCCTCCCCGAAACCCGCCCGCTTAATTCCTAACCACAAACTTAAACCCGATTCTCTCCCGCTTAACGCAGCAAATCTAACCTCCTCCTCCGGCCCGGCCGGTCCGACCGAACCGGGACTCCCAGGGATCCGCGATTAGAGCTCGTGAATCGAAGCTTCGTCGTCCGCGAAGGGACGAGGAGTTGGAGAGAGGAGATCGAGGATGGGGGAGAAGGGACGTTCCAAGGGCTGTGTCGGTTGGTTCCTGGTTGTCGTCATCCTCGCATTGGTCTCCGGCGCCGTCGTCATCACCATCAAGAAGAGATCCGAGAGCCACGACGACGGTGGCGACGTCGGACCCCCCGGCGCCGTCCAGAAGAAGTACGCCGACGCTCTCTCCGTCGCAATGCAGTTCTTCGACGTACAGAAATGTATGCGTTCGTTTCGCTTGAATCGTCGTTGCGGGTCGTGTTTTGGGGCATTGGTGATGGAATGGTGTTTTTTCTTGTGTTGATGTGGTTTATTTTTGCAGCTGGTAAGTTGGAAGGGAATAAGATTGAGTGGAGAGGAGATTCGGCGCTGGATGACGGGAGTCAGGCGAAGTTGGATCTCTCCAAGGGAATGTACGATGCAGGGGATCACATTAAGTTCGGATTCCCGATGGCTTTCACAGCCTCGGTGCTGTCATGGGCGATTCTTGAGTATGGAGACCAGATGGGTGTCGTGAACGAGCTTGACGCTGCGAAAGGATCTCTGAAATGGATTACCGATTACCTCGTTGAAGCGCATCCGTCGCCAAACGTGCTGTACATTCAGGTTGTTGGTTCGGAAACACAACAACTTCGATGGGCATGTTTTGAAGTTATCATGGGGTGGAACAGATGAACGGATTCATTTTGATTCCTTTGGTTGCAGGTTGGCGATCCCAACACAGATCATGGATGCTGGGAAAGGCCCGAGGCGATGAAAGAGAACCGGCCGCTCACTCAGGTGAACACGTCTGTTCCGGGAACAGAGGTTGCAGCAGAAACAGCAGCAGCGCTCGCTTCGGCATCTCTGGTTTTCAAGTCCAGTGACCCTACGTACTCTAGCACTCTTCTGCAGCACGCCGAACAGTTGTTCACCTTCGCAAACAAGTACCGAGCTTCTTACAGCGAGAGCATCCCAGAAGTGCAAACATACTATAATTCGACAGGGTACGGGGATGAACTGCTTTGGGCAGCTGGATGGCTTTATCATGCCACCGGAGATCACACATACCTGGATTTCGTTGTGCAAAACGGAGATGACTTTGCAAACTTTGGCAGTCCGACATGGTTTTGCTGGGACAACAAGCTAGCTGGAGCACAGGTAATTTCTCGTGTGAATAGTTTGTCATGATTTATGAATTTGGGATCTATGAAACAGTTTTTTTATAAGTATGAAAGAGTATTTTGCATCTCAGTCAAGAGGATTAGTCTGTGTAGAGAAATCAATCTGAAGATTAATGAAAAACTACTACACCTTAATATTCTGCCATGCAAAGGATATTTCTAATTGTACAGGAATTCTCTTTTGCCTTAATGTAGGTTTTGTTGTCCAGAGTGAGTTTCTTCGGCGCTAGCGGCTTATCAAGCTCGGTCCAGAGCAGCCTTCAGAAGTACAAGTCGACGGCGGAGGCTGTAATGTGTGGCCTCCTTCCAAAATCCCCGACTGTAACAACTACCAAGACAGATAGTAAGTGTCTTCTTCCCTCCCTGCAACTTTCTTCCTCTCTCTCAGATTAGTACATGACGATTCCATTCATATTAGATGGAAAATTCTGTTCCATCTATTGAGATAACAGCAAGTGTTATCGTTGGCGCTCTTTACCTCTAAAGTTGGATTTCCGGTGATTGATTGTAGGTGGCCTTTTATGGGTCAGCGAGTGGAACTCCCTGCAACATCCTGTTGCTTCTGCTTTCCTGGTTACAATATATAGCGATTACTTGCTTACTTCGAAGACTGGGACTATATCTTGTGATGGAAAGACCTTCAAGGCATCCGATCTTCGAAAATACGCTCAATCCCAGGTAGAACAGCCGGACGAAATGAAAAACTCCTAATTCCGGCTAGTTCCAAATGTCGGTATCTACATCACTTACACGATTCACTCATCCCTTTTACAGGCGGATTACGTATTGGGTGACAATCCTTCGAAAATGAGTTACCTTGTTGGTTACGGGGACAACTACCCGCAGTTTGTGCACCACAGAGGTGCATCCATCCCAGCAGATGCCACGACCGGCTGCAAAGACGGGTTCCAGTACCTTGACTCGACCGACCCGAACCCCAACGTGGCAACTGGCGGACTCGTAGGCGGCCCTTTCCTCAACGAAACATACATAGATTCAAGGAACAACACCAAGCAAGGGGAGCCGACCACATACAACAGCGCGCTGATCGTGGGCCTTCTCTCCGGCTTAGTGACCAGTTCCTCTGTGGTTCGATCATTCAAGTAATAATATCCCGGGCACGGGCACTGAAGGTGTGCAGAATGTAATATAAATATAATGTATACTATTCTTAAGGCATTAATTCATTCGTGTTCCTACGTCATCATTAACCCTGTTTAGATGGGAATTGTGTCGGGAAATAGTACAATCCGAAGTGAGGGGCCTTATGTAAAGGGCAAGCTTTTATTTCGCTAGAAAGGATGTCTTATGCTCTAAATTAATGGTATTCCATAATCTGTGCTTTCTCAACTACACGTCGTAGGAAACGAACTATAAACTTTTGCAAAATCAACATGTAACCCAGAAAAGAAATGAACAAATAATAATTAAAGGCAATCATTCCCATGAATTATGTAACCTCGAGGACAGAGTACTTTTGCATTAAGCCAGGCAATGTCTTATTGGCTATTGTTACAGTACAAGAGTTAAAAACGAAGGATCTAAATCCTTTTACCTCGAACATGCTTAGGGCGAACAAAACTAGCTTTAACCACAGCTTGGGCCGTCATTTAGATTTTACCTCTGACCATGACCCCTCGAATTTCTCCTGTCCAAGGCCGAATAGGGGTTATTGTATCCACGTTGTGGCCGGGATTGTCCCCTTGGTGATGGGGCGGAAGAACCGGTCGAATAACTTGGGCCAGCGCCATGCCACTGTGAGTGATCAGGACCTTGGTAGGGTTGGGGTGGATGGCTGCTATATCCAGCTTGATGTGCATAAACACCGCCCACAAGCGGAACATGCACTTGTGCAGCAGGTCTCCTTGCGGAAGAAGCCCCGTGGCGTTGTCCTTGGTGGGTATCATGTCTTGCATACCAAGGACCTACAGATGCTGCTGATGGGTTCCTATCGTAATGATTAGTCGATGCAGCATAGCCTTCCTGACCATGTCTGCCGGTATCATGGTACTCGTGTCCTTGACCATATCTGCCGGGATCATGATAACCATGTCCCTGACCATATCTGCCACTATCATGAGGTGCTCGATTAGCGCCTTGAGGATGACCATACTGGTGTTGATAACCGTAATTTGATTGGGCAGGGTGCACAGCCCTAGGTGGACCAGCTTGATAAGGCATAGATGGAGGATGCAAGTGATGTGCATGCCCCCTATAGTCGTCTGATGCTCTAACCTGCAAGCTGTTAACGACAAGCCGATGTGCGGCATCACCGAGCAGTTTCCCTGATACCATACCTGGTGGATATTTCCTATGACCAAGGGGAAAACAAACAAACAGTAAGGTCAAGTGGAAGGAATTACGAGAAAATGATATTTGGCGGGATGTGTAATAACAAAAATTTCAAATACCTTCCATTATCAGCGAGGTTTGGCCGGAAACCATTGTACCTGGATCATTCAAATCGTAAATGAAATATCACAAGAGAAGGATATGAACCACATGCTGAAGTAAATGACATTGCCCTTTCCCCAAAGAAAAACACAGCTAATTACGTTAGCGACTTTTTAGGCAGTTGAACAACAGCATGAAGTTGGTTTTAACGTTATAGTTATTACTTAACAGTCCCTTCAGCATACAGTGGGCAAAAAATGTGTTCCCAGGAAACAGAAAAGAGGATCTACTGCCCCAATACTAGTTATCAACTTTTTCGCACAAAGCCACAAACCAAAACCTGAAAGACATCTTTCTAGGCTATGTACAAAAAGAAACACATCTGGATGCTTCAGCCTACCACCCATTTTCCGGATGGAAATGGAAACAAAAATAAAAAAACAAACATGACAGTCTGAAAAGAAATGAAACAATGTAATACCTTCCATTCTCTGGCCTTCTACTGTCTTCATGCCACAAAGGAATTTCAGTTCTGACATCTCCCAAGTCCACAGTCTAAGGAGAAGTTCACATCATATCGTCAGAAAGAAAGTTGCTGGTAAACAAAGTCTATAGCAATTTATAAAAGCAACAATGTACCCCAAAATTTAAAAGAAAAAACAACAGGCGTCCAATTCCATCCAAGCATGCACAAACCAATGGAGTGATAACATAAACCAACTGGAAAATTAAACATCACCAATCTATAGTCGTAAAAGTTAAAATATTGTCTATTTTGCAACAACATTATTTTCCTTTCCTTCCTCCTTACATGGATCACTGTAACATCTCAACAATGCAATATTCCCAACAAGATACCCAAGTGCCAAAGGAAATTCATCCAATAGAGTAGCAGTGTACCTTTTTAGGGAATATCACTCCCTCCAGGGGTCTGGGTATGTGACTACGATAATCTGGAAGTTTGTAAATTACACATCTGAAAAACAAGAACAGCAGACAAGCAAAAGAATTCAAACATATGCCATGCTATATTCTGAAGAGGGAGAAAAAAAAGCTCTTTTCTACATTAAACTATGCTAAACAGCTTACAAGACTTCGTTATTCACAATATCTTCCATGCCATCAACAGGTGACCGGAAAACCGGCGGGCATGGATCTCCGGCACAGGGGGAAATATACCCGTTCATCCCACCACTGCATGTAGATCTAGATTAGTGAATGTAAGGAAATCTGCTAGAGCAGATGCATCACAAACATCAAAATAATTGGATTGTGTTGCATATAAACAGTAGCCCAGGGTTGTGGCAGTAAGAGGCCAGTAATGCTTTTAGACAATTACGACTATGATAATTCAATTTTGCGTAAGAATAATCCCCAGTGATCCAGTCCATTTAAGAGATTTTATACTAGGGAGGATGCATCAGAAAAGAAAAAAGAACCTCCATTTCCAGTGTTCCATGTTATATTAGATTACATCAAAGCAGCAGGACTACTAACCTCAGTTCTGGCCTAATCTTTTCCTTGATTTCAGCTCGGTCTTTATCAGGTAACTGCTTACAACGATCATCGAGGGAGTATATGCATACGGAGAGAGGATGAGATGACGACACAAAAAGCATGTCGAACATCACACTGTTTCTTCGTGCTTCCTCTTCCTGAAAAAGATGCATGAGCTTGGTCAATTATTAATGGACAAGAAGGAACACATGTAAAACTTGAACACCAAGTACATACCGTTAGTGTACATTCAACCTTCTTGACCTCTGCAAGAAGTCTAGATTCATCTATGAATGGTAATTTAGCCACACCCTTGAGAAAGGAAAACAGAAAAAGTCAGCATGTTTGCTGAGAGTTATAATCAACATTGTAAACCAGTATCTGAACATCAAGTCCCTGATATATCTAACCTGCCACGAAAAGCGCTTCCCATTCATGTCGACCTCAAAATCTGCAATAATCAATAGTATAGCAAAAATCATGAAACCGAATAAGCATGCAACTAGCCTGAATGCAAGCACATGCACAAACCTGAGGGATAGAAATCGATAATCGGTGAATTTGGATCAGTCATCAATTTCCGGTAATGCTCGGGTAATGCGTGGGAACTGCAACGGAGTATTTTTCAGTAACCATATGGAAGAAGAAAAGTATACTGTCATTAGATGGGAAATATGAAGGCCCTAAATTCTGTGATGGAAAGGAAGGCAACTTATAAATTCCACTTCAAAAAAATGAAACCTAAACAATTCAATAAGAAATGTAATGCAACCACGACGAAAAATCCATAAAACTGGACTCGCTATTGAATAAAAGATTTATTAATACTGCAGTCCTTAACATTTCACAAATGTTATCTGTAAATCACGTGAACAACCTTTTTGGTTTCTCCAATAGTATGTCCCTCTATCAATGAAATGCCTCCTTCGTCATGTCGGGCCGATAAGTCTCACTCAGACAACTTAGCACATAAATATACTCATAAATGAAAACCTCCCCCTAATGCTGAAAGCAAAGATGATGTTTTATATTCATTTTCAGATGTATTTGGGTCTGAATTTAAGGTCTCCATTGTTTTGCATCCTCCTCTCTGCAGGACCTTAAATTAAAGTTCTTATATATTAAAAAAAATGTTCTGATTCACTTCACCCTATTTCGATACATCCTGTACCTTGCAGCGGGGAAAACACCCAGCAATTGATTAAACGGTTTAAAGGGAGTGCCCAGCTCAAACTTTATATCCAGCTTGTCAAGACCCTTCAGGTCAGAGGCAAAGGGTGCATAATGATAAGGGTAGAACCTACATGAATAAATCAAGAGATGCTAGGCATTATATATAAACATATATATACAATCACTCAGAAAAGAAACATGTCAATAACAAAATCCCAAAACCACTTCAAAAAGACCACTCCCCAAATTCATTACCTACCAGGCATCCTTGGTGTGCGCCCAGATAGTATGGGATATGACAGGCATATATAAATGCAAACCCTCGCAAATATTTGAAACATGGCCATATTATACCACAAACTCTTGGTTGAACATCTCACCAAGGAACAAATTTAGTGTTATGTGAAGGCTCGCCCTTCAGTTCTTACCATTTCACAAAGATAATAAAATTCTTGCGAGGGTAAATCAAAAGGAAGGAGATGTTGTAAACAGTTCCAGCGTCAAACAGTGGAGGAACAGAAAACGAAAAAGAAAGACCTTAGAGGACAGCTCAAGAGAAAGAACATCAGTGAGAACCAATAGCCATTCCCCTGGGAAAATAAGCGATGAAAAAGCCTAGTAATCATCTTGCAAAGAGACTCACCACTGCCACGAGCAGACCCCTTCGTAGTAGTAGTGCATTACCCAACATAATCCTTCAGTGTACTTCAAGACCTAGCACCGCATAATATAACTATCCTGAGTAAGAAATGGCTATGACTATCCAATAAAATAAGCCTTGAGTTTTCATGTACTCACAACATCTCTTCTTATTTCTTCAATTTCTTCTGGGGTTTTTCCAGAAAACTTTTCTTCATAATACCTTTCTCTCCACCCTGGTTCCCCCAATTTTATCTGGCAATCATCTCATGTATATAAATATAGCAAGGGATTTAAAAGAAAAAACACAATGATCCAAGAACTAAAAATTCAACTTCCATGCCTAAAGCAGCTAAACAAAAGTTCTGGAATTTTCTTTCATGATGATGATTATTTACACAAAATTACCGAAACTAAAAAAGAATTTCCCTAAAACAAAGCACAAACCAAGTGAGGTAGTAACAACATAGAGCACACCATATTGCAATATTGAGAGAAAGAAAACCTTGTCTTCTTCATGATCTTCAGAGTTAAATAGATCAGACTTCTCTCGTAATAATTCCTTCAGCTTTGATTTTAATTCTGCCTTATTCTCATCCACCTGAATAAGCCCATAACAATAAGAAACACGTCAGCCATGAACATAACACACTATGCCAATTTCACAAAGAACGGCCACAGAAATAAAGAGGAAATCCTGACCAACATGCCAGGCAAGTAAAGCCACCCATGCTCTTGTATGAAGTAATAATCTCTTTACAATGAGAATCAGAACCGCAGAAAATCTCTTAAGATGATCCATATTAAAAGGGAACTAACCTCCATCTCTAAATCATTTTCAGCTTCAACAATTGCAGCACCAATTGTTGCAGATAAGGAAGTACGTGCATACTTATGTGCACCATTAGAGGCCATATCGTTATCTGATGCCCGCTTTCTTTTGATTCCATTTCCTTCTCGCTGAAAGGGTGAAGGTGCTGGACCTGATGCAAGACGGGAACCCCCAAAACGGGAAACTGCAACTAAAGTTTCAGGTTCATTTTGAGGGGCTGCGTCATCTCCTCTCCTCCTTTGCGCTTTATCACGCTTAACTCTTTCAGATTGCCTCTGAGAAAAGTATAGGACATGCATAGGAAACTAGGTTATAGATACAACCACATGAAAGGCAACCTCTATGAAGATGCTGAAAATGAAGAGTGCTCTTGTTTTTACTAGTACAAGATCAAATTCAGGGTTAAATAGCAACGAAATATAATTCTCTAACCTCTAGAAATCAGCATAATGACCATACAAAAGAGACAAGAAAGAAAGGCAGTATCATATTGAGATAGAGATTTCCCAAGCTCAGTGTATCAGGCTGATATGTTCTGTTCAAGTGATTGACTCTCCATCTCTTCATTACTGTTGTGCTTCCATAAATAAAAGAGAGGAAAAAACAACAACAGACTATTGCTGCTGTATGCATGTGACCACTTCATGAATGCAAATATTGGTGATTCGATACATGAGAAAATACCCACCTGATGAAGACGTGCTCTTTTCTGAAAAATTTTGTCTTCGTACGATCCAACAACTTGAATAAATTGTTCGACTCGGGCAAGATTTGGCTGGAAAGAGATATTCCAAACAATAAAATAATCAGTCCAGAAAGAGGTCGAGATTTGCCAGACAAAAGCATCTTACAATGTACTAACCTTGCTTCCATCAGTTAAATATCCCCCTAAGGCTACAAATTCCTTCTTATAAACTGTTGCCAACAAATTAATCGCACCCTGCAAGATAAAGGAAAAAGAAGATGAAAAATATATTTATCACACCCCGATCATGTTACCAATGTTTTTTGCAAAATATGATAAAAAAAACTTTTACAATGGGACAGCATATGAAAGGGCCGATTATTTTTTCATAAGGCTTAATACACCAAATCCCCTCGCTCAACAAAAGAAAATCAACTACCACCTCGCAACTACCATCTCGCAATCACTAGTACGACTGAAACTTTCACTACTGGGGTGCATCATAAAGTTTAAACGTCTACAAATGCAAGCAACAAATGCGGCATAACCTCAATTAACCACTAAAAAACCTCTTTCAGATATGCAATAATTATGGGGTTCTCCCGTCACAATGTAAAGAGAGCTCTATGTTAGTGGCATGCCTTTAACAAGGCTATTTCTAGGAATCGCCATTCATATAAAGAGATTTTCCCAGAGATTCACGAATTCATTAAACATCATAATTTAAAAGCCATAGATTTGTAAATACACGAAATTCACAATACAAATAAACGTTATACATCCAAACAAGAATTTTCCACATTGATAATAACAGTAATTTTTCATTAAGTTCAAAAAACAAGTTACCTCGCGAATCTCTAGTGTTGGCATGTGTGGTAAGAAGTCATTCCCCACAAAGAAACACATGAAGATGAAATCATCCACAATTCGCTCAAAATCAAGTTCGAAAGGAACATTAGGAATCCTCATCTCGTACTCTAGATACTCTCTAAGAGTCCATATGTTTAGGAACTGCAGAAAGCATTGACATCATTATAAACAAAAAATTCCCAAGCACGGGATGTATCTTAGACATCATAAATAGTCCAAAGGGAATATCCCAACCTGGTACGGCTTCCTTCCAACAGAATCTCCATCACCTTTCTCATCAAACTGACCAGATTTATTCTTGGCCTTCCCTTCACAGTTAGCAGCTAAATGACCAACTTGACCACACAGGAAGCATTTGTCTTGTTGCCCCGGAGTAAAAACTATCTGAAGAAAGCACAAGAAGAATGCAAGGCGCAAGAAAACCGAGCTCAGAAAATTGCTTCAACTCCAACACGACAACAAAAGGTAAGCATGCAATCAGAAGAAAAAAAAAGAATCAGGAGATCAAAAGGCTCTGTTTTATTTTTGAACGTGTAAATTCCAAAAGAACTGAGCATTTAATATGAAGTATGCAAGAAACACTCACTGTCAAATCCTGTCATGAAATGATTAGACAATTACATACCTCCCGAAGTATTGAAAAATGGACTTCATGAGTTGCCATAGCCAACATAATTAAATCAGCGTCCTACAATGAGTATCAAAAATAACTTCACTCACTTCCATATCAGAAAATAGTCACAGAAACTTCATGGAGAAAAGAATGAGTTCATAAAAACAGAAAGAAACATCGAAGGAGGAAATATACCAAACCATACAGGCAATGTCGGGTATTTGGATCATAACCAGGAAGATTTCTTTGCAGACGAATGTATGACATTATCTTGTGTTCCCCTTCACCAGGAACATTTGCATCAGAAAGGATAACCTTCAAAAGATAAGGAGATAACAAGTGTTCCCGATTAGTTGTCGATGCCAGCAGGAAGGAAAATTACTGAATGACATGTTAGCATGTACCTTGATAGATCTCCACCCTGCATCATTGTTCAATCTTACATGAATGTAGTACTGCAGGGCTAGTGATAACACCGCCATAAATTGAGTCCCAGGAGTAATAACATTAGAATCAACAAGTTGTGACACCTGCTTGGGAGGTAACTTCCGACCCTCCATTTCAAACTCCTGCCTTAGCCTTTCTTCCTCAGTTGCCTGTAAAGGTAACCTAGAATTTGAGTGGGCCAAACAAGAACATCTTAACATGCCCAACCTATTAACAAATGCATTGATCCCACGGGAATAAGTAAAAAATCCTATGGCTCTTCAAGATTGAATAAATATAGGATCTCTCATATGTAAAACGCCATACACAAAGTCCTATATAGAAGGAACTTCATCGCATTCACAGCTTATAGCCATCAGAGAAAAGAAAAGCAGACAATGATTCTACATATCCCAACACAAGAAAATCCCCCAAGTACATACAGCTTCTGCAGCATCTTTAGCTGCTCTAAACCGCCTAGACCGCTGCTGATTCATCTTCGCTCTCGGAGCAACACCATCTGAAAATATTTAAATATAATATACCAATAAGGGGAACAAAATCTCAGACCAAGGTCGCAACTGCCATAGCGGAAAATTCGGCAAGATGGAATAGAATTACCAATAGCCATGTATAACAACTTCCGAGGCCGCACCATGACGAAAAGCCTGTCTATGTAGTCGAACATGCACTGGAATACCTCATCAAAGGTAATCGGAGCTGGCTAGAAAGGTAAAAATATCAAGTCACTCTTAACTCTAACCACACTGACGCAACACGAATATGTAATACAAACACGCTCAACCCACCCCCTCATTTTACTTCAAAGAACACAAACAAACAGCATCAACTCCACAGAACCCAATTTCCAAAAGGCAAGCCACGCAGCCAACAATAATCCCAATAACCAAACCCCCGCCAAAATGAAAACCTTACCCTGTCCTCGGGATGGAAGCAAGGGTGGATAATCCCGTTCATATCGAGGTAAAGATTATCGAACTCGATGTTGTTAGGGTTCGGCTTGCTCGTATCGACGGGGATCAAAATCCCGTCGATTTCCACAGGCTCCTCCTCCACCACATCGACGACGACCATCGGGTACTTCTCGGCCAACCAACGGTAGAACGCCGGCACTCCCATAGCGCCAAGAAATCAAGAAACCCTAACCCTAACCTTAACAACAGTAGGCTTCCTTCCCGAATTAACGGATATCTAAGAATATACCCAGAATCAATCGAACTCGAAGGAGAGGGGCGCGCAATAAAGGGGAAGAGCTTGTCGCCGTCGCGGGAGGGGGGCGGGGCGGCCGGTATTTATACCGAGCGGTTGGGCGTTGGGAATTAGGGCAAACGGGGGGAGGAGGAATAGGGATGCAATGTGATTTGACGGTTTTAACCTCAATCGAACGCCTCATCAGGATAGAAGGTGTGAGGGTAAGTTTGGAATATTACCGGGAAACGTGGAGTAATCTGTTGTGTATTATAAATTATTGGTGACAAGGTCTGGTCATAAGGTATCAGAGGAGAGAATATACGGCGACAGTGGAGTTTAGTTCAATTTGGAAAATAGACGATCACTAATTGTTACACTAATCAATACAAAGTGGGGACAAATGAAAGAATGAATCTAGTCTTTGTTTGCGTTCGTCTTCTTCTTCCCCAAACACAAGCCGCGGTTTTGGCCCCCCCCCCCCCCCCTCTAACAAGGACCAGTATACCTCTTCCCTCCACAGAACAAATCAACCCCTCTGCAACCCACTACAACGTGTGGACGCCCTTCCCTTCCCTTTTCCTTGTAATGACAATGTCCTCTTCCTCCTCCTCATCCTCCTCCTCTTTCAGTACAATCCCTTCCAATTTTAGCGCCAATAATTCCCTCGCGACCCCCCTACCCCTCCGATCCAACCGCCTCGGACAACACAAAAGACATGACCTCCACTGTTAAATTACACCCCCCCTGCTTCGTCCCCAAAGCCAGGTCCTCCTCCCCCGCCGACGCCGCCCTTCCCCTGAAACCCAGGACCCACCATTTCTCATCCAAGTTACGATTTTTAACCAAACCCATCTACCACCTCAACGAATTGTCCCTGCCCAGTTTGCCGAAACGCCCCGGGATGAGCACCGCCTTCTCCGTGAAGTGCTCCCTCATCGACCCGGATGGGGGGGTCCTCGTGGACCTCGTGGTCGACGAGAAGGATCGGGCGGCGAGGATGACAGAGGCCGAGTCCTTGCCGAGGGCCAGGTTGACTAGGATTGATCTCGAGTGGGTTCACGTGATCAGCGAAGGTTGGGCGAGTCCCTTGAAAGGGTTCATGAGGGAAACGGAGTACTTGCAGACCCTGCATTTTAATTGCCTCAGGTTGGAGGATGGGAGCGTTGTGAACATGTCGCTCCCCATTGTTTTGGCGATCGATGATGAGACGAAGGAGGCCATCGGAGGGTCCGACAGCGTGGGGTTAGTCGGCCCCGACGGGGACTTGATCGGTATTCTTCGAAGGTCTGTATTGGTGTTTTCTCACCTCATACGATATGTTTTTTTATATATAGGTGAATGGTATTGGGTCGGTCGTCTGTTCTTGTTTGTCCTGTTTTGCTATTCTACAGACCACGTAAAGTTGGCTTGTCAAAATAGGATTGTGTTAGATAGTTACGGATTGAACATGGAAGTCGCCTCCCTGACTGATTAGAGCTTAGCAGTAGTCTCTGTAATGGCGTCTGTAACATTTTTTTCTCTGGATCAAGGATGGAGAGTTTGCGTATGGTTTATTTGCACTACAGGGGTAATTTTTGAAGATTCTTGTTTCGACATATGCTTAAAAAGTTTTTTAATTCTTGTTGCATTCTCGAAAGGGGATGAGCAATTGGTTTTTGATGTGTAGCAATGGTATCTGAACTGTGATTGGTTCTCCTTTTGTTTGTCCAGGATAGAAATATACAAGCATAACAAGGAGGAGAGGATAGCAAGGACATGGGGAACAACTGCTCCTGGCCTGCCGTATGTTGATGTAGCCATAGCCAGCGCCGGCGACTGGCTCATTGGTGGAGACTTGGAAGTCTTGAAACCAATTAAATACAATGATAGCCTTGATCACTATAGGCTGTCTCCTAAGCAATTACGTCAGGAGTTTGATAGGCGTCAGGCGGATGCAGTTTTTGCTTTCCAGTTACGTAACCCAGTACATAACGGGCATGCACTGCTGATGAATGATACGCGCAAGAGACTTCTAGAGATGGGTTACAAGAATCCAATCTTGTTGCTTCATCCTTTGGGCGGTTTCACTAAGGCTGATGATGTTCCTCTAGATGTTCGGATGGAACAACATAGCAAGGTGACATCCAATGTTTCTTGAATTTGCATGTGAAGGCAGCCTTTTTAGTTGGCTCTTTTTCTCTACAACAGCCAGTTTTGCCCTCGTTAAGGTTAAGATACTCAAGTGGCCATGATCGATACAGGTCCTTGAAGACGGGGTTCTTGATCCTCAAACTACTATAGTGGCAATATTTCCTTCCCCGATGCATTATGCTGGTCCAACTGAGGTTCAGTGGCATGCCAAAGCACGAGTAAATGCTGGCGCTAATTTCTACATAGTTGGCAGAGATCCTGCTGGAATGGGTCACCCCACAGAAAAGAGGGACTTGTACGATCCTGATCATGGGAAAAAGGTCTTGAGCATGGCCCCTGGGCTTGAAAAGCTGAATATCCTACCATTCAGGGTTGGTGCCTTTCTCGTGTGATGTTTTCTGGTTATATCTTGTGAATATTTGTAAGATGCGAGTTTCAAGTTCTCAATTTGCGCAATACATTGCAGGTGGCTGCCTATGACACTGTAGAAAAGAAGATGGCGTTTTTTGACCCTTCCCGGGCTAAAGATTTCCTTTTCATCTCCGGAACAAAGGTACAATTAATATCTTCGAAGCTTGACTCGACCCTACCCATGCTACAGGTTTTCCCTTCCACCCGGTTAATTGTACCAAACTGGTCTTATGGAGAAGGGCAAGAAGATACCCTAGTCAGTGTTAGATGCCCTGCATTGTTTGAATTAATTCGTTGTCTATGTGAATCCAACATCACGGGCCAGTTGTTGCATGTTAAATCTGGCATATCCTTACTCTTGTACACCCATCTGCCAAAATTGCAGAAGTTAGGAGCTTGCGTCTTATCTCCTGTGCTGTGACTTTTCCCTGTTTGTTAATCTCGCTTTGAGGTTTTTCTCCGTTCAAGTCATTTCATGTATCCTTTTGACAATACAGATGAGGAACTATGCAAGAAGTGGAGAGAACCCTCCAGACGGATTCATGTGCCCCGGCGGATGGGAGGTGCTTGTCAATTACTACAAGAGCTTGCAAGCCGAGGAGTCCACTCCACAACAGACATTTTTGTTGGCATAGTCGCTCCCACCTACTAGTAAACTAGATTCCACATGGCTTATTAACACATAGAGGTGTTCGTTACCGATCCCGGCTGGTTTGGAATCTCTTCGCTTTTGTTCTGGCATGATCTTGTTCTTTTCTCTGAGATCAAATGACAGCAGTTTTGCAATAAGCATGTCTGGAACTACACCTTCCACCCCATGATTCTTAACGAATATGACCATGGAAATCCCAACCCTTGTTTCCTTCAGCTTCCCTTTTTCGCCCCCGTGAACCACCACCATTCAAAATCTACCATGACAGCCCATCTCTAGCTCATTCTTCTCCAACCACAAAAATCCCCTCCAAACAACAGCATCTGATTACTGGGACAGTCCTCCTGGCTGAGGAGGAGTTCGGCTTCGACCACGACGTGGTACTCACCATCCCTTGCCAGGAGGTCGTGTTCCAGTCCCTCCTCACCTCCATGCTCCTAAGATCACAGATGCCCCCCCCCCCCCCCCCTTAATTTTTGCCTTAATCTCTTCTTTCTTTTTTCCAATAACATTCCTGACTTTGGAAAACCGAAACCCAGCACGGAATTCATGCAGTTTTTTTCTACAGAACAAGTACGGTCGGGGAAGCCAAACTGTCGGAAGGAAAACGGTCCGACAGACGGACAGACATAATGACGTTGGGTCGAGGATTGGTATGTTGCCGAGCACGCGACTTAAACTCCTGACAGAACTGAACTGAAACCCCTCCGTTTGAACTATACAGACACACACAACGCAAAGAAACTCTCGGTTAAAAATGTTATTCCGACAATGTTTATCGGCCTGTGCTGGTTGCATAAAACAGGGCTGTTCTAAGATATAATCGTTGGACCAACACAGGTGCATCCTATTGATTTCAGACCATAGTACCGTTGGCGTGGAATATGTTACCCGCAACACATATTGAATTTTATAGTGATTTGTGGTCGCTGTAAAGTTAAAGAACACAAGTTTGAAACGGAAACAACACTTGCATTGAAATTGAACAATGCTGAATTACAAAATTTAGATCCTTGCAACACTTACAGTCTTGACGAAAAGGATTGAACAACAAAAGAACGACAGTGGGTTTTCACGACGATCGGTTGACGGACGGCGGCTACGACGGATCCCTTAAGGGGAATCTATCTACCTTGGTGGATCGGCAGTCGGATGTGGTGAATGTGATGTTGGTTTCAGGACGCTGGGTTTAGGACGCTTGGAGCCAAGGCAACTTAGGAAAATTACGGGTTTGTATGTGATGGTCTTGATTGTTTCTTTCTGCCTTTTATATTTTCAAAATCTTACGGTTGCGATTATTCAGCCAGTATGTGATCTTCCTAGATCGTGTGCATGATCTGATTCCTATTTTGTAGATTCCATGCACGTCGGGCTTTACTCGGCCTCTCTGGGTTTGCCACGTGTTCTGCTGTATTGGCGTAAACGGACGTGGTTTGATGTGAGTCTCCTCGAGATATTACATGCTCTCGAGTACTGAGAGGCTATTCGAGTCACGAGCTGTATGGGATTATCTATGACGTACTTGAGAATTGCTTCTTGAGTGGCATTAATCTCGAACCCTTGTTGAGGAGGCACTTCTCGAGTAGTGCTCACACAGACTTCTCGAGTAGCGTTAATATTGAGCCCCTGTTCGCCTCAAGCAGTGCGCGCACGGAGTTTTATCTCTTGAACCCATTAAGGACTAAGCGTGTCGACAAGTACTAATTTCGTGACTGCTTAAACAAAATTGTTCCCACCCACAGGGATGCGATGCCATTGCTATGTGCATAATTAGTGACTTAGCTTAGCCATAAATGCCGACATAAAGTAACGACCAAAACGGACTGGAACGCACGTGACCGACGGGCGGTCGTCACCTTTCAGACATTTGACAAGAATTGACGGATGAACTGAACCCTGAAGCTAGAACGGGTCATCCACCTCGTGCGCAACACTAAAACATGTCGATCTATCTATCTTTCTTCTTGCTTAGGGAGTAATCTCAATCTGATTAGGATATATAACTGGGGTGCGACATCATTATCTCCCCCAAAGTTAACACGTACTAACGGTAGGACGGACAGCATGCTAATTCATGTCCCAACCATTGTGCACGTTACACTTATTCTAAAATATCGTTATTCAAATTATTCAAACTTCCTTAAACAACACATCGGAATCGAACTTTATAAATTCAAATTTACTTGTTAAAAAAATCGAATTTTATAAATTCGATTTCAAATTTCACGAAATTTAACTTATAAAATTCAATTCCAAGTAAGCATTAAATAAGAAAAAAAATTAATTTCGAAACATTATTTTATAAATTTTGAAACGGTTTCCTAGTGAGTTATTTTATGACAAAATTCCGTGACCCCACCAAAACCCGAAATCTTAATGCGAATTATTCTATTCACCACGATGCATGCTACAAAAATATCTCGTAAATATCATACAAGTTTAATCTTTAGTTTGACCCATTTTGAAAACACTAAATAAATATTTTTTTATAGACGATGATTTAAAAAAAATCATAAAAATATAATTTGACTCTCGTGATCTTCCTTTGTCAAATTCGTTACATTTTACTTTTCTGACGGCAACCTCGCAACCCTTCGTGACATCAACCGAACACGGAAATTGTGCGTATCTTTTGTCGCACACAATGAATTACAAACTTCACAAACCGGTCATGGAGTCATGTACAGTGGCGCACACCCGAGGAACGACAATGACTATGAGCAGATGGACCTGGTCGATCGATCAGCCGATGGGCCGAAGGTGTTTTACTGCTACCCTTTTGTGGAGAAGAACCGGCTGAATCCTCTCGATTGCCGCTCCGATGAGGAGGACGTCGAGGATCTGGACAATGTGACACGATGCTTCGGGTGCTTAGAGCTTAGTGGGGACTTCATGAAGTTGGGCTCGGATTCGGAAGGGCTGGATGAGACCATATACGACTGTACTGGGGGTTGATTGCCAGTTATGGCAGTCGTCGGAGTGGCATCAGCATCGTCAGCCAGCTCGATGTCTCGGAGGTTTGGATGCACTGGCAGGAGCTCTGTCTGGGGATGCAAGGCTTTCAGCTGTCTGGCTAGCATGAAAATGGTCTTTTGACACTCTGCGAGCTTCTCCGCCGCGGCTGTCAGATCGTGTTCCTGCAAATTCAGGACAATGTCTGTGCTTAAGCGAACCTGTTGAATTGGGAAAACAGAAGTCAATGTAAGAACATCGGATTTTTTAGTAACCAAACTACTACAGTAGCTGAAATTTTGTCGATCGTTTTCGTGCATATGATTATGAACTCATGAGTGATGTAAATGTGTCGTGTCATCTTCAAAGATTCGATGAAAATGAGTTCTTACTTGTTTGCTTTTGAGCTCGCCGTCTGCTCTTGATGAGCTGCTCTCCATATTGCAATTAGAGCAGAGTCGAAGTCAATTCTATATCAGGTCACTGGAATTTGGGTGCAGAATCGAAGATGGACACCATGGCCAGAAATGAAAGAAAAAGATGGCTGCAACGACGAACCTTAACAGACATTCCTTGAGCTCGTTGTATTTTTCCAGCGTCTGTTGATGACTGTTCTTCTCTTCATGAAGGTCATTGCTCAGGTTGTCAATTTTCGCTCTGAGCAGTTCCGCCTCCCTCTGCAATTCCTCTGCCCGTTCTTCGAGCGTCCTGTAGGACTCTGCCATACATTTCAGCTGCGTCTCGGCCAAACCGTATGACTTCTGAGAGGAAGCCAACTGTGACTTGACCTCAGCTAAAGTCTGTTCTAATTCCTTAACCCGAGACTTCATTGTCTCCAAGTTTCCATTGGATATAGCCAAGCCCTTGGCCAGCTTCTCATTCTCGGATCTCAATTTCTCACGGTCCTCCATCAAGACCCCGACAGAGATACGTGCTTCATAATCCGAGTTTGTGTTACTGTCGTCGGAGATTTCGGCATTCGAAGCGAGGTCTACTATGTTCGTATGGCCACTGCAGTAGCCATTTCTGGAAGAAGAATCCCCTTTCTCAGGTAAGGCAACTTTGTCGATGCAATCTGGACTGGTGATTTCCAAATCGCTGCCTTTCTCCAGAATGTTAAGTTTCAACTGCCTTGCCTTAGAGAAGACTCGAGAGAGGTCATCGACTATATTCATCAGATCTGCATCTTTGTTCATAAATCTGTGGTAAATCGTGGAAAATTCCTCGATCGTCTGGCATAAGTCTTGACCGCCAACTGAAATGTCATGAGCGGCCATGGCCTCCTTACCCAAAATCAGTACAAATTCATGGATATGTGACAGTGAAGCTTCCAAATCGAGGCCTGATCTTTGATCAGCTTCAGCAGTTACCTTTGAATTGGCTTCTGATGGAACTGCAGAAACATCACTGGTAGAGGCTTTAGCATCGAACAGAACAATATCAGAGCGATGTTTTTCCTCCGACAAAGAGGAAACACTCTTTTGATCCCGAACACCGTATGCTTCCTGCAGAACTCGTTTGATTTCCTCCAGAACATGATCCACATTGCCCACCTCGGTGTTCTTCTCAAGCACACTCAAGATCCTAGACTGTAGCTTCATGCACTGCAACTGCTCCACACTAGATTCCTGTCTCGAGGCCGAGTGTTCCGTGTCTTTTCCAGCATCTGGTGAACCGCCATTGCTCGAACCATGAGGATGTTTTCTGACTGAAATACTTGTAGTGGAAATCGTCCCGTCCGGGTTGTTGACTAATTTCTCCATTTCAAGGAAATCGTCCATGAGCTCCAAACGTGCAGAGTTATCATCCTTGACTGGTTTGTCAAAGTTCTTTACCTTCTTGATCTGTGAGAGATCAGACATTAGAGAAGCTGCCCATGAACCCGTGACGCTCCTGTCTTCGTCATTGCCATCCTCAGACATTGAAGTTAGGCTTGGTGGGTTACTGGCATTGTACATGTGCATTTGAGCCTCTAGCTTATGAAGTTTGCTGGTGGTCTTAGCAAAGGAGCTTCTTGAAACCTGTAACTCACTGTTGCGCTTAGCCAAAGCATCTTTCAGAATCTTCGTCTCCTCTTCCATGGCGTATAAACGCTCAGTAAGGAGCTCGTTCTCCCGCTGGACCTTCTGGAGGTTGTCAAAACAGTACTCCGGCATAGGAGACAGGCGAGGACTGGAGGGCTTGACCAGCGGCCTCTTAAAGTGAGGATTTCCATATTCCATACCTAAGCTCTCGACTTCGACTCTCATTTGGGCCAGCGCTGCTGGACCGGGCAATTTCTTACATACCAAACCGTGTAATCTTCGGCATTCTGCTTCTAGCTTGGCGATCTTCTTAACGCCCTCCATTTGCTGCTTGTTAGCCACCTCTGCCGATCTTACGCTCATATTCTTCTCTTCGTTTCGGATATCGAGCTCTTTAGTGACCAGATGAACTTCATAATTGAGTTTACCGATCTCTCTTTCGCAGGACTCGATATTGCTCTTTAAGTGCTCTATCTCGGCGAGTGCCGAGGATTTCTCTTTGCTGAGCTCACTTACCACATTCGAACGTTCCTGGAGAGACCTCGACAATGCAGCATTATCAGCGCCAGATGTAAGGAGTTCCTGGTTGAGAGTGGCAATCTTGGCCTCAAATTCATCCTGAATTTTCTCCAATTGCTTGGTTTTAATAAGAACCGCCTCCTGCAAATTCTTCTGGTGTTCTTCCTTCAAATTTCTTATCTGCCCCATGCACTCTTTTAGAGCACCATCCAGGTGCGATGCTCGATCTTCAGCCGCAAGCTTTTCCAGCGTTACAGATTCCAGATGACCTTTTAAAGCCGAAGCTTCTGCCTCGGCCTTTTCCCAACCTGGGGAAAGATATTCATCTTAGACGGAACACCAGCAGAGAGTCATTTTATTCATCTATCTGTATCTTTTTCGGTAGGATTAGGCCCTTACCTGAAACAGCTTCTTCGGCAACTTTCGTGTGCTGTTTCACCATATCTTCTTTCGTTTTAATCTCTGCATCGGCAGACGACAGATTTTCATTCAGTTCCTCGATTCGCTCCTCCAGAGATTGAATAGTTTCCTCATTTGTCTTCACCTTCTCCTCCAAACCAGATAGATGAGAATACATCTCGACAGGAACTTGAGCATGACTTGGTTTCTTGAGATCGCCCTGCAAAATTGATTTCGATACAGCACGGCATGTAAATACGATAAACTCGGAGCAGCCTACCGCATCATTTGCTAAGATCAAGAAAAAAGAGTATAATTGACGAGGTGATACTGAATCCGACTTCAAATACAGTAAAAATATCTAAAACGTCCACAAACCTTATCTTTGGCCAATTCTGAAGCGGCATTAGCTGAGTCTAATATCGCTGCAGCCTTCATGGTGGCTGACTTATCGGACGACTTCTTCTTCCAGGGCCAACTCCGGTGGTCCATCTCTCTGGTCTCAGCAGAGCCTGAAACCTCAAAAGGCTCCGCTAATTTGATAACAAATCTCTTCAAAATTGCTCGAGGAGCTTCCAAACAACTTTAGCCAGTCGGTCCGTCCCAACCCAACGTATGCATTTGCCCAGACTTTTGTTTATTCGGTGTAGGAAAGATTAAAGAAAGAAGGAAGTATTCTATGCGACAGTCTGATCAAACCCACCGCTCGGTTTTCGGAGCTTCGCACCGACTAATCCGTACTCGACCCGGGTAAAACACCTAGCTATGGTGGGTGAGTCTATCAAGAGGGGTGCATACGTACGGTAGGTTTCGAACCCGAAACCTTCTTAAGCGAATTCAAACTTCTTATCATTAGAATAATTCATGTTAACGGGTGTGTCTAAAAGATATTTAGTCGGTCGTCATGGATTTCAATGTCACTTCGCCGTCTCGAGTCGACATTACCCAAAGATAAGACAAATTTCTATCAATCAATTTGTCCATTGACATTAACAAATGTTGAATTACCCCCGAAGAATTTTTTTTTTGTGATCGAAATCAATCAAGTCTCCCACTCTGTCTATACCGAAATTCGTAAACTTTCAAGGCACCTACCTTCACCTCGTGAATATTATTGTTGTCGTTTTCCAACCCAATGGTCTATCAATTACACATTATTATTATGGCTCCATCAAATTCATTCCATAGGGTTGAAAATCCCGGGTCGGACTACTTTCAAATTTATCAATTGACTACTATTATTATGGGAATATGGAGTTAGGAATCAGAACGAACAGGGTACAACTCGACCCAAATGGATTGAGAGGAGATGAACGAGAGATGACGTTACCCCGGACATTTTGATCCAAAAAATATTCGCCAACTCAATGATTATATCTTGTATTAGAGATGGGACTTAAAAATTAACATTTTCCCACAGAGATCAATCAAGTCAAGTGATTTTTTTTTTTTGGATTTAGACTCTGGCTTTTTGTGCACATCTCCTTCTTTCTTTAGGGAATCATCAATTAGCCCAATGAAACGTATGTTTCATTAATCAATCAACGTTACTTTATGTTATGATGAGATTATTATTGTTATTGTTATTACTCGTCTCCAATATTTTACATTTCATTCATTGTTTTTCAAACATGGGAGGAAAGATTGATGGGGGGAATGGGAATTTTGGATAATGATACAATGAATGAAACAAAAATTATAATACAGCCTAAAGTTATTCTGTCAAAAAAGAAAGAGAATAGAAGCCAAAAATAAAAAAAAAAACAAAGAAGAAGGAAGATGGAGATAAATTTTCCTTCTTACACTTTTTCTTTCTTTTCTTTTTGGATGCCCATTATGTGATCTCTCCCAATTTTATCCCATTATTATTTAACTTTAACTTTTTGGGTTTGATTGGAGAGAGATCACGAGGGAATTTCCCCCAAATAATAATAATAATGTAATAAAGAGAAACGATGGACTACGTTATTTCATATCACACGGCGTGGCGAGAAAGGACGAATCGAATCGTGTCATTTTTTTTTATAAATATTGCTTTGGAACAAAAGTACATCATCATAACCCCATTCAATCATTCGAACTACCCCTTTCCATTCTCGTGATCTTCATTTAAAATTAAACAAGTCAATAAGATATCTCGGTTTGTCCAAGACGTCGGCAAGAAAAAAAATTTATCACGTCAAAGTCAAAGTGGTTTGGGAATATATATCGATATTGTTTTAATTTTTCGTGAAATTGAGTAATAAATTTTAAAATTCTTGGTATTTCTTTTAGCTTTTTATAACAGCAATTTAACGTTGTTCCCCTACTACTTCATATGTTACGAAAATGATGTCAAATCTTTGAAATTACTGCGAAATTTATGGTTGTCGGTGGGTGGTGGTCTGGTGGGGGAGAAATGCATCTTTTGAATGCTCCACCACATTTTGACTAGGCTTAATTATTAACCATCATCATTAACTCCCCACCCCCCTCCCATAACGGGGTTAAAATTAAGCCAAAGTGATTCTCAGTTGCATGTGATTAAGGTGAAACATGATTATAGTAACGAGTGTCGTCATTTTCTTCCTCTTTTTGAGATGATTTTGTGACCCAACCTCTCTGTTTGTAAACAACAATTTGGTTAGAGCCGGTGGTTAGGAAATAGATAAACCGACAAAAATGGGGATGAGGGACTCGTGATCGAGAGAACATAATCCTCATTGGGTTCCATCGGAAAAGATTATAAAAGAATCACCTGACCCCATGATTGGACTCGACCCTAAGTGTCTGCCGATGCCTTTGTTGTTTGGGTAAGTTTCAAAAGGGGGAGATCAAATAAGTAATCAAGGAGGATGATATAAATACAATTCTTGCATTTCTACAATGATGTAAGAGAATCAAATGAAGATGGAACGTGATGGGGAAGCTATTAAGCAAAATAATAATAAAAGAGGAATCCCACTTTGATATGAGAAACTGGTCCCTCACCTTACCTCATAACACACTTGCAATACCTAATCACACACATACACGCCAACACAAAAAGGAAAAAGGAAAAAGGAAAAAGACCCCCCCACATCCCATTCCTTATAATAATATATATATATATAAAGAAAAAGGGTCCAATGGATTGCGGTCCAATTCACCCACCCACTCAACTCACTCTCAATCACCCTCCTCACCTACAAGAAATGCATAGCCCACCAAAAATACATCCCCCCCACCCCAAAACTAAAAATCGTGACCGACCCACATCATAGTTTTTTTGTGTGTAGATTGTTTATATTAATTACTATTCCAATAGAACAAAAATGGATGAACATGGCTGCAGTATGTGTGTTTGTGGTAATGTTACGAAATATATTTCGATAGGCAATCCAATCATTTTTAAAATTCGTCAAATAATACACATAATTTAATATTAGAAATACAAAATTTTTTACTAATCGAAATTAGGGAAAAATATTTTTCGGTAGAATTTGGACCTAGCCTTTTCTGGGTTGGGGTGCTTATGGGTTGGTCCGCACGTGCCGGTGTCCTTTCTTTAATTCCCAGCTCCGCCTCGCTTTTTAACACTTTGTTGAGTCGAGCTTAAGCTTTGCATGAACTTGGACTTTGACTTATTTCGGACATCAGGCCCATTGGGAAGATTGGGTCAAGGGCTTTCTGGGAAAATTATTTCGGGTCTGCCTAAAACTAATTCCCCGGTCCAATTTTCGGTGGGGATTTATACATAATTTATTTACGCAAATGAAAAAAATGAATGCTTTCCCGGTTCGGTGGTTCTACCAAACCGGGTTCTGGACAGACCCCTGCAGCAACGGCCGGAATTCTTCCCCCTTGCCACAGCTAGTCTCCCGAGCCGACACCGATACGGCCCGGATCACGTCCTCGAACGAGGACTCGTCGCACGAGATCGTGATCGGGCCGTCGTGGCCAAACCCGTATTCCTCCGCTTCTAGCAGCAGCTTCGCGAACACGGGGTGGTTGAGGTACGTCGCACGCACTACGAACCTCCTGCTGTGCCCTTCTGAGAAAACACAGGAATGTAAAACAGATGAAGAAGAAGAAAGGAAGAGAGGAAGCAGAGAGGAAGATATTTTTCTTGTCATTCGCATATCTCAATTAATTACAGCTTTTACTCACTTTATATATATTTTTGTGTAACGGCTTGCACTTGTACCAATAGATTCTAAGGTGTGCGGCCAATTGTCCTTGTGTATTGCAAATCCGTAGTGCGTCCCTATCCTGGCACAGCTTGAACTTGAGTCATGGACTTGGGCTTGGGGTAACCTAGGCTTGGATTTTGATGGGCTTTGTCCAACACCTTCCCTGCACGCGGTGTATATCGCAACGTGCCCACGGGGTACGTTAGGCCTCGTCCTGGAGGAGGCCGACCAAGCCTTATCGTGCCACTTGCGAAGCATCTGCCGTAGCCTCACAACGCGGCGTATCCCGTTCGTCATCGTTCCAGCCATTAAGGAAGCCGCGGTCTGCGTTCTTCTCACGCGGTGCTTCCTTCTCCTCCTCCTACGATTAACAACGTCTGGGATGGATAGGAACAGGACGGCGTTCTTAAAAGCGACCGTGGCTGGCGAATTGCCCATGGAGGTTGCTGTTATTTACGAAAGAGGGACTCCGTTCCAAACGGTGCGTTTTGAAGGGTAGGGATTCGGGTTACCAGTCAAGGTTAACAAAACGCAAAACCCGGATGCCAAATTTGATGGCGGGAGAGGAGTCAAAACCCGACAACAAAACCAGTTCCGACACAGTTAAGATGATGGCAGTTATCCCCCTGATGTTGTTTGATGTCCCGAGTTTGTTTTCGGACATCAAGTTCGGCTGTCTGAAACTTGTTTAGGGTTTGGTTACAGATTTCCACCCGACACCCTCCATGTCGCATTCATCTTCCGAATTTACTGTTGGTCAGTTCTATAACGATGGAAATGAATTGTTTATTTATGGGAACTACAAACTGACGAGAGTGAGTTGGAAGAATAATGAAGTTGGTGAGGACCCCCCCCCCCCCCCCCATGTGCGCAACCAATGTCTCCATCAAACTCTTTTCCTAATCCTAACTAACAATTTGGTTCCGTATTAAACTTTACATGGATAAGACTTAATTTTAATCACCAATGCTAAAATCACGCCCCCCCCCCCCCCCCAACATCACGCTCGTCTTATTGTCTTATTTATAATGATATTATGTATGCATTAAATGATGTTAGAATAAAACTAATATTTCTTTTGTAGAAACCATTCAATCAAGAGAGAAACGCTATGCTCATATTCCCGAATAATCATTGTCAGCCAAAATCATGAGTTGGAAGAGAACGATAAAAGGACAGTCCTCCCCCACCATCCCCCCTACCTCTGTACTCTCGTTCGTCTGGCATTTTATTACCTAATGTCAACTTTTAGACATTATTGCACACATTTGACACACTAAGAGGAAGATTTCTTTTTTCTTCTTCTTCTTCTTCTTCTTTCGTTTCGTCCGTAGCATCGGCTCTCACCTTCCGTACTATATTTTAAACAAAAAACGAATTATGTGTTTTGGCAACTTCTGGTTTCTTTGATTCTGTGGATAAGCGCCGCTCCTAGTTTCGGTCCAAAAAAAAAAAAAAAAAACCATGTGCTTTCCTTATTACATCCCTCCTCCTTTTGATCTATCCAACATATATATTGGAGAACAGCGAAGGGAAGAGGAACATGCGTGAGCCCCTTAACTTTCGGTTGCCCTCTTTCTTTTTTCTCTTGGACAGCTAGTTCGACACTAGGTTATATGGCATGGATTCGCGTAATAGAATGATCAAGTTGTGCTAATATCGTTCTTCGTCTTTCGAGATTATTTCGTCGACTCAGCGGCAGAAAACAACTGTTTAGCATCTTGACGGATGTGGTGGGGTGCAACATACATGTCCTTCGACCAGCGGAATGGGAATACCCAACAAAGGAATTAAAAAAAAACGAGTCATACACAATGTCTTTTAATCATACTATAGTAGTTGAAATCGAAACCATAATTGTGTAATAAAGCTGAAAGAGGCGTAGGAGTTCAGTTAATGAGGAGAATCTCCACCGGCCCATATCATTGAGCGAACAAAACCCTAATGATAATGATAAAAGCATCTCACCCGATGAACTCAACACACTTCCATAGAAAAAGGAACATAGAAATGATTAGATTAAGAGAGATGGGAGAACACTTGTCTTCACTTTATCGATCCAATTACACGTGCCCCAATCGGTTTGAAGTTTGTGATTGGTATCACGATAAGGGCCGGTAACTCTCTACCCAAAACATGAATACGGATATATACTCCTCGAATTCATATGGCTACTTACATTCGGTTCAGCAAAGCCTTGGTCCATCCTCGGCACATGATGTGGTTTAACCTTACAATGATTCCATCTTCTCATCATGTCAGCATGTGTTTTTGGCTTCTTCTAGGGAAACTAAAACCCATCGCGTGATGCCAAAAAGACCCAATAAGTACAATGTTTATAATTGAGATTATAACAACGTAATAATTAATCAGTCAATGGGTGCATATTTGTAATAAACCCAAGTCTTGATTCAAAATCTATAAAGGAAGAAAATAAAATTCAGATCTCAATATTAACTTAATGACCGCTTCAGAGTCCACGTCCAAAGTTTTGACTCCCCCTCCCGCCATACTAATAAACCACTGACTAATGACTCCAGCCCAATACGGCGTCGTTTTCTCGGGACCAGTCCCATTTACGTAAATACCACCCGTCCCCAGTGGCATTTTCATTTCTCTTCCCCAGCACCAGCACCCTTGCTATAAATACTTCCCCCCCTCCCCCCCTCTTCCGATAGCCAGCCACAAACGTAAACCTCGACAAAACCCGCTCACCGACCTCGAAGCTAAAAGACTAGGGAGTGCAGATGGCTTCCGTGATGGGGACCGCAAACAGGATCCGCCGCATCGTGAGGCTGCGGCAGATGCTCCGCAGCTGGCGAGACAAGGCTCGCTTCTCGTCTCCCTCCCTCTCCTCCCCTTCCCGCCGCAGCGGCCGAGCCCCCTCGGACGTCCCGGCGGGCCACGTCGCGATCTACGCCGGGAGGGAAGGGCAGAGCAGGAGGTTCGTCGTGCGGGCGACGCACCTCAACCACCCTGTGTTCGCGAAGCTGCTGGCGGAGGCGGAGGAGGAGTACGGGTTCGGGCATGACGGCCCGCTGATGATCCCCTGCGAGGAGTCCGTGTTCGAGGACGTGATACGGTTCGCGTCGGGATCCGTCCGCGAGATCGGGTGCGGGAAGGCGGAGGAGTTCCGGCCGCTGCTCCGGGGCCTGGTCCAGAAACCGGTCTGGTAAATCGAGCCGGTCGAACCGGGATTTTAAAGATCGAGATGAAAATATTTCCTGCTTTTCTTTCTTTTTTTTTTCCTTTTTGTACGGCGAAATTCTTTCGCGGATTTAAGCGGAAGTTCGAGATCAGTTGAGGATAAGCGAGATTCAGATGGACAATTGGAGATGGCCACAAGTCCGGTTTCGACAAGTCATCCCTGTTCGATCTCTCCTATGTATCAAAGTTTTCCGACATGTATGTGGGCAATTGAATCTGATTTGTTCAAGGTCGCAAAATTGAGATTCTACATCGCGAGATGTCCGTAATATCGTAACTCGTAGGATCGTAAGTGAAATCAGAAGAATTTATAAAATTATAATTTGAACACACAAAATTGTAATTTGACACACATATGTAATAATTATATTACGAAAATTCAAATATATTATTATCAAAATATGACTCGTAGTAAAAATTTGCTTTGATTTACGTCGATTTTAGCAAAATTATGCAAAAATAAAAAATTTATTGATTATTTTAGTAAAAAAATCCAGCAATTTTCTACATAAAAAATTACTAAAAAAATTGATATTGATTTGAAAAACTCATCATACAAAATTTATTTTATTTGAGATGAATTTTTGTATGAGTAAATTTACGCCGTTAATAATTCATTCTCATACTCTCTTTTTTTAATAAAGTTTACTTATACTAAATTTGTAGTCGAATATTTTACTCTTTTAGTAAAATAGACTTGTAATAATAATAATAAAAGACTAAAATCACCGGCGTGTTTCTTTTGGAGAATGTGAGATGAGACAGGGACAATGTTCTTTTCTACCAACCCACTCGACTCATCTTCCTCCTTTCCTCTCCTTTCCCATTAAACGGCAGCTGCCCCCTCTCTCCCGCCGCCGAGGATGACGATCGGCGACGCGGAGGAGGGTCTTCTGCCACTTCAATTCACTTCACTCCAGGTTCTTTCGGTGACAAGCAATGGGGGAGAAAAGGCTGATGGGATTTAGGTTTGGTTAAAAAAATTGAGGGTGATTGAAGGAGAAGTAGAAGATTTGGGTTTCAATTGGGAAAACGGGCGTTGTCATAAATGTAGAAAGTAGGATCGTAAAAAAGATTTCGTTCCCACGATCCCACCACCGATTTCACGATCCCACAACGATTTTATCGAGAAACGATTTTTATTTCTTTTTAACTCATAACAACGTTGTACAAGTAAAATCGCACGAGTTTACAAGTAAAATCGTTATTGTAACAACTATGCATTTGTTTAAATGGAACATATGATTTCCCAAGTTTAGGTGTGATTGAAATTTCATCTGGAAGAAGAAAAAACATAGAATTGTACAAATATTTAAAGAAGTGAATTTATGATGAGTTAAATTACAGACAACAGAAAGTGCATAACCAGCTCGTGAGAGGGAGAAAATTACATTATGAACAAACATGAATTAGTATTTCATCATGCACAAAGTGGCAGCACATAGCATGAAATAAAATTGAAAGGAACAAAGAGAAAGAAGAAGAGGCTGAGAAAAGGTGATAAAATACCCTTCCATTTTCTTCCCTACTCATTCAAGCCAAACCCCATACCATCACGACTTCACGAGATGCGCGCTCATGGACGCGTTGTTCTCATAAGCTATATGCTATGACCAGGTCCACCCGCACACGTAGATCGGCCGGGAAAGGGAGCGATCCTCCTCACCTGATCCATTTCCTCTCTGTAACAAGCAGAATAGGCCATCAGAACCGAGTTAAAACGGCGGGGATTTGCGTTCTGGAGAATCATTCTCTGCGAGTAAAAGGAGAGGGTTTTTGATTGAGGTACCTTGCGGTTGGGTGCCATTGGCTTTTCCACTGTGCTGTCGGGCATGAGGAGAGTGTTTCTTCTTCGTTGTTAGGTCTCTGTCGTGCACATCGGGGCATGATCGCGGAGAGTTGTTGGCGTTCAGCTTGGCCCTGGCGGATTCTGTCGCTTGCATGAAATGAGGGATAGAACCGGTGCTGTTGCTATTACTTACGCGGTGTTCTTGCTCCGCGTCTTCAGGTTTCAGGGCCCGTCGTCTCGTAAGCTTCCTTTCTCTGGGCGACTCTTTAGAGTTGCTGGAGGCTGACTCCTGTTTTGGACTGGAAGGAGACCTTTTACCGGCAGAAAATGACTTCCTCTTGTGGGATAAGATACTTTTTATTGCTACGCTCCCTTTAGTGTTCACAGACGCCTGAGAAGCAGGTGTTCCCTGAGACTCCGGAACAGTCATAAGGCTTCTTGGGGAGGTTCCGGGGGATGGTAGATTATGCCGTGGGGTAGCCTCAGCTGTAACTTCTGTATCGAGATCAGGTGTTGGTTTTCCAATTTCATGCTCACCAGCTTCAACTGTCTCTTCCGCAACAACTGCATTGTCCACCTGACTGACAGAGTCAACACCTTCCTTGGGATGATCTGTGTTAACTTCATCTTCAAGATGTTCGACACCATCGGTCTTAGAAGCTTCATCATAAGGAAATTGTGATTGGTTTCCCTTTTCAGCATGCTCATCTCTATCAGGTGAATCAAGTGTCGACGAGATGGATAGCTCAGTGCCACATTCAGAACCACCGGTATGAGCCAACAGTTTATCGGAGACCGAGTTATCCTTAAACTGAATTTCAGCCAGCACATCCGTAGTTCTGTCCACCTCCTCCGCAAATGGCACAACATCCTCGTAGGAAGAAATGACAGGATCCGAAGACGTGGTGTCTGGAGTCATTTCTTCGAATTTTGACAGGGCAACAGTAAATTCTGGATCATTAACTATTCCAGATTCAATTGAAGGCTCTCTTAAATCAGATACGAGCTGATCATGGGCAACACTTTTTTCGGAATGTCTTGGCTGTTCAATATCTCCTTCCGATTCAACACTGACGACGATAGCATCATCAGGCTCAGCATTAGTGATCTCACTTGATGTAATCGGGTTCTCTGTCTCCTGTAACACGATACTCCCATCTACATCAGGCGTTTCATCAATCTTCGGATCCTTCAGGGCAGAAGCCGTATTCCCCCCACCATCAGCAGTCACTGAATCCGCTGTATCTCCATGACTTGACGTTGGCTGCAAAGGAATAACTTCCGGATCCTTAACAGCAGAAGCCGACATATCAGCCCCACCATCGGCAATCACTGAATCTGTATCTCCGTGACTTGACATTGGCTGCGTACGAACAACTTCGGAGGTGAGAGCCATACCCTCATCCAATGCGATCTCCTCTTTTATCTCACTAACTCGCTCTTCATTTGATGCCTCCATAGATGAGGATTGTTTAGAAGACGTCACCGACATCCACCTCTCCAACCATTGCCATGCAGAATCCGTCTTTGATGCGTCGCACTTGATATGTATAGGTTTTTTCCTTGGTTTTGATTCCAAGGTCTTCAAGTCACAAAAACAGAAAATTAAGTGTTGTAGGAATATATCACAAGAAAAAAGTTTTAGGTGACCGAGAGCACGCCGACCTGCTGGGCAAAACGATTGTTGAGCAGCCTTTCCATGGCAATGTGGGTCTCTTTTTCCTGGAAAAGACAAGGTCAGTTTAGTAAACTACATCCACATGAAATATAGCAGGGTCCGTAACCAAAATACCACACGATAAATAGGATGACATCTAGCCACAAACATTCAACGAGAGTGATAAGGTAATCGTTTTCAACCCTTCATTGATGCCAATTCCTTAACGATGGAAAAAGTCATAATTCCTTTGTTTTACGTGTTTAGAGCAGGTAAATTACCATTTCCCTTGCCTCTGGATTCTTCTCAATGCTTGACCCTTCCACTAATCGGGATGCATAGCGAGTCCGAACCAAAGCTTGCATTTTTACTATGGCTTGCACACATCTCAAGGTTCCCACAGCATGCCTCCGGACCAAGTGCCCACGAACAAGTGCTTGTACCTTAATCACTTTTCTAAGCTTTAGAAGTTCCTTTTGAGCCTGGGAAGCAAAAGAAAAACCAGAATTATTACATGGCGTCCGCTAAGTAATCCTGAAGTTATCGAGATGACAGAAATAAGTAGATATTACCATATAAGCTCTTATACCAGCCTGGATGATAACAATGGAGGCTTCATCTTCGATGATGTCGAGCTTTGTTTCAACCACATTCTCGGGGGTTTTCACTTCAGGAGGAGCCGAGAGCTGAGGCTTCTCAACAGCACATGGGATCGTAGAAACCCTCTCCACATCATCGAAGTCAGTCGTTGCTTTTGTGTCGACGTTGACGCATTCTGGGATTTCCTTATTCTCGACAGGGCTTTCAGAAAGCACGCTGTTGCTTAACACCCTGTGCCTGGCTGATCTTTTATGGAAGCTCCAGCGACGCCTGTCGCTTTTTACCTGGCATCACGGGTTCCAGTTTTTCAAGAAACTAAAGACAAAAACTTTACTACGATTTAACCTTCCAATGAATATGAATGTCAATTTCCCTATCAAGAAGATGGAATCACGTGGATTTCTACACCGCAAGAACCACCACGACGAGTCAGGTTTCAGTCAAACAGATAAAACCCGACTCCTTAAACCACCCAACTCGAACGAGAGACATCGGGGGCAGCTGACAAAATCCCAGAATAGGAACTCGCACGCACCAGATCTCACATTGTCATCCACACAATTCATCGGACAACACACGGAATTTTCGTAGTCTAGCGCATCCCTCCAACATCCAAAATCTCATCACATTCATCTCCCAAATCCAACCCCACGAGCAATAAACGAAAAACCCGACACTTGACGACGACGAGCAATCGTCAAGCGAGCACCCAGAACCGGCCAAAACTTCTATTCCACCCACCTCGGGGACATCGAGCTGGTCGTTGTTGTCCTCGGAGGGATCGCCCCCTCCGCAGGCCATGATCTTGAAGCAGGACGTCGATCTCCCCATCCTTCCTCCTCCTCCCGATGACGTCACTCTTCCCCGCAGCAACTCCCCGAAAAGCTTTCGACGATGGTGTCGGGAATTGCGATCGTCCTTTTTTCTTTACCGCCCGGGGGGCGGTGTTCTTGTTGTAATAACGGCAACGTCCGTCCCACTCCCACCAATCCCTCCCTCGTTTTGGAGGTCCGCGGACGTCAATGCTTATCCTTAAATCTGATTTTGGAATCCGCACAACTTTTATTAGATCATGTCGCATTTTATCTGACCATATTTACGATGAGATAATACTTGGTTTTATTACACGACAAAAGTCTTGACTTTTGGCTTTGGTTCCCCCTGATTCGTAACCAACCGTAAGAAATTATAGTGGTCATGTCCGATCCGAGGCGATTATCATTATTACCTCATCGCCACTCTCACGATTCGGCGGCTGAGTTGTGTACCAACTACAAATTATAGTCCACCAATCTCGATGCTTCTAAAGAAATGACCACATGGGTCGTGCAATAATAGTGTACAGGCGACACGTCAATGCCCCCGTAAATAAAATCTGGACTGGCCCACCACCCATTCATCCGACGAAATCCTACTCTTGCGGACAGAGCAGAAGGGAGGAAGGAACACATGATTCCACGTGCGCCCACCTCAAAAATTGATTATGGATGAGAGGTGGATCCGAGGGAGAGAAATATACTGTAGTTAGTTTTTTACATATATCATTTGTATGTTCTTGTTTCTTTGGGTCGTTGCAAACTGACTGTAGTTCTTAACTAGTTTAGATCCTTGGGGGGGTTGAGGAAGATGGTGTCGGAGAATCTTTCCCATCTCTCATAGGGGGGCGCCATGCGGGGTACGAGGACCGAAGCCGACAGCTACCTTGTCCTTACGTGCCACGTGTCACCTCCGACGAGCCCATGCGAACCTGGATGATATTAGTCCCCCGGGCCAACGTAATAATTAATGTTCCCAAATCCATCCAAATTTGGATTCGGACGTGATGGTTAAATAGTATCAAACGCGTGTGGTGAACTTCTCAGACACATTACTTGATCAATTTATGTAATTGTATAAAACATTTTAAATCAAATAAATTGTATCTTTAAATAAAATATAAAACGTTTAATATTTATGTAATTAAGATAATTAATGCATGTTTATACTCAAAACACATTAAATAAAAGGAAAAGGAAACATTTAGTGCCTTCACATGTGAGGAGAGCGGTGGAGGCATATAACATGGGTGTTGTTACGAGCCATAAAGTAGTAAACAGGACAACTTTCCTTTTCGTTAAAGGGCAAAATGGTGAGGGGGGGGGGGGCCTCCCATCCGTCACATGGGGTGTGTGTGTGTGAGTTAGCAGCCATCTTTTACTTTCTGTTGTCTTGTCAAAGACAATCATCACGTATTCATTCGAATAGGTAGACATCACACACACCCCCTCCTCCTCATGTTCAGTGTCCTGTCTCCGCTGCATTTCCCCCTTTCTTGCAACGTGACCGACGAGTCGTGGAAAATTTTTTTTTGTTAATTATTTAAATACGATAAGTCGTTTCAAATATAAACTTTGATTTTATACAAATGACGTTTTAAATTGACAAAATCATTATTCGAAGCTAAATTTTGTTTTAAATCTAAAAAAAAAAAGAACAACGATTTAGTAAAATTGGGTTGTAGAGTTTCTTCATTCAATTGTTCATATGGTGTGTTAGATAGATAGATTGGGAGCAATGGATAGTAGTAGTAACATGTCGCAGTTTAGTTTCGGACATGTTAAATTTGTGGTCCAGCCTATGAAATTCGACTTATCAAGTGATCTTCAGTTTAATGTCATTTTTCTCATCTGCATTCACGTTCGAGACATTCTGACAAGAAAATGTCAAACTAGATTAAGAAATCAGTTCTCTTTAACTTAAAAGAGAGCTGTGCACCTGTAATAGATGTGCTTCTCCTCTACTGAGATTTAAATTCGAATTCGTGAAGCCATGTTTTCAAGAGGCTTTTCAAAGTAATGTGCACATTGTTATGTTATTAATTCATTCGAATCGACTTGGGAGGATGAGCTATTCATTTGGTATGCCCTAAGGAAGCAAAATATATATTTTCCTAATTTGGTTTACTATTTAACTCTAATTAATTTTGTCTTAATATAAAAAACAACTAACTTTTTCCTTTTAACTTAAAATTTATTAATTTGGCCCAAATATCGCTGGACCATCGGCCTTCTCCAAGGAACAAGCCTTTATTTTCCAGCCCAATTTCTTATTGGGTTAATGGGCCCTTGTGGCTTAACATTTGTGGGCCTCAATCTAACCTCATCGAGCCCAATTTACCAAACGATATAAAATTTTCGGGATTTTTTTTCAACCCATAATCGAGAAATAATTCATTATTCCCTGTTTTTGTCATTGAAAGATAACCACTCACTCACCTCTAATGACAACACCTCTGCAAATATTATTACTTGCGGGAGATCCGCTTAGAGGTTTGTCATGAAGATCATTTTACCTTATTTTCATGACACGACATGGATTTCGTTTATGTTTTTGCCGGGACAAATTTACACAAACAAAGGCAATCCTTTTTTTTTTTCTGTTTCTTGGGTTTCTATTTTTCAATGTCTTTTCTCATTTGATTGGGTTTTTTTTTTTTCCCATTGAACACAAAGCTCCCATTGCTCACTCTTTTTCAACGATAACTCCCACACAAACAAAGGTGGGAAATTCCCCGGTTCCCTGGTCAGTGATTTCCCTTTATAACGACGTGGGTTTTTTTTTTTCTGATTCAATCAGCTGGGTATTGGTGTTTCTCGTTGTTGCCTGTTGTTAGTTGGGGTAGGAGGATCCCTAGGGTTGTGTTGCATTGTTTCTGGTGTTCCTCGGGGCTATGTTGGGTTTGTAGATTGGAGTTTCTGGACCCCCATTATGGGAATTGGGTTGAGTACGGTTTAGTCTGGGAGTGTTGATTCCTACCGCGTTTTTCTTCTTGGTGATTTGGGTTAGGCGTAGATTTTGGTGCTTGGGGGTTCAGGTTCTTGGGAGTGAGGATGGATTAATCCTGCTTTTCTTGGGCGTGTTAGGTTATGTCTAATGAGGGTTCTTGGATTTGGGAGCAGGAATTGGGGAAGGGTTTGGAGTGATTGAGGAGGGTATTGGATTGGGGGGTTAGATGGGGAAGGAGGAGAATAATTCTGGGGGAAAGAAGGTGGAGAAGAATTGTCTCAAGCATGATTCGGAGGATGAGCCGCTTGGGGCTTTGTTGAAGCGGAAGAAATCGCGGAAATCTAAGAAGATAATGGATACGGTTGGCGAGAAGGAGATTAAATTCGAGGCTGGGGATGAGAGGGCAGAAGCTGTTGAGGATGACGTTGGGGGCTTGGACGATACATTAGCCAGCTTCAAGAAGAAGTTGAGAGCTCCGAAGAGAGAGCGGGAGTCGAAACCTTTGGTTCCTGTGATGGCGAATTCTAAGACGACGGGAGCTGATTTGGACCAATGCCTGGTTGAAACGATTGATGGGTCCGATAGAAAGGAAGGGAATTTAACTAAGAAAAGAGTGAAGAGAACCAAATTTAACTCGTTGACTGGAGTCATGGAGGGCTCTGGTGGGGCTTCTGGGGATTTTACGATTTCGGAATCCCGGGCTGGTCATGCGGACAACAGTGAGCTGTCTGGTTGTTTGGAGGAACAACCAAATCATTGCAATAACAAACATGATGATTCGCTGTTGTCATTTATCAAGAAGGCACAAAGAAGTGAGACTGGGGAATCTCCCGTAGCTCTTGAGTTAAATAGTGAAGGGATGAAACATGGCAGAACCAAGAACGACATTGGTGGCCTTGTAGATAATATTACTTCAGATCCTGTACCCATGGTTTGCACAAGGGAAGGAGTTTGTATCTCAGAAGGGGCTCAACAGTTGAGCACTCTTGAGCCTACAGAATGGGTTACCATGCCATTAAAAGGAACAGTGTCCCAATCAAGGAGTGGCTATGAAAAATTGAAGCCTTGCAATGACGGTAACATCTCCGATAAAACGTGCAAAGATGAACAGGAAGTTGCACATGAGCAGATTAGTGGTAGAAGAATGGGAGTTGTCTCAAAGGACGAAGCTGAGGAGGTAAAATTTGGCGAGGCTTGTCCTGGCAACATTTCCCCGATGATCAAACATATAGTTCATGAAACTAGTACTGACTATGTCAATCTAGATGAAAACGATGTTGATGATGCTTCTAACCCTGATTTGAGCAATAAGGACGGTAATGCATCAGTTCAGCGTGAATTACGGAAGCCCAAAAAGTGTAGGCATGGGGATATGGCTTATGAGGGAGATGCTGAATGGGAGATATTAATGAATGAACGGCTGGAAAATCACCTACGTCCTTACAGAACTAGAGGGATGGTAGACTCATCTTCAGGTAGTGCCTCTGCGGCCGTGTCAGTTGGACTTAGAGCTCGTGCTGCTGGTCCTGTTGAGAAGATCAAATTCAAGGAGGTGTTAAAACGCAAAGGTGGCCTTCAAGAGTATCTGGAGATCAGGTCCATTCCTCTTTCCTTCCGGCTTTCTGAACTTTACATGCCATGCAAATTCCTTGTGATTTTGAGATACTCTTGTTTTTGTTCATGTCATTTTTCTTCTTCATCCCAAGATAGGCATAACGTGTCCAATGAAACCCGTTTTCATGCAGGAATCGGATCTTAGCTCTTTGGAGCAAAGATATGAGTCGGGCATTGCCTCTTAAAGAATGTGGTATAACGGAGACTCCCCTTGAAGATGAATCACCTCACGCTTCTCTTCGTAGAGATATATATGTTTTTCTCGATCGATATGTAAGTGATTATGGATCATTGCCGTTGCTAAATCTCGAGTATATGTGGGTAAAATTTTATTTTTTCTTTTCAATATTGCTTGTGGTATATGAAATATTATCTTTCTTTACTTTTCAGGGTTATGTAAATACTGGAGTGGCATTAGCAAAGCAAGCTGTAGAACGTAAAGAGAGTTCCAATAATGAGCTCATTGGTGAGAATAACCATGGGGAGTGTGAGTTGGCACTTGATGAGGCAAATGGAACAACATCTCTTGGGGAGCAGCTTAATAGTTCAGATAATTTTGTGGGTGCAGTAAGTAGTCTTGACAGTATGGATCAAATTCATGATTCTGGGTTGCTAGAAAACAAGGGCCCCGTGGACACTGGGGTGCTGGATGTCCCTCCGGTAATTGCTACCGATTGCACTGGTAATAGTCTTCTAGGGGCTGATTTGGCTGATACAAATGTGATAAGCAACTCGAAGAAGAATGTTTTTGATGCTGCTGATCCATCTATCAAGCTGACATACTGCATATCTGAAACTGAAGTAATGAAAGGGCCCTCAGAATCTCCATGCATCGTTGACCGTCCTTTAGAAGCTAATGAAGGGCAAAACAATATAGATGCTGAAAAGCCAATGGACATTTCTGAACCTGTAATTATGAAAGAGCCTTTGGAATCTTTGTGCTCGACAGAGCGTCCTTCTGAACCTAACGTTGGGCAATGCAATGTGGATGATGCCAAGAATGTGATAATAGTCGGTGCTGGTCCTGCCGGCTTAACTGCTGCTCGGCATCTACAACGTCAAGGTTTTTCTGTTATCGTACTTGAGGGAAGGGATCGCATTGGTGGTCGAGTTTACACTGATCGGTCATCCCTTTCAGTGCCTGTGGATCTTGGTGCAAGCATTATCACAGGTGTTGAGGCTGATGTTGCCACCGAAAGAAGGCCCGATCCTTCATCTTTAATCTGTTCTCAACTGGGCCTTGAACTGACCGTGTTGAATAGTGACTGTCCTCTCTATGATATTGTGACTGGTCAGAAAGTTCCCGCAGATCTTGATGAAGCGTTAGAAGCTGAATACAACAGCCTCCTTGATGACATGGTTTTGCTTGTTGCACAGAAAGGAGAACGGGCAATGCAAATGTCTCTTGAAGATGGTTTAGAATATGCACTTAGTCAGCGTCGAAACACAGGCTCAGGAAAAGTTGCTTCAGACACTGAGATGAAAACACCTTCAGGTGACTTTGTTGATCCTCAAAGTGATGAGGCTAAAGTAGCTCATGGAAACTGCAGTTTCGATGAGGACGCGTTGAATCCTCTAGAAAGAAGAGTGATGAATTGGCACTTCGCTCACTTAGAGTATGGATGTGCTGCTATGCTGAAGGAAGTATCTCTTCCGTATTGGAACCAAGATGACATATATGGAGGATTTGGAGGAGCTCACTGTATGATAAAAGGAGGTTATAGTGCTATTACCGAATCACTGGCATGTGAACTCAATATACATATAAATCATGCTGTGACAGAAATTTGTTATGATTGTAAAGATTCCGTTTCATCCGAGAACCATGGTTGTCGAGTCAAAGTTTCCACTTCAAATGGGAGGGTGTTTATGGGTGATGCCGTTTTAGTAACAGTTCCACTTGGGTGTTTGAAAGCTGAAACTATTAAGTTCTTTCCCCCATTACCTTCATGGAAACAGTCTTCCATAAAGCGTCTTGGCTTTGGAATCCTCAATAAAATTGTCTTGGAGTTTCCTAATGTGTTTTGGGATGAGTCTGTGGATTATTTTGGCGCAACAGCACAGGAGACAAATTGCAGGGGTTGGTGCTTTATGTTCTGGAATGTGAAGAAAACGGTAGGGGCCCCTGTCCTTATAGCGTTAGTAGTTGGTAAAGCAGCTATTGAAGGCCAGCAATTTGATTCAGATGATCACGTGCATCATGCAATGGCTGTTCTTCGTAAACTTTTTGGAGAGCAATCTGTTCCTGATCCCCTGGGATCTGTTGTCACTGACTGGGGCCAAGATCCTTTTAGTTATGGTGCGTACTCATATGTAGCAATTGGAGCATCAGGTGAAGATTACGACATCTTGGGGAAACCTGTTGAGAACTGCTTATTTTTTGCTGGTGAAGCCACTTGCAAGGAGCACCCAGATACAGTTGGTGGTGCTATGATGAGTGGAATGAGAGAGGCAGTTCGCATTATGGATATTTTGACGAACGGAGATGACTATAGAGCAGAAGTGGAGGCTATTGAGATTGCTCAAAGGCAATCGGACAGTGAGAGAGATGAGGTTAGAGACATAATAACGAGGCTTGATGCTGTTGAGATTTCCAACAAATTTTATAAAAACTCTCTGGAAGGGGATATTATTCTGTCAAAGGAAGCTTTGCTTCAGGACCTATTCTTCAATGCCAAAACCATTTCCGGCAGACTGTATGTTGTCAAGACACTTCTTGATCTGCCTGTTGAATCTGTGAAGTCATATGCTAGCATCAAAGACGGGCTAAGTACGTTGAACTCTTGGATACTGGTATGTTCTACTCAGATACCTTCTTTCTTTCTTTTCACTATAATCTAGCTTAGTCAATAGCACAATTTGGTTTCTTTTGAAGGATTCTCTTGGAAAGGATGGGACCCAGCTGCTGCGTCATTGTGTCCGTCTTCTTGTTCGTGTCTCCACAGATTTGCTTGCAGTACGCATATCAGGTACAATACTCCTGTTTTTGTTTATTTTGTTTAGTTTCCATGAAAAAACTTCATTTCATTTGCTATTATGGCCCTTTCGGAAGCGAACACATGTCTCCTTTCTTGTAATGTGTCGAATCGTCTTTTCTACCACACTTCTCCTCATAGGAAGTTTTGATTTCTTTTTGGTTCTTGTCATAGAGTCTTTCAAACATGACTGTTCCATCAGGCTTTCTGCAGTCATTATGTGATAATATGGAGGCGTTATGTTTTGTTTTTTGGCCATATAAAATTACATCCCCATTTGCAATCCCAATTTGCCATAAACAATATCTTCAAGATTCAGTTCTGTTTCTTTTCTTTTTCCCATATAGGCAATCCTATTTTCCTCATAAAGGTAAATGAGAAGTTACAACTTAGTGCAACCCATTTTCAGTCTCCCCATGATTATTGTCTCTGGATTCCTCCATTGATAGCTGCTTTTAATGCAGTTGTGTTAACATTTTTCTGATTGTTTATAACATGTACCTCGTGTTTTTGCTTCCGAAGGAATTCAACAGCAACATACTGTTGTCTCTGCTCTTACATAACAATCTACCTGTAAATCACTTCTGGGTGATGTTCATACCACTCTGCTCTTTTGCAGGTATTGGGAAAACTATTAAGGAGAAAGTTTGTGTTCATACAAGTCGTGACATCAGAGCTGTAGCTAGTCAATTGGTCAATGTATGGCTGGAAATATTCCGAAAAGAAAAGGCTTCTAGGGCTAGACATAAGCTGTTGAAGCAGACTGCTCAGACCGATCCTTCACGAAGCAAGTCTGCTAAAGAAATTTCAGTGGGGACGCATGATGCTTCACGAGTGCGACATGGAATTCATGAATTTAAGGGAAATTCACACATGAAGCCTTCTAACAGCCTGAAGAAAGTGACTGGGAGAACTACTAAGTTAGAAACCATTTATGACTCTAAATCTGAAACCAACTCTTCAAGGTCACGTGGTTCAGTGAATCCTGAAGCAATGGTCATGGAGGATGAAAATGTGGAAATGTCCGAGGAAGAAAAGGCTGCATTTGCTGCAGCAGAAGCAGCCCGTGTTGCAGCTGTTGCGGCTGCCGAGGTTTTTTTTCCTTATCCATCTCTTTGATTAGTTAATGATGTTGAAATTCATGATCGGGATTTGTGGGCTGATTGTGATCCAATGATCAAGATAAAGAAGTTGTCACTTGAAATTTAAACTGTTTTCATGTGATTTTGCCTGATGTTTGAAAAACAATCTGCAACGAACTAGCTGGAGATGAGACAGTCGATGTTGTGGCATTATGATTTATTTCATCCTGATGAAAGATCAAGATAATCAAAATTCATAATCAACCTAGTGGGTGAAAAGAAAGCATCATGATGCTCTCTGTGAAGTGCCCTTGTTAACGAGATCCTTGTTTGAAGTTTATGTTGTCTATTCTTCAGAGTACCTTAATCTTATGAGAGAATGTGCTTTTACTACTGAACTACAGTTGCTTTTAACTCTTAAGGCATGATTGATTCTTGATAACATGTATGACACAAATGAGGGTTCATCATATCATGCATTGAAAAACATTTGTGTATTCTTATGTTTAATTGAAGGACATTCTGTGATGATGCTAACATCCTAAGATTTTCGTATGGGGTGAATGGACTTTGTTCTTCACGTTCCTTTCCACTGCTTGTGTCATTAACTTGATGTCTGCATGCTGTAGGCTTATGCATCTGTTGAAGCGAAGTGGAGCGCCATGTCACAGCTTCCCAAGATACCATCATTTTATAAATTTGTACGAAAGGAGCACTATGCCCAGGAAAACGAATATGACCCACGAATGAAGTACTCGGGAGGTGTCATAGGAAGACAAGATTGTATATCCGAAATAGACTCGAGGAATTGCAGAGTGAGGGAATGGTCAGTTGATTTCCCTCCTGCACTTGAAAGTTCGAGAGTTTCAGTCGACAACTTGTCCCAGCGTAGCCATTCAAATGACATAGTTGGTCACCATAACTTCAGAGAGCACTCAGGTGAAAATACAGCAGTGAACAGCAGCCTATTGACCCAGGCTTGGGTAGATGCTTCCGGGAGTTTGGAAGTTAAAGATTATCATGCCATAGAGAGATGGCAGTCTCAAGCAGCTGCTGCTGGATCTGATTCTTTCCGAGAAAACATGAACATAAATGATGAGGAGGACTCAAATACATACACAAGACCACACACCTCAAAGCACCATAAGGTTCAATGTGAAAGTTCCGTCTCACAGATCACGGTGAACAAGGACTTGAAGGATAGTCAGCAGCGTGGAGCAGATAAAATCAAGCAGGCTGTTGTGGATTATGTGGCGACATTGCTCATGCCCCTTTATAAAGCCAGAAAAATTGATAGAGATGGATATAAATCAATAATGAAGAAGGCAGCCACAAAGGTTAGTGCCCTGTCTTTAGATTATCTGCTCGTGTGAAGTGGGGGTCTGCTTTTAGTGTTGTTTGGTGTCTATTTCAGGTTATGGAGCAAGCAACTGATGCCGAAAAGACAATGGTTGTTCCACAGTTTCTTGATTTCAAGCGCCGAAACAAGGTATCTCTCTTTTTCAGTTTCTGTTATCTGGTGAATTTAAAGAACTACTTCCATTTAACAAAAAAGAAAAGAGAATGTGAAAAGAATGTCATCAGAAATGGAAATGAAGAGAAATACGATGCATCAGCTAGTGAATGAAATTTGGAAGAATTATTTTGATAGTGAAACAAAGGTCTTATCACTAAATGGGGAACCTTATTTGTAGTTAGATGTTAAGCATTATTTATGTTCTTTTAATGCTGTCTAGGATCCTTAAACACCCTTATTGATGAAACACGTCAGTGATAGTCAGAGCTACTTCCAGCTTTTGGTGGATACTGTCTCTTTCTAACTTCTAAGACACTTGTATTTTTGTTTTGGGTTTTTGTACCTTTATTCTGCAGATCCGTGCTTTTGTGGACACACTAATAGAAAGACGCTTAGCGGCAAGGCCAAATTTGAAATCTCGATAGCTCAAATGTCTGACGATTCATAGTAAAATACTGGCAGATCTGGTTGATATGGGATTTTGGATTCGTCTTCCTTCTTGAAGATGCTTCTACAGTAAGGTTCAAGTTATTCCCATATGGACTGGATAAACCATTTTAGCCACTGAACTGGGTTAGTTGCTTTTGTTGTAACTGACTTTGTAGATTGTAAACCACCCTAGAGTTGGCACGTTTAGAGAGAACAGATCGACAATCCCGTTTTTCTTGGGGGACTTTTCCCCGGGCAATAGTCCGAGAGATTGTCCCTAAGCATTTTTCTCTTTTATCTTTTCTAGTCAATCTGTAAATATCAGGAAGATACTCGTGACTCAAAATTTTCAGAAATGGAACTCAATCCTTGCATTTTTGGGGGTTGTCCGAATTTTTTCTGGGTGTTTGGCCAATGTATCAACTGTTAGACGATGGCGATGCAGCATTTAGCTGGAAACTTCCCATGCATCTCCTAGTTTGTCTTGACATCAACGAGGTAAGTAACTTTGTCACTGCTCTCTCTACTGCAACTTTCCTCAATTCTCAGGTGTTGTGGTTCCTGCAGCTCTAGTGTTACTTTTGAATTTTTAATGTCGCCATTCTTATTGACTCCTTTTGGCTCTCGACTTCTTATTCACAGAGGTTGGTGGAAGTGCACAACATTTGTCCATCCTATATAATCTTGATGTTTCTTTCTTCTTGGGGGGGGGGTGCTAAATCAAAGCATACCCCAGAATTCCTAATCCATTGCAGTTTCTCTTTCTCCTTTTACGTCCTAAACCAGATTCTGGTGTCGTTTCACTTGGTCGTGTTGGTATTGGAATTTGCATTGCATTATGTTTCGTTGCGAAGATGGAGTATGGATTCTGAGGTGGGCCACTGACTACGGTCGCTGGCAATTGCTGTCCTTTGTCCTGTCGCTTCCGTAGTAACTCTGTTACTGCAGCGATTATCATTATACGTGGTAAGGTTAGAAGGGTAAATTCACCCCTTGCTCTTTCTGACACCTCCGGTGAAATTTCCTGTCCGTGGCGGACAGGACATTCTCTCACTTTTCTTCCTCCCTGGGGAATAAAGCAGAAATTCGATTTCTATCGATCCTTCTCGTCACTACCCGAAAATCGATAACCAATTAAGGTCGGATCTTTCCCCCCATCCAATCAAACCCAGATCCCGTTCGAGAAGATGTCGTCTCCTTCGTCCTTCAGCGGTGATGAAACCGCTCCCTTCTTCGGGTTCCTCGGCGCCGCTGCGGCCCTCGTCTTCTCCTGTGAGTACCTTATTGTTTGTACTCATATCTAATTTTTTTTCGATTTTGATCGTGTTTTCATGCCAAAGTTTCGATCTTTACGTGTTGGGTGTTGTGGATCTGACCCGGAAGGTTTGGATTTGGGTTACTGCGAGTGGTGATTTATGGCTTGTGGTTTGTGCAGGCATGGGAGCGGCTTATGGTACGGCGAAGAGCGGCGTTGGGGTTGCGTCCATGGGAGTGATGAGGCCCGAGCTGGTGATGAAGTCTATTGTTCCCGTAGTCATGGCTGGTGTGTTGGGTATTTACGGGTTGATCATTGCTGTGATAATCAGCACTGGGATCAACCCTAAGGCCAAGTCCTATTACTTGTTCGACGGCTATGCCCACCTCTCATCTGGGCTTGCTTGCGGCCTTGCTGGTTTGTCCGCAGGCATGGCTATCGGGATCGTTGGTGATGCTGGTGTTAGGTAATTTGGTTGGTGTTGTTGTGGGTGTTTCTTGTGTTTGCTGTGAATATTGGTTTGTTATGTATGATTGATTAAAGTTCTAGGAGATGGATGGAAGAAGGATGCACATGCATGTTTGATTGTGTTATAATTTGTCTGCGGTGAATTGTGCTGCTGCCTGGGGATTATGGAATTGGCATTTAGAATTTGGACAGTAATATGCTTAGAGCAGCAAGAAGCTTTTGTGATTTTTTGCCAGATAGAGATTTCGGATCACCTATAATAGAGAGATTCAACGTATGGATTCACTGACCATAAATGATCGACATTATTGCCTAGAAACTAGTGACCTTGCCTCGCATACCTGTTTCTTGAGTCGTCCTGTGTATCAGATTCACGGTTGGGGTGGCCTTTTTAGACGGCGATTATTGTATGTTTTTATGTCTGTCTGAAGAAATCAGATGCAACTTGGATAGGGAGTCTTTGGCATGCCACAGCGACTTGGACTTTCCATCGGATATGTTTGGTTGAATCTATCTTGTAGAGCTAGTGTTATCAGTGATTAAAAAACTGTAGCCTTTGCATCTGCATGTTCGATGAGTGGTGAATGGTGATGGTGCTGAATCCTTGATCAGTTCATCCCGTAGTCATAAGCTTTGTTGTCTTGCTGCTAGGTGAGCATTTCCAATTACTTTACTCAGCGACGAACTTTTTGTGCAGAGCTAATGCCCAGCAACCGAAGCTCTTCGTGGGGATGATCCTCATCCTCATCTTCGCGGAAGCTCTCGCCCTATATGGCCTCATCGTCGGGATCATCCTATCTTCTCGAGCCGGTCAATCCAGAGCTGATTAGCGGGGGGGATCTTTCTCCGTGGCAATGGCAATTATCCCCGTCTCTTGTCCATTAGGGATTTATGATAGAATCCGCAGAAAGAGTTATGCTATTCATCTTAAGTTGTGATTGGACGCCGGTTGTTGGCCGACTTACCTCATACAATTGATCTCTTCTAATGGCCCGAATACATTACACGGGCTTCTTGCAATTACCTAGTTCTGTGTTTCTTACGACCTTTTATTGCATAAATTAAATTTTCATAGGTGAGGCCCCCGGACGGTTGTCTAACACTACGGGCTCAATTTGAGTTCTAGAATAAATGGTCCTGCCCAAAAAAGCCCAATTTTACTAATGGGCTTGGTAGGCCCATTAGAGAGAGGCGCCCCTAGTGCCGTCATTGTTTACGTCATCAGAGATTGACTAATCAGATCTCCGTATAATTGAATCAAGCTATATATATATAACCTCAATTTGTTTCGTGCACAGCACTCTTTAACACAAACATATCTATGAATAATTCGCTTCGCGTTTTACGTCAACGGAATTATACGAACATTCACGAAACGAGCATTGCGTCGTCTCGGTTTACCCCCAACTTTGCCGGGCCGAAGAAAATGGCGGAAGGATTCTCCAAGTCCGACCTTCGATCGTCCCCCGCCGCGGAAGCCCCGTCGACCAACGCCCGATCCTGGTGGCCGTCCCTTCTCCGGTGGATCCCTACCTCCACCGATCACATCATCGCCGCCGAGAAACGCCTCCTCTCCCTCGTCAAGTAAACCGTCGTCGTCGTCGTCGTCGTCCGTTTCCGTATTGATCGGGGTTGAATTCGGCATGCATTGGTGTTTGAATTGATTTGATTGTTTCGATCTCTTCAGGACTCGTTACGTGCAGGAGAAAGTCAATATTGGCACCGGACCGCCTGGGTCCAAGGTTCGGTGGTTCAGGTCCACGAGCGACGAGCATCGGTTTATCAATACAGTTACCTTCGACGGTAGAGATGATTCGCCTGTTCTTGTTATGGTCCATGGTTATGCTGCTTCCCAGGGTTTCTTCTTCCGGAATTTTGATGCCCTCGCGAGTCGGTTTAGGGTGATTGCGATCGATCAGTTAGGGTAAGGTTCTTTTGTTGGCTTTGAAGATGGAGGAATTTGTCTTTCGCAGAAATTTCCCATATTTTTCACAATAATGTGCTATATCGACATTTGCTGGGAATTCGTATTCTTACTATGTTGTCGACAGAATTTGTATTTGTTTAGCAATGAACATTAGCAGGTGCAATGTACTCGTGATGGGAACATATTTTTACTAGTTATTAGCAATTTATCGGGCATATATGTCCAGTCTCTTTTAATAGTCAGATAAATGAAGGTTTTGCCTGATAAGAGCATTTAACTTCCTGCAGTTGGGGTGGCTCCAGCCGGCCTGACTTTACATGCAAAAGTACTGAAGGTTAGTGGCTGTCAAATCAAACCTCGGTTCTTGGCGAATTCCACGATATTTACCTGTCTGCTCCACCTACCGACCAGAAACGGAGGCATGGTTTGTTGATTCCTTTGAAGAATGGCGAAAAGCCAAAGCTATCACAGACTTCGTATTGCTGGGACATTCTTTTGGGGGGTATGTTGCCGCTAAATATGCGCTTAAGGTTGGTGAACAAATTACCCTTATCCCATGCAAATTACTGAAACTCAAAGCCTATAGCTGACCGCTTACACCTCTTCTATGCTGCTGCAGCATCCCGAGCATGTTAAGCACTTGATATTAGTTGGACCTGCAGGCTTTTCCTCAGAATCCGATGGTAGATCAGAGTGGATCATGCGATTTAGAGCTACCTGGAAAGGTGCCATCATGAATCATCTCTGGGAGTCTAATTTTACACCTCAGAAGGTCATAAGGTAGAATTTCTCCATGCATGTTATTCATGCATTTTCTGTTTGGAATTGATGGACAAACTTTCCAAGTTTGTTCATTTAGTATTGTCCTGTCAAATTTATGTAGCTTTTGTGAACATTCTACAGAGGACTGGGCCCTTGGGGACCAGATGTTGTTCGTAATTATACTAGTGCTAGATTTGGTACCCATTCGAACGGCTCAACATTGAATGATGATGAGTCCAAATTGTTGACAGGTTTGTTTCCTCAGTCAGCGTGTTTAAGGTTGAGATTGATGGTATTTTATCCTTTTTCTTTTTGGCTACTTGAGGAACATACATAGTCGACTAACACTGATGGTTGCATTTCAGACTATGTATATCACACTCTGGCTGCTAAAGCTAGTGGTGAGCTCTGTTTAAAGTACATATTCTCTTTTGGAGCATTTACCAGGTCTCCACTTCTTCAAAGGTACTGTGATCCTAGCATCATAATCTCCTAAAAATCCCCATGCAGACCTTTGGCTCTGAGCTGTTCACTTTGCCTCCGTAGATCTCTGACGTTGAACTGTCCGCTTAAGTTGTTACTTTAGAGTGTGAAAGCTATAGGTTAGCAAAATCTCTGGTGTGGGTTTAATATTAAAAAAGATAAAGTTGTGTCTGGATCAATATTTTCCATTTTGTGAGAGGTGATGAAGATGCACCAGATTAGCTCAGTGACTAGATAAAGGAATTATCCTTCAAGGAAAGAACCGATGCTTAGAATGCAAATTTAGTATCAGTAAATTAGTATATCCGAGGCTGTGGTATCACGTTACAATGGCTTATCAGAAGTTGAATAGAAGCATCATGAAATTTGTTTCTTGTCCAATTACATTGAGTGAAGAGAAATACTGCATGACCTGACTGAATCCCTTTTACTTTGCAGCGCATCACAATGGAAAGTGCCAACAACGTTTATATATGGCTACCAAGACTGGATGAATTATGAAGGGGCCCAAGAAGCACGAAAAGATATGAAAGTTCCGTGTGAAATCATTAGAGTGCCCCTGGTTAGTCACAGGCTTTCTTTCCCCCCTCCCGTTTTCTCCCTGCTCATGTGGCCTCTACCTGAATTTTGGTTAACATGTCTTGCGGTTCATTCTAATCCGGGAGTTTCTATTGCAGGGCGGGCATTTTGTTTTCATCGATAATCCTTCGGGCTTCCACTCTGCCGTATTCTATGCCTGCCGCAAGTTTCTCTCGCCAGACCCGGATAGTGAGACCTTGCCGGAAGGCCTGACCTCTGCCTAGGAGGGAAAATGCACTTGATGTATATTGAGTGTATAGTATGAATTTCCTAATTAGATTATATGTGTCCATGCATCATGAAAGATTATTAGTCTTACAAGTACCATTCGTAGCCCATGTAGTATTATGTACTAAGCATACAGTTTAAACAAATGCATTCACATGTACATCAAAAAATAAGGGCTGAAGAAGAAAATTCTTCAAAAAAAATAAAAAATAATTCGGTTGCTGGGACTTGAACCCGGGCCTTTCGGGTGAGAGCCGAATACCCGGGTCTTCTCATACCGGATCGCCTACTAGCATTCGCCGCAGAATTTTCTTGCTTTTCCAGTTGATTGTTACTTGAGTACCCCTTGCTTTCCTAGTTGATTATCGCTTGATCACCTCCTTGCTTTCTCAGTTGACTGTCGCTTGATCACATCAACCCTCGGGTAACTGCTTCGTCCGCAAGCTGGAAGTGGCCAGCCATGGCAAAAGATTGAATGGATTTGAGGTTCCTTGCCTTATTGTTGCCGCTAATGATGATCTAGATCCATTTCCGATGGCTATACAAGACTACCAGGGTAAGTTGTATCTATGCTGCGTTCATTATCAATGGAATTCGCATTCTGTGCCCAACATGTTATGCCTTTACTTGCAGGTCGCCAGGATATGGGATTGAGCCCCCCCCCCCCCCCCCCCCCCCCAACCAATTGGCACAAAATTAGCTTCTGCATCTTCTCCGCAGAATCAACACCGAAAGCCCGACATGATCCTGAATTTAGATGAAGTCATCTATTTAGAAAACATTAATAAACTATCAACACCTGAATCAACATCGAAAGCCCGACATGTCTCTGATTTGAGAAGTCATCTATTTAGAAAACATTACTAAAAAATCAATCAAACATACAATGTCCAGTACATTCTTCCCAACCCCAGTTGTCCATTCTCATTTTACTTACATTCCGTTTGTGTGCACAACAGGTTGTTTCTTCCTTGTGTATTTTGAATTTTGATGCACTGGGCATGCGATGCTGATTATGGGCGACTTTATGCAGAGGCAGAGAACAACAGGATTGTTGGATGGTCAGATTAAGTGGTGATGTCAACACATGACCGCAAAAACTTAGATTTGAAGTCTCTGGGAATTTTCTGCTCTTCCTGTCGTCCTGTCTAGTGAAGATCTGTACGCAAGAGCAACAAGTTGTTTCAAGGGTCCAAGGTGAAGGACATCGTCGCCTTCTTCCGCTCGGATGAGTGTCATGCTGTTTCTCGAGACTCAGGCTGCGGCCCCTTCCTGCTTTGTGGCCGCGTACGCATACATCAACAGGTTCCTCCATCGAATCCAGGGGTGAGAAAAAAATATCCTTTTGGAGCAATGAATGGTATGCTATCACTAATCTCAAAAACAGCTTTGGAGCTAAATCAATGATTATTTTCGCCCGCGGGGGCCATGACAATGCATATTTTGCGAAAGTGGGGAGGAATTGGTACTGCAGAAATCATTAAAATGGGAAACAATCAACTCATTTGAAAACACCTTCATCAGCACCATCAAATCCCATATAGCTAGGACAAAGAGGGGATCTACGCCATCAGTGCAAGAAAACTAATGGTCAGGAGGTTGATCAAGTGGCCTAAGAATGTGCAATCTTCAGTGTTGTTTGAGAACCCAGTGGTGATGGGAAGGCATCAAAAATTGCCCAGTCCATGCTTTCAAATTCGCACGAGAGTAAAGCTGCTTTACAGAAGAGGTATCAAAGATCAACCGGAGGAGTTTTTCCTTGAAGCATAAACTTGAAAGGCAGCTAGTCCAACTAAACCGACAGCAGCCCCGACTGTCGAGACTCGAAAGAAACGTGAACCAAGAAACATCAGTTAGCTTAGCGGGATTCGTAAGCCAGTAAAGATGTCTTCCAAGGCTATTTCATGTTTCTTGCTATATTTCAAAAAGGAAAAAGAAAAAAACCCTGCAGGTAGAAACATCCGGTCGCCGGGATATACATTAACTATGTGCTCGACATTGACGAAGAACAAATATACCTGAAACAATCATGAGAGAACGGTTGATGAGCCTGTGGTAATGTTTGCGGTTCCTCCCTGCTTCAGTTTCCGGGATGCTCAGGTGAGGTTGCTCTGCTGCATTCACAATCCTTAGGAAAACATTGTTGAAATCACCTAATTTTGTGCTGATAGGAATGGGGGGCTCAATTCCCATATCCTGGGTAACCTGCAAGTAAAGGCATAACATGTTGGGCCACAAAGTGCGCACTCCATTGATAACGAACGTAGCCAAGATACAACAACTTACCCCGGTAGAATCTTGTATAGCCATCGGAAATGGATCTAGATCATCATTAGCGGCAACAATTAGGAAAGGAACCTCAAATCCAGTCAACTCGCCATGGCTGGCCACTTCCACAAGCAATTCAGTAGCCCTTTTCCATGAAGACTCGTCCGAGCTGAAAATATGAGAATAAATTGATGAGAAAAATCTAATTTCTTCCCCAATGCTGGAAGTCATGTGCAACACTTTATCACAAGATTTCCCAATAAGAAGAGCATCAACAATTTAATATGTATGTAAATGTGTCTGCACATCATAAAAACAAACAGTGGCCGTGTCCAACAGCAACCTCTCAAAATCCAATGGGGAAGAAATCTTCACCGCGGCTAGCCCTCCCCCAATCATACAGGACCAATCCTGGTTCATGAAATGCCACGGAAGCCTCCTCGGAACGGCTCAGAGTGATCAGGTTGTATCCATTTCCCTTCAACTGGACGAGGAGGGGGGCGAAATCTTTGTCGGCCGAGATGAAGATGATGGTGGCAGGAGGAGGATCTTCGTAAGCGAATCTGAAGACCCTGATCATGGCGATTCGGTAGGCTTCGTAGCCATCACGAGGTCCCAAATAGCAGAAAGACAAATAACGGTCGCAGCATGCGTCCTCGAAATCATCCCTCTCTTCACTCTCGGGCTTATTCTGACCAAGGCATGCATCTGCTTGGTTGTAGTTGGCGTAATTCTCCGCACACATTACCAGGTAATCGTCCCAGGAATCCCCATCAAAATGCACAAAATAAACAAGGGAATCTTCAAACAGACGGTGGAGGCCTCCTCCTCCGGCCACGGAATGTAAAAGTCCATCCAGCTGATCTACAGTAGGCAAGGTGCCGATTTCGTACATGTAGAAGGCGACAGGTCTGATGAGCTGCGCACCCAAAAAAAACCCTAATCAGATCAGATCAAAGAACCCTAACAATTGACAACTCGGGGGAGAAAAAGAGGAGACCGCGACCATCTTCCTCCATCCGACTCCTCGAGAATTTCACAACTCCGCGACGATGGCGTTCGTTCTTACTCGTACCGTCGTCTCTTTCGGGATTTGATTTCCTGACAACTTTAGCAGGTAATGAAACATGGGCTTTACAGTTGTTTTCCCACGGGCCCAATTCTTGCTTTGTAAACAGGACGGTGCTCTACGACCTGTGGAGATTGAAGGTTTGTTCTCTATACGGCCCCTGAATGGTACTTTCGCGGTTTAATGCTCGCCTCTAATTTTCTTCGAGTGATTTTTTTTAACTCTATTTCATGCTAATATTATAAAATAATTATCTTCTGAACTTAGTTACTGTATTTTTAATTAATGTTATTCATAAATGTGAGGATTTGAAACATGAATGTTGATATAATTAATTTATATTCTGTTATTAACTTTCAGCACCTGGAATGAAGCTTCTTACAGTGACGCTGCTGAGAAAACTACACTGGGAGTATTCTCTCTTGACGGATTTTTGTCTCGGGCACTTAAGTACTCGAATATGGTTCACTATTTTTTCATGTGGGAGATAAATCTCCTTGTTTTACTTGGGAGCTAACATCTATTTCATTGTTTTTTCTTCTTTTTCGATGAATATTTCTCTAGAGTCTCTTCATGTTTTAGTTATTCATCAATTAGCTGACGTTCTAATAACATGTTCTTTCTACCAAATGGTCAAATGATTGCTTGGCAGAAACTTTTGTATAGCTTAACTAGTTAGGTTTCAGTTTGTGCTACATGTTTATGCTTAAAATATGGATCACGCCAGTTATAAAAGTATTAATCTAACGATTTATTTGTTGGTGCAGTGGGCGCTGACGACACTCTTAAACCCGGCCAAAAGCTCGGAGAATCTTGTGTGTAGGATATCTTGGCGATATTTCATCGGCCGTCCATATTATCAACTTGGCTACTTCTCTATGTTCGTCCCCATATTTAATTTTGATTTTATTCTTACATGACTCTTACTTTGAAGTTGTCTGAAGGAGTCACTGAACACGGTCTAACTTTGACAGGCTTCCCCTTTCTCCACGCATTATTCATAGAGAAAGGACGGCTTGAGACCACATTCACGGTGCTCTGTAAGTTTGGATACGATAATGATATCAAGCTGCCTGCCAATCTGATCCCAGTCCCTGTGAAAAAGAGTCCTGATCAGGTATCTTTAAAGACATATGCTTTCCACTACTCAATTTTCCTTTAGGAATTGCGATTTTCCATGGTGTGAAAATTATCCTTCTGGTTGAGGCTGCTCTTGCTCGAGAATTTTAATTTGTGCAGAGTGTAGTCTCTTCTGGGTTTACATAAGCTACAGGGTAATAGGAGGTTTCCTTAACAATACGTCTTCATAGGAAGTAGCTTCATTACTTGCTTCCTTAAATGTTGCGGATGCGGCTCCAGTTGCGGGATCTATTGCGGGCGGCTCCAGTTTCTGGCAATGCTGAGGCTGTTGAAGGGCACACGTCTGTGAGCGGGTCGTGTCTGGCAGACAGATCCCAAGAGTTTGTTGAGTCACCCTCGTTAGGCCTGAGAGATATCTCAGTCTGATCCGTCCGTCCAGTAAAAAGCATTCACTTTCTTGGTGTAAACCTCCTAATGTACCATCTCATTCTCCATCTCGCTCTCTCTCGATATATGTATACAGAGTGGTATATTTACTATGATCGCCGTTTGTGCTTATGGTTTCAATCTTCTGTTACTGCCAGTATTTTTTCTACTGTTACGATCCGATGCTGCTTTTCTCCTTCAGTGATGAATTGACGCCACCAATACAATTATTGTCTGGGCAAACTAGAGAATACATACATCAGAGAAATAAGAAATTTAGCAAACTACCTTTTCCAATATCCTCATAGGTTGTTACATTGTCTTAGGAAATGCTCCTAGGTTGTGTTGCTGTGAAATGATTAGAGTCAAATAGAGAAGGTGTTTGTTCAGGATTCTCATAATAGCAACCAACATAACATTTTTCGGTGAGGAGGTAGCAAGGCTGCTATAATTTCTCCAATCTTCAGAACAAATGAATTTAGATTCATCTTGGTTATTACAGCTGCTATTTCTGGACCAATTTTGAAGGCTTCATTCACAGTGTATCCTCTCAACAGCACAAACACGCTTTACTATGAGAACTGAGCGACAAAAGCATAGTCTATATCAACAAATCTCTTTGCAAGGACGCATTGTCTATGTATAAGAACGCACATCACCTCGAGATTCAAAAAACAAAGATCGAGACGGAAACGGGGACCATAACTACCGTGGAAGCTACGGTAACAAACATCATCGTTGGGGACGGGAGGGGCCGGTGAAGGCTAAAATCCCGGACACGAGACTCCCGTGAATCCTTCAGGATGACTTTAAAACATGATTTTCCTTCTGATAAACAAAAGAAACTACAAATAAATAACAAAAACTTATGTGAAGAAGTAAAATAACTTGCGCTACGCTAATGCTATGAAGTTGCCAGTTTTACCTTACTTTGTTGCTTATTATGAGAAAAAGAAGAATCAAGCTTGAGCGAGTAACAAAATGTATAGAAAGCAGAGTTCACCCCCTTCCGTTCGTCGCTGCGACTTTTTGGCGAGGGAAAGTTAGCCGAGGAGAACATTTTGTATCGTACAAACATACATCTAAACTCTTCAAATGGAGCATGCTGCCTAACCAAAATTGGCTTGCCAAAATTAGCAATGTTTCCACGGTTCTACAAACAAGTGATAATGTGAAGTTATATGGGAGTGGCTTTTGTGACCAGCCACATTTTGGTGAAAAGAAAATTGATGGGAAAGCGAGTTCTACGGGCAAAATAAAACTGGTTGACAAAAGAGGAACTAGCGGAGTTCTTCCTCGAAGCATACACTCGATACGCAGCTAGTCCAACTAAACAAACAACAGACCGGCAATTGTGATTTGAAAGAGATTCCATGTTCTGGCTAACCCGAAAGGAGAGGTGCGACTTGTTGGGCCACAAAGCAGAAACTAAGTTGATAACGAGGGTGGCCAAGATACAACAGGTTACCCTGGTTAGAGTCTTGTATAGCCATCGGGAGCGGATATAGATCATGTTTAGTGGCAAACAATAAGGCGAGGAACCTCGAATCCAGTCAACTAGCCATGGCTGGCAAGTTCCACAAGTAATTCAGTAGCTACATGGGATTTGATGGTGCTAATGAAGATGCGCTGTTGTGCAGGATACGTGTAATAAAAATTTTGCTAGGAGGTTGTCATAATGTTTGGACTGTCTGCCTTACAAAATTGTTCCCCTCAGATGCTCTGTTTCGGCACCACCGGTTGGTTATTGCCTCTCAAATATCACCGGGACCATTACTTGAGAATTTGCTAGAAGCACAGGAAAACCGTAGACGAAAGAGAGCCGGGGCTCCATTCATGGTATCGACATGGTTGAGTCTCTTCTGGGTGGTGTTAAGCCAACGTCCTTTCCTTCCGAATATTCTGGTGGAGGGATCAATGGTTTTCACCATCTGCTGCCATCTCTAGCTGCAGACAAGAGCCCTAAAAGATCTCCACGGGCTCAAGAAATCTGAAATCGACAAGGAACATGAAGTTACTTCCCCTGCATACTTGGTGGCTGTCCTGGTAGAGGAGGAGGCTGACTTTGGAGTTTGACCTTGATGATGTCGAAGTGGTGCCCACATATCAGTTGCTCTGCTCAGCCGACGGTCCCTGAGATAAAATCTTTTGCGACTTTCCCCATCTGTAAAATCCAACCCTACGAATGAATAACCTGCTTTTTCTAGGGAAATAATGAAGGATCAGCCGCGAATCTCTCATTTTGAGACCCAACAGAAAGTCCATTTCATGGAAACAAGCAAGAACCTTCATTTTAGGTGACATCCAGGATGCAACCAAAGCCTAAATAAAAGTTACATGGCGAAGGATCTTACGAGCATGCAGTTCTACCAAAGTCATATATTGCCCTTCCCCATTATGCATAATGAATATATAGATTCCAAGGATCAATGGCCTCGAGCTGGTGAATAAAGACGAGTGTTTGATCGAGGCACTTGGAGGGGTGGTTGAAGAAAATAGAGGGAGATTCACAGGAGGAAGCCGATTGTCCGAACACGTTCAGCGTTCGAATTGTGTCGATGGACTATTACATGGCCCCCAATAAGGATAAATTGCCTCCCACTGCCACGGACTTGAATTTTTTTTGTTGTAAACTTTTTATTTTTATTCTTTGGTTTTGTGTCAGATTGCTAAATCAAAGGTTGGAAACATGAGACCACTTTATAATAGTCGGGCTATGTCAAGTTGAGAGACCGTATGACGACACTGAGTCAAGCATACGAAAGAGAAATATCCATGTCGATTTTTCAAGTGAATAAGCTGTCCCTGTTGATTACAATATTGACCGCCCGTGATGGGAAGTTCTGTTGAAGATGGTGGATTCAAGTTCGTCGAGCACCCTCCTGCCGCCACCAGGTTGTTTGGATTTGACGGCATTGGTGTTCTGATGATGGGTTTAATTTTGATCTGAGGAGGGGTTGTTTGGAGCGCAGACACAACAGATCCAAAGACATCCCTCGTGATGATCTGCAGAGCGAAATCAACACGGTAAACATACCTGAATCAACTGCAGGGGACAGCAAACAGGGGCAATACCTTGCCAGATCCACGGGAGACCCATATCCAGTCCAAGAGCAACAAATCAGGAAATTGGCAGTAACCGCTGGCGGCGGGATCAGACAAAGGGAGGACGTGCGCCTGCCTGGACCCAATTTGTTCAAACACATAAAAGAAAGTTCGATGACGCTCGTCAGTAGAAATAAGCACCACGTCGGTACGACGACTTTGATGCTTGAGACCAAAAGAGACAGGGTCACGGTGAATCTGCTTGTAGAGAGGGTAAGCTCCATCAACAACACGAAGCTTCGCGCCGTCACCTTCCCGAGGACGCAGCGGGTGGGTTTTGGAATCGAGGAAGTGAACGCGCAGGGCAGCGATGATGTTGTCGAGAATGTCTCCAGGATTCACACCATCAGGCCCGTGTTAGGCCTAAGAGATCTCTATGTGGTTATAATGTAAACCTCCTTATGTACTGCCCCGTTTGCCATCTCTCTTCGTCTCTATGTATACAGCCATGGTCTATTTAAGAGGACAGCCTTTTGTGCTTATGGATTCACTCTCTTGATACTGCCAATATTTTTCTCCTGTTACTATCTGCTTTCTTCCTTCGCGGATGAATTGTGGATTTTTATGGAATGTATGATGCAGCCTTTTCTTGAAGTTCCAGAAGAGAAAGTGCGAAAGAACCAACACTGAATGGACTAACAGACACAGAAAGGCCTCCTAAAAAAAAAGAGAAAAAGGGAACTAGAGAAGACAACCCCTTTTTTTACAACAGAACCCAAGCAAGCAGCACCGATTGACAACTCGGGAGAGAAAAAGATGAAGAACTTGAGCTGATTCCAATGGGATACAGGGCGAGGGCGACCATCTTCCTCCATCCGACTCCATTGGCATACATGATCACTTGCAAGGTCCCCCTTTATCCCGAGCCTTTTGATAAATCTCGTCCCATAGGCATACGTGCGAAGCATAGGGCTTAACATTTTGAGGTATCTCGGCTTCGTTGTTTCCAATCAATATAAATGGCATGTCGATAGAACTTATTTTATCTGCAATGTCAACAAAAATGTCATCGGTAGAAATAAGTACAACAGCACCATTTGGATTACTCTCCATAAAATAAGTCATCTCTGAGATGAGCCTTTTGTTCACGTCTTCGTCTGTATCCCTCGTAAAAATTGGCAGATACACGGCTCCGAATTCTTGAATCTTTTTCATTTGAGAATTATCTTTGTTAAATAATTCCGAACAAAAGATGTCCGAAATTTCTAGGCTCGTATAATAGGATCGGACGAAATTCGAAATTCCATAATAAGCAGATTGAAGATTCATATATTCTGTGACCGAGCATTCTCCAACATTCCAAAAGACGGAAGCATTCTTCCTGGAGCACTTTTCGCCGAAGCTTTTGTCCCAGAAGCCGAACCCCTCTTCATGATGACTTCTCGAAGTCCTGCATCACGAAAAGTTGGCCAAATCAAAGCTAAGCCATCACCCACGTCCAGTTTGTTTTCATTCTATACATGCATGGGCAAAATCAACCACTCCAAGATCATACAACTGCTGCCCAACACTCGACGAGGATGCAAGAAAATGGAATGAACCAACACCTAATTCAAAGAAGGATGCTTCACTGTGGGTGACTATAACTAGACGATTGAATGCTAAGGAATACTTACAGTAGCAGCTTCATTCAAGGGTAAGCGATGTAAGTAAAAGAATTTAATAAAGCTTTATCAACAATTATGTAATTGTTGGAAATGCCCAGTAGGTACCCGTTTTATCAACACACTTGTTGGAAATTCACATAATACAAGTGAGCCTCCAGCGTCACACACAATCCATTAAGAACAATTTGGCCACCAACATGCACGACTCCAGCATGAGTTTGACTCCACTCATCTTCAATAAATACATCTTGTGACAAAATAGAATCACCTTTTTAAAGTTTCATTCATCCTATTCAACAACTCATCATCATGACAAATAATAAGTAACCGTAATAATAAAAAAACGAACGAAATAATTATACGAAAAGCATTTTAAAACTTTCGTAAACGAAAATTATCGATTTAAACGATACGATCACAAACTAGCTCTGATACCACTGTTGGGTTTCCACCGGGCGCAGCGGAAGCTCGTTTCGAAAAAAAAAACTGTCTGAAACACAGTCCCGGATCTATGTGATACGTATAAATCGAATAGTAACGTTAAATAAAACATACATTGTTGTTGCGAACGCTAGCTTCAAGAGTCCTAAATGTGACTCCTCTAGAAGTATCCACGCACACGTCAAACGAACGATCTTAAACTCTCACTTGGGTACTAGCCCCTCGGAGTTCTTATAAACTTTTCTTTCGGAAGCAACAGAATTCTCGGTCCAATGTATCGAGAGTTTTTCAATCGATAAAAAACTCGAAATCAATCGTTTGATTTCAGAATTTATAGGCTGAGGAAACCGCCTTTGTCAAATATTATTTAATAATATAATATATTAAAATATTAATAATATAATATATTTATATAATCGATTACGCACGTCTTTTCGTATACATAATCGATTACGCACGCCTTTTCGTACGTGTCATACTTATCTATTCGCGTACGCCTTTTCTTACGCGTCATACTATTCGACCATTTTAAATCCAAAACTAGAATTTTGTGATTCCGATATTTTAGAATACATTTGTAATTCAACAAATTCTAATTCTGAACTTATAACTTTTAATTATAATATCCATTAGAATTAAACAGTTAATGTTCATGTCGACGTGCTTTTGCGTGCGACCCTCTAGGTTCTATATACGAAGGCAGTGTACATCAATACACAGACTGAGGTAACCGTCTAGCAACAGTTTTCAGCCATCCAACGTAATAGAATATTGGTCATGAACCAAAACCACATTTAACCGATTACTGTGTAATTCAATCTCTTCATCTAACCGACATCCCGATTAATTTAGTGCATCATGCATCATCACCGAATTAATCATTCTACTTGATTTCTAAGATATAATAGATCTTAACTTGAATGATTAACATTCCTCCACGGCCGTGTATTTAAAATCACAAATATCTCAATCAAGTGGCCAGGATGTCAACTCTCTAATCCAAGAGAGCGATGAATCCTATATTGACTCAACACTATCCTCTCTACGCTTTGTTGCTCACCCAATAACCGTATTACTTACAATCCGATTAAAGACTGCTGTTAACGGCATCAAAGTAGACAACTCCACGCATAGAATAAATGAGGTCTCAAATCAGGAGATTAGTTACACTCGTTCAACAAGAGAAACAACCAATGACGCTTAACATGTGGTATTCTCTATGCACGGGTCGTGTCCAGTGTACCCCAAACATGGGCTTGGACATCCATCCCTTGGTCTAACTTGACCTAAGTTATACTCGGCGTTGATCTAGATGTTCATGTCCCCTCTAAACATCTATCCGATCAATGACAATTTTAGATTGACAAATAATCAGGGACTTTACCGTAAATTAATTACGAGCAGAAAAGTAATTAATAAACAGTAAATACTTGCCTTTATTAACAACTATTCACATATATTACAAAGTGTCTTGGCACATATGTGCACACACTAACAGTTCCGAGGAGGCTTCCATGGCATTTCATGAAGCAGGGTTGGTCCTGTATGATTGGGGGAGGGCTAGCCGCGGTGAAGGTTTCTTCCCCATTGGATTTTGAGAGGTTGCTGTTGGACACGGCCACTGTTTGTTTTTATGAAGGCATGTAATTTTTTTTTTTAATTTTATTTTGGACAGAGAAGTACATGGATGGAACTCAGTGTTTGTATGGATTGGATTTTCTTTCTGATGATGAAGCTTGCCAAGTACGGCTGGGGCACATAAGCTAAAAATGGTCACATAGCATGTAGGCAATTTTATCTTTATGTGGTCTGTACATTTTATTTACACATCCCTTTGTGATACTTTGGGCAGAGATTTTGGTTTTCACGACCTGACTTTGTCTCAATTCAGGATCATACCGGGCACATTCTTGGTTTAGATTCTGCCGAGAAGATAGAGAAGCCCGAGAATGAAGAGAGAGATGATTTCGAGCTGCTACCGTGATTTGTCTTTCTGCTGTTTGGGACGTCGTGGCTACGAAGCCTGCCAAGTCGCCATGTTCAGGGTCTTCAAATTCACTTACGAAAATCCTCCTCCAGCCACCACCATCTTCATCTCCGCCGACAAGGATTTCGCCCCCGTCCTCTTCCAATTGAAGGAAGATGGATACAACCTGATCACCATGAGCCGTTCCAAGGAGGCTTCCACAGCTTTTCGTGAAGCAGGGCTGGTCCTGTATGGTGAAGGCCTGAATTGAATGCAATGCAACAACCATCCCACTAAATTCCAAGGTTTTAGTCTCTACTCGTGACTTGTGTCTGTCCCTTGAATACGTCGGGGAGCTCTCATTGAAATCACTTATATCCAAAATCGTGCAAACATTACTAATGTTAGCATGCTCTCTTTGAAATCACTTATATCCAAAACCGTGCAAACATTAATAAGGCCAGCATGCTCCAGAGTTTGGATTTATGTCCGTTCGGTAGCAAACGTTCCACTGGGCTAACTTTCCCTCGCCAAGAAGTTGCGGCGACGAACGGAAGATGGTGAACTGCTATATAAGTTGTTTTGTATTCATTGTACACTCGCTCATTGTTTCTCTCCATCACAACAAGCAATTCAGTGAAGGTAAGTTAGTATGACATGGATTAGCGTGTCTATCATAAGTTATTTTATTTTTCGACGTAAGCTTTTGTTGTTTATTTGAACTTTCGTTTTGATTACGAGGACAAGCATGACTTGGAGAAGTCACCATGAAGAGGGGTTCGGCTTCTGGAACAAAAGCTTCGGCGAGAAGTGCTCCACGCAAGAATGCTTCCGTTTTCTGGAATGTTGGAGAATGCCCGGTCCCAAAATATATGAATCTTCAATCTGCTTACTATGGCATCTCCAGTTTCGTCCGAACATATGACACGAGCCTAGAAATTTCGGACATCTTTTGTTCGGAATTCTTCAACAAAGATAATTCTCAAATGAAAAAGATTCAAGAACTCGGAACCGTGTATCTGCCAATTTTTACGAGGGATACAGACGAAGACGTGAACAAAAGGTTCATATCAGAGATGACTTATTTTATGGAGAGTAATCCAAATGATGCTGTTGTACTTATTTCTACCGATGACATTTTTGTTGACATTGCAGATAAAATAAGTTCTATCGGCATGCCATTTATATTGATTGGAAACAACGAAGCCCGAGATACCTCAAAATGTTAAGCCCTATGCTTCGCACGTATGCCTATGGGACGAGATTTATCAAAAGGCTCGAGCTAAAGGGGGACCTTGCAAGTGATCATGTATGCCGATGGAGTCGGATGGAGGAAGATGGTCGCCCTCGCCCTGTACCCCAATGGAATCGGCTCAAGTTCTTCCTCTTTTTCTCTCCCGAGTTGTCAATCGGTGCTGCTTGCTTGGGTTCTGTTTGTAAAAAAGGGGTTGTCTTCTCTAGTTCCCTTTTTCTCTTTTTTTTTGGGGAGGCCTTTCTGCGTCTGTTAGTCCATTCAGTGTTGGTTCTTTCGCACTTTCTCTTCTGGAACTTCAAGAAAAGGCTGCATCACACATTCCATAAAAATCCACAATTCATCCGCGAAGGAAGAAAGCAGATAGTAACAGGAGAAAAATATCGGCAGTATCAAGAGAGTGAATCCATAAACACAAAAGGCTGTCCTCTTAAATAGACCATGGCTGTATACATAGAGAGGAAGAGAGATGGAAAACGGGGCAGTACATAAGGAGGTCTACGTTATAACCACAGAGAGCGAATGCTTTTTAATGGGACGGACGGAGATCTCTTAGGCCTAACACGGGCCATTCAACAAACACCTTGGATATGTCCACCACCGGAGCCCGACGAGTTCACAGACGTGGTGCTCCCTTCAACAGCCACAGCATCGCCAGCAACTAAAGCCGCAGCCGCGATAGATATAACGTCATCCTTAGTGATGATCTGCCGAGCGAAATGAACATAGTAAACAAACAGGATGCAACTGCAGGCGCATGGGACAACCAAACGAGGGCAATTCCTTGCCAGATCCCCTGGAGACCCACAGCCAGTCCAAGACCAAGAATTCAGGATTAATGTGGCAAATTCTGGCGGTGGGATCAGACAAAGGGACGAAGATTGCCGCCCGACACCCAACTACGTCAAATAAATAAAAGACTTTTTGAAGACGACCGACAGTAGAAATAAGCACCGTGGCGGTACGACGACCTTGATGCTCGAGACCAAAAGAGAAGGCGTCACAGAGAATCTGCTTGTAGAGATGGTAAGCTCCATCAACATCACAAAGCTTCACGCCGACACCTTCCCGAGGGCGCAGCGGGTGGGCTTTGAAATCGGAGGGGACCCCGTAGACGAAGAACGACTCGAGGACGTAATCGGGGAAGTGAACGCGCAGGGCGGCGATGATGTCGTCGAGAATGTCTCCGGGATTCACACCATCAGGGATAGGACACGAGATCGTGTCCCAGAAGATCCCCAGGGAGGGCGGCTGCAGCTTCGGCTTCTTCATCACCACCTTCTCCATCCGTCGCCTGGTGTGTTTCCATAGCTACCTCCTTACAGGGCTTCTCCCACTTCGGGCCTACATTCGAGATCATGGACATAGATTTTTGTTGCTAAACAGGTGGGTTTGAAATTCATTTTGTTTGATAAATGAATCGAGATCATGTGACCTCGCTACCTTTATTCGATCGACATTCTTATTATTGATGTCGTGCTTAGTTTCCTCAAAACATTCAGTTCCGCGAGGATTTTAACGAAGGCTCACATTTTCACTCCGATAGGTCCTTCAGATATCTTTCCACTTCCAGTGCTCTCACACAAAAGTCTACGACATCCTGCAGCGAGGATCGTGGAGAGGGCAGTACTTCTAGGAGCACCAATTTCAATCAAGGACGAAAACTGGGAAATGGTCAGAAAGGAAGCCGAACATCTCCCGGAAAACCTCCCTCCGATTTTCCTTTCTAGCAAAAGAATATTTGGACTGCCGACGAGGGAAAGCCCATTTGCAAATGGAAGCGGGGAGGTTCGCGAACGTGTATTGCCCGGCAAAGCTTTTCACTCACTCCCGAGCTCTTCTGGCCATGGTCGTATTCGCAGCTTGCTGTCGAAAGGGCTGGCCGGCATACAAGAAGCAGATATCCCAGGGGCGGCGGAGAGAAGCGAGGTACATGCAAAAATCACATCGCATCATGGCATTAGTCATAAGGACACTGGAATTGAACCACGGGAGCGCCGCACTCTTGGCTGGTTTCCACCGTGACGATATTTTTTGAATTCAGCTTTTTGCCCGGTTGGTTTTATCGGTCCTTTTGCCGCATTCGTAGAATCAACATCGAACTTTGGAAGCTAAAATATCAGGGATCGAACGGAATTAGGTAGAATATAAAGTCGGAATTTTTTAATTCGTTGAATCTACCGAGCTTTCTTATTTATGTACAAACAGTGAATTTGGAATTTGGAAGGTGGTGTGCCTCGTCTTCGTCTCGTACAAGAAGAAGACCACCAAACTCAAAATCGGGAATCCGAAAAAGTACATCGACAAATCAACGGTAGGCGCTAATGATCTCCCAACTCGAGGTCTCCGCATCCGCTTCCTCCGATTAAGGAGGGGTCTCCCCATCGGATCGAGATTGTTTGATTGTAGCGGGCGGTTGGAATCGCCTCGAAGTGTCCCTTTTGGCTGGGCGCTGGATCGATTAGGTTCTTCGCGAGGGGTGGTTGTGATTTCTCCTAGATTAGATTTGAACGGGATTTGTTTGAAAAATGGATGCTATCAGGAAACAGGCCACCAAGTTCCGGGATCAGGTTGCCAAGCAGCAGCAGGTAATTCCTATTAATCAGCCTGAGGTGATCTCGGAGGATTGTCATTTGGATGAGCTTTGCCGATTTGGTGATTGATTGCCATTGCCTGAGTCTGCGTTCGTGTTAGAGATCTCTTCCCGCCGATCCTTTTCTTTTTCCCTGGAGGGGAAGATGAAGGGAAGGGGCCCGGGGGGTGGGGGGGTGGGGGGAGGGAATTCGCGCTTTCCACGTGTTTAGATTTCTGAAAGTTTGACGTGGTTTCTGCAACTAGTTTTAGGGTTTCTAATAGTCGAGCAATGTACTGTAAGTTTTGACTGGAAATGGAACGAGCTTGATCTCGAGGTTGCGATGCCTTGATTCTTATGGGACAATATGATTGGATATATCTGTTGTTATCTTTGGTCTTGAAGTTAGTTGAGTGTGGTGTTGGGATAAACCCTCTACCTCAGCGGTTGCATTGTATGTTGGAAAAGAGTGGGATACACATTTCTCTGTATTCTGCAGTTCAAGGAGTTCTTTTTTGGGACAGTCAGCATCGTGTTAACTAGTATACCAAGCTTTTTATGCACGATGATGCTGGGAAACCTTAAACTCTTTCCGGGATCTCTCTTTAAAATTATTTTCCACATGTTTTTCTCCATGAAAATTCACTTGCTGTTCAATTTCGTAACATCATCGCTGGACCCTATTTACATAAAAAAAACTATCTAAAAATTTGCAGATGAAAGCAAGCTGCAAGAGATTTTGTGATGTTTTCTTCTTGATGATTTAATCATGCTTTCTAAATTCTTTCCCCCTCAGGCTGTCTTTAGGCAGTTTACTGGCATATATGGTGGTGCCGACGATGTTATGGCAGATGAGACAGAACTTCAACATCATCAGAGGCTTGAAAAGTTATATATATCCACTCGAGCTGGCAAAGTCAGTTTTTCTATTATTTTTCAACTTAAGCAATGTTGATTTCTCTATGCTGACTAAAGCGAGCATTACGGTTCCAGCATTTTCAAAGGGATATTGTTCGTGGTGTGGAAGGCCATATAGTTCACGGCTCCAAGCTAGTTGAAATCGGTAATCTACTAAGTACTCACATGTATCAATTTCTTTCACTCGTTTGGACTACTGATATATATGAATTCATATTGTTCTTTCCAAAATGACTTCTCAACAGGTACCAAGTTATCAGAAGATTGTAGAAAATATGGAAGTGAAAACACATGTACGAGTGGCACTACACTGTCCAAGGCTGCGCTTAATTTTTCCAGAGCTCTTGCTCAGATGGAAAGAGAACGGGGAAATCTTCTGAAAACTCTTGGTACACAGGTACTTTCCAACTTACTTTTGTAGTTTTTAGTACGATAAACCATTTACTATTGCAAGGTACAATGCCATCAACCATGCCTTAGTCCTAAATTCCGCTGTGTAGGGTCCAGTATCTCTACTTTGATCAATTTCAGGTCACATTCTATTGAAAACATGTGCATGAAGGCCTATCAGGTCCTATATTATATAGAAAATGTTCAGAATTTTTGTTGGTTGAGTCACTCAGCACGGGCAATGCAGACAAGAATCCAAAATCCATGAACTTTCTGTGTATAATATCACACTGATTTACGTGAATGGACAATCTGTTGATGTAGCTATGGATCAGTGAGTTTAGTTTAGAGTGGAGAATGCGAGGGGTTGCTCATCAAGAGATATGTGGATTCTTGTATTATATTATCCCCACGCAAAAGATAGCTCTCTACTGGGACTTCGATATGTTTTAGTATTTCACATCCACCATCTGTTAGCAATCTTTCTTCTTGTGGAAGATTAAGTTCTTTAGTTTGGTTCTCGTTCTATATTTCAGGTTGCTGAGCCACTGAGAGCAATGGTAATGGGTGCTCCTTTAGAGGATGCCCGACAACTTGCTCAGAAGTATGATAGAGTGCATCAGGAGGCAGAAGCACAGGTAATGTATATTGCTTAGTGTTTTTCTGATCTGCTCTCTGCATGATTAATCTTTTTAGCTTTTCATCCGGTTCCATTCAACTCTAGCACACTGAGAAATTTTTATCTTTCCGGAAAATGGAAGCTGAATAAATGTGAAGCTAGTTGTGTTGTGATATTGGACATCGAAAGATTGGCCCTGGAAACCTTTATTCACATTGTATTCTGCTTATTTACAGGCTATTGATGTCTCAAGACGCCAAGCTAGAGTGAGAGAAACTATGGGAAATCCTGATAATGTCATGAAGCTGGAAGCTGCTGAAGCTAAGCTTCAGGAGCTGAAATCTAACATGGCAACTCTAGGCAAAGAGGCTACTTCTGCCATGGCAGCTGTTGAAGGTCAACAACAGAAAATGACTCCTCAGAGACTCATTGCTATGGTGAAGTTCTTCTGAAATCCCTAGTAATTTTATGCAGATATAGGGAAGCAGTGGCCTGGTCTGTGCTAAATATCTTTAAATTATCGTTTTAGGTCGAATCGGAACGCAGTTATCATCAGAGAGTTTTACAGATACTTGATCAACTTGAAGGAGAGGTAATTTACTACCGCTGAGAAGTTGATTAAGGGAGATAATTATTTCTTCATTTTGACACTCTTGCGCAAATTGTAATGTTCAAATAGCTGGTGTCTGAACGTCAAAGAATTGAAGCAGCTCCTCCCCCTCCTGTTGAAACCTATGTACCTCCACCTCCCTCATATGAGGAAGTCAATGGTTCCTTCCTTTCCGAGACATTCAATGACTTATCTGACATTGACTATTTCTTGGGGGAGGTACATGTCTCTGCTTATGTTTTGGAGTTGGTTTTGTCCATGATTCATCTATTTATTGAGGCTTCTCATATTTGATCCAGGTTATGTATGCATTCAAAGCTGTGTCTGATGTGGAGTTGAATTTATCCATCGGTGACTATGTTGTTGTCCGCAAGGTGATTACATTTTGTTTTGTTTTATTTTCGTTTTCCTAATTGAGAAGGCCTTACTAGACGGCATTACTGTTTAAATACGTTGCAAAAGAGCCATCATGTTAGAAAGAGGTTTTGTTTTGTCACTTGCTAGAGAAAATGACAGGTTTGCAACTCAACAGTCCTCGCGTTATTTAATGGTACCATCCCCTATTTGCCTTGATAATTCAGGTATCAAACAGCGGGTGGGCCGAGGGTGAATCCCAAGGAAAAGCAGGCTGGTTTCCGCACGATTACATCGAGAGAAGAGAACGAGTCCCTGCGAGCAAAATAGCCCATGTATTCTGAGTGCGCATCCAGCTAAGTACTTTGATTTCCTCTTCTGCCCTTTCCTCGGTGTTGTGGCTCGTTCATAGCGTGTCGCTCCATTGACCGTAGTTCATATCATTCAATCTCATAATGTATTTCCCGTTTTTGGCTGGTGTTGGCTACCTGTGACCGCAAGATGAGTTTGTATCTTTGTCGGGCCCTCCTAGACAACGATTCGTAGGGATTATTACAGGGAAAAAGTTTTGTTGTTATGTGTGGGGGGGGGGGGGTCATAATCTTCATTATCTTTTCAAATGGGAGAATAACATGGGTCCTGTTTTTGAAATCAGGTGGTATTTCCGCCTGGGTATTTGTTGGGTTGGGGTCCTCCTTTTTTTTTTTTTTTGGAGTGAAGTGAGGGGCAGATAGGGGGCTGCCGACGTGAAGCAATAATAAACAACACAAAAGTAGTTTGGTGGTGAGTCTAGATTAATCTCTTTTGTTGGCATTGATGCTTACACGTGATGATGATACTCTTATCCCTCCTAATCTCGTTCTCCTAACCAGGATTTTGTTTTAGCCGTAAGAAAAGCCCTTGGGAGAGCATTGAGGTGTGTGTTATAGGATGTGTGTGCAGACTTTTGCACTTGGATGGCGACTGTTCAATTTTCCTTTTTGATTTGGATTGTGATTTGATTTGGATGTGGTGTATGGTCATTAGGAGAAGTAGGTAGATTAGACAGAGCCTGCCCTCTTCATGTCTTCCTTCCCCCGCAAGTATGAAGGTCCGATGTTGACTTGGTTGCAATTATTCGGCTCTTCCCGTATGGTTTGCCAAGATTGTCTCTCCTCTAAATGAGAAAGAACCCCGGGAGGGAGGTGGGGGGCATCCCCATCCACGTTATTTTTTTTAAGGAAATGTCAGAAAGGAGACATAAAATCGCCCTCTGGCTTTTCTTGTTCTTCCAAGATACCCCTTTAGGCATTTATGACCCTTTTCACTTAAATTATCATATCAAAAAGTAAAATCATGGGCATCTCCTCCCTCACGTCGCTTCCCACCACTCACCCATCATCCATGACGATCTCTTCTCTCCCCCATTCAGTCCCCCCCCCCCCATCCTCACCATTGACGCAGCAGTTAACCAGTCAAACACTTCTCCCATGAGACAATGCGTTACTCAACTCTCTGCAACCATGATTGCTCCGAACCCTCTTCTGTGCACTTCTCCAGTTAGTTGACCAGAATTGGAATTGGCAATCAGGGAAAAGCAGAGGATCAAGATAACCAAAAAGACTCATTACCACTTCCGTTAATATTTACAAGTCTTAACTGTTCGAGAAACCCAAACGAAGGTCGAGCAACGATAACATTCCCGAGAGGACAGGAAACCCCGGGAAGAAAAAGAGTGGCTCTATTCTACCTAGGATTTCAGACCAAATCCCGTTAAAACAGACCCAAAACCGTGAAATCTGTTAAAAAAAAAAACAAAAACATAGGGGATGTCAAAACTTTCTTGATCTTTTGAACTCGGTTGATGAGGGACTAGTTCTGATCTCTGGGACTGCAAAGGAATCATTGTTCCACCTCTTGGGAGGAGTCTTCATGGTCTTCTGATTTGGTTGGGGATTGGGGTTGGTAAACTGGGAGGGATGAGGAAGAGCCTGCGCCGGCTGCATTCGAGGAACCCAAATCCCGGGGCTTTCCATGGAGAAGGAACTGATCTCGCAGTCGAGATCGATATCGTTCGATTGAGGGTGCCCGCCGTCGTTCTGCGCCCACCGAAGGGAGAGTATGATTTGGAAAACGTGGGAGAATGTCTTTGTTGGAGCAGAAGGGAGGGAAGGGAAGAGACGATGATACAAACCTTACAGAAACCAAAGGAGGCAGAGCAGGAATCAAGGAAGTCCTCGAAGTGCCACCCGGGCAACATCTCTATCAGGTACTCCGATATGCTGCTTGTCAACGAGTCGGTCCCGCTTCCATTCCTATCTTTACCCACCACCACCCCGGAATTCACTGATACTTCGGCCGCGGCCACCCCAGCAATGAAACAGCCGTTATTATCATTCCCAGAGACCAGAGGACTCGGAGAAATTTTCATGGCCGGAACAAAGCCCTGGGATTTTATATCCGGGACGAAACCACAGCCATCGGAGGATGATCCGGGCGGGCTGGCCGAGACGTACACGGTGGAGGTGGCCGATAACTTCACACCGGTGAGCAAGAATCTGTTGTGCTTCTGGGTGTGCTCGTTGGAGGCGTGAATCGGGAGATCGCACTCCCTGCATAAGATTGCCCTGTCCTGTTGACAGAACAAGAAAGCTCGCCTTTCCTGCAACCATTCAATAACGAAGACGACAGTTCTTCATTCAAATTCCCTCGACGACCCATGATTTATGCAGCGGAGTCGAACAAAACCCACGAATCAAAATCCAAACTTTGTCCGCCAAACGAATACAAACTAAAACGAATAAACAGTAAGGAAACAGGGGAACAAACCAAACCTGGCAGATGTCGCAGAGGGGATTCTCCTTGGAGGAAGGGGTGAGGAGGGAGAAGCGCTGGTGCTTGGACGCTAGGTTGTTGGCATGGTGGACGCAGTGGTCGCATCCGCCGCAGAGGGCGGCGTCGTCGGCCGTGCAGAAGACCAAAGCTTCGTCCTTCCCACAGACGTCGCACTGGATCTTCATCCCCCACAGTCAACAAACCTTCTCCTCTAACTTCAACTTCCACTCCACCTTGATTGATTAATTTAAGAATTCTGAGTTTGTAGTTGAGCTGAGGGATGGGAAGTTTGATGGCGTGAGTTGCGAGATGGAGCAGGGGATGAGGTGAATCCGGAAATTATGTAAAGGGCTGAGAGATTGGGGGATTGTGAAAAAAATATTTTAGGTCATGGGTCCACTAAATAATAATGGTTTTATGAATAAATTATCGGGACACGGATATGTAAAGGCATGTATCGATTTCAATCTTCGTTCAATTTTGATCCCTCGCTTGAATTTGAGTGTTGCTTAGTCTCCACTTTCTATAAAAAGTTAGTAGGTTATGAACTTTGTTTAATTAAAATCACGACTTATTTTGATCGTTCGTTTGATATTGAGTATCGTTTGAATTTCATCATTCGGCTAAAAAATGACGAGTTTTAACTCATTTAGGTGAATGACGTGAGTACTATTTAAAGACACGTGGTATCACGTAAAGAGATAATGAAAAAAGGCAACGTGACTATTTGAAATAACGAAAGCGATTCAACATGAAAAAATCTCCAATATCGCGTTATCTTTTTTCAATTCTCTTTTTACGATGATGAATACGCTTCGAAACAACTTTTATTGGTATATGAAATATCCTCGAAAAGTTAACGGATCCCTTTGCTTGGCAGGTGGGTTGTGTAATAAGAAGAAGGAAAATGAATATATAAAAACACAAAAAGCGGAGGAGAGATGTGAAGCAAAACACACCTTTTGCTCCTCTGTGTTTTTTGCATCCACATAATCAAGTCAAAAGGGGATAAGCCTCCTTAAAATGGGGGGAAACTGTATATCTGACTGAGGAAGCATAATCACTTTTACCTAATTACCCAACAAGGAATGAGTGAGATACCAAAACAAATTACCCAATCCTCCATGTTCTACTGTTAAAGAATCCAAACTCTCATATACACCGGAATCCTTTTCAAGGAAAAACATGGGGAATTGGAGGCAAATTGGGCGGTTTTTTTTAAGTCATTGTCGAGATGGTTGACGATGTATGTATGTATGTGTGTGTAGGTGTGGGATCTCAAGGGAGGGAGGAGTACATGATATATCTACAACTAGGACAATGAATGGCAGGTTCAGCGTGAAACACTTTGATAGTACATGGAAGTAAGTAATTTAATAATAGATTATTTTGTACTTGATCAATGAAATGAAACCTCTTGCGTGTGCGGTGACGTCACCCCCTCTTTTTTAAATCCATTTTTAACATATAATAAAAAGCTTGGAGCTAACTAAACATATTCATCGTAATAGTGAACATCAACAACTATTTACTGTTTACTAATCTTGGTCGGATTGGAGACTAATAAATATATTTAAAAAAATGGATTTGTTTGAGATTTGACAGGGTGGTCGTGGGCTTTGGACTTTGAACCATTAAAGACAATAATAATAAATAAATAGAAAACCCCACATTTCCCATTCCCATGTGGTGAGAACCATGGTTGTCCCCCAAACTCTGAATATTTTAGTGAAATAATGTCCCCAGGACTGTGGCGGATGGATGTGTGTGTGTGTGTGCTTGCTACTTTATTTTATGTATAAAAAAAAATGAATAAAGTGGTAAGAAGCAACTATGGATAATCTTTTAATTTTATTGTCAGCGATATTTGGATGAGTAATTTGATGATTTGACCAAATTCGGTTCAGTTAAATTAAAATAATTTATTGTTTTTAAGGATTCCTAAAATAACACACAAACACACACACCCGCCCCTGCGCCTAATAATGGCCTGGTCAAAAACCAAGAAGAAATCCTCAGATTTTGTAAGAAGAAAAAAAAGAAATGAAACTGACGACGAGGAGAGGCTAAGGCTAAGGCTAAGGCCAAATAAAAAAAGAAAAAAAAAGAAACACACAAAACTCGTTACTGGCTAATCTAAATCCAGATCTCCGCGGTCTTCAAGGGGTTTTTCCTCCCTAATTGATCTCCTTTTTTAAAATATCGTGTCTCCCCTTTTGTACGGTCCTTTGGTTCTTGGACGTAGTAATAATAATAATAATAATAAAGAAAAGAAAAAGCCTTCTTTTTTTTGTTTTGTTTATGGGTAAAAGAAAAACAATCTTATCTCGATTGCCAATTTTGGACTTTGGGCCACTGGATGACACGACGGCAACGAAACAAACAAACAATTCTGAATGTTGGCGCCCATTCTTAATAGGAAGAGTCTAGGGGTGTGTCAGATCTCTGAATCCACCCCCCTCCCACCCCGGTGCAGACGCTGGCCTAATTGGGCCTAGGCCCATTAATTGGCCCATGAGGGCGTATCATTATGGACTTGGCCCAACACTATCAGAAGGAATGCTGATGTGATCCACATGGGTCTAGTTTCCAAGCAAGGCATTTACACATACTGATCCCCACCACATGCCGAGCAGATGTTGTATTCTCTAATGAACCGGGGGGGCATCTGATTACCAGTTGGTTCGACCTGGTTAAGTCAATGAGTTCCTTGGTCTTCTATTCCAATGGAGGAGGCCTCTGGAGTGTTTGCTCTGCGGAATATCTCCCAACCAGCTGGACTTCAGCGGCCGCCGCGGAGGAGACCTATATCTAAGGGGGAGTTCCGGAAGTCAGATAATGTGCTTCACGTATCTTATGCAAAGACTTGTAATCTAAAGATAACATCCTGAAATCAGGAACGTTGTTTTAATATCGGATTTCGGACATGATTTGCTTTGCTTCTTCAGACAACTTTGGTTGTGGGACTTATGTGAAGTAGGAAATAAAGTTGGGAGGATGCTTTTGTCATTACTATAAAAGAATTAAAACCCTCGGATAAATCTTCTTCTTCCCCCCCCCCCGGCCGCCGTCCGTCTCTCCGATCAACAGCGGCATCGACGCAGATGGAACAAGAAACCACGGTGGCCGATGATTTCCCCCTCTTCAAGACCCGAAAAGCCTCGAGGCCCAGCGCGGGGCATCCCCCGGCCTCGACCACCTCGACGGCGTCGGCGGATGATTCGTTGAAGCTCGAGAAATTCAAGGACACAGACGCCGGCCACGGCGACAGGGACGCGAGTTTCCAGGGTCTGGGACTGGCAGAGTGGGCGCTACGGACGTGCAAGGAGTTGGGGATGAAGAAACCTACCCCTGTCCAGTCCCACTGCATCCCCCAAATACTCGGGGGCCGCGACGTCCTCGGCCTCGCTCAGACTGGCTCCGGAAAGACCGCCGCCTTCGCTTTGCCGATCCTCCACTGCCTCGCGAAGGATCCTTACGGGGTATTTGCCCTCGTCATCACCCCGACCAGGTGTAGTGGTGGCAGCGCCTCCTCGGTTTCTGATCATGGATTTGTGTTGATTGATGTGTTTAGTGATGGGGTTTAGTCGAATATAGGGAATTGGCTTATCAGCTCGCGGAGCAGTTCAGGGCGCTCGGATCGAGCTTGCACGTGAGGTGTTCGGTTATAGTCGGAGGGATGGATATGCTGACCCAAGCTCATGCTTTGTTGTCGAGGCCTCATGTCGTAATCTCCACCCCAGGAAGGATCAAGGTCCTCCTCGAAGACAATCCTGATATTCCGCCCGTATTCTCCAAAACGAAGGTATACACATGTTTATAGTTGAATCCGGTGGTGTTGCAGTGGGTATATCTATCGGGTTGCTGATTGCGATATACTGTGTTACTTTGTTGAGCGTGTGAAGTTCCTAGTTCTCGATGAAGCGGACAGAGTTTTGGACGTGGGTTTTCAGGAAGAGCTCGGCGTTGTGTTCCGGTGCTTGCCCAAGACTCGTCAAACCCTGCTTTTCTCTGCAACCATGACTAGCGATCTTCGTATGTTGCTGGAGATTTCTGCAAATAAAGCGTACTTTTATGAGGCGTATGAGGGTTTTAGGACCGTAGACACGCTAAGGCAACAGTACGTTTTCATCCCCAAGACCGTTAAGGATGTTTACCTATTTCATATATTGTCGAAGATGGGAGACATGGGTATACGGTCTGCTATCATATTCGTATCCACCTGCTGGTGAGTGATGACGAGGCTCATTATTCCTTACTGCACCCGATTTTCTTCATCAGCGTGCATCATGTGCATGCCTTTCTGTTTAATTTTCTCAATCTTCTTCTTGTCATGTTCTTCTTTTCTGTTTCCTCATTGACTGAGTTTATGCTTGCTTCTTTTCTAGCCACAATTTATTTACTTATGCTAAAGCGTTGTATCCTGTTAAGATTTGAAGTGTATAGAATATGTTGTGCCGATTGTTCTTTCATGCATTGACACTAGCTTCTGCTATTTCGCCTGCATTGAGACGAACATCAAAGGAGATGCATCTTTTGGTGCTAGTGCTAGGCGGGTAGAGGGAGCTTGCTCGTACAACGTTACTTGGCTTCTCATCACGATGCACGTAAAAATTCTGAAGACTAACTACTCTCGTTGCTTAAAATTGGAACAGGACTTGTCATCTCTTAAATTTACTACTTGAGGAGCTTGATCAAGAGTCTGCCGCCTTGCATTCTTTGAAATCCCAAAGTTTGAGGCTCGCTGCGCTTCATCGATTTAAGGCAGGCCAAGTGCCTATTCTCCTGGCAACCGATGTAGCCAGCCGTGGCCTGGACATTCCCACTGTTGATCTAGTGATCAATTATGATATCCCCAGGTTACCCTTCTTTCTAGCAGTTCTAATCTACGTCTATATACACGTGGCGTTGCTCAGTTAATAATTCATCCGTTGGCTTGTAGGTATCCAAAAGATTATGTACACCGTGTAGGTCGTACTGCCAGAGCAGGCCGGGATGGGCTAGCTGTTAGTCTCGTTACGCAGGTATCCTCCGTGGTGTTTGACTATTTGATCGGTAATCCTTTTGATGTTTGTTGAAGTTAATTTCTCACATTTTGTATATAATCTCGATGCGCGATATGTTTTTGCAGAATGACATCTCTTTGATCCATGAAATTGAGGCTGTTATCGAGAAAAAGCTGGACAATTTCGAATGCAAAGAGAAAGAGGTTCTTTCAGATATTACAAAGGTCAGTTTCACAATATAATTTTACACGTAACTATGCGTTGCAATTTTACCTAAAATCAACGGACTGTCCTTGGTGCGAAACGTCGGTGTTTCTTTTGGCCAAGACATTCTTATAGTAATAAGCCTGACAAGGGGCAGTTCATTTCGAATTGTCATATAAGGGACACTGCCGTCGTTGTTTAAAATAACCAAGGGATTCCGTGAGAGGTTCACTTCTTGCATCATCTGTGTATTTATCTTGACTGCATCGATTGCTGAGCAGGTATACAAGGCGAGGCGTGTGGCCACGATGAAGATGATGGACGACGGCTTCGAGGAGAAGGCGAAGGAGCGCAAACGTCAGAAACGCAAAATGCTCGAGCAGAGAGGATTGCTGAAGAAAAGAAGGAAGAAACACGAAAAGGAATCAACCCAGCCCTCAGACGCCTGAACCGAAGATAGCGGGCGATTAGCCCTCCTCGTCCTCCGACCGGGTACTTGGGCGCGCGTGGAGGGATGCTTTTCGAAGTACTAAGTTGTAAATCATTTATTCGTTTAGTTTTAAGAGGTATTGGTGCATCGCATAGCATATGATCTTGAATCATCATTCAATTGCCAATGATGCCTCATGATATGCTGATGTTGAGTAGAGACAAATTGTTTTGAGCCCTTCAAATTGGTGGGGGCCTGTCATTATTACCACCTCTGCTGCATAATCAGGAACTTATTTCCTTGATTATAGATTTCTTTCGAGGCTGGCGTTCAATTTGGTATGATCAAATGTTGGTTAAAACTAAAGAGAATGCTCATCATTATGTTTCTTTTTTTTCCTTTTTACTCAATGAAGGTGGAGAAGAAAAGGAAAGGAAAACATGCAGAAATTTTCAAATAGGAATCATGATTGCAAGTGTACTACAATAAACAAATATATTATTACACCAGGGCGAAATAGAAGGATTCTTACTTAGGTTGTCTTTGTAATAATAGAATTATTCCACTTCCCTCCCCCCCTCCTAATAAAGCCACACACTTATGTAGGACTAATGAATGGAGCCTAGTTAATTGGGAAAAAGAGACCTCCCCCCCCCCCACCCATTTCACTGTTTCCGCCTTCTTTGGGGTTCTGTCTATACACTTATTGTTTTCATAAGGTGGTCCTAAAACGAGCGAGTTTGTTTTAAAATAACGGAAATCACGCGTGAAATAGAGTACGTAGTTTTAAATTCATCGAATAATTCTTTGAATTCAATTTTATTAAAGAGTGAAATAAAAAATCGAAATTGTCTTACTTTAATTTTCTACCCTCTCTTTAAATGGAATTAATAACACCGATTTAACAAATTTTAAAATTATTTAATTTATTTTACAAAAAAATAGTCTAGAAAATGAGATCTCGTAGCTAAAAGTGATCGACTGAACATGGGATGTAACGAAGTTTTGTTTCTTAATGACGTCATTTGACAAATTATTTCGCCAAATAACCTCGTAACTTTCAAAATTCGTCGGCTAACCCAGTAAAATCGGCCTTACAAAGGCCGCTTCAATCTCTAAGGAAGTCGGCCTTTGAACAATTTTTTTGTCTAAATGTAGGGAAGTCGGCATTTCCTCGTGTGAATGACCTTTGACTTTGTTTTTTTGCCTTTGAAAAATTTTTTGCCTAAGTATAAGGAAGTCGACCTACATTTGAAATTTTTTTTTGCCTAAGTGTAAAAGGCCGACTACCTCGTGTGAATGACCTTTGATTTTTTTTTTATTTAAAATTTTTTTTTGCCTAAGTGCAAATGCCGACTTCTTATTTAACGGAAATCGGCCTTTGTAAGACTGACTTTACTGAGTTAGTCGACGAATTTTAAAAATTACAAGGTTATTTAATGAAATAATTTGTCAAGTGACGCGGGCAATGAATAAAGCTCGGATGTAACGTGGGGTGGGTTATTACATGGGAACATCACATCAGGTAGCGGACACGTAATTAGGGCAAAGGAATCTTGTTAGAAGAAAGAGGGAGGAAGGGAAAGAGAGGAATACAGAGAGAGAGAGAGAGGAGTGCGGCTCCAGAGGCTGCTTCTGTACGAAAAGGCGGCGCTTTCCTGCACTCCCCCTCCTCCTTCCCATGTGGACTTGAATCACACGTACAGTAAGCAAGCAAGAGATAATTATTTCGAGGTCCAAAAAAAAAAAAAATACTAAAATTTTAGGTTTATGATCTTATTATTGGAAGGCTTTAGTTATATAGAAAGGGAAAAAGAAATTATTACACACAACCAACCAATCTCTCCATTATCAACCCTCCCCAAACGATGACCAATTCATCACTATTATACGATCCTATTTTGTTTTGTGGCAACCCTTGATCACTTCCTATCGCGTACACGAGTTGGTCATCATTCCAATCCAATCTCGGCAACATTCTATCATGTAATTTTCATTTGGGGTTCGTATTATTAACTCGTCATGTCCGAACCGGCTCGATAAGAATTGAAACTGGTTCGTATCGTTTGTTGGTCCGACTCGATCTTATAACATGTGCATAAGCAGAAGGGACAGGAAAACCTGCTCCCGTACGTTTTCGATGGGGAGTTGTCTTTCATTTTCTGGCATTTAAACACATCGGGCCTGTGCATGGGATATTGGGGGGGTGGCGGAGGAAACGTTGATCTACATGTTGCAACAATGACCGACAACAGTAAGTAGATGCCAACTCAAAAGGCAACACCCATTTGGGTTGCCTCCTCTGTAATTACGCCCCCCCATACCAATTAGCATAATCATGAACACTTACTTATACACCCTCCCTACACCTAAAACTCCCCCACAAGAATCCAAATCCAAATCCAAATCCAAATCTCCCTATTAAACAACCTAATACCCCAACCCTCTTCTTCTCCCCTACTCTGCTCTACTCTCTTCCCTCCCCTAAACCAAACACTTGTGCAAAAAAACGCCAAAAAAAATTACATTTGCATGACGCGATATATGTGTTATTAATTTATTCAATCAAAATATGTGTCCAATTATGGTTTTTGTCCAAAAATTAGGCGTATCTTCTCGAGCCCCAAAACTCCCCCTTTCAATTTTTGTCTCATCAATTCCCCCAAACCCCCCAAAAACATACCAAGTCAATCCTCGATCTTCTTCTCCTCTTCTTCTTCTTCTTCTCCTTCTTCTTCTTCTTCTTTTTCTTCTCATCGGCTCTCACCTCCGCTAAGGGAAGAAAAGAAGAAAAGCATGGCGTCATCCTTCTTCTACTTATCATCTCCAAACGACAACGACAACAACAACAAGCAGGGGGGCACGGACACCTCGCCCTCGGAGATCTATGCTGCCGCGAGCACTGGAGTCCTCGAGCTATGGCCACAGCGAGAGCCTGTGTCTTCCTCCCCTGCCACGGCCGTCCCTGCTGCACCCGGGGGAAGCTGTTACGATGCGATAGGGCACCACTTTGGGGCAACGGCGTTGCTCGAGGGACATGCGGGCGTGGGAGGACACGTAAGGGGGAGATCGGGGATGGCGGCCTCCTCGGGAGGGATGAACTGCCTTGACTGCGGGAACCAGGCGAAGAAGCAGTGCGCTCATATGAGGTGCAGGACTTGTTGCAAGAGCCGGGGTTTCGAGTGCGAGACCCACGTGAAGAGCACGTGGGTCCCCGCGGCCAAGAGGCGGGAGAAGCAGCAGATGCAGCTGCAGCTTCAGCAACGAGGGAGGAGTTCAGGGTTTCATATGGATCTCGTTCCTCGGAGTAGTTGTTCGCCTTCCAAGAGGCATAGGGAAATTATCCCTAGTTCGACCTTCACTCAAGGTAACATAACCAAAAAAAAAAAAAAATTGACAAATCAATTCAAGTGTCGATGTAAGAATTCCCCAATTTCATGCCTGAAATCCTTAGGATGAAAAATGGAAAGATCGAGTTTTTATTTTTTATTTTGAAGTCCATCTGCTCATTCAAGGTGCAAATTTAATTCGGCCAAATCCCTAGGGTTAATATAACAAGGTGTTTTGTCTAAGAAATAAGATAATCTAGAAATTAGTGCAAATTACTCGATCACCTGAATCTTTGTTAAATTTTGGGATCCCCATATTTTCCCTGTTCTTCCCCAATTCTACTTTCGAGATAATTATTATTATTATTATTTCCTTGTATGACCTATCTGTTCTGTCCTCATTTCTTTCAACCTCTTTTTTTATCCCTTCTTTTATGCCCAGACCACATCCTCGTATTTTGCAGTGCAGTGTAAGACTGACAAGATCGAGAAATGATCAATCATGTGCTGTAAAAAAATTGATGTTTTATCAGATCCATTCCTTTGGCTTGTGTTTATTGTGTCATGATGATGATGCGTGTTTTTCATTAGGGTTAGATGTTTCCGGGACATTCCCGGAGGAAGTGAGCACCACCGCGTTTCTACGATGCGTGAGGCTCGGCGGCACGGCGGAGGTAGCTGGGGAAGACGAGGAATACGCGTACCAAGCCGCCGTGAGCATCGGAGGACACGTCTTCAAGGGGCTACTCTACGACCAGGGAGGAATCAACGCGGACGCCATGGCTCGACGCTACAATAATTCTCCCCCCGGGGAAAGCTCCTCAGGCGGCAGCGCAGCTCACCCTTCGCTGAACCTCATAACCCCTGCCGCACCAAGCGTGTCCACGGACGTCGTTGCAGGGAGCCGCCATACGCCTTCGACTGCCGTGATCGACCCTTCCCTACTGTTCCCAGCTCCACTCAACGCGTTCATGACAGGTACGCAGTTCTTCCCGCCTCCTCCGAGGTCGTGAATCTGGTCGCGGCAATAGGTTTGTTTTACCCGGAGAGAGGGAGGAACTTAAATCTCAAGAAGAAAGTAGTGGAGTCGGGGAGCAAACTTCTGGATGGCTTTTATTTGATGTTGTTGTTTGATATATAGCTCAAATTTTTCTCTTCAATTACGATTCTTAGATTACAAACACTTCCCGCATACTAAATACATAGTTAATTCTCGTAATTTATTTCAAATAATTTCAAAAATATATAAACTTTCTAGACTTAGTCTTAGGACAACCCCATCTCTTACAACTCATGTGAAATTAACGTGACCTACGACGCGGTCGACAAGCAAGCGAACAACATCCATAGTCGTGAAAAAGAAAGGATGTAATTATATTTGGCACTGAACTTAGCCCTAGTTTTATACCTTTGTCCTTGGAATCCCCTCCCCCCCGATGGGACATCGTCCTCGTCGCTTTTGTCTAATATAATGTTTTAAGGGTTTGCATTGAATGACACGACGGGGAGTCTCCCGGTAGCCGCTTCGTTCTTGGTCCACTTTTTCTTTTGCTTTTCTTTTCTGCCTCACTTTCTTTCGCATCATTCAATTCCTCCCGGAGGGTGGTCGTAGCAAAAACGACGACGACGACGACAAAATCTACATATGAAATCCATGACCTTTATACATGATTTTGATGAACTCGAGAAGGGGCGAATCGCTTTTCTTTACCGACCCTTTTCGTTTATGTCTATGAAATCCCAGATTCCCCGTTTACTTTGTTGGAACAGGTGGAAAAAGGGTCTCATGTGGTCGTACTAAAGCCAGGAGGCTAAGTTAAATCAGGCCCCATCTCGCCGTAGACAAAAAGTGATATCCATACATACATACAATATATAATATTCTTTGACTTGTCTCTTGAGTTTAACCAAAGTAGTACTAGGACTTGGGTTGGGGTTGGGTTGGATTGGATTGGATAGGATAGGATAGCAACCGCGTGATGTAATAAATGAAGATGGATGACGCGACAACATGGGAGAGGAGTTGGGGTTTGGGGAGAGGTTTCATAGGGATAATCAAGGGGTGGGTCTTGATTTTTTCCATTCCTGTGTTTGGTTCTCCCAAAGGAAAGTTATTACCCGAACGTAAAACGTAAGAAGGTGGACAATGGAAGAGAAGAAGGGAAACTTCATTTTCCATGTCCCTCCCACTCACCCGATTCGATTGATGTCGCAACAACGTCGGATTTGTCAAACCTCCCCCCGGGGACAACATCGGCTTTTGTATTCGGATCGTGACCCCTCCCTTCCTCTTTGTTTAATTTCAATTCCCAAGACCGACAGGGACGTCTCATTCCCCCTTCTTCACATATTCACCATCAACTTATTAATATTAGTAATAAATAATTAATGATCTCATGTTCTCTTCTTCTTCTTATCAATCTTTTGGGAGCTTGTTGGTGGCCCAAATGTCAACCAGTTGATTTGTCGGGGCTTTACTGTGATTTTAGTTGGGGCCTCCTTGAAACTAGTTCCATCCATAAGACACTACGCTGGAATACACAGTCACAACGCGACTTCCACAGGAGATTAATCTCAGATCATGGGTTGTTTTTAGTGGGTGTTTGGAGTTGGTATGGATTGCGGCCTACCGTGGACACCGTTGAGTCCATGCCGGCAAATGTTGCGGCACCCGTGGTCGAGTTGCTTTGAGCATATGTAAGGGCACGAGACCCCTCCCATGTATGTTTCCATGTGCACTGCGTTTATTCCCAATGCAACCACAGAAAGCCTGTTTATTGGTCAGAAATATGTGATCGCTGGATCGGGATGCCTTGTTTTTTGGTCGTATAAAAAGAAAAGTTGAGTTCGCGTTCTGTTCTTCACCAAATTCGCAGGGATCTGCTTCTCGTTAAGGAAGATGATGCTGAAGTTGGCTACAGATGCCACTATCTTTCTCTCGTCGAATTTGCACGTGCCGTCCTTGCCTGTGTAAAGATAGTCTTCCATTTGCACCAGTCCACCGGCCTTCAATGTGTACTCAAATGCGGTCGTCATCAATCCTCCATTACAGCCGGAATCACAAAAACCGCATTCTTCAGAAATCACACCACCAACAAGCCAAATTCAACGTCACAATCACAGGTTACACGAGCATCATATCCAACTCGGATTGTTTACCCTGTGTAAACAATTCTCTCTAGTGTACACAACTCGGTTTGATCTTATCTAATCGTTTTTGCGCATCAATTCGAAGATCCCAGCAACGTATTCAGGTAAAGTAAAACCGGTCAGAATAAGAGACCTCGTGATCTCAGTCCACGAGCTCCCCAGTCATTAGCTAGTGAGCCCCATCCAACGGCTCCAGTCGTGCTGAACGACCAGCATGATCAACATGCTCCCTACCATCATCAATCCATCAACCAACCTTATATTTCACGGAGAATCATCACCGTCGAATCATGCGAATCTACCTGATTTAATTGGGGCTGTGTGATGGGCCAGGCCCATTTATGGCCCGTTGTAGGAATTCCCGATTGCTGCTTCTTTTTCCATTTACCTTTCCCAACAAGGAGAGAATGCAAAGATTCCTCCACAGGTTGATGTCAGAACCCAGGGGGGTAACCGGAATCATATCAATCTATCCACATCTGTTCCGTCGGCCACGAGACGATGATATCCTCAGAAAAGCCCGCATGTTACTACGACTACTCATAAATCAACAGAGAAAGAGAGGAAGGATGTTCCCAATGTTTCCTTGCTTCCCCCTGATCTCCTCTCCCTCCACTCATTTGTGTCCCAACTTTATCAGGTTTTCTTTTCTTGGTCGGCATGGGACTTCCACTTCATCACCCTTCCATTCGTTAATTATTTTATTAATTAATATACAAGTGAGTAATTTTGTACAACTCAGGTCGTGCAAATCCTTTATAGCCATCGCAAAATTATGCAATAGATCCACCAAAATTATAATCTATCTTAGGGGTTGAGATTCGAACTTAATTATTGCAATCATAAAGTTTGAAGTAACTTGCTTTTTGACATAACCTTAGACAAGAATTTTCATTAATTGCTGCAGTGCAATCCCCATATCATGCCGACAACATCATCATGTGCATCGTGAGAAAACGACCCGACTAGGAATCTCTCCCCTTTTGGGGACTCACTGATTTCCTCCTCCTAGGACAGTTTGAAAGTTGGGTCCATGTCGAAAGGGACTGCCTCATTTGATGGAGGAGTTCGACTCCAACATTTTGCTTCGTATCTCCAACGAACGTGGAATCAAGCTTCTTTTTCGTTATGATAATGGGAACAAAGCCATCTTTCTTCATGAGACGGTATGTCCGGGTGAAGGCGGTGAGGAGTGGCCTCGAGAGAATCTCACGATCGAGTAGGATCCCGTCGTCAGCTGAAAACTCGAAAAAGTGCCGACCCGGAATGGCATGATCTGGCTCCAGAGCACATGCAATGTACATCTGAAGCAACGACATCGATGGTTGACTCGGGAATGATCAGATTTAATTAAACATGTCTAATTATCAGTGTTTTGCGGTTTGAGGTGTGAAAATTGTTTCGATTAAAAGCGAGAGTCCGACATCCTGCGATTTTTTGTACCCGTACGTAACTTGTTAATGATTAGTAGCAAAGTAGTGATTGTTGTAAGAACAAGTTGCCCAGAAGCAATCATGAAGTGCAAATGCCATGTGCAATGAATATGCTCGTAAACAAGGAAACAATAAAGGTAACTTCTAGATGATTCTACCGATTCTTTTTGTCCTTTTTGTACTCGTACTTACAAAATTTAAGTCAAATTATCAAATATATCTTCTTCTAGTATGTTCATTTTTTTTTATTTATTACATTCTTTAAAACGCTTACCACCAATATATGTACTTCGGTCGTTATATCAAATCTATCATCTGTTAATCCACACACTAACAGCAGCCTATGTGACAGTTTACCTGAGTTTAATTGTTACTGCTGCCATTATATTCCCCAATTTCCATCATGTTCTACAACTTCCTGGCCATTAGGGCGCTCCGCCTTCGTCCCAGTCAATCAGGGCGCAGCCTCGAGATTGAGCTGATCTTGTCTCGAGGGGTTGTATCCTCCAATCGAGTCACTTCTGTTATCTTGTCCTTCCTATAAGCTCTAATTGCTTCGGCTCTCTCAAGGAGACGCTTGATTTTCATATCTCGTAAATCTCTAGGGCCGCAGAAATAGATTCTCAAACAGAGTGAAGCCTCTCATGTTTCGCTCGTTGACGTCGATCGCAGTGCGATAAATAAAAAACCTTGCGATCTGCAGAATTCGTTTGCAATCCAATTTCAATCAACAAAATTATAATCCAACCCATAATTCAAAGTTTTGTGGATTGACGAAAACCATCTCGGACACCACGTCTGCTCTCCTCTTGATTGCAGCAAGATGGAGCGAGATCCTACCGTGGTGATCCCGCACGAGGCAAGCCTCGGGACAGGCCGCCAGCAGATCGGTCGAGGGCATTAGCATCCCTTCCTAGGATGTCGAGGAGATCACCAACGCTGCCGTTGACAGTCACTTCCCGTAGCTCCTTTGATCCTGGTTACCATCTCCTTCCTCGCAAATCTCGACATCGAGGAAGCTTAGGAGTCTCGACGGGGGTAGCAAACATGACCTCATCATGTAATCCGGAGATGAATCGCGGAGGCCCAACTACGATTCGATATAAAGCGGAAGTACATATATAGCTGGGAAACATCTCAAAGAATTAAGATAAATCGAAAAAAATGAGCATACTACGTGGTATATTTGATAATTTGACCTAAAATTTAAATTAAAGTGGGTAATTTTAATATTGCAAAACCTCGGAAAAAGGGAAACCCTAATCAATAATAAGGTCCCATAATTCAAAGTTTTAACACGAAAAGGGAAAGAACACATGAACACAAAAGTTTTTTTTTGGTTGCCCACCCGATTTTCGGAGCTTAATTACGACTAATTCGGACTCGATCCGGATAGGACACCTGGTTATGGTGAGTCTTTCAACAGGGGTGACTGAATATGGTAGGTCTCGACACGAAACCTTCTTAAGCGAATCCAAATTCCTTACTACTTGTATTAATTTCATGTATGTGGACACAAAAGAGTTGCTCTCAAAGAGATTCCCACCGCCCGTGCGGCAATCCTAACCCGGGGGAGGGGGGGGGGGGACCAGACCAGACGAGACCGAAAGTCCAACGAATTTAGCTGTCCGAGGACAAGTACACATGGCGAACAGATCCAGGGGACTGGTCCCGAACTCGATCTCGGCTTCAACAACCGTGCATTGGTCAGGGTGGTGCCCGACCATATGTTCGAGCGGGGCCCCTCCCCTCCCCCGGGGCTTCACCCATCTCAGCTTATCTCTAAGATAGAGGGTGTCCAGCCAGTCAGAAAGATTTGGCGCGGCGTCTTCTTAGTCTTTGATTCGGGGAGGAGTTTGGTGGTGGGGGCGACAATGTCTAGTAAAGCATTGACAAATGCTGATAATAATGGAACGCCAATCTGATCGCCATTGTCGTGAATGCGATCGCGACTATGCACAAGAAAAGATTATCACTTTGGTATTTTCCCTGAATCTGTATAATAGTTTTAGATTGGATATCCCAAAACATACAAGGATCGGACCATGAACATGATTGTATCAATTCCCAAAAAAAATGCACCGTAAAAACCCACACCTAAGCACTTCAATTTTAATATCTCTAGCTAATGTAAAACATCGACATCGTCCACCGCTCGTGCGGCTCATCTTGTCCATCAATGGCGGCTCCCATTCACAAGAAGACACATGGCTTACTTTCATCAATTATATGACCCATTTATTCGCATGCTTCCAGACCAGATGCTCCTCTCTCGGGTCAATCAGTTTGGGATCAAAACTGAGGTGGAGTTGTCCTTGTCATGTCATACGTGTCGGATGAGAGTAGTGTATGCCAGATTTGGGAATGATTTAGCAAAAAGTAAAAACTAATCTCGGACCATCTGCCATTGTAAAACAAGACTCCTAAGAACCCCTTTGATACACGTGACTCCTCCTCACTCGACCGAGGTTTGGAAGATCTCGTGAATTACCATAATTGGTCTGACTAGGATTTTTGATAAAAATTGTACTGAATTTGAATCAGAATAAAACATGCAAGAAACTCGATGTACTTAAAACCGACTAATTTGGTCGTGTCATGGGGCGGGGGGATGTCTCGGAATTAATTACTGTCCCTAATTGTCACATTAAACTTAACCTTGATGAATTATATATATTGAATAGAATATATCTTAGACCAACCCCACTCATGAAAATTACGCATTTACCACTCCCTTGCTTGTATTTCCCCGCTCTATATATTTCGTCCCTCCCCCGACCTCACTCCACACTATCACTATCCACTGGTTTTTGCTCTGTTTCTGGGTTGAATCAGATTCCTCGCTGTCTTTCTCTCCATGGCGGACGCGGTCTCCGGCCAATTGCACAAGAGGATGCGGTGGTGTTCGGTCCCCGAGCGCATCCAGCTTCACATGGCCATGCTGGCCTTGCAGTTCGGGTATGCTGGGTTCCATGTCGTCTCGAGGTTCGCCCTCAACATGGGCATCAGCAAGATCGTGTTCATCGTTTATAGGAATATCATCGCCTTCATCATGCTCGCCCCCTTCGCCTACTTCCTCGAAAAGTAAGTACAAACGACTTGCCGACTACCGAACTACGTTTATCTTACGTGTTGACCTTCTTCGACGACAATTACTTTTTCCAGGAAAAACAGGCCGAAGATCACCCTAAACTTCTTGATCCAATTCTTCTTCCTGGCACTTGTTGGGTACGAGCCACCGGGCGTTGGAAATTGTTGATCGTCGCCGCCCATGAATGTTTGTTGATTACTTTCTTCTGTGGTCAATGTCCAGGATTACTGCAAATCAATCATTTTACATGCTGGGATTGGAGCACACCTCGCCGACCTTCGCGTCCGCGATTCAAAACTCCGTTCCCGCCATTACGTTCCTAATGGCCGTGATCCTCAGGCAAGAGCAAACACCGCACGGCACAAATCTCTAAAAGGATTTTGTATCCTCTAGTAAGCTACTTTTGTTTTGTTTTTCAGAATCGAGAAAGTTCAATTGGACCGTAAAGATGGCCTGGCGAAGGTGTTCGGGACAGCGTTCTGTGTGGCGGGCGCCTCCGTGATCACCCTCTTCAAAGGACCCCCCATTTACACCCCCCAGCCACAGCTTCAAGTCACCAAAGGCAATTTTCTTGGTGTTGTAGGACAGGCGTTGGGTTCAGCGGAAGGAAAGAGCTGGACGCTGGGCTGTCTTTTCCTAATAGGCCATTGTCTATCGTGGTCCGGGTGGCTCGTCCTGCAAGCCCCCGTCCTTAAGAAGTACCCTGCGCGTCTCTCGGTCACGTCCTACACATGCTTCTTTGGACTGATGCAGTTCCTGGTCATATCTGCTTTCGTCGAGCGAGACCCCAGCGCTTGGATCGTCCATTCCGGCGGCGAAGTTTTCAGTATCTTCTACGCTGTAAGTGACATACTTTCATCTCAAATATGCAACCACGTTTCTCGAATATGGCTGAGAAACGGAGGGTGATTTGGGTGGCAGGGAGTCGTGGCATCTGGAATAGCATTCGCCGTACAGATATGGTGCATCGACAGGGGCGGCCCAGTGTTTGTTGCAGTGTACCAGCCAGTTCAGACACTCGTGGTCGCAATCATGGCATCCATCGCTCTCGACGAGGAGTTCTACCTGGGAGGGTCAGTCATCGGCCCTCCACTGTTATCTCTACCAGTCACCTTTATGTCCCCCCATCGTGGATCACAACGTTATTTCTTGTCGGATCATACAGGATCATCGGAGCTGCGCTGATTGTGGTGGGGCTATACCTTGTGCTATGGGGAAAGAACGAGGAGAGGAAGTACGTGATGGAGAAAGCCGCTATACTCCACAACCCGGGCCACGAGAGTGACACAGAGCGATCCCTGATTAAGCCATGCCTCGCCCAGCCGCTCCTCCCTCCGTCGACGGCGGAGAACGTTTGACTTCCTCCGGGGTTGTCCCCGATGGAAAAACGTCCGAGACAAGATTTCCAATGTATAGACAGGCGATTGCGGAATGTTATGATAGTCGCCTTTTTATCTTCGGGGGGTGACTCTGTTTGGATTGTAAGGTCACTTTTTATTTGGATTGATTGGAAGATGAGACTTTGTAGATCATGGGCCAGTAAGCCCGATTTTGCTCCCTCTTCTTAATGGGCCCATTAGGCCCAATATCCCTTCATCCCTTAAATATCTCCCCTAGCACAAAACTGTCGGATAACGGAAAGGACGGCGTCGATGGCGACGACGCTCGGTCAGCTCCGCACTTGCTTCCTCCAACTTACCGACTCCAACAAACTCGACTCCGCCCAGCTCGGGCGTCCCGACCTCATCTCGACTCGCCGGGACCTCCGAAGTTTCTCCCTCAGCTGCAGGGTCAAACCTCCCGTCAACGACTCGCCGTCCCGGGACCCGGAGCCGGCCTCCCTGACGCGCGAGCCTCACAAGTACTTCGACCAAGCCGTCATCACCGTCCGCGCAGGAGACGGCGGCCGAGGTTCCGTGCTATCTGTTCCTGGCGGGGGTAAGGCGGATGATAAGGAGAAGGCGGGGAAGGTTAGGAAGAAGGCAGCGTATAAGAGGGATTTCGATGGTTCGGTGATCCTTCCCGTGGCCGGTAAGGGAGGCGACGTGATTCTGTTTGCGGATGAGGGGAAGGATACGCTCTTGGAGTTCCACGGGAGGAATGGCAGGTACTGCGCCAAGCGAGGCGGGAATGTGGACGCGGTGAGAGTGTTGAACCCGCTTCTGAGGGATGGAGTTGATGGAGGCGATTTGCGCATAGGCGTGCCTCTTGGTCAGTCATCGCTAGCCCCCTTCCCTTGGGGATGATGGTTTTAGATGGCGTTGTTAATGAAGACGTGGTTGAGTTGAATGCATACAGTGGTCGATGTAAATTATTTGTGGGGTTCAGTTTTCGTAATATTTGATAAATTTCATCTTAGGGTCATTGACACTTCTTGGCTTGATCGGAGCAGGAGGCAGAATGAGCTTAAAATTTCGTTAGTTTTTAAGCTGGAGAAATGACACAACATGTCTGTGGCCTTCTTGCTTGGTCATTGAGTCTTTGTCATGCTACAAGATCAGTCAAGATCCTGGCATTTTTGCATATTGACGTGCTTGTTTTGGCTGCTCCATGACTGTTGGAACTTGTCAGGTACGGTTGTCAAACGCAAGAATGGCAAGTTATTTGCCGATTTAGCAAATCCAGGGGATGAAGTTCTTGTGGCGAGAGGTGGACAGGGAGGGGTGAGACTGCTGCTAGCTTCTTTCAATAATAATGTTATTCAAGTGAGGCAATGGATAGACACCGGATGGATGCAGTCACAGATACTAAAAGTTCATGCTTTCAAAGAGTTTCTTTTATGGAATTTACGGTTGTTTGAGATAATATTTTGTCTTTTGGGTGGCTTGATGCTGACTTTACTATTAGTGGATGTTTATGGTTAAGTCCCTGTCAAGGTGGATTCTTTTTGTATCCTGTAGCTGATGAGAGTAGCATTCTGGCAGATTAGTTTGTTGGAAGTGCCTCCACATAGAAGGAAGAAGTCAATGACATTAACCGCCAATGTGATGAGAGACGAAAGCGACAAGGTGCAGTATTTTCTTACTTTTAAGTTGTGCAAAGCTTGTAATACTGGTGTACTCGTAGGCCTGCCTTGTCAACCTTCCATCCATTGCCAGGATATTCTATAATCGTGTTATTATTCCTGTGATTCTTGTATTATACCAGGTTTTAGTTCTTGGTCAGCCCGGGGAAGAGGTCAGCTTAGAGTTGATTCTGAGAGTTGTGGCTGATGTTGGCTTGGTGGTTAGTAACACTTTGCCTCATTTAGTTGAACATTAACTTGCTCTTGATTCCTGCACGTGTCATCAGAACAGTACAGTTGGTCAATAAACTCTGTTTTCTGCATATCTACTTGAGAAGAATGCTAAATCACCTATAGTTAAGATAAATCACCTATAGTTAAGACAATTGGCATTTTTTAAGTTTATGCCTTACTTGGAGAAGAGACTTCTGGTTATCTTCATCAAATAAATTACTTACTATGATTTTGATCTACAAAAACATGAATATTTAAAAGATGTCTGCCTTGAATGGATTCCTGAATTTGAAATTGGTTTTCTAGGGCCTTCCTAATGCCGGAAAATCCACCCTTCTAGCAGCCATCACCCGTGCCAAGCCTGATATTGCTGATTATCCGTTCACGACATTGATGCCCAATCTAGGCCGTCTTGATGGAGACCCTACCTTGGGGGCAGGAAGGTATTCGTCTGAAGCAACACTGGCAGATCTGCCCGGCCTCATAGAAGGTGCTCATCTTGGTAAGGTAGGGCCCATGTCAAACCCAATTAAGTCATGCAACTTCTAAGAACTTTATGTCATTTAGCTTAATTTCTTGTAGGGTCTTGGGCGAAACTTTCTGAGGCATTTGAGGAGAACTCGGCTGTTGGTCCATGTTGTTGATGCTGCTGCAGAAGACCCGGTGAATGATTATAGAACTGTCAAAGAGGTACACTCTGATTCTTAAAGTATGCATCAATTAAGTATTAATGTTGTTTGCATGCTGTTGGTCCAAGTTTGTGCTGTTGTACCGCTCTAGCTGTCACTGTTGTGGTTTTATTCTCAATTCTTTGAATGGATGAAACAAAGATTGGAGGGATGCTGATGCTTGGCCTTAAAAGTGGTTCAAGTTGAATAAATTTGGTCAACTAGAGGGATGTATTCAGGTCAGGTGCATTGGAATTGAAAAAAATCACGATGAAGCATTTTTATTACATGGCTCTAGACACTAGTTGGATTATAAACCTAAGTATATTTAGGCTGACTGCAATCTGTTGGCTAAATTTTGTGTTTTTCTTCCGAACCAATGACATTTTCCATTTGTTTCTGCAGGAACTGCGAATGTATAATCCTGATTACCTAGTTCGACCATATATTGTTGTCTTAAATAAGATTGATCTTCCGAAGGTTAGAGGTTAACTTCCTCTAATAAATGTGAATTGATGTGAATAGGTTATTGCTAAAGTGTTTGTTTCTTGAAATTTTGTTTTGTTTAACTTACAGGCTATGGAAAGGATTACTTACTTGACACAAAAGATTCAACAGATCGGTAAAGAAAGGTGCACTTTGGGGCCTGAGAAGACTTCTAATGATGCCGCTGAATCTGACGATAGGGACATTGATGTTCCTTCCACAAGAGCCTCCGGCATTCGGCGAGAGAAAGAAATCGAGGACTATCCTGGCCCTCTGGCTGTGGTAGCTGTCAGCGTGCTGTAAGACCAATTCAATTGCAACATTTATGTTTGTATTGCAATTATCCTGTTCTTTGAATATGGAAACGGTTGTACATTTTACGATGGCAACGTTGTAGTGGATGTTCTAGTTTTCAGGCTAATGGGAGTATGCATCTCACTTGTTGGTGCAGGAATGGCATTCAAGTAGGGGAGATGCTGCAAGCAATAAGGGCCGCTTTAAGAACATATCCAGAGTTTACCTGACAGTGAACCCTCTGGGTGTCTTCCTCTAAGCTTTCTGCAATGTAAAGGCTTTACTTTTGAATCTTGCAATGGGAGCGACCGAGGAAGTGTTTGTCAAAAGCTTAACTTTCTCCGTCGAACGTCTGGCGCCCCTCCGCCATCTCCCGACGTAGGTACGGCAAAACTTGCCCCTCTTAAGGCTCTCCTCTGGATGTCCAGCAGATCACAACCACCCCGGTCCTAACTCCTTCTGGCTCCTCCTGCCGTAGAACTTCCAGGCCGTAACTATGGCGGGTAATTTCCAGTATAGCATAGAACATTGAGTAATCAGCTTTGCCAAGAGGGTGTCCAACATTCCAGAACCCTTTTGTAAGGATATGAGGGCAAGCATTGGTCCACTGTAAACATAAAACGACCCACGTCCATGAAAACTTACTCTCCAGGCTCGGCAAATGTCATGAATGTTTGATTAAAATATGTCATGAAGAGATCTTTACAAGGCATCTCGTGGTGACTGCCGTCGACCACATTGGAGTTTGGTCTTTTGTTTGATACTCTCCTGACTGTCTTTGGTTTATTTCTGGGTAGTAATAAGCGAAGCAGACAGAAGAACATAACTGATAAGGGCAGTATCAGGGAACAAGGTGGGTGGGTGAGGGGTTGTCCTTTAACCGGCTCGTTGCATTGAATCTTCTTCTCCTCAACACTTGTCCGACTGAGTGTCTGTCTCTCTCTCTCTCTCTCTTTTCTGGCGACCACCCCTTTTCGTTCCACACCACCTTATCACATCCTTCTACCCTGTTCAGTGTTCACACGCACCCCGTTTCAATCTCTTCTTAGGCTGTCAGAATCATTGGAAATCCCGCACGTGCTTATCTTTTTCTCAAGCTCTTCCCATCTAATCAAATATACAGCGAAAATTACCCAGCTCTCGAATTTCCCTCGTTTGCCTGTTAAACTGCCCTTTGCCACCTGCCTGAGCTTCTTTGTCTCCACCAAGTTAACTCCCCTCGGCCAAGTGCGTGCCCAGAATGGGGGGGGGGGATTAGCACTAAAAACCCTCCCTGCTGACACGATCATGCCCATCTTCTTGCCAAGTATGCTTCCCATCACTCCCTTGCGAAGACACGTTGTTATTCATCTCATGTTCAATGCAGGCCTCCTCCTCTTTGCCATGGCCTTATCCCTCCTCCTTACAATCCCTTTCCCACCCATCTCCCAGTTATATAAACGTTTCCGGACCTCGAAATCTTCTTGCAAAAGGCTGGTTTCTCGGTGGGTGTGTGTCGCTTCTTCCTGGGTTTTATGCTTTGTTGGGTGTTCTGGAAAAGAAAAAGGCAAGATTTGAGAACAGAGGAAGAAGGGATAGGATGTTGCAGGGGGAGAAGAAACAGGGGAGGAGGCCTGCACAGGGGAGTTCCAGGAAAGGTTGTATGAGAGGGAAAGGCGGCCCTGAGAACGCCCTCTGTACTTACAAGGGTGTCCGGCAGCGGACCTGGGGGAAGTGGGTGGCCGAGATCAGGGAGCCCAACCGCGGTGCCAGGCTCTGGCTCGGCACCTTCGGTACCTCCCACAAGGCCGCCATCGCTTACGATGCGGCCGCAAGGAAGCTCTACGGCCCCGATGCGAAGCTCAATCTCCCCGAGCTTTACGCCGGCAACAACCCCTCCTTCCAGAGCCCTCATCTTCCTCCTTGCCTGGACACGGGTTCCGCAGAAGCACGATACATGAACATCAACAGTACCCCTCCTGAGGCCCTCTGTAACTCCATTACATACCTCTCAGATTGCTTAGGGTACCAGCGCAGCTCCCCAGACATGGTATCGGACGAGAGTGTGGAGTCACAGAGCAGAGCTAGCGACGAAGGCATGGAGTTCTTGACGGGGAAGGAGAAGGACGAGTTCTGGGGGAACATGAACGTGGACTTGCCGATATCGGACGAGTCGATATGGACGGAGGCAGCGATATCGGTGGATTTCCCGGTGGCGATGGACAATGGGGGGCACTTTGGGGAAGTATTCTTGGATGGGAATAGCTGGGAGGCGGCAAGCTTCGAGTCTAGCATGATTGCAATGGGGCCAATCCAATCCACATGATGAACAAAATATGTTAGGACAACCAGGGGAGCTCCATTGGACAATGTAAATGTAATGATGTCTGTAAATGGGGTAAAGTTTATTGATAATGGTTAGAAATGGTAACGAATCTTTAAGGTTTGGTTTCGTTTTTAATGTTAATTAGCACGTGGCTTTTGTTGGTCAGGAATGAATTCACTCCATGCACTTTTCTATCCAGTTATGGAAGAAAAACTGGTATCCCAGTCAGATTCATGAATCTCGTTTCTTCCACTGAAAAGCTAAAAAGAAACGACGGTCCTCAATATGATTAGGATCGACTTTTGCTCTTAATCCTGACGGCTCGCCGTCCGGTAAATCGTGACGGCCGCCAGAGAATTCTTTTAGAAGCTTAGATGCAATAAAAGAAAGAAATACTTCCATCCGTTGTTTTATTAACATAAGAGTGAAATATTTGACGCACTAAAGTCTTAGTGCCCTTCATCTTTAGATCAGGCTGTGAACTTCAATATTTATGGACATGATCTGATTAATCGTAGGATTCGTCGGCCACGAAGGCTTTTTATGGTAAAGAAATCGTGTGAAGCAAAAATACAAAGCCGTGTGAGAGAGTGGTTCGGTAAGGGAAGGGAGTTTTTGAGACCGTCTCAGCACTCGAGCGGCTTTGTCCCTGCATTAATGTGTTCCCCGGGGATTTTGATCTCTCTGAATGTTGCAGCTTTATGCGCAATCCAAGCCCCGGTTTGTATACGCTTTGTGACTGAGTTAGGTTTGTTCAATGTTCATCGGGTGCTCGTGATGCTTGAACAACCGGGAAGATTTGGGGCTGTTGGTCTGCTCTTTTTGCACGCTAGAAACGCTGGATGCTGGGGATGAAAGGATGATTGTTTGTTTGTGTTTTTGATCTGTTTGGTATCATTATACTCAAGGTTCTGTTGTTTAGGTTGTGGTCGATTTCACTGCATCATGGTGTGGTCCGTGCCGCGTGATGGCCCCGATCCTGGCAGATATTGCCAAGAAGATGCCTCATGTCATGTTCCTGAAGGTGGATGTCGATGAACTGAGCATAAGTATCGTTTAAAAGAACTTTTTGCATGAGTTCGCTCTGTAGTCGTATTGTTATTGGAACTGCGGGTAACATATGTTGTCGAAGCTGAAGAACAACTGTACCCATCTCATTGTCTGCAAGATTTTCCCTTTTGGTTAATGTAACTAAAGTATATGTTCTTGGTGTAATGACTCAGCAACCAGTTCTGTTGTTGCTTATTCTCTTAGTAGTATGGTTTTTTAAGATGCCGTTGTTCGCAGACTGTTGCCGAGGAATGGAAGGTGGAAGCAATGCCGACTTTTATATTCCTCAAGGAAGGGAAGCTCGTGGACAAGATTGTGGGTGCCAGGAAAGAAGAGCTGCATGCCAAGGTAGATGCGCATGCTGCTGCACTCCCTGCTTCTGCTTGAAACCTGGGATGATCCCCGCGTGCCTGTCCTCTGTGCGAATAAAAACCACCTGGGGTCATGTATCTACTGAGTCTTTGTATTAGTGCTGAATTTCAACAAAATCGTGATTCCTTGGGAACCCTTGTGAAATGTGAAAGCATAAGGTAATGAATGTCAAATATTATGATATATGGGACCTCTGGTCAAATCAAAGAATAGAGACTGTAGTGGCTAGTGTTGGTGCTGTATGACATTACATGACACCGCAAGGAACCAGAACAGGTAAACGCTTCAAACGGTTTGGGAATCCTTGGTTGGACAGGATAGCGATCGTGTTCTTTTTTAGGGCATGTAAGTGTGTAATGTCAGAAGGAATGGAGACCAAACAGGAAAAGGATTATCAAATCTTGTTACAGGCAACTGATGCTATTCCCTTTCCATCTTGTGGATTGTCCCTTGGTGGTGGCAAGAGACTGAGCTTCTTCTATGTGATTCGACAAAGGCATCACATCGCCCTCTGTAATTTTCGACCACCATAAATCTCCATAAAGTTCCATACTACAACAGCTAAACCTAACCAATCCATATTTCTTGCCACCGGAAAGCGATTCACCTGCACAGAAAATGTTAAGGAAGTACCTCCTATAACTTAATTTGAATGACTGGATGGCCTAACTGTTTGATTTGTGATGGAGCTTAGATGTGGTGAGAACAAGGTGACGATCATCAGGCGATGGGGAGGCAGGGAAGGCTTCTTTTGGGACGATGGGTTTGTAATCGTCTGTCCAGCAGTTGTTGATCACTCATGTTGCAGGCATTGATTATATCTAGATTGAATGTGACCTTATGGGGTCTTTCTTCAATTTGGTCTGAGATGCACGGTGAAATTAAAGGGACAAAACTTGATAAGGTCTGCTCTATCTTACACCAAAGTAAAACCTGTTCATCCCATCCAAGATATGCCTGTGATAAAAAGAAGATTGTAACATCGCTGACTTAATTATATCAAAGTTTTCAGAAGTACCGTGATCTTCATCCCTGGACCTCTTCTCCTGCAGGTAAAAAGCTAGATTACCCGGATGAGTATTTAACTTCCATACATGGACATTAAGGGAGTCTACTTGAAAGAGGATTGCTTATTGTCCGGTTAGAGAGCAACCGGCGTACTAATGGTCCATTTGGGGAGAAGAAAAAGGAAACCATTTCTCCTTTCCTGTAGCTGGAGTGAAGATTCTGGGTTTCCACGGTGATCTGGCTGGTACTTGGATGCCATTGGAGTTTACCTGAAGCCCTGTATTGAAACATTGGAATTGGAATTGTCTCGATAAAGGTACTATATGATTTGGAGGCAAACCAATCTGGGGAACCAAACATGGCGGCATTGGAGCATTCAAATATGACAAGGCGAGGCTAAATCATATCTCCAATCTATTCTATTATGTGTTGGGACAACTTACAGTTGAAATCAGAAACAATCACTGATGTTGTCGCTTGTTCTCCCTGCAGATAACTCTTGAGTATCCAAATGAGATCCTCATGCACATTACTGTAACAGTTGGACCTATGATGTACATGAGATCGAATATCACAAGATCCATCACTTTCTACACCAACAAGAGGAAGCATGGACCATTCGGTGAGCAACAGGGGACTTTATTTACATCGAGTGTAAAAGGTAAAATTGTGGGATTTCATGGTAGAAATGGTTTGTTTCTAGACTCTATTGGGGTACACATAGTCGAAGAGGTGCCTGCAACGAAACATCATCCTTCTTCCAACCTAACTAGCAAGGGTGAAGCGGAAGTTGCAGGATTTGATTATCCTCAATGGTTGAGCAATCTGGTCCTAACAAGACAACCACCAGTTAAAGAGGTACAACAATTAGTGCTCTTCAGAAAAATGTCAAAAAGATTAACTGTTAAACTGACAACACAGAGTAATGGGATTTACGTGAGAGACGACCAGACATCAACCTAGTGAAAGACTCCGAAAAAACAGTCAATATAAGTATCGATGATATATAATTTTTCCCTACCAGGTGGCTCCAGGGATTGCAAAAAAGCCAGCTCCATGCGGACCAGGTCCAAGGGGAGGAGACGGAGGACAACCATGGGATGATGGAGTCTTTTCTGGAATCAGTCAGATATATCACCACCAAAATCCAAAACTATAGTCATTTGCTCAATACAGATTGAGTATGATAGAAATGGACAACCCGTGTGGTCTGTCAAACATGGATGCAGTGGAGGAACTCTCCAAGATCGGGTACTTTCTAATGAACCTGAAACCAGACGTCTAGAACAATTCCTGAAGATAGCCTAACAGTCATCTCACTTTCTTAATTAAGCAGATCAAGTTGGATTATCCCAATGAGGTACTGCTATGCATATCAGGCCACTACGGTCCCATCAGCAGAGATGAGAACTGTAGCGTTATCAAGTCGATGTCATTTCACACAACCCGGGGAAAGTATGGTTCATTTGGAGAGGAAGCAGGCACCTTTTTCACTTCAACAACTGCGGAAAGCAAAGTGGTAGGATTCCACGAGAGGAGTACCAGTACTTGGATGCCATTGGTGTACACATGCAGTAGTGGTTGGGAAACAATAGACCACCGAAGCAATCCTTCTACAAGAGGGTCAGCTAAGGGAGCTAAATCAAAACAAAGCAGTAGATCATCATTCAAAAAGCATGAACCCTGTATATATATGTACATCCCTAGACATTGACGCATAAGTTACATCGTGCTTATATGAACTTTATGAACACTATGAAGAAAGCTTAATAACAAAGCCACATAATATCCATCTATAAGGACATTGACATGTAGGGAACAATTTCTTCTCACGATCATGGATAATAACAAGGAATGCTGGTTTCTAAGGATTACCTCAAGTAGAAGAAAACAGATTCATCCATGGACTCACTTCCTGTGACAGTGTATCGGGTAACACCACAAGTTTCATTTCTATGAAACCATCCATTTACCAGACTGATGGGTAAAACATTCTTAATAGGAGGAGCAGAGAGACTCGATCAAGTTTGGAAATACGCGGCGACTTTAACATTAAGTGAAAAATTAAGGAACACACACCTTTCCAGCAGAAGTTCAAATGAAAGATTAAATGAAAAACATTATGGTCAATCTGATTAAATGAAAGACCCGCCAAACCTACCGGCACTAGAACTGCAGCCAAAGTTCTAAACAAGTAGTTCAGAGGCCTAAATAAAGCATCCTAGGAGTTGGTGAGTTCAATGATCCTTATTGCATGAGGTTTTCATAACCAAAGTTGAACTTTTGAGAATACATCAACTGCAAAAGGTTCTACCCAGTAGCTTCACGCGGCAGCATCTCTCTCCTTTCTCCGCTGAAACTGATGAACATGACAAAATGTAAGAAATTACATAAAATGATTTAAACAGCCATGTAACATGTTGGTTCTAGGACGGGACAACAACTTACTTACGAGAAAGAAGGAATGGTTTCTAACCATCTTTATCCTGAAGCTCCTTACCAAACTTCTGCAGAGCAAGTGAATATACTGTCTTCCTTCGGGTGGACGTTCCCTGGGATACCAACTTTACTGCCTGAGAAAAATCAACAAGTCAAATGTCTCCAAAAAAGCAACTGAAGGCATCAATGAACTAGCGAAACACATAAACAGCATAATGTCAACTCCTAAATACTAGAACTGACTGGGCCCCAAAAATTTGACAAGAGTCGTCACCGTTGAAAGACTGTGCCCAGTAGAAATCAAATGCCTCAACTCGTTCTCAAGCTGGATCTCTGACGGTGTCTCAATTTCAGAGTTTTCCTTTCCTTCAATTAACAGAGTAATCTCACCCTTGGGTTGATGACTTGAAAAGGCTAGTTTAGCTTCCCCAAGAGAACCTCGCCAAAACTGAATGATTAAAAGAATTATATTCTTGCAAGTCCAACAAATAGGCCCAGAGTTTAGGTTCAAAATACCTCTTCATGTAACTTAGTTATCTCCCGGGCTATGACACACCTCCTAAAAAGCGAGAAAAAGAAAAACTTATAATTCCAAATCTCATAAAAGGAGCATAAAAAATAGAGGTATGGAGTAATTAATGCCATCGATGAAGTACAATTTGCACGTATTCACAAAAATCATATCTAAATAAGATAAATTCTATGTAACAACAGGTAAGTAGTGCACCTTGAGTCACCAAACATTGAAGAGATTTCCTCAAGAAATAGCTCAAGCTTATGAGGAGGAACATAAAAGATTTGGGTCTTGGGGTCATTTGCTGAAATAATCAGCCTATCTCTCCTTGATCCAGTATGTTTGGACAGAAACCCAACTGAATGATACCTCGGAATGGTATTTTAATAGAATATTTCCAGTGCTTTTTTAAGAAATAAGTTGAAACAGCCCAAGATGTTACTTTACCAAATGTAAACTCGTCCGTCGTCAACCCTGAGGCAGACAGCGCAGCCACAAAGGATGAAGGCCCAGGAATTGGAATAACGGTAACATCCTCTTTGATGCATAATTTTGCCTGCAGAATCAGTAGATGAGACCCCACTTAGTGCCTTAAGTGTCTTAGCTATCAGGTGGAGAGACTAATTGACCCAGGGAGAAGACTCACCAATTCAGTACCAGGATCACTGATGCCGGGCATCCCAGCATCACTGATTAGGGCTACTACTTCACCCTGCTTCAACCTCCTCAGTACCGCTTGCTCCCGCTGAGCCTCGTTAAACTTGTGATAACTCAACTGAAATTCTAAAACCTCACAATGAAACTCCGCATAAACAAACACTTATGCACCGAAAAATGCTGAACACCCCAGGGCACTCACAAGAGGCGTCTTGATGTCGTAGTGCTGAAGCAACTTCCACGAGTGCCTCGTGTCCTCGCAGAGAATCACATCAGCCGACCGCAGCACGCGGATGGCACTGCAGTAATCACTAAAATGAGTATTTCGATCCCCAATTTCTTTTTCACACAGGATAACTATAGGAATCTACCAGTACCGTAAAGTGATGTCTTCTAGATTCCCAATTGGCGTTCCCACCAGGTACAACCCGGGCTTCAGAGGTGCCTTTTGATATAATAGTTCACACAAGCACACATCCGTCAGAAGCAGTCATCGCTATTCCAGCACTATACATCAAGCAATTCGCGAAACAACTACGCGGCGGGACAGATAGCAGCACTTTACTCGTTTAGGTTCTTCCGGCGACAGTTCGCCGGCGGCCGAGTTCGAGCAATGAGAGCGGTAGCAAAGAGCTGCGGGCGCGTGCGGTGGAGGGGATCGCCTCCTCAGGATCAACAACGGCGGCGGCAGCGCTCGCCGCAGCAGCAGCATCATCGTCTTGAGGCGCCGTCGGCACCGGAATCGCCAAGTCCGATGAAGAAGAGCTTGAAAGCTAAAATTATATTATCGGTTATATATTTATGAATTGTATTCAATTTGCCCTTCATACTTTCTTTCTATTGTTCACAAAGACCAAATTGAAAAAGTTTCAAATATTTAACACTAAAAGTGTAAATTTCTGATCAGTTTCTTTTGGAGCAGATCTGTAGCAACTCGACGAAGAAGCCGAGGAGGGGGAGGAGGAGGAGGAAGGCATTCGCACGATGAGGAAGCAATCATGGAGCGCTTGGCTGACGTTGCAGAGGAAGAACTGGCCGTTAGTGATGGTCACGTTACTTTCCCTCTCGACGGCCGTCGTGCTCGTTGCCAAGTCCTCGTCCTCATCGCCGGTCACTTGCTCCTGTGACCGTGCCTCCGACGGGGAAGCCGGAGAAGTTCCCTTGGTTCGGGAGTCCGTCCCCTCCAGAGGAGAGTCCCGCGGCCGCTCTCCGAGCCCCCTAGATTTCATGAAGTCCAAGCTTGTTTTACTCGTCTCTCATGAGCTCTCGCTCTCCGGTAGCGATGTCGACGCACATTCTTGATTTTAGTTATTGTTGAGTTGATAGGTATGAAGCAGTAGTGTTGTGATACAATTTTTTGGGTGCGCTCGTGCTTTGCTGCAGGCGGGCCGTTGCTGTTGATGGAGCTGGCTTTTCTATTAAGAGGTGTTGGAGCGGAAGTTGTGTGGATAACTAACCAAAAACCGGCCGATCCAGATGAGGTCGTCTATAGTTTGGAGCATAAGATGTTAGATCGTGGTGTTCAGGTTGGCTTCACTGTCTTACTTTTGGGGTATTTTGACTGATTTTGACATCTGCAGTTGGATATTGGTCTTAGAATTCAGGTGGCATGATGAGTGCTGATAGAATATGATGATTTGAATCTAGTTTGCAGTCCTATAGTATGTTTTGTTCCTCGGGTATTATGTTGAAATGGCGACTTTTGCATTGTGCATTTCATTACTTGTATCTCCCTGGAAACTGTTCAAGTGAACTGATGGTGGTTGAAAAGGAGTCCTCCTGGGATTATTCGGGAGGAGTAGATGGTTTAATATCTGCAAGATTGGTGTAAATACCTAAAACTTGGCATCGAAAGAACACTTGGTGGATGATAAAGTCCAATAGGATAATGAATGAGTTATCAAAGGAAAAGGAAAAAACTGTGTTATCCAACCAAGCAAGCTCTGCCAAGTAAACCAATTTTCCAGAATGTGTCATATTAACAGTGGAAGGAAGTCTGAACCTCCCTCTTGGGGTTTCTTTAGTGTTGTGATGCTTTCTATTTCTGGTGGAAGGAGAATTTCGAGAAACTGCTTCTTTTTCTCCGATTCTTTTCCCTCCTATTGTTTTGAGTTTTAATATTTTGTTGCGTGAACTATCCTTGTCATCGGGTGCTTTCTGAGTCTCCTTTTCTGTACTATTTAGGTTTTCTCTGCTAAAAGTCAGAAAGCTATTGACACAGCTCTTGCAGCTGATTTGATTGTATTAAATACTGCTGTTGCTGGGAAGTGGCTAGATGCTGTTCTCAAGGATGATGCACATCGTGTTCTTCCAAAGATACTGTGGTGGATTCATGAAATGCGAGGGCATTACTTCAAATTGGAGTATGTGAAACACCTACCTTCTGTTGCAGGTGCTATGATAGATTCTTACACGACTGCCGAGTACTGGAAGAACAGAACCCACAACCAACTTGGGTACTTTTGCATAGCTGTTTATTTTAATCTTTATGAACCTTCATTGGAGTGCTGATAAATATATTGTTCAGTTCCTGCTGTTGTCTTTTGTACATCAAATTGACTTGTCCTTCTTTGTGCTTCTTAATTTTCTGGTGTTAAACCATTTCTCTTAATGCATCACAGAGCCATCACATCTGTAGCTTTCTGTTTAGGTGCTAATGAATCATCTGGTATTTGTACCATTCTGGTTGTGGTATGACTATTTTGATCAATATCAAAATGTCATCTACATGGCTTTACCGCAGTAGTTGCGTCAAAAACAGTAAAATGCATCTAACTCTAGTTGGCATGGAACCTCCTTTTTTCTCCTTTTCGAGTGTTCTTTCATTGTGAAGCTTTGAGTAAGGAATAGGGAGGCTTTGATCTATCCCTCATAGATATCTCTCAGGCGAGTCCTGTTTCCAAAAAAGAGGAAAGAATACATGATTCTGTAAATTCATATTTCAGAGTACTTTGAACCCTCACCAATTTCTAGTGGTGCAGGATTAAGATGCCAAAAACATATGTTGTACATCTTGGAAATAGCAAAGACCTGATGGAAGTAGCTGAAAACAGCGTGGCAAAGAGGATACTTCGTGAGCACATTCGGGAATCCCTTGGATTGAGAAACGATGACCTGCTTTTTGCTATCATAAACAGTAAGTTTCTGACACAGTCCGTTTTTCTTGTTGGTTATTCTTTGCTAGGAGAGATTAGTGGTGCTGTAGTTGGTTAAATTGGTGGGTATCAAAAATTAAAAATCTTGGAACATCTTTCAGCTACTTCAGAAATTTTTTATTTCTGCTTGAATTTATTTGTAGGTGTTTCACGTGGAAAAGGGCAGGATCTTTTTCTTAGGTCCTTCCATGAAAGTCTACAAATGATCCAGGAGAAAAAGCTGCAGGTTCCATCGATGCATGCAGTGGTTGTGGGCAGCGATATGAGTGCTCAAACAAAGTTTGAGTTAGAACTACGAAATTTTGTTGTGGATAAAAAGATAAAAGACAGAGTGCACTTTGTGAACAAGACTTTGGCAGTTGCTCCTTATTTGGCTTCCATAGATGTTCTTGTTCAGAATTCCCAGGTGCCTTTTTCAATTCTATCTTAATATTTGCTTTTACTTCTTGATTGATGAAAGGATTTTACCTTGAGCTAGTGAATCTGATATTCATGGGCTCATGAAATCTAATTAACATTATTCCATTTGGGATATTTAGCCAAAAATGGTCATGGAAATGCTTGGTGTCATGTAGGCACGTGGAGAATGCTTTGGGAGAATAACCATTGAAGCAATGGCTTTTCAGCTTCCGGTGCTGGTAATATGATCTCTACAGCCTTGCTCTTTTTGCCAATCTCACTTCAAAGATCACTTCACTCCTTAGCGTTAGGACAGATTCTGGGTATCGTCGTAAACTAAGGAATCTGCTTGTTTTGGTATTTCTCAGTCACCTAGTCTTCCTATTTGCCCTACATGCCTATTGTTTCCCGAAATGATAGAATACTATGTTCCGCGGCTTCTTTTGCAATCACGAGATAGAATTGATTATCATCTGACCTCAACTTATCTGTGGTTCCTGCACGGGCCTAAGTTCTTCTCATCAGTTAATCTACTGTCAGTCAATCTACTAATGATGTATGGGGTTCCCTTCCCGGTTTCTCACTTGAGAGAGTTCTGAATCAGGGCACAGCTGCTGGAGGAACGACGGAAATAGTAGTGAACGGTTCAACAGGTTTGCTGCATCCCGCTGGCAAGGAAGGGGTGACGCCGCTGGCCGAAAATATAGTGAAGCTGGCAACGCAGGTGGAGAGAAGATTTACAATGGGTAAGAAAGGGTACGAGAGGGTGAAGGAGAGGTTTCTGGAGCATCACATGGCGGGGAGGATTGCGTCGGTCCTGAGAGAAGTGCTGCATAGTGCGCAAAGCCGGACGAAATCGTGATGTCTCGCAATTACGCCGTAAAATTATCCAGTTAAAGACGGCCTCAGAGTTTCTTGTGGATCTTGCAGTTGTGACTGCAGACATTGAATCTGTACATACGGGGATTGAAGGGATGAGGGGTTATGAATTTTGCCACTGTAGTTTTTAGGTAATCACTTGGTATTGGTGAGCCTTCAATCATGCCTAGTTTAGTTTCAATTACGTGATGTTATTATGCTGACAGAATTAAGGCTTAGGGAATTCGGGACATTGTTATATCATTCATTACATGAGAACATAAAAGAGACATGCTTGTCTTGCTCCTCGAGGCAACTTAACCCAAAGACTTGGGTAAGAAAGGAAGCAAGCTGATGCAGGAAGAATCCCAGGAGGAGGTTGCAGCGAGGAGAAAGCGAGGAGGATGAGTGGCTGTTGTTGTTGGGAGAAGTTGCAGCTGAAGGTGAAGAAGAAGGCGGGGATACCAGGAAGATGGTGGGAACTGAGGAAGGGAGCTGATAGCCGTTAGTTGTGGGAAGTTTAAGTATTTGAATAGGGTCGGGTTATGTGAATGGGCCAGGTCGTTGTTGTTGGGAGTCGGTTCAGTTGTTGTGTTGTGGGTCGGGTTAAGTCCAAACCCAAGAAGTTTAAGTATTTGAATAGGGTCGGGTTATGTGAATGGGCCAGGTCGTTGTTGTTGGGAGTCGGTTCAGTTGTTGTGTTGTGGGTCGGGTTAAGTCCAAACCCAAGAATAAGGGGGACTATAAGAGTCAGGGTGTGGAGTCGGAAAAAACGGTTAGATCTCCGGAGAAGGTTGGTGAGGGGTGGCGATGATGGCGTTGGTTGGTGTTTTCGTTGGATTTTGAGTTGGCTTGGGTTGTCGGAGGTTTGGTGCTGTGAATAGAAGGATAATCGGTTACTGTGGCTGTGTTTGGTTGTGGTTGTGTTGTTGTTTTGCTGGTGTTGCTGCTGTGTTCGTGTGTTGTTTGCTGGATTGACGTGAATAGCGGTAGATTCGCGGAGGGAGCGAATCACAAGCATGATCCTCGAGGCAGCTCTCTCTTCTTTCCTCAGTCCCGTCCCCCTACGGCCGGGAGATGAGCGATGGAGATGAAACCGCGCGTCGCCGGACCGCCGCCGTGTCCAAGTACAGGAAGAAGCTAATGCACCACAAGGTGCTCGAAGGCCGCGTCCGCACTGGTCGGGAAAGAAAACCCTGGACTTTGCCAGATTCGTTTGATTTGGTGGGCTTGATTCCGATTTAGGGTTTGCTTGTTTGTTGTTTGGGCAGTGAGGGAGAGCCTGAGGGGGGCGAAGAAGGAGTTCAACAAGACGGAGGACGACCTCAAGTCCCTCCAGAGCGTTGGTCAGATCATTGGGGAAGTCCTCCGCCCTCTCGACAACGAACGATGTAATGTCATTTCTTGTTTCCTTTTTCTTTTTTTTTTTCCCATTTGGGCATTGTCTGTTTACTTCCAGTTGCCTGGACTTGCAAGGCATTGGCAGTTCTTTTTCTGCTCGTCTGACTAGTCACTGGGGGTTTATGGTATTCTGAAGTGTTTTCTGGATATTCGTTGTTGATGAAAGTGGTTTAAAGATGGTCAGTTTTTAGCGCCCAATTGCAGAATATAGTAGGGATCCATGTTGAAGCAATGCTTTTGGTAGATTACGGTGAATTCGTGTTATTCCAATTGTTATTTTGATGTATAAGCGGGTATTGGCTGCCTTTATTCAGTTTTATGTTCTATTAGTAATGTTGCAGACAGCAGTAGTTTGTTTTCTCCTGTGGTGGTCTTAGGGGCATCAGTTTGGATAGTGGTCGGTCTAGATATCCAAAGGCAACTCAGGAGATCAATTGCAGTATTTTCACAGCACAGTTGCATTCTTTTTTTTTTTTGGTAGTGAAGGATAGATATACAGTTGCATTCTTTAGCGAGGCGCTTATGTCAAACTCGTGCATTTCCCTTTTACGGTTACAGAGAATAGCCCAAGGGAGTCTTAGTTGAAAAGGGTCGTATATGTCCAGCCTGATATGCTGTAATTTTTTAATGTGTAATCAGTGATCGTGAAAGCGAGTAGCGGTCCACGATATGTCGTTGGCTGCCGGAGTAAGGTGGATAAGGAGAAACTTACAGCTGGAACAAGGGTTGTTCTTGATATGACGACTCTCACGATCATGCGAGCTCTTCCCCGTGAAGTAAGTTTTGTTGATTGTATCTCGGGTTGAATCTAATTGGTTTGCTCCTGAAGGGTATATTCTTGACAACGTGGGCTAGTTAACTCCTTTAATTTATTGCAGGTTGATCCTGTTGTTTACAACATGCTCCCTGAAGATCCTGGAAAAGTCAGTTATTCAGCAGTTGGTGGGTTGTCTGATCAAATCAGGGAATTGAGAGAACCTATAGAACTCCCCCTGATGAATCCTGAGCTCTTCCTCCGTGTTGGAATTAAACCACCCAAGGTGATGATATAGTTGTTCGTTCATTGGCAATTATCTCCTGTTTCTCCTGGAAATTCTAATTTCTCTATGATTTTACCTACTGGATTTAACGATCGTAGGGTGTTCTTCTGTATGGCCCTCCCGGAACTGGCAAGACATTGTTAGCTAGAGCTATTGCTAGCAGTATAGATGCAAACTTTCTTAAGGTGAGCAATGATTTCTTATTCCAAGCTTAAACAGCATAACACAGCTGAAAGATGTTTCTTGGGTTCATGTTTGAAAACTCACATTGATTGGATGTAGGTTGTTTCCAGCGTCATCATCGACAAATATATTGGAGAGAGTGCCAGGTTAATAAGAGAGATGTTTGGTTATGCACGGGATCATCAAGTAAGATATTGCATTTCTGGTTGTCTTTTGTAGTTGTCGTATCGAAATCAATAGTAATCACGTTAACTTTTCAGCCCTGTATCATCTTTATGGATGAAATTGATGCTATTGGAGGACGCCGATTTAGTGAGGGAACGAGTGCTGATCGTGAAATTCAAAGAACATTGATGGAGCTACTAAACCAGCTCGATGGATTTGATCAACTTGGGAAGGTATCCGCTTCTTTCACCAATGATACAAACTAGTTGGTTTAGATTCGTAATTTGAGTAAGTTGTTCGAAAGTTTGTCCGGTGAGCAATGCTTTGATGAGTTTTGAAAGATGTCCACGGACTGGTGACTTTTTATGCTTCGCCTCAGGTCTCTTGGCCATTTTCGAGTCTATATAATGTTTAATCATCTCAACTCGAGCTGCTTTATTAATTTCCTCCCATTCCACAGGTGAAAATGATAATGGCAACAAACAGACCAGATGTTCTAGACCCTGCGCTGCTCTGTTCCTGGTCGATTGGATAGAAAAATAGAGATCCCATTGCCAAATGAGCAATCCAGAATGGAGATTCTAAAGATTCATGCCGCCGGAATCGCCAAGCATGGAGAAATAGATTATGAGGCAGTTGTAAAGCTTGCCAAGGTTTGTGGTTTCTGCAGCTCTTTTTAGCTACATGACGCAATTTAAGGGGGTATAAGTATTTAAAATGGTCAAACATTTGCTGTACTATGTAAGGGATTCAATGGAGCTGATCTCCGCAATGTTTGCACTGAGGCTGGTATGGCAGCAATCCAAGCCGAACGTGATCATGTTATTCACGAAGATTTCATGAAGGTGACAATCTCATCTTATCTGCCGGAATTTTAGTGAAATACACTTTTTTCTCTATGCAATCATGGTCAACAACACGCAGATGATCCCATTTGGTTTTATAGGCCGTGCGGAAGTTGAGTGAAGCAAAGAAACTGGAGTCGAGTGCACACTATAATACCGACTTTGGAAAAGACTAAGGAAAGACATGGGTCAGTCTCCTCTGCTATCACAAATGCTTATGCGCTGTTCTCCTCATACTTTGAACATTTTTGCCGGCGAAAATTATAACATTCACCCCTAGAGCTCTTCGTAGAACAGAGTTGCTTACCTTAGTTCATGTTATTACTGGCATGGCGCTGATTCGAAGATGGTGGGGACAGGGTCATTACAGTCCTTGTTCAACCTTTTGAGGTTTTTTTTGTTTTTGTTTTGAACAGGGGTACCCATCTCTCGCATTCATTGGTTCAATCTGTGTCAGCAAGAACAACTTCCTCACCCCTCATTACGAAATATCGCACCCCACCAACACCACCACAAGCCTATGAAGACAACCTATGTTAGTGTCTGTCTCCACTCGGCTCAAAAGTGCTCCTTAAAGCATGTGCTTAGGATGATGTAGTTGAGAGACTTGATAAATCATGATTAATTTAAGATTAAAAAAAAAGTAAGGATAACTTAGCAGATAGATAAATAATCAAAGACTGATGAAAGGAAATGGACGACGGGGGGATTGATGGTGGTTTTGGAGATCATCCTATCCAATCCTATTAAGAGAAACTTAATTGCATGCCATGAGAGAGTCCTCTTCCATTTTTTTATATTTATTACAATGTCAGTGTCGTAATGAATGTTTTTGCCACCTTTTTCCTTTTTCCTTTTTAATCTGAATGTAGAGGAGTTTGGTGGGCATCTAATCTTAAACGTTTGATGCTTTTGTTTCTACCTAATTTTTGCCCATTGTGGGGGGATTAACTACAACCTCAATTTGGATTCTCCCCCTTAGTTTTGAATTTCTTTGACTACTTTAGGGTGTGTGATTAGTGTTGTGGGTCAACTGTATATATTTTCCAAATGGTTTATCTCAATATTATTACAGAAATCGTACTAGAATTTACCAAAATTTCATTTCCCTTTTCTGAATTGAGAAATGACATGAGGTTTTTACCTATGAGGGCATGCCAATTTTTCTTTACCTTATACTTACAGCTTGTATGTTTTTGCCTACCTTTTTCATTGAATGGCAAACTAATGGTTGTTGAGAAATGTAGCAGATACCATCCGAAATTAAGATGGCCAAAGAAATGTTGTCCACCACACCACCAAAAGGATTGCAAAGAAGAAAAATGACATGACTAACGACATCTCTAGTGAGAAATCAAGACTTTCCAAGTTGTGATATACCATGCAATCAGTACTGAAGCATGTCATGAGAGGCTGCGATTGGCTGATTAAGGTACGTCGAATTCCAATCTCCATGGTTCGGGAACCAATCTACTGGGGAATGAACTGAACCTTGGGGCTGTCCTGGTGAGACCCACTAGAGGATGTCGTTGAGCGAGTCCAGTCGCTGGCTCAGCTCCATTAGCTGAGCCCTGAGGATGGAGTTCTCTGCATCGATGGTAGCGAGCTGCCGGGACGCGACGAAGATCCCTGAGGCAAGACGGTCGTTCTTGGAGGTAAGCTGTACCTTAGTAACAGCCAGCTTGTTTAGATGCATCTGCTTCCTCATCCTAGACCGCCTCGCGGACTCCCGGTTGGACTCCATCCTCCTCCTCTTCCTCTGGTTCATCGACCGCACGAAGTCTCCGTCCTCCGAGCCTGAGGTCAGAACTGCTGTTGTGGCCGTTGTAATGGTCCCAGAAGAATTCCCGCTAGAAGTTGCCATCAGAACCCCAGGAAACAAAGGGAAGCAAAGAATATGACTCTTTTCAAAATAAGACGAAGAAGACAGTGATAGTATCGGGCTTCCGGGGTGGTTACGGCAGGAAAGGGGCTGTTAAGGAGAATACGTAAAACCAGTATAGGAAGACGACAGAGAAGGACTGAACGAGGTGGGTTCGGAGACGGAAGGAAGAACTTATCATATAACCGGAGCGGAGTATTTCGCTCACAACCGGAGACATCAATAGCCCGGGGAATTGGTCGTTTCTTCACTTGACCACCATTTAAGACAACCTTGAAACGACAACAACAACCAGGAAAGGTCGACCGAAAGAAGAAGAAGAAGAAGAAGAAGAAGAAGAAGGGGTTTGTGAAGGGAGGAGAAGTGTTGATTTTATAGCAGAAAGATATTACTGTTCACTGTAAACTATCGTCATATATTACTACGGTCCAAATCTTTTTATGCAGCTGGATGGTCCATTACATCACAAAAAAGAGGAAAAATATTCCATCCTATCACAAAAAAATAGGGAATTATTTGTACTCACATATCATGCAAATTTGGTTAAATTATCAATGTAAAAAAATTGGTGTAGATCACTTACATAAAGAATTCTATGTAAGGATAGAAGCGGGCCCCCTGTTAAAAAAGAATTTTCCCTCACCCGTCGAATATTTTTATACACCCGGCTGGGGCAAAAAAGGAGTTGCGTAATTTCTTAAAAAAAAGTTTGAAAGGACGATTTTGATAAAATTTGTCAAATAGGCGGTTTTAAATCGTAACTTTAGATTATTTGAAAAATAGTTTCGAGTTTAAGGACTCTCTTAAGTCATAGTATTAAACCGTGACTTAGACATATAAATTTGTAAGTAAGTAGTCTCTTCGTTATTTTATGAAATTTTCAGTTTGAAATCGTGACTTAATCAAATTTTACTTAAATCACGATTTAGGAGCAATGATGTCTTCGTCGTGACTTTTTTTTGAACTAACAGAAATTAATTACGGCAAATAACTATGATTTATATGACGCAATTTGTGGTTTTTAAGTTGATCCACACTTACACATGACGAGACATAGTATCATGTCACTAAGTTAATACATGGCCGCATACTCTGCGCCATAGTGCTGTTTTTTTCTTTCTTTTTTAATTTTACAGCAAATGGCCGGGTCAAGAAATAAGTTGGTCAAATTTCAGCCTCACCGCATGTGTTTCTTTTATCTCTATCGACTCGATTCCTTACGAGAGAAGATAAAAATATTGACTCTTTCATCTTTAATGGACCGCACTGTTTCTCCCACACACACACAGACACACGGATTTGGATTTGGATACAACTTGGCCGTGCCTTTTTCCTCAGGACGACACCGATCTCTCTTCTGCTCTCCTCCCCCCAACCACCCCCTTTCCTTTCTCGTACATTGTCCGCCATTTCACCCCAGGGCGCCACGATCACTTCGTCGGCGGAACATCCCGGAATTCATTAACGGCCGAATCATTCCGAAAGCCACCACTACTTCCTCCCTCCGGAGACCTCGTGATCATTGTGGTCATCGCGATCTGCGGCCAGACCTCGGCACTGAAAGGCATCCTTTCTATGAGGAGTTAGGAGGGTTTGGCCACTTACATGCATGTGATTTTTCTTTAAATAAAGAAAGTAAAGAAAGAAAGAAAAGGTTAACTATGTAAATAGACGACGACTGTAGTTTTCTTTTGCTTTTATTTTTTTGTCCAATCTCACAATATCTTCGGACAAAGATATCATGTGATTTTCCTTTTGCTTTTTTATTTTTATTTTTGTGGTGGTTGAAAATATTGAACAAATAATTGGCCGATTATGGCAATATGGGGAGTGAGTTATAGTGGAGATATGATATGTGCACCCACTTTTCAACACTGGACATAAATTATATAATGATAAGAAGAAGAAAAAGAGTGGGAGGCCTCACCCTTAATCCACATTGGAAATGACGACCTGTGGAGAAAGAAAGCAAAAGATGGAAAATTTTTCAGAATCGCCAAAAAGAAAAGGCATTCTTCCCTTTAGTAAAGACGATTTTGATATTATCTCGGGGAACAATTTCGATAAATTTTTTGGCGTGTTTCGTCCCACCAAGAACTCAAATGACCCATACCTCGTCCTCAGTCATGGTGGTGGTGGTCGATCGCAAATGTGGCATCACCGCAACAACATACAGAATTCGTAGTTAGACTAGACCATAAAATATTTTTTAAACTTTGTGCCGAAAATATGAAAAATATTTTGTGACTTTCGGAACAAAGAACTGATTTAGGTTGATAAATTATTTGTATTCAGGACGAGGTGTTGGGTTGGAACAATTGTAAAGGGAAAAGAAAAAGTTTGGCTCACTTGCTTTTCTTTTCTTTTTTTTTTTTTCCCTTACATCTCTCAGCCGCCCCAGTTTTTGGTATTATACTTTATGTTGAGATGAAGTAATGTAAATGACAGAAACCCTATCTCTTCTCACCTGGGAAGCTTCCCCTCTAATGCAAGAATCGAGGGGAAGTGCCATCATGGAAGCAAGCGTGTTGGGTTTTGTTATGATGCTTGTTGTAGCAGACAATTTTAGGGAAATAAGAGGAGTGTTCGGTTTTGGAGATGTCTGCAGATGATGTAAGAAGTTGATGGTGTTGATATTGAGTTGGGAAGTTCATCTATTGGCCCCTCTACGATATGGGAAATGTTTTTGCTTCAATCCCGCAATTGTCTGAGCCGGCGAAGAAGCGAAAATCCAGGGGTATCAGATCATGTCATGGCTAGGTACCACCGCTCGGATGATCAACAGAACATAAGCTATCACAAGATGGACATTGGCCGTAGAAAACAAGTTGATTTGTTACAAGCCACGTCAAGGGTCGACGGTTACAACAAGTTCAAGAGCATACAACAGCAACTAAGCAGATAGCAAACAGGGTCTGCAGGACATAAACTCGAGCATAGACTATAAACTGGGGATCATAACCACGGATTGTTTTCGCCCATGCACCTGTGCGGAAACAATATGATGTGGCTTGTCTACGATTATTTAGTGTCATACCTCGCAAGAAACTAAAATCTAGGACAAGATTAAGTTCACAGCAACGAATGGTGGCTATTCAAGTGTATACCTCTGCTTCACCATTGGCGGCGACTTCTGGGTGGTGATGGAGCATTTCCTTCCACATCATTTCGCGTATCATCTCCTCCTCTAGATCCTCATCGATATCCATGTCGATCGGAACCTGCGCAGGCGGGTTACTGTTGGGATCATACAACGGCGACATGTATGGGTGCTGCAGAGCCTCGGTCACCCCGATTCTTTTAGATGGATCGAAAACCAGCATCTTTTGCAGGAGATCAATGGCAAGGGGCTGCGCATGAGGATAGAGCCGGGACAAGGGAGTCCCGGGGCACTGCTGAAGCGACTTGATGAACTTACGAGCCTTTGGGTTATCGATGAACTCAATATCTTCCTCACTCTGGCTCCCAAGCACATTGATTATCAGTTTCAGCTGGTTGAGGCACTCGGTACCTGGGAAGAGCGGCTTACGTCCGAGAAGCTCAGCGAAAATGCACCCAACAGACCACACATCTATGGACGTGTTGTAGTTGTCACAGCAGAGGAGGAGTTCCGGGGCTCGGTACCAGCGAGTCACGACGTACTCGGTCATGAATTGACCATTCCCATTGCTGGTCCTCGCCAGGCCAAAATCGCAGATCTTTAGATCACAATTCGCATTGATAAGGAGGTTCCCCGGCTTCAAGTCACGGTGCAGAATGTTGGCAGAATGGAGATACTTCAATCCTCGAAGCAACTGCAGCATGTAACGACGGCATAAATAAAACGTGAATATATCGAGCCGGAGATGACCATGGAGCAAAATTATTACACTTATCGGCGAAAGCTACCTGGAACAAGAAATACTGACAGTGGTCGTTGGAGAGTGCTTGTGGGGATTTGATGATCTGGTGCAGATCAGTGTCCATGAGTTCGTACACCAGATACACATCCTTGAAACTTCTCCTATGAATAGGCATCATGACGTCCTTCAGGCCGATAATATTCTCATGTCGAAGGTGACGAAGGAGCTTTATCTCTCGCAAGGTCCTCAAAGCGTCGATACGGTTCTCGAATGCATTATGGATCTTCTTAATCGCGACCTTCTCATTGGTCTCTCTGTTCACCGAGGAGCAGACGATGCCGTAAGCCCCACGCCCAATAGGCTTGATGGGCACGTACTTGGTATCGATCTCAAATAGGGTTTGCCACATTGAGTAGTAATGCTTCCCCTCGGCATACACCCCATTCGGAGGCTCAACAGGCGTGGCCATGACTCGCTGGAAAATAACTGCAAACACATCAAGCGATCGAAACAGATCACCAAGACGAAATGGTCTAAATGAAACTCAAATTGTTCTACAAAAAACTGATCCTCCGGGCACTCGGAAACATCAATACCGTAATCACCATCAGGTAATCTGTAAACAACACAAACTGGAATTCACACGGACACAATCCCGCAGCTAATCAACCAACATCACCCCTGGTTGCATCCAATCCACATGCCGCCACAATTCCACAACTTCCAGAGATGAAGAACCGCAACACAAACAGCTCGAGATAACAACCAGAAAACCAAAAGGAGGGGGATTGAAGAGATTACAGCTTTCTTCGCACAAACGAAATACTGTCGTCGCAGCCACAATCCTTCGCTTCAAGCCACGACTCCTCCCAACGCCGCCGGGAATCCAACAAACCCCACCACCACCACCAAATTTAAACAGTAACCCAGGATGATCTCATCTCATCATCATCCCTCCCCCACCCCCACTAGCATCGACCCACCGGGGAGAAAAGATCAAAACTTTGCATCGCTGTCTCCAAGTTGGACCCGGAACAGGACGACCCAGAACGGATTATCCCCACCTAAGCTCAACCTCGGATCGATCTACGAAAGAAAGATCGAAATTGAAGTAGGCCTAGTGGGAGGGAAGAGGGGGGGGGGGGGGGAAGAGACGAGAACTCTCGGACCCAATCCCCAGATTCGTTACCTTGTCCTGATCAGTAAGTACATCAAGCAAATGGGTCACTAAAAAAATTATAAAGTCGCAACTTTTATTACCAAAGATTAAGGTTAATTTATGAAAGCAACTGGGAAGGGAAGAGGGCTGGATTATATTACTGGAAAGGTAAACATTGCATGTGTCACACCATCCCCCAGTCGGGAAGGACTTGGTAAAATCCATAATTAGAGTGGTTCGGACTGGTTAATTCATTTTGTGGGTCACAAGCAAACAAAAAATCTGGAGGTGGAAAGGAAGAATATCCATCCAAAAAGAATGAAATGAAGGCGTCGCTGTGGGATTGCCGTCGTCGATCCATTCAATGAAACTTTTGCGGAACATTTCTCGTTTTACTTTGGTTTCCGTGTTTTCGTTCCGAAAGTCAGAAATTACCGTCAGGGGATTGTAGCTAACTATTTTTTTTATCCGTCCGGTTGAATGGAAATTCACCCGAATAATCCGGACTTGATCCGGCTAAGACATCTAACTACGATGAACGGGTCTCTTAATAAAGGTGGCTGCAGTTTCAAACCCGATTTCTTAAGCAAATTCAAGATTGCATGTGTCACACCATACCCCCAGTCCAAAATAATTGTCTCTCGGTTGTTTGAGATAGTTTTAGGTAAAGTTGTTGTCTCCCAACTTCTTTAGAAATTCAAAATGACCGTCACTAACGTCGATATTAAATAATTTTGGAAACTAAAACTGGGCAATTTTTTTTTTTTTAATCTAACGTGCAAACCTCAATTAGTGTGACAGTTGTTCCTGTAACGTAATTTCGGCCCAAAAAGAGTCATTTCTGCAACACCCCCATTAGAGGAAAAGGGCTTCTTCTCGCCCGGCCTTGTCTCAATCTCCGATTGAGCAAATGGTAATAAAAACTTGGGCCTCTGATTATCAAAAAGTAAGACATGATTAATGTGACTTAGTTGTTGTTGTTGTTGGAGCGCCGAAAATGAAAAAAGGGGCGGCAAGATGTTGAGTAATCCCTGTATTCCTTTTCTGCTCGATTCTTTAGACCAAGAAAATCAACACCGAAAGATATGTTTCGAAGAGCAAGATCTGATTTTGGGATCTGATTCAATCTCTCTTTCTTTCTTTGTCGCGCCTAAAACGCTTTTCCCCTCCTCTGTATCGGTTATTGCAGTCCGGTGATCTTGCTACATTTGTGGGACGTGTAAGAAAACAAACTGCAGACTAAACAAATGATTCCAGAAATGGGTAATAGTGGAGATACGTCTCGGCCTGGCAAGTTAAAGGGAAGCAAGTGGTCTACCCAGATAATGAGTTTGCATTATCATGGACTGTGGCTTGGTGGGTAAATTATGAGAAGGAAAGGAATGGAGAAGAAACAACATGGGGTTGGGCCAAAACAGTCGATTTCATGAAAGGGGAATGAGACTGCAACAAAATTGTTCTTTTTGGTGGCGCTTTTCTATCTCCAGAGGGGTGTGGGTTTGGGGAGTGGGTAGGCATGTGCAGAGATCATCATCATCATCAACAACATCAAACCCTACTCCCACCCCCCCACAATCCTTTTCATACTTATGTCAAACACCCTTTATTGGATTCACTATTATATTGACATAATCTCAAGTCCAACTACAAGTTGGGTTTTTGGAGTTTGGAATGGGAACTTATCATTCCCTCTAAAGCTTATTTAAGTAAGAGGTGGAATCTTTTGGACATGCAATTCCAATACCCCCTCAAACCCACCCCACTGTCCCAATATCTCTTCACTTCCCCCACCTCTCCCCTTTTCTTTCTCCTTTTCTCTTCTCTTTCCCTTTCTTACAACCCCTCCAAAACATCCTCAAAACACAGGAAGAAAAGGAAAGGAAAAAAAAAAAACATGTTGACACCAGCTGAACATGAACTCCCGGATTGCCATCTCCTGGAATCCCCATCCCTGATCGTCCCTATCTCCCCTACCCCTAACCACACCCTCCGTCTATCCAACCTCGACGATCAGAAGTTCCTCCGCTTCTCCATCAAGTACCTCTACCTGTACCGACAATCCGTCCCCGCGGAGACCCTCAAGCACCACCTCTCCCGCGTCCTCGTGGACTACTACCCCCTGGCGGGTCGCCTGAGGGAGGACCCAGGCGATGAGCGGAAGCTCGCGGTGGACTGTAACGGGAAGGGGGCGGTGTTCGCGGAGGCCTTCATGGACGCTACGGTCGGGGAGTTCCTGGAATCCTCGGACCGGCCCAACAAGTCCTGGAGGAAGCTGCTGTACCGGGTGGATTCCGACAGCTTCCTGGGCGTCCCCCCGCTCGTTGTTCAGGTTTGTTCTCGCATTCCGACAGGAAGAATAACCCGAGTTATTTTCACAGATCTGGACGAAAGGAGAAGGAAAAAAAAAAGCGGATGATCTTGTCATCATCATCATTAATATTTCTAGTTATAGCAAGGGGAATGAAAGGTGGTTTCATGATATCTTCTTTTTCTTATTTTGGGTGTCCTCTGCAGTCTCTCTTCTTTATTATTACTATCATTATGATGTACTTCCACTAATACTGCTACTCCTTATGATCATATCATGTATGACCTGCAGGAGGGTTGGGAGGGAGTGGGGGACCAAATATTCGGACAACTTTAGAAATTTGTTCATTTCTATTGTTATTACTATCCTTGTGAACTTATATTTTGGCAGTAACTAAACAGCATGCGGCTTTGTGGGGGGGGGGGGGGTTTGGCAGGTGACGAATCTGCGATGCGGGGGGATGATCCTCTGCACAGCCATCTGCCACTGTCTCTGCGACGGCATCGGCACCTCTCAATTCCTACGGGCCTGGGCCCACTCCACCACCACAGCCACCGAAATTCCCATCCTGCCCTCCCCCTCCCACCTCCGCCACGTGTTCCAATCCCGATCCCCACCCCACCCAACCTCCCCTACTCCCGCCTACACCCGAACCCACCCCAACCACCACCCCCGCCTCCACGCCCTCCTCCAATCCCACCACCACCTCGTCCCCGTCTCCGCCACCTTCACCGCCCCCGACCTCCTCCTCCTCAGGAAGCGCTGCTGCCCCTCCTCCTCCCTCAAGTTCACCTCCTTCGAGGCCCTCGCTGCCCACACCTGGCTCTCCTGGGTCAGGTCCCTCTCCCCCCCGCCTCACCTCAAGGTCAAGCTCCTCTTCTCCGTCAACGTCCGCGGGAGGATCCCCTCCTCCCCTCCCGACGCCGGTTACTACGGCAACGCCTTCGTCCTCGCCTGCGCCCAGGCCGCCGCCAGGGACCTCACGGACTCGATCGGCCTCGGGGACGCCGCGAGGCTGGTGCAGCGGGCCAAGGACGCTGTCGACGAGGAGTACGTCAGGTCCGTGGTCGACCTCCTGGAGGACGAGTCGGCGGGGACGGACATGGGGGCTAGCCTCGTGATCACGCAGTGGGCTAGGCTGGGGCTCGAGGAGGTTGATTTCGGGCGAGGGAGGCCGCTCCACATGGGACCCCTGAGCAGCGACATCTACTGCCTGTTCCTGCCTGTCGCGGGGGACGCGCGGGCCTTGCGAGTGCTGGTGTCGGTGCCGGCCTTCTGCGCGGGCAAGTTCGAGTCCTACATGTCGGAGTATTCCATCATCACCGGGGACGGGGACGGGAACGGGAACGGGAACGTGATCGACGACGGCGAATTGTTCTAAACGTAGGTTCCCCTCGTGATTGTAACAAAATTATGACGCGCCGTATGACTCCCCCAACTAATCCAATCAAATTTCTTTCATTTTCTTAAATTAACCGTAGAATTAAAAAACCGACCCAAAAGATAGTCTTAATCATGTCCGAAGTGGGGGCCACCATCTCCAATCCTGCGCACTACCCCCTCTCTTTTCCTTCATCAATTCAAGTGGGTGGTCGATCCAGTTTTATCTTAGTACGACGATATTATTATTATTCGGGTTGGTTTTAATGGTAAGTGACGCAATCAAAACACTAGAGAGGGACGCTCTCATGCTCGTCTATCTGCCAAAAGGTGATATGGATAAATAACCCTATAAAAAGGAAAAGTTATATTGGAAGTGAGGGTGGTGCCACAGTGCCAATTCCCCCCCATCGGGTGGCCACACATTATAACAATGGACCCCATCATTTTCAGGGGCTTGTTAAAATGATTGGCCGCACCATTACATTATCATGACTAACAACAACACAATCGACCCTTTCTTTTACTTGTATAATTTACGTTTTTAAGTCGTATCTTCTATGATAAAAGGGGGGGGGACGACCCTCGACTTTTTTTCCTTTTTGAACCCCTTGGTGAAGAAGATTCCACGCTTGGTAGGGGCTATCATATCGACACACAGCAGCTCAACTTTATAGGCCTACACGAGGAAAAAGATATTGTCCCCTCCCCCTCCATAGATTCGTCTCTCTCCCCGAATCCAAAGCGGTGAAGATTGGGGAAATGAGTCGAAAATATTGAAAAAGCAAAAGCCGCATGAGAAGTGATCGCACGCCAACCGAAAATTGAACGTTAGGCCCAAACTTCCAGCCCAAACCCATATTATCGGCCCATTGGGCCTGTACTAGGTTCGGGGGGAAAGATGCCAAGAAAGAATATCTAATCTTTTCGACTCGGGTCGGGGGGGATATTTTTCATTTCCTTTGCTGTTGGGAATGGGAAGGTGAGGAGGCCTTATCCATCCAGTTAATGACGGACCACGGCGGACACGTGGCGCGTTTCGGGGGCTCGTCGGGTTTTCTTTTTCTTTTTTTCCCGCCCGCGGCGAAGGCCCGTCTGGTTCCCTGTCCCAATACGACAGGGAAATGTCCGTAATACCCTTCCGATTCCCGAACCCGGTGGCAATGCGGAAGGATGGTTTCGTAATTTTCTTCGGCCCCCCGGATCAATAATACTTTGGATGGTGTCTTAACTAACTCCGTATGTCTGATTAAATTCTACGGGAAAAAGAGAAGCTCGATTTCAGCGATCCATAGGCAAGGCAGAATCTCTTATCCTTTTCCTTCCCCCCCCTTCTTAAACCTCTGTGTTGCATCTATCCGTTTCGGTTCCTCCTGTCTCCCCCCAGTCGGTTATCGAATTCCCCGTTCCCAGTCGAATCAAAAAGTTCCTATCTTTTCTCGGTTTAAGTAATCATCGAGGGAATTTTCTTCGCTTACACGCAAAAAGCCCGCGACTTTACGACTTGGGTTTTTTTTTTTTTGTAATCTGTGTGCGGTTTCGCCCAGTGGTGTTTGTTTATATTTGGGGTGTGAAAACAGGGGACCGACGATCCGAGGTGATTTGGGTAAGTTCTGCTGTGGATGGTTGAGTCAAAGTGTGCTTGGTTGGTGCGGTGGGTTTAGTCTTGTGATGTTGGTTTTGGAGATGATGGTGTTTATTTTGCCGGGGTGAATTGTGGGGTAGCAGAGGACGTACTGGTGAATGATCATGATATGGGTTTTTTTGGTGGGATCGAGCTTCTTGAAAAGAAACGCTTCAGTTGCTGGATATCCCGTCCCTTCCGATTTAGTGTTGATTTAGCGATTTGTCGGTTGCTCTTGCAGTGCCTTCTTTTTAGCAACCTTATCTGATAATTTTTGCGCTGATAATGGATTTTACTCCCTGATGTGTGTTCAGTTTGGAAATCAAAGAGTGGCAGTATGGCTTCCCTCCGAAGACCGGTGATCTGTCCAACTGTTCGCACGGAGCAGGCCGGCTTGTATCTAGCTCCTTTGGCTGGTCAGTCCACGAAGCCGAGGATGCTGCGGAGTGAATTCTGGGGTTTCAAAGGAGCTTCAAAAATTAAGACCAGAATAAGTCTCATTTCTCGTCAGTCGTTATCTCGAAGATCCCGGACAGCTCATTGTATCTTCAGTTCATCCGCTGACGGTAATGGGAGTATGGCTGAGAACTTCAATGAAAATGATGAGGATTACATCAACTCAAGTATTGTAGAGGCTGGTACTGTGTTAGCAGTTCTCTTGTTTATTTTTTATTCCTTCTTGTAAATTGTTTGTGACATCCCTTTATCCTTTGATTACCCTTGAACTTTCTAATTTTGCATTTTGGTCTTCTTATGTAAGATGTTGAAAATAGTAATAATTCACTGCTTGCAGTTGAGGTCAAGAGTGGAGCAGATGGTTTCATGATCAAAATGAGGGATGGTAGGCACTTGAGATGTGCTCACAACAATCCTCAGGGGGGTCATCTACCGGATTATGCTCCGCATCCTGCTATTGTTTTAAAGATGGAAGATGGAACTGGTCTTTTACTCCCAATTATCGTGTGTATGAATATATAACTTTTCTTGATTATGTTTTGGCAGATCTAGTTCTGCTAGTTCGTCGTGACTTCCATTTTTATGGTTCACATCCTTGGCATCGTCTTTGTTGAAGTCGATAATTTGTCTGTATGCAGTGGAGATGCCAAGCGTCCTGCTCATGGCTGCTGTGCGCAATGTTCAGATTGTACGATAAGGGCCCTTTCTTCATCGAGTCTGCCATTCGCTACTTTCAAAGGATATAATTTGTTTTTTTATATCGTTTGCAGGCTAGGCCAACTTTATACCAAGTCGTTAAAGAGATGATTGACAAGATGGGATACGAAGTAACTTCCATTTTCAATACGTGTGATCAGTTACCCAGATGATTGCTCGGTTCACAAGCAGTGACCGTTGCATATTTATTCTCCCACAGGTCAAACTTGTTAGAGTCACTAAGAGAGTTCATGAGGCATATTTTGCCCAATTGTATCTTACAAAGGTATGATATTCGGCAGTTTGCATGAAGAGTCTGTAATGGAGGGCTTTAGCTGTTTCCTATTTGCTGGTGATAGGTGGGAAACAAGACGGAATTTGTCAGCTTTGATCTTCGACCTTCGGATGCCATCAATATTGCTGTTAGATGCAAGGTAATTTGTGTGCATCCTCTATATTTGGTTCCTCTTTTACAGACCTATAGTGGGAACGGCACGTGAGTATTCCTTAATTCTGGCGTACACTCGAATCTGAATGATGTGGTAAGCAGGTGCCCATACAAGTAAACAAGTACCTGGCCTACAGCGATGGGATGAGAGTTCTAGAGAGCGGCAAGAGTGCAGCTCAGACTCCTGGATCGGATGGCTTGTTGTTCACTGAACTCGATAGGTACTTGTGCATGCTATCAGCGGTGATAATTCAAATGGTTGCTACATGTAGTGTTTTAGGAATTTCCTTAAACTTCCTTTGTCGTTGCTATTCTTCTTCTTCTTCTTCTTCTTCGGATGGGAAGCCCTTCTTTCCATGTTGAAGGGAGGATTAATTGACCCGTGTGAATGATTGCAGGCCGAATGGTCAGCCATGCATTGAGACCAAGGAATTCAACCTCGTGCGCAACATGCTTATAGCTGCTGTCGAGGAACGTTACAGAGATGCCGGTATGTTCCATACCTCCCCTGGCACCATAAGTATATAGTGTTATAATGTACTTTTGAAACTTATGTAGTCCAAATGATAATGTAACTGATTCGGAGACGTCTCTTATCTTCAGCTCAATGGAGGGACAAACTGAGCCAACTCCGGGCAAAGAGAAACTTCACATGACCTTTACAACGTAACGTATCACTCCCTTGCTAGTCGTTTTTCGTCTCGATTTGATCTATGAACCTATCCTGCATGATGCAGGCTCTCTCATTGGCTTACATCAGGTGATCCTGCAACCGCCTTGGGCTGTAAATAAACATTCACCGCAAACGACACTGCGGGACTCTTTTGGTCCATTACCCTCCCTCCCCCATGTATGTACGCCTTATATGTGAATGTTAATGAATGTATATATTATATAGAACCATGGCAAGTGTTATGTGGATCATCTTTATGAGTTGTGTTTGGTACTTCTCCGACCCAATTCGATAATGGATGAAGATGATCTCTCCCCACTGATGATGGATGCTTGTTAGTCTGGACAGTTTTTCTAGTCACTGATGTTTTGGAAAAGGTTTGATTTCGAACATGATTCAATGCGCTTCTGCCACACCTAAGTAGACAAAAAAGTAAACATAACTTTGAAACTAAGTCCTAACTAATAATAATTGCAGCAATTCAAAAGTTTCATTTCACTTGTCATTTGGAGTGTATAAATGTAGTTGGCATACCTATGGAAAAATGATATACAGTAAGGTTGTAAAATATTTCCCCCATTATTGACCCTTTTACCAGACCAGTACAACTTCAAGGGCAAACATATGATACAGATAATTGTCCTAAAAGCCTGGCCCCTCTGCAAGAGAAATTGAAGGGGAAATCACTTGTTGACCCGGACCATACTACTTCACTCTCTGATTTGATTCACCATGACCAAATATATCATGTCAGACCCTTGTTTATTTGCTGCTAGTTTTGAGAAACAATTTACTACTACTTTCGTCCCAAACAGCGAGAATAATAAGTTGTTACAGCGACATTGATTGGATCCCAAAATAGCCTGTTTCGACCACAAACTTTCCCAAGTGTTTTCCAGGTCAAATAGCCGACTTTAAGTAGTCGTTTTGAAATAGCCAAGTATTCAAATAATTTATAAAAATAAGATCCCATTTTACAATTTCTTTTCTCAAAATTAACTACAAATTCGTAGGAATTCTTAAATACTAATTTAATTAAAAGTTAGTCATGTCATCAGCGATCGATTCATGAAATCAGCATCACTTTTACATGAATGGGTCCCCACTAACACCTCCTCGCCTGATAATACCAATACTATTAGTATTAGTAGTGGGTTAATCTGACCATTTGAAAACCATACTAACGTAATCTAATTAATCCCACATGCCTTAATCCTGGTATTATTCACAATTTATCGCTAATCGCAACCCGAATCGATCTCTTACGGACCCTCCGCAGATTGCTCGGCCAGCATCTCCACCCACAGCAGCAACTTTTTTCCAGCTATGTACCTCTCAACCTTCTGGTTGAACTCCTCGTCGCTCAGATCATCGACCGATGACTGCGGGAAGGGGCTCGGGCTGTGCCTGTCGTCGCCTCCTGTGTTTGGTATATTCGTGGTGCGGGCATTTTCTGATTCCCACCTACCCAGTTCTGTTTTAGATGGCCGTTTGGCCGAGGATATCACCTCAGAGTTGCTCCTCCGGAGTACGTCCCTGTTGCTGGACAATCCCTCCGCAGGAACAATGGGACTGTCCATTTTGCTTTCGCCATCGTAGATGGTTGGGGAGCCAATCTCATCCTCCTGAGGCTTGTTGTTGCTCTCTATCCCCATCTCTTTAAAGACCGCGGGTATCTCGTTGACATCCACGTGAACGGCTGTCACCGCCATTACTTCCTTGACTTCCTCAGTCGACAAGGAGAAATCGATCAATTCCTCCAATCCCATCTCCTCTGGCGAATCCTTCATCTCCATCCTCAGAGAGCAGCTCTTCCCGGGACTGCTCTTCTCAAGAGACTCGTGCTCCCCACATGAGTGACGGAGCACAGCATTGCCTTCATCTTCACCGTCATCCATTTCGCCACAAACTTTCCCCCCACTGGAAAGAACAAATACGATCAGGACGATGCAGTTGCCGAACAAAAAGGCAGAAAGGGGAGTTGTGAGGGCCTTCAACTGTTGAAGGAGCAACCCACGACCAACGTCGGTCACGATAGATACGTCGGAGAAGTAGAATCCGAATAAAAACAGGGCGCACAGGGCCTCGGCTACGCGGGTCAAGGTCCCTAGCTTCCGCTCCATGATGTATCTGCGTAAGGCCTTGGACTTCTCATACTCTGACGACATCGAATTCCTCGAAATCCATTTCGACGGATGTAAGAAAATCAGCAGAAATTCAGACAAGTGAGGATTTTCTAAAGACCCACTTTGATTAGCCATCGGATCACACACTCTGAGTTAGTAATAGTCTGCAGGGGTATTGTTGATAGTTTCGAACTTAGTACATATACGAATTAAATAAAATCAATGCAGTGACAGTTTTTTTTTTTTTAACAAGGACTTCTTTGATATACGTGAAATAACGTAGGAGCAGAGGCTTGGTTTGGAGCGAATCCAAGGCAGGTGGAGGGCAGGCAGACAGACAGACAGTGAGGGACTGAAAACAATACAACGTGATAAGTCATATGAATGAATGAAGGATCAGCGAGTGGTTAAGCTATTCTTTGCATTACGCGGCATTCGTCCGTCAAAATTTTCGCGTTTTTTTTATACGTAGTCGTTACAGTAATTATACACACAAAATTTTATGTATAACAACAACATAATCCATGTAATTTCTTTTTCTCTCATTGCACCTACGCCCTGCATCAAAAGATGGAATAACAAACAGGTACCGTGAACATAAAGTCAAGAAATAAACAAATGTCCGAAAGAAGGAAAGATCAGTTACTATCAACTACTACCCTACCTACTCAGGAGGAGTTAGTTTGTACATACGGTTGGGGGGGGGGGGGGGGGGGGAGCTTGAGCTTTGCTCCTCCCCAGCATATTATTGGCCAGACTTGTCAATCATTCATTGGTCGGTTGCTCGCGCGTTAAAACATGTTTTCTGCACTGATCTGCTTAGCATGCATGCTGCTTATTATTGGACGCACAAGTCATTTTCAATCACATATATAGTACCACGATCTGAAGTGATCAATAATGATTGGCTGCCATGGAAGCCGTTCGAGATCTGTTTCTTACCGTTCTTCTGCGCTTAACTTATTCCATGCATCCTGAATTCGTAGACCAAACGAGTGTATTTCATGTCTCCAGGTATTGGTAAACTATGTTGGAGGAGGGGTAAGACGTAAGACATTGTGCGCACCTCTAGGAGATCGAAGGCTTTCTCGCAGACATACTTCTGCTGCAGGCCAGCTCCTCTTTGTTGGAATTTTTCTGGATGGAAGTAGAGCGTGGCTTTCTTGTAAGCTTTGTGGCATTGGTCGCGATCTCAGTCTGGGTAACCGGCCGGCCAGCTGCTATCAGGCCCTAGTAGATGCGTTAATCCATGTGATTCAGGCCAGGCATACAAAACCATTTTATATGGAGAAAACGACACGTTGGGCTGGTAAACAAGCAAACACGACTCTTACATATTGCTGCGTCACTATTGCAGACCAGGTAACCATGAGCCTATATACTGGGTCACGGCTTAGAATAATATCGGGGAGGCCTGCTGATAACTCTACGAAAGTAGAGTTAAATGATCACATTTGTGCCTTGATTTGAGTTAGTTCCGTCGTTTTAAGTGTTTAGATCTGAGGTTTCGAGTTGAATTGTGTTACCTCACGTCCGTTATTGTTCGTGTAGGAAATTGGAGATGAAATGATGAACAACGAAGAGAGGAAGGAAGAGTTGTGAGAAGGAAGCGAGGAGTACGACCACAGAGACTTCCGCAGCTGCGGAGAAGCCAAAGGGAGCGCACCACACTAAAGTTCGCAGCTGCGGCCGTCAGCCCCGCAGCTGCGGCGGACCAGAAGATCCCCTCCGAATTCTTAGTTTCTTTCTTTATTTTTATTTAGGTCATTTAGTTTATTCCCTAGAATAAATACTCAAACTTAAGGCTTGCTAGGGTGTGTGGGGAATTGCGTTTTTTTTTACGGCAAAAAAAAAGCTCGTGACAGGAGATTTGTGCCGGCGGAGAATTGCAAATTCTTTTCCCTTTGCTTTTAGATTTCAATTATGCTTTCATCTTTGTCCTGGCTTTCGTGTTGCATCGCTATGAACTAATTTCTTTGTTCTAGGACGACGATGGAACCTCGTGTTCCTTTGTAATTGTTGAACCTTTCTTTATTATGATTTGAATTTCCGTTGGTTGTTTATCCCATTCCGTGTTTAATGCGTATTAGCAGCCTGATCAACTGTTGATATTGATTTGATCACCTAGGGAGACTCGAGAGGGTAGTCTAGGTCAGATCGGGATTAGGATAACCTAAGGAACCTTCGAGTCGAGAGACCGGGTTTTAGTGTGAGAGTAGAAATACCGTGCACCTTGGGAAATCAAAGTAGGGTTAAATCGTAAAGGGCCTCCACTAGTTCTTTGCCTAGACATAGAGTAGAGAATTTGATACATGGGGGCACTGATGCGCGTCGTCAACGCAACAAAAATAAATCCTCGTTCACACAAACTAAGCAGTAAGGGCAAGCAAGGGTCGATCCCACAGAGAATCAGTATCAATTAGGTCTTATAACGTCAAATTCGATAACCAAATTCAAGGTCAAGTGAACAAATCAAGTGATGAGAAGTTAAACTAACAGCAAAGTGAATCGAATTACCAATAAGAATGAAAGATCTAGGACTACCGATTTCCCCTCGTGACTTATGCTCTCATATCCCCTCTTCTTATTACTAATGAGTTTCACCGGTTATTAACTGTAGGCTGCTAATCTCTCCCCATAACCCTCTCGGATATCCGGGAACGTACCCCCATGTATCAAATTCTCTACTCTATGTCTAGGCAAAGAACTAGTGGAGGCCATTTACGATTTAACCCTACTTTGATTACCCAAGGTGCACGGTATTTCTACTCTCACACTAAAACCCGGTCTCTCGACTCGAAGGTTCCTTAGGTTATCCTAATCCCGATCTGACCCAGACTACCCTCTCGAGTCTCCCTAGGTGATCGAATCAATATTAACAGTTGATCAGGCTGCTAATACGCATTAAACACGGGATTGGATAAACAACCAACGGAAATTCAATTCATAATAAGAAAGGTTCAACAATTACAAAAGAACACGAGGTTCCATCGTCGTCCTAGAACAAAGAAATTAGTTCATAGCGATGCAACACGAAAGCCAGATCAAAGATGAAAGCATAATTGAAATCTAAAAGAAAAAGGTAAAAGAATTTTGCAAATCTCCGCCGGCACCAATCTCCTGTCACGAGCTTTTTGCCGTCAAAGAAAAACCAATTCCCACCACCCTCTCTCTAACCCTAGTAAACCTTAAGTTTGAGTATTTATACTAGGGAATAATCTAAAGGACCTAAATAGAAATAAAGAGAAAATCTAAGAATTCGGAGGGGAGGAAATCTTCTGGTTCTCCGCAGCTGCGAGAAAATCTTCCGCAGCTGCGAAAGTCTCTGAGGTTGCTCCCTTTGGCTTCTCCGCAACTGCGAGGAAATCTTCCGCAGCTGCGAAAGTCTCTGTGGTTGCGAACTTCCTCTTGCCCGCAGCTGCGTCGAGACTCTCCGCAGCTGCGAAGGTCTCTGTGGTTGCGCTCCTCGCTTCCTTCTCACAACTATTCCTTCCTCTCTTCGTTGTTCCTCATTTCATCTTCAATTCCCTACACGAACAATAACGAACGTGAGGTAACACAATTCAGCTTGAAACAACCAATCTAAACACTTAAAACGACGGAACTAACTCAAATCAAGGCACAAATGTGATCATATAACTCTACTTTCGTAGAGTTATCACACCCCCAAACCTATCTTTTGCTAGTCCTCGAGCAAAACAAAACCAAAATAAAACGAAAATGTAACCAAACAAAATAAACGAATCATAATTTATACTCCCCAGTCTCACCCAAGTCTTCCGAACTCGAATTGTCGTTAACGACTCTCAGCTAAGGCCGCACACCTATTTTAGAAGTAGACTTCGTTCAAGGCTAGCATACACGGGTTTTGTAGTTCTTATAAAACTTGTTCCCTCAATTTGCACACCTCGCGTTGTCAACCCCACATTCTCAAATCTTTCATAGCCATCAAGTACTTTTCTAGACTCAACTCTCCTCACCTTCTTAACTAATTCGAGGTCTTTCTTTTCTTTTCATTTTTCTCTTTTCATTTGGTTACTCGACTCTAAATGCTCATCAATTCCCGCAAACGCTCATGTAACAAGTTCTCAGTCAGTGACTCCCGGTCCAAACGGACCAAGGCACTAGGTGATAAAGCACCCCTCGGACGAGAACTCGAGCCGCAAGGAAGACTCACACCACAAGCACATATTCAAGCTCAAAATCAATTTTTTTTTTCTCTTTTTACTTTTTTTTTACTCTTTTCTAGCTTGAATAGTGGTGCTCAGAACCTTGGCAACCGTTTTCTTTTCTTGCTCTTTTTCTCTTTCACATTTTAACCTGAATTTCGTCTCCAAAGGATGATTCGAGTGCCTATACTTTTCCTTAATGACTATGCTTTTAAAGAGACTGTAGAGCTGACGCTGCTTAGTTAGCTTCCTATCAGGAACAACATATACTATTTTTTCAAGAAATTAGGCATGCTTGCTAGAACTAATTCCTCCTCTGCCTTAAATGTGCGACCCTAATCATCCTCCTAGAATCCGACTCTTCTAATTCGAAATCCTAAGGTCTAACTGAGGGGCATCGACTCAAAGAAAATAACAAAAACAAAACGAAAGATAGATTCATAAGCATGATCAAGCTGACAGAAATAACAAGCAATGGCAATCATATCATAAAGGATAACATCAACACCCCCAAAACTAAATCCTGACACGACCTCGTGGCAGACTGTATCTCCAACAGTGCATGAGATAGATGAGAGTAAAGATACGAGAGATACAACCTGGCACAAATCCGGTTGAACTCAGGATCCTCTCCCTGATGGCAGACTAATCGGACTCCGAGTCGGAGTCAACATCTTCATCCTCCGCCGGGCTGGTTTCTGCATCTTCCATAGCAGCATCACTCCATCCCATGGGTCGATCCCATCCCGGTGGGTGGTAGACTGGTTGATGCAACGCGTTGAAATCTACTCCAAAGGATGGCGCGGCCTGACGGTTGTACTCCATCTGATGTCGGATGAATTCCATGGTGTACTGCTGGAAGGCCCTAGTTTGCTGCTGAGCGTCCCTGGTTTGCTGCATGAACTCCTGCATCTGGGCCCACCGTTCTTGCTCGGAGGGCATAGTGCTCGCAGCGGCTGGACGAGGGCGAGAGGAAGCGCCTCCCTGCCTTGCGCTAATCTTGTCCAGCGATTAATGGTCTAGAGGCTGGCCCGGGGGACAAAGCTCCTCCGTCCTATCAAACTGCACACCTGCTTTGATATATAATTCAGAAATAAGACAAGGGAACCACAAACCTCGTGCGTCGTCCAAACAACGGTGGATCATCCAATTCAGCAGCCTGCCCAAATCAATAGGCATCTCCTCCATGATACAGTAGATGAGCGCCGCTCGATCCCTGGTGATCTCGCTCGTGTTTTTGCTGGGGATGAGCCGGGCGGCTACAAATAAGGCCCACATGCGTGCTTCGGTGGTCAAATTGTTGCCGTGGAGTCTGAGGGGGTCCCGGCTTCTTGTCAATTTCCATTGGGATCCTGGCTTAGCAATTCGCGCAATAACTGCGTTACTATCAAAACGATTATTAAGATAATCGAAATATGCCTCAGTGTTGTAAACAGGGAGGCCATACAATGTGGAAATCACTGATGCACCAAACTTAACCTCCTTGTCCCGAACTCGAATACTCTGCCTATCCCTATCCAGGGTATGCACGTTTGCATAAAACTCCCTGACCACCGGGACAACGCCCCGTTTTATCGCTGTACTAAAGCGAAGCCACCCCAGACGTTCTAAACGCGCCCGGTATTCAACCAAATCTGGATGCGTGGTATCGAATACCCGCTCAGCGATCAGCGGTCGTTTCATGGCCCGTTGGTACGCCGCCGACGATTCATTCACAACGGCCTTATCCTTCCCTGCCGTTTCCCTCCCTTTCCCTTTCCTAGAACTAGAGGCATCGGTCGTAGTGCGTTGCTTAGGTGCCATCGCTAATCACACTATTCTAAGGATTAAGACAACTAAATCTCCGGGTGAACAACGACGTAGCCGCACACAAATCACCAATAGGACTAAGGGATGGGGAACTTTCCTGATTATCGCCGCGATGGGAGAGTGTGGTCGATCAATCGGTAGGAAGGTGGCGGCAAGATTGGTTGGGTGGTTGGCGGGCGGCACCGGAGAGCGGATCTACAGCGGATGGACGCACAGGAGAGAAGGTGGGCGTCGGAGATCGATGCGTGAGTAGCCGGCGATGTGGAAATGAGGAGCCGCTGCCTGGAGAGAAGGGGTGCGTCGCAGCTGCGCCCTGAGAGAGTGGGGAAAAATAAATTAGGGTTTAGGTTCGTCCCCTTTTAATCTGTCTGAAATTTCGTCCTCTCGCAGCTGCGAGACATCCCTCCGCAGCTGCGAGACTCTCTGAGGGTGGCAGGTTACACGTCTCTCGCAGCTGTGAGAATTTCCTCCGCAGCTGCGAGACTCTCTGAGGATCGACTGTGTATACGTCTTCCGCAGCTGCGATAGATGTTCTCGCAGCTGCGAAACTTACTGCCTTCGTTCCTCCGCAGCTGCGATCTACTTCTCCGCAGCTGCGGATCTTACTGTGGATGCTACCTCATTTTCTTTCTCCGTCTTTTTCATGGACATGCTTCTTGATCTACTAACAAAAACAAATAAACGATTAAAAATAACTAATTATCAGGAATAAAATGAAACGACTTGGGTTGCCTCCCAAGAAGCGCCCTGGTTTAGAGTCGATGGCTCGACTTTCGCACGATTTTATGCGTCTTGGAGTCGCGTGGATGTAGTTCCTCGCTCAAATGGCTCTCCATGATAGTGTTTGAGGCGTTGGCCGTTGACCTTGAACGTGGTCTCCGAATCATTCGACTGCAACTCTACAGTGCCATGAGGAAACGTTCTGACCACTTTGAACGGTCCGGACCATCTCGACTTCAATTTGCTTGGAAATAACCGCAAACGTGAGTTGAAAAGTAATACATACTCACCTGGCACAAATGACCTGTTGAGGATGCGACTATCATGCCATTTTTTCGTCTTCTCCTTGTAGATAGATGCATTCTCGTAGGCCCGATGACGAAGCTCCTCCAATTCGTTCATCTGCAAAAGGCGAGCCTCACCTGATCGGGCTGCGTTGAAATTTAGGTGCTTTAGTGCCCAGTATGCCTTGTGCTCGAGTTCCACAGGGAGGTGACAAGCCTTTCCAAAGACGAGTCGGTATGGGGACATCCCGATCGGTGTTTTGTACGCTGTCCTGTACGCCCACAAAGCATCGTCAAGTTTTAACGACCAATCCTTTCGTGTTGTACTTACCGATTTTTCAAGGATGCGCTTCACTTCACGGTTGGAAACTTCCGCCTGTCCGCTGGTCTGTGGGTGATACGCCGTTGCCACCTTGTGCTTCACGCCATATTTGCTTAACAGTGCATTAAACTGACGATTGATGAAGTGTGTACCTTCGTCACTAATGATAGCGCGTGGTACACCGAACCTAGTGAAAATCTGTTTCTGCACAAACTTGACAACCACTTTAGCCTCATTAGTGGGGGAAGCAATTGCTTCCACCCACTTGGAAACGTAATCTACTGCTACGAGGATGTACTTGTTACCATTCGATGGGATGAAGGGTCCCATGAAGTCGATGCCCCAAACATCAAAAAGTTCAACCTCGAGGATGTTCTGCAGGGGCATTTCGTTTCTCCGTGATATGTTCCCTGTTCTTTGGCACCTATCACAATGAAGAACAAACTGATAAGCATCCTTGAAAATAGTCGGCCAGTAAAAGCCTGACTGGAGAACTTTAGCGGCTATTCTATCTCCTCCAAAGTGTCCTCCGTAGGGGGATACGTGGCAATGGGCTAGTATGTCCATGATTTCAGATTCCGGCACACATCTCCTGATCACCTGATCTGCACACTTTTTAAACAGAAATGGTTCGTCCCAAAAGTAGTGACGAACGTCATGAAGAAACCGTTTCCGCTTGTGTGCATCGAAATCCTCAGGAATAAATTCCGACACAATGAAGTTTACAAAATCAGCATACCAAGGCACGCTCACATCAACAGACAGCAAACACTCATCAGGAAAGAACTCATTGATGCAAACCTTGTCTCGAATCACATTTTCATTTTCTAACCTAGACAAGTGATCTGCTATCTGATTTTCAGTCCCTTTCCTATCTCGGATCTCTAAGTCAAATTCTTGTAATAATAGCACCCAACGAATCAACCTAGGCTTAGCGTCCTTTTTCTCAATCAAGTATTTGATTGCTGAGTGATCTGTAAACACTATTATCTTAGATCCCACCAGATAACTGCGAAACTTATCAAATGCAAACACGACGGCTAACAATTCTTTCTCAGTCGTGGTGTAATTAATCTGGGCATCATCTAAGGTCCTGCTGGCATAGTATATAACCTGAAAAATCTTATCTACCCTCTGGCCTAATGCGGCTCCTACTGCATAGTCACTAGCATCACACATCAACTCAAAGGGCAAATTCCAATCAGGTGCTATGACTATGGGAGCAGATACTAACCTCTTCTTAAGTTCAGTAAAGGCAGAAAGGCACTCAGCATTGAATACAAAGGGAACATCCTTCTCCAACAAGTTGCACAGTGGCTTCGTGATCTTGGAGAAGTCCTTGATGAACCTCCGGTAGAAACCAGCATGTCCGAGGAAGCTCCGAATCCCTTTCACGGAAGAGGGTGGGGGTAACTTCTCAATTGTCTCTATCTTTGCCCTGTCTACTTCGATGCCCTTTTTGGAGATCCGGTGACCTAAAACAATGCCGTCACGAACCATAAACTGGCATTTCTCCCAGTTCAGGATTAGGTTAGCATCCTCACAACGTTTTAGAACCTTGGTGAGGTTCGACAGGCAATCCGCATACGATGTACCAAAAACAGAAAAATCATCCATGAAGACCTCCAAACCATTTTCAATCATATCAGAGAATATGGCCATCATGCATCGTTGAAAAGTCGCAGGTGCATTACACAATCCAAACGGCATGCGGCGAAACGCAAAGGTACCGTATGGGCATGTGAACGTCGTCTTTTCTTGGTCCTCCGGAGCAATCAAAATTTGATTGTACCCGGAGTATTCGTCCAAAAAGCAATAGAAATCCTTACCCGCCAATCGATCAAGCATCTGATCAATAAAGAGTAGAGGAAAATGGTCTTTCCTGGTGGCCTTGTTAAGTTTGCGGTAATCCATGCAAACTCTCCACCCGGTTACAGTGCGAGTCGGAATCAACTCATTCTTCTCGTTCTTGACCACCGTCATCCCTCCTTTCTTCGGGACGCACTGCACAGGGCTAACCCAAGAACTGTCAGAGATCGGGTAAATAATACCTGCATCTAGCCACTTGATGATCTCTTTCTTCACCACTTCCTTCATGTTTGGGTTGAGACGCCTCTGAGCCTCGACTGAGACCTTATGATCATCCTCAAAGCAAAATCTTGTGCATACACACCGAATATCCGCTATAGTCCATCCCAATGCCTTCTTGTGCGCCTTGAGGATCTCAAGCAATTCCTCCTCCTCTTCTCCTGTAAGATTGGCAGAAATAATTACAGGTAAAGTATTTGATGGTCCGAGGTACGCATACCTGAGATGATCCGGGAGTTGCTTGAGCTCTAAAGTGGGGGGTTCCTCAATTGAAGGTAGCATCGGGTTCAGTGGCCGCTCTAGTGTGTCAAATTGTTGAATCCTTCGCGTGAATAACGCTAGGGCTTCCTGGGTGTCACAATCGGGGTCGGTCTTTTCTCCTTCATCTTCTGAGATGCCTTCATCACCAAGAGGGGAAAACTTGGAAGTGCACCTATCAACAATGTCCATCCGGAAACAATCAGAATTTTCAGAAGGCCATTTAACAGATTTATAAACGTTAAATATGACTTCCTGATCATTGACACGGATTGTCAACTCTCCCTTCTGCACATCGATCAATGCCCTTCCTGTGGCTAAAAACGGACGACCAAGGATGATAGGAATCTCCTTGTCCTCCTCAAAGTCTAACACCAGAAAATCAGCCGGAAAAATAAATTTATCTACTTTGACAAGAACATCCTCAATAATCCCTTTCGGGTACGTAATGGATCTATCGGCTAACTGAAGGGACACAGATGTAGGTCTTACCACCCCCAAACATAGCTCTTTATACACCGAAAACGGCATCAGATTTATGCTCGCCCCAAGGTCACAAAGAGCCTTACCTGAGAATGCCGTTCCAATTGTGCACGGGATCGTGAAGCTACCTGGGTCCTTGAGCTTCGGTGGTATCTTCTTCTAGAGGATGGCGCTACACTCCTCGGTAAGTTTAACTGTCTCAAAATCGCCCAACCTCCGTTTCTTCGAGAGTACGTCCTTCATGAACTTGACGTAACTAGGCATCTGCTCCAAAGCTTCTGCAAAAGGGATATTAATGTGTAGCTTTTTAAATACATCGAGGAACTTACGGAATTGAGCATCCTCGTTTTGCTTTCGGGCTCTCTGTGGGAACGGAAGCTTCGAGATGTCGATTTCCGGTTTCTTTCTCTCTTCCTCCATCTTTTTCTTCCCTTTGTCCTGCGGCAAGTTCAAGTTAGAATGTAAAGGGCTAGTCTGAGATTCCTCACTAGTTATCTCCACTGGACTGGATCCACTGCTTTCCTTCTTAGCCTCGGCTTCCTCTGCCTCAAGTGACCGGCCGTTCCTTAGAGTCACGGCTTTGGCTTGCTCCCTTGGATTGATTTCCGTATTGCTCGGGAGAGTCCCATAGGCTCTCGAATTCACCGCCTGAGCCAGCTGGCTAACCTGGTTCTCCAGGTTCCGAATCGACGCTGCTTGGTTCTTCATCAAGGTGTCTTGATTCGCCATGTACTTGAGAATCATCTCTTCGAGGCTCGGCTTCTTTTCCGAGGCTTCCGCTTGTGCTTGCTGATACTGAGGAGCTGGTACTGGTGGTCTAGCCATACCAGGCGGAGGTGCCTGTGCTCTCCAAGAAAAGTTCGGGTGATTCCTCCACCCTGGGTTATACGTATTTGAGTACGGGTTGTTGCGCTGGTTTCCAACAAAGTTGGCTTCCTCCATGCTCATGGTGCACTGATCTGTGAGATGTGCTCCTCCGCAAATCTGACAACCCTGCTGGTTGCTCTGAACCGAACTAACGTTCGCTTCCTCAAATTTCTTAGTGAGAGCGGCTAATTGTGCTTGAATTGAGGTTAAGGTATCCAATTCAAAAACGCCATGCGGCTTCCTTCTATTCATACGCTCCGAATACTGGTTCGGCAGACAAGTCTTCCTCATCGTCTCAAGGAGCTCCAGTCCTTCCACATAGGACTTCCTCAAAAAGGATCCTCCAGATGCCAAATTTACGTCCTTCCTGGACGAGTCCGTGAGTCCATTATAGAATGCCTCAAGCTGTCTCCATCCAGGCAGATCATGATATGGGCACTGTATCAGCAGATTCTTGAATCGCTCCCATGCCTCCACGAAAGTTTCATCGCTGTCCTGTCGGAACGTGGTAATCTCGTTCCTCATCTGAGATATCTTCGAGGGAGGATAATACTGATCTAAGAAAGCCTCCTCCATCTGTGCCCACGTCGATATTGAATTCACTGGGAGTGAATTGAACCACGCCCAGGCCTTGTCCTTTAGGGAGAATGTGAATAGCTTCAGCCTGACTGCATCTTGGGACACTCCGTTCTGCCTGAAAGTGTCGCATACGCTGAGAAACTTACTCAGATGCTCGTGCGGATCCTCCATCGGTGTTCCTCTGAACCGGACTGTATTCTGAATCATCTGCATCACCGATGTCCTGATCTCGTAATCACGAGCTGCAATGGGCGGTGGTGCTATGCATGACCGGTGAGCGTAAGTTCTGGCCGATGTGAAGTCCATCATCGGCCTGTTATCAACATCTGGCCTCCCTCCACGCTCTTGTATCTGGACTAGGTTTCCGGCGATCTGATTTCTGTTGTCCTCGTCGGCCATAGCTACTCGCTGTGCTCCCAACCTTTGCCGAAAGGTGCGCTCGATTTCTGGGTCCAATTGAGTCAAATTAGCTCCTTGACTCCGTAGCATAAACTGAAGTATATAAAGAGAAAAACAAAAACTTGAACGTCAAACAGTTATCGAAAATAGAGGTAAAAGACAACTAAAAGAAAACTGGTTCCCCGGCAACGGCGCCAAAATTTGATGCGCGTCGTCAACGCAACAAAAATAAATCCTCGTTCACACAAACTAAGCAGTAAGGGCAAGCAAGGGTCGATCCCACAGAGAATCAGTATCAATTAGGTCTTATAACGTCAAATTCGATAACCAAATTCAAGGTCAAGTGAACAAATCAAGTGATGAGAAGTTAAACTAACAGCAAAGTGAATCGAATTACCAATAAGAATGAAAGATCCAGGACTACCGATTTCCCCTCGTGACTTATGCTCTCATATCCCCTCTTCTTATTACTAATGAGTTTCACCGGTTATTAACTGTAGGCTGCTAATCTCTCCCCATAACCCTCTCGGATATCCGGGAACGTACCCCCATGTATCAAATTCTCTACTCTATGTCTAGGCAAAAAACTAGTGGAGGCCCTTTACGATTTAACCCTACTTTGATTACCCAAGGTGCACGGTATTTCTACTCTCACACTAAAACCCGGTCTCTCGACTCGAAGGTTCCTTAGGTTATCCTAATCCCGATCTGACCCAGACTACCCTCTCGAGTCTCCCTAGGTGATCGAATCAATATTAACAGTTGATCAGGCTGCTAATACGCATTAAACACGGGATTGGATAAACAACCAACGGAAATTCAATTCATAATAAGAAAGGTTCAACAATTACAAAAGAACACGAGGTTCCATCGTCGTCCTAGAACAAAGAAATTAGTTCATAGCGATGCAACACGAAAGCCAGAACAAAGATGAAAGCATAATTAAAATCTAAAAGCAAAAGGAAAAAAGAATTTTGCAATTCTCCGCCGGCACCAATCTCCTGTCACGAGCTTTTTGCCGTCAAAGAAAAGCCAATTCCCACCACCTCTCTCTCTCTAACCCTAGTAAACCTTAAGTTTGAGTATTTATACTAGGGCATAATCTAAAGGACCTAAATAGAAATAAAGAGAAAATCTAGGAATTCGGAGGGGAGGAAATCTTCTGGTTCTCCGCAGCTGCGAGGAAATCTTCCGCAGCTGCGGAAGTCTCTGAGGTTGCTCCCTTTGGCTTCTCCGCAGCTGCGAGGAAATCTTCCGCAGCTGCGAAAGTCTCTGTGGTTGCGAACTTCCTCTTACCCGCAGCTGCGTCGAGACTCTCCGCAGCTGCGAAGGTCTCTGTGGTTGCGCTCCTCGCTTCCTTCTCACAACTATTCCTTCTTCTCTTCGTTGTTCCTCATTTCATCTTCAATTCCCTACACGAACAATAACGAACGTGAGGTAACACAATTCAGCTTGAAACAACCAATCTAAACACTTAAAACGACGGAACTAACTCAAATCAAGGCACAAATGTGATCATATAACTCTACTTTCGTAGAGTTATCAGGCACGTTCCCGGATATCCGAGAGAGTTATGGGGAGAGATTAGCGGCCTACATTAATAATCGGTGAAATTCAATAGTAATAAGAAGAGGGGATATGAGAGCATAAGTCACGAGGGGAAATCGGTAGTCCTAGATCTTTCATTCTTATTGGTAATTCAATTCACGTTGCTGTTAGTTTAACTTCTCATCACTTGATTTGTTCACTTGACCTTGAATTTAGTTATCGAATTTGACGTTACAAGACTTAATTGATACTGTTCTCTGTGGGATCGACCCTTGCTTGCCCTTACTGCTTAGTTTGTGTGAACGAGGAATTATTTTTGTTGCGTTGACGACGCGCATCAAATTTTGGCGCCGCTGCCAGGGATCCAGTTTTCGTTTAGTTGTCTTTTACCTCTATTTTCGATAACTGTTTGACGTTCAAGTTTTTGTTTTTCTCTTATTATATTTCAGTTTATGCTACGGAGTCAAGGAGCTAATTTGACTCCATTGGACCCAGAAATCGAGCGCACCTTTCGGCAGAGGTTGAGAGCACAGCGAGCAGCTATGGCCGACGAGGACAACAGAAATCAGATCGACGGAAACCTAGTCCCGATAGAAGAGCGTGGAGGGAGGCCAGATGTCGATAACAGGCCGATGATGGACTTCACATCGGCCAGAACTTACGCTCACCGGTCATGCATAGCACCACCGCCCATCGCAGCTCGTGATTACGAGATCAAGACATCGGTGATGCAGATGATTCAGAATACAGTCCAGTTCAGAGGAACACCGATGGAGGATCCGCACGAGCATCTGAGTAAGTTTCTCAGCGTATGCGACACTTTCAGGCAGAACGGAGTGTCCCAAGATGCAGTCAGGCTGAAGCTGTTCATATTCTCCCTAAAGGACAAGGCCTGGGCGTGGTTCAATTCACTCCCAGTGAATTCAATATCGACTTGGGCACAGATGGAGGAGGCCTTCCTGGATCAGTATTATCCTCCCTCGAAGATATCTCAGATGAGGAACGAGATTACCACGTTCCGACAGGACAGCGATGAAACTTTCGTGGAGGCATGGGAGCGATTCAAGAATTTGCTGATACAGTGCCCATATCATGATCTGCCTGGATGGAGACAGCTTGAGGCATTCTATAATGGACTCACGGACTCGTCCAGGAAGGACGTAAATTTGGCATCTGGAGGATCCTTTTTGAGGAAGTCCTATGTGGAAGGACTGGAGCTCCTTGAGACGATGAGGAAGACTTGTCTGCCGAACCAGTATTCGGATCGTATGAACAGAAGGAAGCCGCAGGGCGTCTTTGAATTGGATACCTTAACCTCAATTCAGGCACAACTGGCCGCTCTCACTAAGAAATTTGAGGCAGCGAACGTTAGTTCGGTTCAGAGCAACCAGCAGGGTTGTCAGATTTGCGGAGGAGCGCATCTTACAGATCAGTGCACCATGAGCATGGAGGAAGCCAACTTTGTTGGAAACCAGCGCAACAACCCGTACTCGAATACGTATAACCCAGGGTGGAGGAATCACCCGAATTTTTCTTGGAGAGCACAGGCACCTCCGTCTGGTATGTCTAGACCACCAGCACCAGCGCCTCAGTATCAGCAAGCACAAGCGGAAGCCTCGGAAAAGAAGCCGAGCCTCGAAGAGATGATGCTCAAGTACATGGCGAATCAAGACGCCTTGATGAAGAACCAAGCAGCGTCGATTCGGAACCTGGAGAACCAGGTTAGCCAGCTGGCTCAGGCGGTGAATTCGAGAGCCTATGGGACTCTCCCGAGCAATACAGAAACCAATCCAAGGGAGCAAGCCAAAGCCGTGACTCTAAGGAACGGCCGGTCACTTGAGGCAAAGGAAACCGAGGCTAAGAAGGAGAGCAGTGGATCCAGTCCAGTGGAGACAACTAGTAAGAAATCTCAGACTAGTCCATTAAATTCTAACTTGGACTTGCTGCAGGACAAAGGGAAGAAAAAGATGGAGGAAGAGAGAAAGAAACCGGAAATCGACATCTTGAAGCTTCCGTTCCCACAGAGAGCCCGAAAGCAAAACGAGGATGCTCAATTCCGTAAGTTCCTCGATGTATTTAAAAAGTTACACATTAACATCCATTTTGCAGAAGCTTTGGAGCAGATGCCTAGTTACGTCAAGTTCATGAAGGACGTACTCTCGAAGAAACGGAGGTTGGGCGATTTTGAGACAGTTATACTTACCGAGGAGTGTAGCGCCATCCTCCAGAAGAAGATACCACCGAAGCTCAAGGACCCAGGTAGCTTCACGATCCCGTGCACAATTGGAACGACATTCTCAGGTAAGGCTCTTTGTGACCTTGGGGCGAGCATAAATCTGATGCCTTTTTCGGTGTATAAAGAGCTAGGTTTGAGGGAGGTAAGACCTACATCTGTGTCCCTTCAGTTAGCCGATAGATCCATTACGTACCCGAAAGGGATTATTGAGGATGTTCTTGTTAAAGTAGATAAATTTATTTTTCCGGCTCACTTTCTGGTGTTAGACTTCGAGGAGGACAAAGAGATTCCTATCATCCTTGGTCGTCCGTTTTTAGCCACAGGAAGGGCATTAATCGATGTGCAGAAGGGAGAGTTGACAATCCGTGTCAACGATCAGGAAGTCACATTTAACGTTTATAAATATGTTAAATGGCCTTCTGAAAATTCTGATTGTTTCCGGATGGATGTTGTTGATAGGTGCATTTCCAAGTTTTCCCCTCTTGGTGATGAAGGTATCTCGGATGATGAAGGAGAGAAGACTGACCCCGATTGTGACACCCAGGAAGCCCTAGCATTATTCACACGAAGGATTCAACAATTTGACACGCTAGAGCGGCCACTGAACCCGATGCGACCTTCAATTGAGGAACCCCCCACTTTAGAGCTCAAGCAACTCCCGGATCATCTCAGGTATGCGTACCTCGGACCATCAAATACTTTACCTGTGATTATTTCTGCCAGTCTTACAGGAGAAGAGGAGGAGGAATTGCTTGAGATCCTCAAGGCGCAAAAGAAGGCATTGGGATGGACTATAGCGGATATTCGAGGAATCAGTCCGTCGGTGTGTATGCACAAGATTTTGCTTGAGGATGATCATAAGGTCTCAGTCGAGGCACAGAGGCGACTCAACCCGAACATGAAGGAAGTGGTGAAGAAAGAGATCATCAAGTGGCTAGATGCAGGTATTATTTACCCGCTCTCTGACAGTTCTTGGGTTAGCCCTGTGCAGTGCGTCCCGAAGAAAGGAGGGATGACGGTGGTCAAGAATGAGAAGAATGAGTTGATTCCGACTCGTACTGTAACCGGGTGGAGAGTTTGCATGGATTACCGCAAACTGAACAAGGCCACTAGGAAAGATCATTTTCCTCTACCCTTTATTGATCAGATGCTTGATCGATTGGCGGGTAAGGATTTCTATTGCTTCTTGGACGGATACTCCGGGTACAATCAAATTTTGATTGCCCCGGAGGACCAAGAAAAGACGACGTTCACATGCCCATTCGGTACCTTTGCGTTTCGCCGCATGCCGTTTGGATTGTGTAATGCACCTGCGACTTTTCAACGATGCATGATGGCCATATTCTCTGATATGATTGACAATGGTTTGGAGGTCTTCATGGATGATTTTTCTGTTTTTGGTGCATCGTATGCGGATTGCCTGTCGAACCTCACTAAGGTTCTAAAACGTTGTGAGGATACTAACCTAATCCTGAACTGGGAGAAATGCCAGTTTATGGTTCGTGATGGCATTGTTTTAGGTCACCGGATCTCCAGCAAGGGCATTGAAGTAGACAGGGCAAAAATAGAGACGATTGAGAAGTTACCCCCACCCTCTTCCGTGAAAGGGATTCGGAGCTTCCTCGGACATGTTGGCTTCTACCGGAGGTTCATCAAGGACTTCTCCAAGATCACGAAGCCACTGTGCAATTTGTTGGAGAAGGATGTTCCCTTTGTATTCGATGCTGAGTGCCTTTCTGCCTTTACTGAACTTAAGAAGAGGTTAGTATCTGCCCCCATAGTCATAGCACCTGATTGGAATTTGCCCTTTGAGTTGATGTGTGATGCTAGCGACTATGCGGTAGGAGCCGCATTAGGCCAGAGGGTAGATAAGATTTTTCGGGTTATATACTATGCCAGCAGGACCTTAGATGATGCCCAGGTTAATTACACCACGACTGAGAAAGAATTGTTAGCCGTCGTGTTTGCATTTGATAAATTTCGCAGTTATCTGGTGGGATCTAAGATAATAGTGTTTACGGATCACTCAGCGATCAAATACTTGATTGAGAAAAAGGACGCTAAGCCTAGGTTGATTCGTTGGGTGCTCTTATTACAAGAATTTGACTTAGAGATCCGAGAAAGAAAAGGGACTGAAAATCAGATAGCAGATCACTTGTCTAGGTTAGAAAACGAAAATGTGATTCAAGACAAGGTTTGCATCAATGAGTTCTTTCCTGATGAGTGTTTGCTGTCTGTTGATGTGAGCGTGCCTTGGTATGCTGATTTTGTAAACTTCATTGTGTCGGAATTTATTCCTGAGGATTTCAATGCACACAAGCGGAAACGGTTTCTTCATGACGTTCGTCACTACTTTTGGGACGAACCATTTCTGTTTAAAATGTGTGCAGATCAGGTGATCAGGAGATGTGTGCCGGAATCTGAAATCATGGACATACTAGCCCATTGCCACGCATCCCCCTACGGAGGACACTTTGGAGGAGATAGAACAGCCGCAAAAGTTCTCCAGTCAGGTTTCTACTGGCCGACTATTTTCAAGGATGCTTATCAGTTTGTTCTTCATTGTGATAGGTGCCAAAGAACAGGGAACATATCACGGAGAAACGAAATGCCCCTGCAGAACATCCTCGAGGTTGAACTTTTTGATGTTTGGGGCATCGACTTCATGGGACCCTTCATCCCATCGAACGGTAACAAGTACTTCCTCGTAGCAGTAGATTACGTTTCAAAGTGGGTGGAAGCAATTGCTTTCCCCACTAATGAGGCTAAAGTGGTTGTCAAGTTTGTGCAGAAACATATTTTCACTAGGTTCGGTGTTCCACGCGCTATCATTAGCGACGAAGGTACACACTTCATCAATAGTCAGTTTAGTGCACTTTTAAGCAAATATGGCGTGAAACACAAGGTGGCCACGGCGTATCACCCACAGACCAGCGGACAGGCGGAAGTTTCCAACCGTGAAGTGAAGCGCATCCTTGAAAAATCGGTAAGTACAACACGAAAGGATTGGTCGTTAAAACTTGACGATGCTTTGTGGGCGTACAGGACAGCGTACAAAACACCGATCGGGATGTCCCCATACCGACTCGTCTTTGGAAAGGCTTGTCACCTCCCAGTGGAACTCGAGCACAAGGCATACTGGGCACTAAAGCACCTAAATTTCAACGCAGCCCGATCAGGTGAGGCTCGCCTTTTGCAGATGAACGAATTGGAGGAGCTTCGTCATCGGGCCTACGAGAATGCATCTATCTACAAGGAGAAGACGAAAAAATGGCATGATAGCCGCATCCTCAACAGGTCATTTGTGCCAGGTGAGTATGTACTACTTTTCAACTCACGTTTGCGGTTATTTCCATGCAAGTTGAAGTCACGATGGTCCGGACCATTCAAAGTGGTCAAAACGTTTCCTCATGGCGCCGTAGAGTTGCAGTCGAATGATTCGGAGACCACGTTCAAAGTCAACGGCCAACGCCTCAAGCACTATCATGGAGAGCCACTTGAGCGAGGAACTACCTCCACGCGACTCCAAGATGCGTAAAATCGTGCGAAAGTCGAGCCATCGACTCTAAACCAGGGCGCTTCTTGGGAGGCAACCCAAGTCTTTTCATTTTTTTTTTCAGTAGATCAAGAAGCATGTCCATGAAAGAGACGGATAAAGAAAATGAGGTAGCATCCACAGTAAGGTCCGCAGCTGCGGAGAAGTAGATCGCAGCTGCGGAGGAACGGAAGGCAGTAAGTCTCGCAGCTGCGAGGACATCTCCCGCAGCTGCGAAAGACGCGTACACAGTCCCTTCCCAGAGAGACCCGCAGCTGCGACGGACTCTCCCGCAGCTGCGAGAGACGTGTAACCCGCGACCCTTAGAGAGTCTCGCAGCTGCGGAGGGAATTCTCGCAACTGCGTGAGGACGAAATTTCAGACAAATTAAAAAGGGGGCGAACTTAAACGCTAGGTTTTATTTTAAACCCTAATTCAGTTCCCCCCACGTTTCTCAGGACGCAGCTGCGGCGGCTACTCCTCTCCACTCGCCGGCTACTCACGCGTCAACCTCCGACGCCCTCCTCCTCCCCTGTGCGTCCATCCGCTGCAGATTCGCTCTCCGGTGCCACCCGCCAACCACCCAACCAACCTAGCCGCCACCTTCCTGCCGTTGGTCGACCACACTCTCCAGCAGCTCTGACAGTCAGGAAAGTTCCCCATCCCTTAGTCCTATCGGTGATTTGCGTGCGGCCACTTCGTTGTTCACCCGGAGATTCAATAGTTGCCTTAGTTCTTAGAATAGCGTGATTAGCGATGGCGCCTAAGCAACGCACTACGACCGGTGCCTCTAGTTCTAGGCAAAGGAAAGGAAAGGATAAGGCCGTAGTGAATGAATCGTCGGCGGCGTACCAACGGTCCATGAAACGACCGCTGGTCGCTGAGCGGGTATTCGATACCACACATCCCGATTTGGTTGAATACCGGAAGCGTTTAGAACGTCTGGGGTGGCTTCGTTTTAGTACAACGACAAAGCGGGCCGTCGTCCCGGTGGTCAGGGAGTTTTATGCAAACGTGCATACCCTGGACAAGGATAGGCAGAGTATTCGAGTTCGGGACAGGGAGGTTAAGTTTGGTGCATCAGTGATTTCCACATTTTATGGCCTCCCTGTTTACAACACTGAGGCATATTTCGATTATCTTAATAATCGTTTTGATAGTAACGCAGTTATTGAGCGAATTGCTAAGCCAGGATCCCAGTGGACATTGACAAGGAGCCGGGACCCCCTCAGACTCCACGGCAGCGATTTGACCACCGAAGCACGCATGTGGGCCTTATTTGTAGCCGCCCGGCTCATCCCCAGCAAGAACACGAGCGAGATCACCAGGGATCGAGCGGCGCTCATCTTCTGTATCATGGAGGAGATGCCTATTGATGTGGGCAGGCTGCTGAATTGGATGATCCACCGCTGTTTGGACGACGCACGAGGTTTGTGGTTCCCTTGTCTTATTTCAGAGTTGTGTGTCAAGGCAGGTGTGCAGTTTGACAGGACGGAGGAGCTTTGTCCCCCGGGCCAGCCTCTAGACCATCAATCGCTGGACAAGATTGGCGCAAGGCAGGGAGGCGTCCCCTCTCGCCCTCGTCCAGCCGCTGCGAGCGTCATGCCCTCCGAGCAAGAACGGTGGGCCCAGATGCAGGAGTTCATGCAGCAAACCAGGGATGCTCAGCAGCAAACTAGAGCCTTCCAGCAATACACCATGGACTTCATCCGACATCAGATGGAGTACAACCGCTAGGCCGCGCCATCCTCAGGAGTAGACTTCAACGCGCTGTATCAACCAGTCTACCACCCACCGAGATGGGATCGACTCATGGGATGGAGTGATGCTGCTATGGACGATGCAGAAACCAGCCCGGCAGATGATGAGGATGTTGACTCCGACTCGGAGTTCGATTAGCCTACCATCCGGGAGAAGATCATGAGTTCAACTGGACATGTGCCAGGTTGTATCTCTCTTAGCTTTACTTTCATCTATCTCATGCACTGTTGGAGATACAGCCTGCCACGAGGTCGTGTCAGGATCAGGATCTTCTCCCGGATGTCCGGTTGAAAGTAAAGCTAAGAGAGATACAACCTGGCACATGTCCGATTGAACTCAGGATCTTCTCCCGGATGGTAGGCTAATCGAACTCCGAGTCGGAGTCAACATCCTCATCATCTGCCGGGCTGGTTTCTGCATCGTCCATAGCAGCATCACTCCATCCCATGAGTCGATCCCATCCCGGTGGGTGGTAGACTGGTTGATACAGCGCGTTGAAGTCTACTCCAGAGGATGGCGCGGCCTGGCGGTTGTACTCCATCTGATGTCGGATGAAGTCCATGGTGTATTGCTGGAAGGCTCTAGTTTGCTGCTGAGTATCCCTGGTTTGCTGCATGAACTCCTGCATCTGGGCCCACCGTTCTTGCTCGGAGGGCATGACGCTCGCAGCGGCTGGACGAGGGCGAGGGGGGACGCCTCCCTGCCTTGCGCCAATCTTGTCCAGCGATTGATGGTCTAGAGGCTGGCCCGGGGGACAAAGCTCCTCCGTCCTGTCAAACTGCACACCTGCCTTGACACACAACTCTGAAATAAGACAAGGGAACCACAAACCTCGTGCGTCGTCCAAACAGCGGTGGATCATCCAATTCAGCAGCCTGCCCACATCAATAGGCATCTCCTCCATGATACAGAAGATGAGCGCCGCTCGATCCCTGGTGATCTCGCTCGTGTTCTTGCTGGGGATGAGCCGGGCGGCTACAAATAAGGCCCACATGCGTGCTTCGGTGGTCAAATCGCTGCCGTGGAGTCTGAGGGGGTCCCGGCTCCTTGTCAATGTCCACTGGGATCCTGGCTTAGCAATTCGCTCAATAACTGCGTTACTATCAAAACGATTATTAAGATAATCGAAATATGTCTCAGTGTTGTAAACAGGGAGGCCATAAAATGTGGAAATCACTGATGCACCAAACTTAACCTCCCTGTCCCGAACTCGAATACTCTGCCTATCCTTGTCCAGGGTATGCACGTTTGCATAAAACTCCCTGACCACCGGGACGACGGCCCGCTTTGTCGTTGTACTAAAACGAAGCCACCCCAGACGTTCTAAACGCGTCCGGTATTCAACCAAATCGGGATGCGTGGTATCGAATACCCGCTCAGCGACCAGCGGTCGTTTCATGGACCGTTGGTACGCCGCCGACGATTCATTCACTACGGCCTTATCCTTTCCTTTCCTTTGCCTAGAACTAGAGGCACCGGTCGTAGTGCGTTGCTTAGGCGCCATCGCTAATCACGCTATTCTAAGAACTAAGGCAACTATTGAATCTCCGGGTGAACAACGAAGTGGCCGCACGCAAATCACTGATAGGACTAAGGGATGGGGAACTTTCCTGACTGTCGCAGCTGCTGGAGAGTGTGGTCGACCAACGGCAGGAAGGTGGCGGCTAGGTTGGTTGGGTGGTTGGCGGGTGGCACCGGAAAGCGGATCTGCAGCGGATGGACGCACAGGGGAGGAGGAGGGCGTCGGAGGTTGACGCGTGAGTAGCCGGCGAGTGGAGAGGAGTAGCCGCCGCAGCTGCGTCCTGAGAAACGTGGGGGGAACTGAATTAGGGTTTAAAATAAAACCTAGCGTTTAAGTTCGCCCCCTTTTTAATTTGTCTGAAATTTCGTCCTCACGCAGCTGCGAGAATTCCCTCCGCAGCTGCGAGGCTCTCTGAGGGTCGCGGGTTACACGTCTCTTGCAGCTGCGGGAGAATCCGTCGCAGCTGCGGGACTCTCTGGGAAGGGACTGTGTACGCGTCTTCCGCAGCTGCGACACCTTCCTTCGTCCTCATTCCCGAATTTCTTCTAAAGTCTCACCTTAAAGTCAAAAACCTTCTTTCCTTTTTATTTGCTTTGCTGCTTGGATTCTCGCTTGAGCTTTCTCAATTGCTACCTTTAAAGCAGCAACAGAGGCTGCTGCAGCAGAATTAGCATCCAACTGACTTCCAAGGTCAGGTGGTGAATAGGAATGATCGATTCCCTCAGATAAGCTCCTTGGTGAAAGCCTGCCATTGGATTTGCTATAGGACACATTGAATATCTTTGGTTCATTGCTTGAAAGAAGGGGTGTCTCCTGAACAGAAGCCTCATCTGAGTCATTGTTTGACACAAGTGGAAGAGATTGCTTCTTAGTCTTAACCCTGCACAAGAAAAAGGCAGGCGTAATATGGCCTTCCACATAAGCCAGTGTAGATGCAGAAAAAGTGAAAACATCCCTTTCACTTGATCCATAACTATTGAACAATAAGCATAACTCTCTTATTTGTCACTGGCTGTTCAATTACTTAAGACACGACCAGGGAAAAAAAGGGTTAAAATCCTCACACGCAACTCTCCCTTCAGCTGTCTAAGTAGCGGTCTGCAATCCCGACACCCCTCAGTTCACCACCACAAATACTGAAATCGAGCCTGTAAGATATGATGAACATGAAGGAATTCCCGACGAAAAGACGATTAAACTCATGTCCTCCGCGCAATAACAACCCAAGCCAACGGTCCCAGTTTCATCTCCCAACATCCAACTCCAACATTTTATCTGCATTTTCATTTCCCCTCGCGAAAAAATAAGAGCAAAAACCCATCGTCGCTCAATCTCCTAAACAAAGATCCAATTTTTCCGACATCTCTAAAACACTAACCTCAAACGAGGTATCCAACGAATAACACTCCCAAAAACACCGGAAAACAGAGATCAATCTCACCTCCCTACTCCCACCTCCATCCCTTCGCCGCGTCCGACCACCTCCTCGTACGATGCCGCTTACCCACCTGCAGCCCCCCCGCGGAATATCTTCAGATAGTACAGGGAAGACTTCCGGACGTCAACCCTGAGCCTGCCCTCCTTGAAGCAGGGGAGGTCAAGCACCGGAATCGCAGCCCTCCGGCACCCGTTTCTCCCCCGGCCTCCGCCGGCGAACAGCTCCGCATAATCCTCTTCCGCCCTTGTGGAGACGCGACCCCCCTCTTGGGCGGCCGTACCAGGGAAGACGCCGTCGTAAATGGAAGTGCTGCCCGGAAGCTTCCTCGGCCGAGCAGACGTGGTGACGTTGCAGTCCATTGTTCGGGGTTTTAGTCAATGGGGGGGAGGGGGGGTCGACGGCTCAACGCCGGGAGGTTGACTGAGACGAGGGAGGGAGGGGAAGAAGTGTTCTAGTCGCTTTCAATTTGTTATGGGTTGATGATGACGACCGTCGGTGGGTCATCCATCAATCCCACCAAATGCTTTAGCATCTCTTAACTCTATAATTCAATAACCGCAAAATTTTTTGGATTCTCACAGTCACGTCGTCGGAAATGTACGGATGTCGTAGCGAGAATCATTTATGCTGAGTGGCTTGGCTTGTTGTCATCTGGCATCGAAAGTTGTCGTATTTTGTTGAAGCCTACTTGACTCACTATTCGGACATAAAAGACAACATTAAAGAAAGAAACAGAGCCAAAGGAGATGCACCCGGGTTGGGGGGGGGGGTTTGGTGTTCTCTTATCTTATGCTTCTTTTTTTATCCACAAGATGGGCCCGTTTCGGGCCAGCCCATATTAATCCGCATGGCCCAAAGGCCCATATATTCGGGTCGACCCGGAAAGTCATCCTCCGTTCGGCCTGCTGCTCTTAATTTTCTCTTTTTCTTATTAAAAACACCCCCCCCCCGGGCGCCCGCAAGCCTGGAGTGAGACCTTCTGTCTGTCTTGCCCGGAAAGAAAACCTCGAGAAGCCCCTCCGGGAAATTCCATCCCCGACTCAAAACCCTAATTTCATTCCCAGAATCCCCTCAGTCGAGGATGTTTAGGAACCAGTACGATACCGACGTCACTACTTGGAGCCCCGCTGGAAGGCTTTTCCAGGTGGAGTACGCCATGGAGGCCGTCAAGCAGGGGTCGGCGGCCATCGGCCTCCGATCCAGGTCACACGTCGTCCTCGCCTGCGTCAACAAGGCCAATAACGAGCTTTCCTCCCACCAGAAGAAGATCTTCAAGGTCGACGACCACATCGGGGTCGCCATTGCCGGCCTCACCGCCGACGGGAGGGTCCTCTCGAGGTACATGCGTTCCGAGTGCATCAATTACTCGTTCACCTACGAGGCACCTCTCCCCGTCGGGCGTCTCGTCGTCCAGCTAGCCGATAAGGCTCAGGTAATGCGATCTCTGATTAGGTGGTGGGAGTAGAGTGTGTGCCGGGGGATGTTGTGAGTGATTTGGGTGAGTTTAGTGTTTGCTGCTGCTGTCGGTTGCGATTCGGTTGACTCACATTGGATTTTGAGGGAGAGGTTCAGATTGCCGGGCGAAAGCTAGTTGGAGAAAGGGCATATTTGTGATCTTCATCTCGCGAGATTTGTTGTTTTATACTTTCTAGGACGAGGGTTGTGTAAATGGACGTTTGGTTTGATGTTTGAAGGCTGTGGGATTTTGTCCAACTAGGAAAAAGGAAGAATATATATTTTATCTAGAGAAGTTTTCATGAGCTAGTGAACAATTGATGGTTGATTTTGAGTTAAGGTCGCTGTGCTCGTTAATAGATGGATGGATAGACTCAGGAGTTCATGAAGCAGCTGGCTACATTTATACAGGGATTGCCTGTATGTGCTAGTTATATTCTTGGAACTCAGTGTTACCATGCCTGCAAACGAATTGATTTGTTCTAGTTCCTTTCTGGAGTTACACCTGCTGAGCATCTAGAGGTTGGCGCTTATTTTTCCCGTTTTAGAACTTGTCATATTTTTTTTTTCAGGCAAGCAATGGGTTGAAATATGCTAGTTTACTCCCTTGGTAGAGTTTAGGGTTTAGATGCTAGTTTCCTCCCTTGGTAGATGTGCTTTGATTAACTCGCTCAATTTCGTTAATCTGATCTGTGACACGCAGACCACATCTGTAAGCTAGCATTTGATATGTATATTACCGTTGCACTTATTACACTTGATGAGAGGATTTTCTAGTTTGGCCATTTACAAGGCTTTTGTGATGTTGCTGCTGTGCTATAGGACTGACCTGGTTTGTCCTAGGTACTAAGGAACAACATTTCATCTTTGCAAGTGGGAATAGGATTTCTGGGAAAATCAAATGTAGATGTAGATGTAGATGTTTTAACTATGATTACCTTCTGCAACAATGGCAGGTCTGTACCCAGCGCTCATGGAAGCGGCCGTATGGTGTTGGCCTGTTGGTCGCTGGACTAGACGAATCAGGTGCTCATCTCTATTACAACTGTCCGAGTGGGAACTACTTTGAGTATCAGGCTTTCGCGATAGGATCTCGTTCTCAAGCTGCCAAGACATACCTCGAACGGAAATTTGAGACCTTCGTGGATTCCTCACGAGATGATCTGGTAAAGCATGCTCTCATTGCTATAAGAGAGACCCTTCAAGGAGAGACGCTCAAGAGTTCCATCTGCACAATCGCCGTGGTGGGAGTAGGAGAGGCCTTCCATATATTGGATCAGGAGACGGTGCAACAGATGATTAATGCCTTTGAAATCGTTGCTGAGGACGAACCTCCAGCTGCAGACCCAGGCACCTCTGCCGGTGAAGGAGGAGCCACTGCTGAAGGAGGTGCTCCGGCAGAAGAGGGCGCTGCTCCGATGGAGATATGAGCAAGTGAGATCGTCGTAATCGTCTCAGTGTTGTTATCTTTCATTTGTTTGCCCAGGAGAAACGTGAGGTGGATTAGTGCCATGATCTTGCTTTGGTATGAACTCCTGTTTATCATTATATTTGCTTTAGCTTTGGGGCAAACACAGTAAATGTGGGGAAACCCGGTCGGGACTCGCCAATATTTGATGCTTCAGATGAGGTACCGGTGCTGGTGGCGTATGCTCTGCTCGGAAAAACAATTGTTTGTGCCTTTACTGAGATTTCTTCTTCTGCTCTTGGTGCCATGGAATCTTCCGTTTGGGCCTCTTTGCCAACCTGCCGATAACGTAGTTGAAATGCTGGAAAATAATACCAGAACTTGGTAGGTGGAGGAGCAACTCTGTGGTGGCACCATTAGCCAACATGTTGGAGATGTGGACCATTTCCTGGCTAGAAAATCAACTCAGACCATTCTAGCTGTAACCTCGAAACACAGCCTGAGCAACAGTCTGGCGGTTGAATTCCTTGCAAAACCCAACTTCTAACCCGCTTCTGAGTCACATCAGTTCCGATGAATTGACTAGTGGAAAGAGTAAACCGGAGGTTAGCTGTTACTGTGTTTGGGTTTCGAGTTCTGTTGCCGAACTCCTACATTTAGCTTCCACCCAACTGCAGGCCGAATGGAAAGGAATGCCAAACATCTGACTTTGCTTGAGCGACTTGTATTCCCTCAATCGGCTATGAAATGAATGTTTTGTTTCGACGAAGTGTTGGATTGATGATGACAAAGATGGGGTGTGTTGATTAGTTCTGGAATCTCTCGAATCAGAACAAGGACCCGAAGAAACTTGTGTCTTAACAACTCTCCAACTACCCAATTGAACAAAAGTGTAATAGCATCATCACTTCACGACCTTCTTACTACAAAAAATAATGGAATGATGTTGATTGACTTGGCTAATATTTCAATTCCAACGTGACACCCTTCACTTTTACTTCCCTAAACATGGCCAGCTAAGTATGGTTTTTTTAAGTATTCTATAGGGGTCCTCTTATTTCTCTTCTTCCTCCTCTTCCTGACATCAATTCGAGTTCTTACAGTTCTTCTGAATGTTCTGTTGATTGTCACCATCGTCGTCATCAGATGAGTGCAAGGACATTGGTCGTGGTATTCTTCTTCTGGGCACTCCTCACCTTCATCACCCCGACGCTGGTCCAACTGTCCGAGTCGCACAAAATCAAGTCCAAACTCGATGGTAAGGATCTCTGAACCTCGCCTGCCTTCTGCTTTCGGTGACTTTTCGACTTCACGCACGACCACACAATTTGCATTGGTGTTGTTTTCCAGGGGAAGAAAAGATGATAGAAGCAATGAGGCCTAGGAAGGTGTTGGATTACGTCCGCCGACGAGTCGTGCAAAGGGCTCCAACCCTGTTGGAGAAATCACCGCCGAGGTCAATCGCTTCACCCCCTGCACCGGCTCCGGCTCCTGTGCAGATGATTCGGCCGATCCAGAAAACAGGAACCGTAAAACAACCGACTTGACGGGATTCCTGCAAAGTGCTGCCTCACACCAGGTTTATACCTTGTACACAAACAACGTTATGGAAAGAGAAGAGCGACTGGATTTCCAGGAGATCGGAACTCCCCTGGTCGAGTTTTTCCCTTATAATGAAGAAAGCTGAGGTGGGTCTGTTGCTAAGCCGAGAAGGAAAAGGAAGAAACAAGGAACTCCTCCTATTAAACTTGTGAAGAAAGGTGAGTTAAACATGCTGAGAAGCTTTGTCTGCTCCATCCTCCAATAAGAATAAAAAGCTTCTCGATTACTTAAGATTTCGATTTCGTGAAACATGATAAATAGTGGTGGGCAAAGTCAAAATCCAACCCCATTACACACTGGGATTAGGGGACCACTGTTTTGATTGATATAGTATTATTATTAGGTGTTGGTTCATTTGATGAGAAGTAGTAGTTATTCTCACTTATTGGGTTTTTTAATCATGGAGACGAGTTAGTCAATGAATGTTATGATGCACCCACTGAAGCTTGTTATAAATTAACTAACATTTAATAATCTTGTTCATGGCGAATGATGACACAACCACCTCCACCTAACATACACTTCAAACGATTAAGATTTGAACACTCGAATTTATGGGCCTCCAGCATATTGGCAGGAAAACCCTTCTCAAAAATAGGCGTATGCCGTTGTCAAGCGACGAGCACACGGTATTCTTTAGTAAAAGGCGAAAGAATAGTTCGCTCTGTGTTCATCGCACGGCTGCGTGAAATTGCAGCGATGCAACGGTCCTTTGATTATATAGCCACTGATACCAAGCCCGTCAAATTTACCGGCCGATGTGGGACTCTCCTGTGTGGGTTACCCCACAGCCATAACCACGTCCGTCCAACTTGTTCTTACCACATTAGGATGAACCACCCAAACATTTGACATGATCACGCTTACTCACAACACAACCCTCTCTTTTATTACATGGAAAGATGATTACGAGGACTTTCTGGATCTCTTTTGCTCAGTCGTGGGCACTGGCGATGTGATACTGAGATACGTAGGTGTCGTTGCTGCTCCCTCCTTCGAGGACGGGTGGCTCGTTGAGGAACGCCAAGTTGCTCCTCCTCCACCACCCGTCGACGACCTTCCCCCATGCCACCTCCGCTTCTATCTCCAACACGGCTTCTTCCTTCGCGCTGCTGTAGGGCGGCACCGAGCTGGACCTCCTATACTTGTCCTGTCGTTTTATTTCAACATTTTCAAACCAAAGAAAGGTGGGGTCAGTCACTCGACATGGAATTCGTCTGAAAGTTCTCTGGATGACCAGCGATGAGATTTCTCACGTTATCTGATTCAGATCTCTCCTTTCGCCTCCTGTATGCATCGACCGCCTCTTTCGTGAACGACCTGTTCCTCTGATATGCCACTGAAGAGTTACCAAAAGAACCCGAGGAGTAAACAAAGAGAAACCCAGATACAAAAACAGGAGAACACGGTAAAATGATGAAGATGATGATAAAGAATTTAAGGTTAGAACCATGTTTAGGATCTTGGAATGGAGAGTCCCATCCTGCCATTAGAGAACCCATCTTTTTCTCCTCGACCTTGCTCTGAACCCGGAAGTGGCTTTTCTGTTCTTCTTCAACCAGAACTATTGAATAGTCGGGGCATTCTTATCACCATCTTATAAGAAATTCGATGCAAATATCAGATCATATTGGGGGGTCCCTTATCCATTTACCTTTGTTCTTATCTTGTCATGAAAAGTAAAGTTATTGTCTTTGCTGCCCCCCGATTTCTTCTTGGGAAAAGGCTTTAAAACAAGGCAGTTCGGATTGAGACGACAGAAGCTTTAAAATCTTCTGGGCCATGTTCTTATCTGCAACTTGTGCGTGTCATCCTTAACACGAGGGCAACTCACGGACTGATGTCAAGTAGGAAAGAATCAAGGGTCGGTGTTTCAACTCAGCCGTAATATAATAAAAATAACTCATTGGCTTATTGAAATACAAGGAAGATCAGACTTCGTCGTATCTTTTTCCATGTCGCATTGGATTTTCTTTTTTACTTATTCCGTGGCGAAGAGGATTGTGAGGTGATATTACAAGACGTGTTGGGGCAAGTCTAACAGTGTTCATTCCATGTCCACGTGTTTCTCTTCGTTCTTCCATTCAAAGCCAAAGCGGCAACCGTGACGCCGAGGCTTGGTGGGGTTAACCTCATCATCATTGGAGGAGTCACTCGGCTCCATGAAAATCCCTCCGAGGCATCTCGTATTCAAATTCGGGCTGTACGTGTGCTTCTCGGCAGGTGTAATTCCAAACTCATCCTTGAATGCTTCACTTCTCGATATGAATTGTGGTTCGGTGTTCAGAGCCAACTCCAAATGAATTCCAGGGCTTCCCTCTGAAACCGAACTGTCCAGCACGAGCGAGTTGTTCACACCTTGCACATTGCAGTTGAGGAACGCACCGTTGTCTGATTCTTCATCTTCTGCACCATTGACTTCCCATTCTTCTGCTTCAACATTGGTCGTGCCTTCTGTGCTCTCGTCTGGGTTGCTACTGTAATTTCTGCGGATTTGAATACATTCTTCCCTCTCTTCCAATCCAGAAGTCAGATGCATTGCAGCTCCCGTGTTTTCGCCTGCCAGAGTGAGCACGTCCACCACTTCCTGGATTGTCGACGTGTTTGCATTCCCAGAAGTGATCAAATGGACAAACCTTGACATGTCATCCTTGATCTCCTTCTGCCAGGACGACGACGAAGGACTGCTTCCTCTCGCTGTCCCAGGTCTTGGATGGGATTCGAGATGCTTAGTATTTGAATGGTGGAAACTTGTCATGGCCACACGTTTATCTGGAATGAACTTCATCCTCTTTTGTTCGTGCGACGAGGAAGCCAACGACAATGGGCCTTTTGAATGCTTCTTGGGCACTAGAGGCATGGAAGTAGTTGATTCCTTTTCTTTTGCCCCAGAACTTACAACAGACCCTGCTGCTTCCATAAGAGCTTCCGCCTTGTCAGTGGCTTTGACACGCTTATCTTCCTGCAGCTTCGAGATAATCCCATTTAAGGGTCCCTGAGACTCTCCTGATGGTCGAGAGATAGGACTGGAGTATGAACTCACATGTGAAGCTGGTGGCACTACCTTTGGTACCAGAGGAGTTGGTTCTTGATGATTGACCGTGACAGATTTCGGTACTGAAGCAGAATCTATGGGTTCCGCAGGCTTTTCATCCGGTACTTTTAGGACAAACGGTCGAAGAAATGAGATTTCTTTTGGTTGTGATTCAAGTGACGGTTGAGCAACAGCAGTCGGAGAGGAATTCTTCGATAAAGGTGGGGACAATGCCTTTGGCTCCAAAGATGATGGCTCCAGAGGATCTGCTTTGGCCATATTGGGGACCAGAGCAGAAAGTAATGGCTCCGTCGGCTTTTTGTCTGCTGCAAGTCGCTGGGCTGGTACAAGCAACAAGGTCTCTCTGGGCTGTAAATCAGGCAATGGTTGATAGACAGAGGTCGACAAGGAAGTTTCCAATGGAGTTGACGGCAGTGCCTTTGGCGGGTCTGCCTTGACAGGATCAGAAAGTGAAGCAGAAGCCACAGGCTTTGTTGGCTTCACGTTTGATGACTCTGGTTCCAAAGTGGAAGGCAATGTGATCTCTTTGGGTGGAGTTGTTCCAGAGATCGAATCTGATGCTTCAGATTTGAGGCTACCTTCAGGGGATGCACCTATGGGGGACTGCAATTGTGACATAACCTCAGGCAGAATTTCTGGTCGAGATGGAACTGGAGGTGGGGTGGCAGCATCCTGCCGAATAACTTCCTCAGGTTGAGTAGTCGGCCGCAGAGGAAGACTAGATTCAGGAGCCACACGAGGGGGTGATGGGGATTGTGGTGTCTTTCTTGGTGGGGTAGGAGCTTTCACGGGAGGAGGTGGAGGTGGTAACTGGGCTATACCCGCAGGTCTAACTGGTGGCCTTGCGATAGGCTGGAATGGGACACGCTCAGCAGCAGCCGGAGGTTCCACCACTGGACGTCTCGTCGGCTCAGCCAGCGCACGGGCAGGAGCAGGGACAGAGGCACGGGGCAGCCAGGGTATCCGGAACCTAAACGGCTGCCTCTGCTCCGCCATAGAACAATGATCAAGATGTAATGAATGCTGAGTACAAAGGTCGGGAAAATGGCTAAGCTGTAATGAGATCAACATCAATTGCGGGTGTTAAATAAGGGACTGTTTTGCCCAGATACCTCAGAAACATTCTGGGGCTTCCTCCTCATAGAGGAGCACCCTCACTTTGCCTCCCACGTTAGCAAAGATTTACAGACACTTTTCCCTGTATTTTAACTTGTCTATTAGGTCAAGCATATCCCTATACGATTGGAAAAGCACTTTCTACAGCCATTAAGTGTATGTAGCCCACAAGCATTTCTACATTAACAGTAGGAATGTGATACAACATGAAGTGCAGCAACTGGGAAAATTCATCTGAGTGCTGTCCTATGGGTCCAACTCTGCCTAAATTCTGCAATAATAAGGAACAAAAGAACATACCGTGATTGAAAATTAGTGAAACCACGATGAGGCATGCAGGATGGAACACTGAGATATCGGAAATTCTAATATGGCTCGAGAATTGCCACTTAATCTTGGTACTTGCGCTCTGCCATACTTACAGATAAATGGATCGAAGAGCTGGCAAAGCCGTTTAAACTACGGAAAAACGAGCATGACTGCATTATTATCTTGTTTTGGTTGAAATGACTTGACATGTCGGAGTTTCATCTCATTGAAGGTCTCCTAGGAATCTTCCTCAGACTATATTTAACAAGTGCATTTGGAGGAGTCAGAGGCGCTTCGGGTAAGGTAAAACCATGAGATTCCATAATGTTGTTGTACGCACACCTCCGGCCTAGCACGTGCGTGGCGGTACGGACGACCCGATGATTCGGGTTCGCTTTCCCAAGGCCCAATCCGGTCGGCGTCGCGACTCGAGCGTCGGACGCTGCGGAAGAGAATCGGGTTGGGCCCTCCCTTGGTTCCCGAATGGGCCTGCGGGATATTTCGCCAACCGTCTTCAGTTTCATAAAGGCAATGGCGAAAGGCCGCGTTAAGACCTCGTCCGTGAATTTTAGGGAGGACTCAGGGAGCGGCTCGTGTCGCCGTTACCCATCCATGATGGCTCCGTAAAAATTGTTGTTGTTGCTTAACCTAGGTAAGCTATTACGGAGTCGTCACCGACTTATTTTTAAAATTGTTTAAGTCGAAAAAACAGTTGATTCGGGGAATCCTACTGACTAGCTCTTACATTCTAAACATGCGAATGGGTGACATTTGCTCTAAAAGTTTGCTTTTGATTAACAGGCGTTGGACCTGATCCGGGCATGACTCCGGCCTCAAGTCATTGTTTTACGGGCGTTGGACCTGTACTCATGTTCGTTTATTTACACCAACATGCGGTAATAAACCTAAGTTGCATAACGACATGTGTACAAACACAAGCAATTATTGAGATAAAAGAGGGCGGGGAAGGATGGTGGCTGCGGGCCCACCCGTTACATGTGGATATGTAAATTTTATTCTGGGAGGCTCGCACCTCCCTTTTGTAGCTGAAGTGTAGGTTGGGGCCGCTTTACTTCAGACCAACGGTTTTTATGCCGCGGTAGATCCAACCAACCGCGGTTTGTTACACGCGCCTTCGAGCCTTCAATCTTCGAAATTCGTTTTGTCGAACTCCCGTGAAGCTCGATTGATTTTCATGCAAATCAAATCAAAATACGGTGAGGAAAATGGTGGTCAGAAAATTCTAATTAAGACATGTCAAATAATTAGAATTAACTGAGTGAGTAAGAATGATACTCATGGGGCGTTAGTGGCCCGTTGATGTTGATCTTCCATAATGTCGAAAGATAATGTCCCTTGAAAATGAATTCTGCGTTGTTTTACATGCAAAACAAATGAAAAAAGAGAAATGTGCAAAGTATCGATTAAATTTGAATGAAATTCAATCGAATTGGATTAGTAAGGCATGTCTTACCGTCTGAGGGAGGGGAATCGAGTTAACTTGTGATCTTTCTGGCTAGAGAGTGGTTCCATGTCCACTCCATTAATCCATACATGTTATGAACCCTACAGAAGTGAAGGAATATCGAAAGTAGAATGTTCGAAACATATGACCAAAGAGACAAACATAAGTAGTCATGCCGTCTGGAAGGATAAAAATCTAATCATTCATTAAGTAAAAGATTAATGACTAGCATGTTTGTCAAATTTGAAAAAAATCTGATGGTGGGATCCTATTCCACAAGGCAAAGAAAAATTTAGCTAATCTTCGACCGTTTACTCGACTTGCGGCAAACGGACGATGATTAGAAAATTCATAACTTGCCTTAAACTTCTCCAAAATTTGTGAAATTTTAGTAGAAGATAGAAAACTTAAATCTCATTTATCATGTGAAATTTTATGAAAAATAACATGTAGTATGCTGCCAGTAAAGCGATGAATGGTGCTGTTCAAACTGGACATATTCTAGTCGGACAGCTTACAGGGGTGAGATTGACTCCCGTTGACCGTGTGTTGAAGCTGCTCAAAATGAGAAATGTAAAACATAAAAGTTGTAAAGGATTGAATTTTATAGCTCTAGGTTCTAATTTTAGTCCATTCAGAGTTTAGATGAGCAAGTAATGCTTTCTGGTGTACAGACTACTCATCCTACCGCTGGAAGGCAAGAGGTAGGGAGGGCCCAGTTTTCCTTGAATTTTTTGACCAATCAGATGGAAGCGAATGTAAAAACTCAAAAGAGGAAAGTTGTAGAAAACTAAATTTGATTCTAGAGACACCAACTTCATAAGATTCTAATGCGTGGTGTGAAAATACGAATTTTTCTTTGCAACAGTATTTGTCTGCTGCAGGGTGCAATGGAGTTTTTATGTCCGCTGCACTCCGCTAATGATTTGACCAAATTTTGTTGATTGAATGAAAATTTTCAAAACATGAAAGATTTAGCCAATTAAATAGGTATCTGATGCAATAAATTTCAGGTGAAATGGAGCCTTGGTGTTAAGGTTGTGTCCAGAAAACCGAATCAGCCTTCCTGCTCGTGTGTAGACCGAGCCTAACTCACAATTCAAATTTCAATGGACGAAACTCAACCGAAGAGACCTCGAATGAAGAAGTTCAAAACTCGAAAGTTTTAGATAACTTAAAAGGGAAGTGATACCAAGTAGTTTCATGCATATCCAAGTAGTACAGACAAAGTTATGTCCATCGGAATGTGACTGCCGTCTCGTAGATGTACGAAACAGGTCAGTTTTACTCGTCGATATTCAGAGACCAAAAACGTCGATTAAACATGTTTTTCTGGGGAAGTGGTCAACATGAAAGTTATTCGTCATTAAGAAAGGAATCAAAGAGTATAATATCAGCTCAATCCATATACTGAGCGAATAGTTATGCATAAAAATTCGAAGCAGTGACAGCAGCGACGAGATTCATAAACTTCAGCATGCATCCATCCAAAGAATCGGCCATAACTCAGGCTATACAAGTTTAGTTTCGACGCACAAACTATCCACACGAGCAGGGAAGAGAAAAGAAGAGGATAAACCTGAGTAAGCTCTGTTCTGTCGCTGGATAGAAGAGCAACGACTCCGAAAATGGGCTGCCGATACCTTGCTTTCCATTCTGAGGGTAAGACCAGCTGTTGTGCATTCTGGCTTGTTGAAGCCTGTTGTCCATCTAGAGACCACTTCATCAAGCTTCTACAACCTTAATCTGACCTGTACAGGTCATTAGACACATTACATGGTTTCTCACGGTGTTCAGACGCAGCCGCGAGAAGTGTTGTTCGTCGTTGTTGTTGACAATGGGGCTGCCATTGACGATGTTGTACACGCCCGAAGGGCCTGCGGCTGCTGCTACAAAAGGCGTGGCCTCCATCGTTGTCACCGGCGTGATTCCTCGTCGTGGCTACATGGTCGAGCTTGGGCTGGTCTAGGGGGTCTCCATACCGTCGAAGTCGAGCCTACCTTGGGGGCTTAGTTATGCCGGTTGATCATCGTGGAAAGTGAAGTTGGGTCTTCTAGATTAGGGAGAATCGAACCCTCCAGAAAAGAAAGCCATCCCCCTAAAATTGATTTCGGGCAAAAATACAAACAACATAAATTTATTAACGCCCTTAATAATTTTTAAGTCAAAAATAAATTTAAAGGAGAACCGGATATTTGTACCATTTCTCACCCCGTTAACGTTTATACCTCACGATGCCATTTTAGATTGGATTTATGGCGAACCTGACGCGCCGTTGATGCCGGCGTCGAAGAGATACCGCTGTGTCTTCAGAGGGTCTTGATCTTCGAGAATCCGAATAATTCCTCTAATAAATTTGTTGTCTTGAATGCATTGAATGAAGCACGTGTCTTGATTGTCCGCGTACTACTCCCTGAAATATCTGGATAAATGCTACAACAACGAGATAAAACGTTCGACAAAAAATTTGAAATAAATCACGAGCTTTGTAAAAATGGAATTAAAATGAGTTTTTTACGCCAATCGATCAATAATTGACGGACGTGGAACTTCAAGATAATTTCATTTCAAAGTAATTCGAATTAAAATTTTATACCGAGACCCACACAACCCACAATCAAACAAAGAAAATAATTGACCGAACAAATGAAAGTCGACTCACCTTGTTCAGTCGAAGAAGCCGAGAAACCTTCGTGGTAGAGGAGAGGTTCGAAACCAGAATCGGGGATGCCGAGGGAGGCACCGGGGTATCGTGGGCCATGGGTCTAAAGACGAGCTGAGTCGACAAGCGAGCCGCGGGAGTCAGAAAGCCGGATCTGGTCGACGAAACTCGGAGTCGGAGTCCGTTGAGGATGGGGCTTGAGTCAGGGGTAAGCCGTAGCGAGGAGGCTGCTTCTAGCCGCCGCTCTTGCTTCGAGGAGATGCAGCCGGGGAAGACACCGGCGAAGATGGGTCGCTCGCTTTCCTGGTCTTGGTGGGTTTGGAGCTAGAAGGATGGCCGTCGATTACGCTCCCAGTGATATCTCCGAGTTCTTAACCGAGTTGTTGATGGACGCCGATCCTTCCTTGCCCCGCTCTCCTACTTGCTCTGATTTCGGCGGAGATGGGAATTCCACGGGGAACTTCCCGATTTTTTGGCGATGGGACTGCCCAAAATGTTACCTCCTCCGGTGACCTTGGTCGGGTTGAAGCCTACCCTGATCTGCCGGTGGGTTCGAGGAGTTCTTGGGGGGATCCGTCTTCCTTGTATTTGGACGACGGGAGTGATTCCGACCGTTTCCGGGAGAGGTGAGATGAACGAGTTGAGTGGTGGAGCTCCGAAGTAGACCTCGACATCCTTGGTTTCTGTGAGTTGGCCGTTGCTCTGTGTCTCACGCTCCCCAGTCTCCCATTTGTCATTGCTTGCAGAGCATCATCGACCAAGACATAGAACGAGTTGGGATCGGGCTGGACAGCGACCCACAGTCCATCCCTTAGGCAGACCTGGAAGCCTTCCACGTCGTTGGATCTGAGGACGGTCAGGATCTGAGGCGGAGTGGCTGTAGATCATTCGTGCTCGATGGTGTGGCCTCCCTAGACCTTGGATCATCGACCCTTGAATTATCTGGAATCCTCTCTTCTGGAGCATGGGTAGCATCGCCACTATTCTGAGGCAAGGAAGGCAGCAAATTCAATTCGAATTGCTGGATAGCCCTAGTTTCATGCTGGACTCGGTTGTTCGAGCGACGACTTAGGATGTGATGGCTCGTCATCGTCTGGGAACTGAATAAACCCGTTGGATTACCATGAAAACCAGCAGATTGTCTTGCATCTTGAGCAGAACAATGAGTGGCGCCTCTCATAGCTAATGGAAGCATCTTAAAAGTCGTGCCTTCTTTTCTGGGGAACACATCTCGGAGGTGTTGACACGATAGGATATTCTGGGCCTGTGTTAAGTTTACAGCCCACATTGGAACAAAGGCCTTAGCTAAGTCTATAGCCCGTCGACTACGCCGAATCCCCAGTCCGCAACAGCCTAAGTCTACGCCTTTTTTGGAAATACGAGTGTGATATAAGTCTATAACTCACCTGAACACGTCCCACGCACGATCTCATTGAGTGGAGGTTAGAAGAATCTCTGAGAAAAACAAACTCCGAGATCCCTGGAGAAAGGTTAAGATCATGCCACGATTTAAGGGATTTTTTGAGGACGTGTGGAGCGTGCAAAGACTTACAGAATTTAGTATAAAAGGGAGAGTAGATTCTACTTAGAAAACACACGATCAATCAGCCAAACACAAGCTTTGCATTGCTCGTCATCCTTACTTTAGTAGATACCTCGGCCTGGGTTTATTGGGTCATCCTTCCAACAGCGGAGTGAGCAACCGTAGCTCCGTTGATCAACCTTCCGCCGGCACTCCCATCGTCGAGGCGAGCAGCTGTAGTCTCGACACTCAACTTCCACCATCACCTCCACCGCCGGGACGAGCAACCGTAGTTCCGACGATCACCCTCCGCCTGCATCTCCGCCACTAAGGTGTTCATCCAAGGCCTTAGCATTCGCATCCGACCTTCGCCAGACTCTGCTTCACGGGGCGCAAATCTACAGCGCACTGTACTGAGTCTATAGCGTCAGCAGTGTCGTCAGCACCAGGGCTACGTTTCGCGACAACGAGTTTACAGCGTCAGCAGTGACGTCAGCTCCAGTCGCACCTTCAGCAGCAAGTCTACAGCGCATCCATCATCCGTACCACCATTTTTCCTTCACTTTTTATTGCTGTAAGCGTTCGTTTACTTTTGTAAAACTTTGAATTTGTAACAGCCTTGTCCTTTATCATTGAAATTCATCTTTCTGGCGACCACATACAATTCCCTGTGAGTCCAATTGCCAAATATTTCCGACGTGTTCCGTTTCCTACGCGAACACGTCTTTGGCGACCACAGTGGGAGCAAATAAAATACCTCATATTTGCAGATGGCAAAAAATACTAGAAGCGGTGCGAACCGCGATCCCCCACCTCCATTAGATGGAGATGGTACTTTTCAAACAGGGGATGTGATTACTGAAAATGTGGCCCTAAGTGGTCAGTTGAACGAGACACAGACCGATTTTGTGGGTCACGCGCCTTCCGAATTCATATCGAGGCTCGAATTCCACAAGGAATTTAACGATATGAAGAATTTGGTCGACAGACTGATATCTGGACTGGAAAACAATATAACTCGGATTCTAGAGCAAATTAGTGCCTTAAATAGGCCCAGTGCTGTCGCAGGTGCGAACAACCCCATAGACAGGGAATTCTCCTTTATGGGAGATGCGCGGCGCACTGAGAAAAGGAGTGTCTCTTTCCAAAATGATGATCCTTGGAATGGTGATAAGCAATGCCCTGCAGAATTGAGGGACATGACATCCCCTTCTAGGCCAGCCTCTTCTCGATCGCCCACAAAATGGAGGAAAAATGCCGTCTATGCGGTAAACCTAGAGGACGAGTGCGGCGAGGCTCAAGGTGAGACAAATAGATATGCACCTTCTGTTCCCACTCGTCGACCTGGAAAAGCCCCCATAGATGAAATTCTGCCAGGAGACTTGCCAAGCGCAAGGGGTCCGTCCCGGGTAGAAAGTTTTTATACTAAAGTCCCTGTAGACTCACTGCCAGCGAAGGGCGTTGAAAGAGCGCCTTACACAGGAGAAAGATGGGGTCAAGACCCTGTACGAGAGCCAGTTGGTCGTCCACCCCCATTAAATTTGAGGGAAACGATAGTCCAAGTGCAAGAACAGATGGTACCTGGAGTCGTGAGATAGGATGATCCTAACTTCTACAGGAGTCCTTATCCGGCATATGTTGACAGGAATTCCCATTGCCCAGAGGGTATAGAGTGCCTGACTTCACCCACTTCTCAGGAGAGGATGAGATGACCCCTCTGGAGCATATAGCGCGATTCACCCCTCAACTCGGGGAAGCTGCAGCCAATGATTTTTGGAAACTAAAGTTGTTTCCAAACTCCCTCACGGGAGATGCCTTTACATGGTACGCTAGTCTACCCCTTGGATCGGTGGCATCATGGACAGTGATGCAGTGTAGCTTTATGAAGGCATCTGCCCGCTTGGACTCGCCCTTGTCGATCTTTGAAGTGATGCACTTGAAGCAGGCCGCTGGTGAACATCCAGGGCAGTTTCTGATGCGCTTGCGGAAAGCACTGCTTCGCTGTAGGCCAGCAATCCCAGAAAGAGATCAACTCATGGTGGCATTAAATGCCTTATCTATCCCTTTTAAAAAGAAATTACAGGGGGAGAGGTTCACCGACCTTTACGATCTCGCCAGGAGAGCGACTGAGTACCATCAATTATTGTTGGAAGAAGCCCAGTCTACGCGCACCTATCAGCTAGAGACTGTTGAGGTAGACATGGTCGAGTTCATAAAAGGGGAGGCCACCGTTTGTGAGCCATTAACACGGAGGAATTCCAAAGCAAAAGCATCCCAGAAAACAGGGGAGGAAAGGAAATACTCTTTTGACGTCGACAAAGCAGATGCGATCTTCGACTGGCTTTTCCAACGAAAACGAATTAAGTTGAAGCCAGGCCATAGGACCCCCCAAACAGATAGAGAAAAGTCTAGGAAATTTTGCAAATGGCATGGGTCGTTTACACACACGACCAAGGATTGCTTATCCTTTAGGAACATTATTCAAGACCTCATAGAGGCAAAAGAGTTATATTTTCCTGAAGTCGACGAAGTCACTATGATTGACGAGAAACCATTTGATGATGAAATCGCTATTCATATGTTTGACATTTCTGATGTAGACATAAATCTTATTAGAAGCTGACAATGGTTTCTCCCCGCAGGACACAAAAGTATCTGGAGAGACCGTGGTGGCGAATGCCCTGTTCTGTAGACTGGCTGAAAAGGGGGTAATTACCTGCCCAGCCAAGGCAATTGCCAGTAACCTCTGCTGTTGGCACATGGACGACACGCACACTACTGATAGTTGTAACACCTTTCGGAAGTATCTGCAGGCTAATCAAGGCGACACCTGGTATGATCTGACTCCGCTTGAGGAGGTGGCAATGGGAATAGGTTCTCCGGGACCACGAATCGCCCCCAATAATTCGCAAAGAGGATTCAAAAGTCCACCGAGTTTGGAACGCAGGGTAGCGATTCGAGGAGGCAAAGGTGGTCCCCATGGTAGAGGAAGGGCGCCCGAACACCACTCTCATGCTGTGGAGCGCTCCAGGTGACAATTGGAGTTCGACAATTCGCTGATCCAAAACAAAGCTAAGCAGAAAAATGATGGTCACACCCGTGAATCGCACCCTCTAGAAAGTGCGACTGATAGAGCGCAGCGAGGCGATGAAGCACAGAGGAAAGGAATTAAGCCAAGGTATGGCTCACATAAAGTTGACGCCCAAGCAATCCAAATGGGACTGCCGATCGCTCAGTTTTTGGACGAGAGGTTGTTGTGCCAGAAGTGCAAACTGACCGGGCGAAACAGGATTCTCATTACGCAACGCTGTACAGCATGCTGTGTGAGCTATTTTCTCAAGCTCGTAGACCTATAGCGAATGGAGAGATCGTGGTCCAGCCAGCTTACCATGCGACTACAGGTACCCGAAACCCCTTACATAATTCGGAAATGAAACAGGGACCGTCACGAACAGTCGTGGGATATGATCCGTTCGTTGAGGACTTCGTTGAGGTATGTCAGACCACCATTGATTCTAAGAAATCAAGAATGGTGAAGGTGACTAATCCTTCGAAATAGTGGCAGAAAGCTGTGGGTAAAACAACTTTACCACCACAGACCCGGAAAAGGAGAGACAGACGTCTAAGTCACGTCGCCAAAAGGCCTAGACCTACCCCGACGTTGGTCGCTCCGCATGCCCAACTTCACGCGAAGAAACCAAATATGGAAGCCGAATGCAACGAGTCTACGGACCATTCGGAAGAGCCTGGCTCAAGTTTCGATTATACTCCTCTTCGGAGCGAGATCCCGAGTGATGCTAATGGTAGTAAGGAGGTGATCGTGGGGTGTAATGCCATCACTTTGCCTGTAGACTTCGCCAGGGTGAAAGATACGGAGGCCTCGAGAGGTAAGTCACCTCTTCCTCATCCTTTAATTTACCTGTCGGGTTTCCCTCTCCATTGGCTTAAGAAGCCATCGGATAGTATGAAACAACACATGCATTCCTTGTACATCACTGCCACCTTTGATGGTACTGTGGTGAACCGCGTCTTAGTAGACAATGGAGCCACTATAAACGTATTGCCGTTGTCCAGGTTTAAAATGCTTGGATATAAGCCGTGCGACCTGGTAAGAACGAATGTAGCCGTAAGTGGGTTCAATGGCAGGAAATCGGAATGCTTAGGAATCTTCTCAGTACACCTAGGTGTGGGTCGACAGGAAAAAGAAACTGCCTTTTTCGTCATAGACATAGTTCCTACCTTCAACGCTTTGCTTGGTCGCGATTGGCTTCATAAAGCCGCCGCTATACCATCTACTTTACATAGGGAATTAATGTTGTGGCTTGATTCTGAGGTTGAAATCATTAAGGCTGATGGTTATTCCTATTGTGATAGAGATATTTTGCATGCAGAGACAAGCAAGACCGTGAAAGACCTTACTCTGCATCAGCGATACGAGTTGGGTGATCCTACAGTCGGTCCCCTAGGCCAGCCATCCGGAAAATTCGATTACATCGTAGACTACGGGACATCGCATCCCAAACCTGAGAGTGGCCTAATCATCCCGACAGGTTGGGGAGACGAGTTCACTGATAAAGACATAGAGGAGGTCTTGCAAGAGGTTAATTCAGGCGAGAACCCCGCTGAGGAAAGCAGAAATAGCGGAGACAAAAGCGACAAGAGAGAAGCTTTAGGGGCTCAACAAAGTGCCGGAGCGGAATTGGAACCCGATAGACTCCTGAAGGAAGGAACTTAAGGACCATAATGAAAAGAGGAATGCGACGGTCGCTGATGTCCTCCAGCGACTCCGAATCTATAAAGAAGGACGTTTCTGGGACCAGTCTACATCGTCTTTAGCAATAAATTTAACAGGGCTTAAAGCGCCCGATGCTTGTAATAACCCCGTCTCCACTAGTCTTGGTGGTAACAACAGTCGTGAATCTTTGATGATCCCATGTGATCCTTTAGTCAGTGTTAATTTGGGAAGCGAGGCTTCTCCTAGGAATCTTTTCATTAGTTCGTCAATAAATAAAGAGTTCTTTGATGCGATCAGGGATGCACTTGAGGAATTTAAAGATTGCTTCGCTTGGGAATACACCGAAATGCCAGGGCTAGACCGTAGACTGGTAGAACACACTTTGCCTATTAAGAAAGATTTTAAGCCAGTGCAACAGGCTCCAAGACGAATGTCTAGAGAAGTGACGCAATTGGTGTCTGAAGAAGTAAAAAAGCTCTTTCGGGCAGGATATATAAGGACCTCACGTTATACGGAATGGATCTCTAGCATTGTTCCTGTATTAAAGAAGAACGGAAAGATCAGAGTTTGCGTAGATTTCAGAGATTTAAATCGTGCCACCCCTAAGGATGAATATCTTATGCCTGTCGCGGATGACCTTATAGACAAAACTGCGGGCCATCAAGTCATGTCCTTTATGGACGGCTTTTCGGGTTACAACCAGATCTTCATCGCAGAAGAAGATGTTCACAAAACTGTGTTTAGGTGTCCGCTAGGCATTTTTGAATGGGTAGTAATGCCCTTCGGTTTGAAAAATGCTGGGGCTACCTATCAGGGAGCAATGAACACCATATATGACGCCTATCTAGGAAAGACAATAGAAGTCTACTTCGACGACATAGTGGTCAAGTCGACGAAGGAAGAGTTACATGTTGAATATTTGAGAAGTGCCTTTTTGAAAATGAGGATACACCAACTGAAGTTGAATCCTCTTAAGTGTGCCTTTGGAGTCGAGGCAGGGCATTTCCTAGGTTTCCTGGTGCATCAACGTGGCATTGAGGTTGATCAAAATAAAGTGAAAACCATTCAGAGCCTGTCAGCACCAAGGAATAAGAAAGAATTGTAAGCTTTTTTAGGGAGAGTTAATTACCTGCGCAGGTTCATAGGGAATGTCGCAGGAAAGACAAAAGCCTTCTCTAATCTGTTAAGAGGAAGGATCGAATATAAATGGACTGAAAAACACGAAGAGGCTTTTAATACACTAAAAGGATACTTAATGCATCCACCGGTTCTGATTCCCCCTCAACAAGGAAAGCCTTTCATTCTTTACGTAGCAGCTACGGGAATAACAATAGGCGCAATGTTGGCAGAAACAGATCAGGACGGGCGCGAAAGGGCAGTCTACTATCTATCAAGACAGCTAACCCCGACCGAGGTTAGATACACTCCAAAAGAGAAATTATGCATGTCGGTATTCTATGCCGTAATGAAACTTAGACACTACATTGGGAACAGGGAAGTCTACGTGGTGTCTAAGTCGCCCATAATTAAATATTTCTTTGAAAGTCCATTACTGGCCGGACGTATCAGCAAATGGAGCCTAATCCTTTCCCCGTATGATTTGAGGTACAAATCCCAGCAGTCGGTCAAAGGACAGGTATTAGCTGATTTCCTAGTGGATCATGACCCGGACCTGTCGATAGATCAAGAGGAGAAAATTGACGATATCTGGCAGGCGTGGTTTGATGGTTCATCTACAAGAAACGGAGTAGGGATATGAGTTCATATAATGTCTCCTATGGGCAGAGACATCAGGCTGACCTTTCGTTTACGCAAATTGTCAACTAACAATGCTACTGAATATGAAGCGTTTATAACAGCGCTAAAAGAACTCCTTTCATTAAAAGCAAAGCGAGTTCGAATCAAGGGTGATTCCCAGTTGGTTATCAACCAGGTAAATGAGGAGTGTTCGTGTCAAGAGAAGTTGCGACATTACCTTGATATAGTTCGGCAATTGGTCGCACGCTTCGAAAACATAACTTTTCATTTCATAAGCCGCGACGAAAACAGAGTAGCTAATAATTTGGCACAACTCGCCTCAGGTTATAAAGGGAAAGTTAACTTAGGGGATTTGATAGAAATAGAGTCGCATTTGCAGCCAAGAAATAATGTCATGGCTATAGACATAATGAAGCAAGATGAAGATTGGAGAAAACCAATCATAGATTTTCTCTCTAATCCGAGTCGAAAGGTTAAACAGAGAATTAAAGTCCAGGCACTAGCGTATCTTCTTCTAGATGGTGTCCTCTATAAGAAAGATACTAATGGAGTACTCCTGAGGTGTGTAGACTTAGAAGAAGCTACCCCAATAATGTTAGAAACCCATGAAGGGCTCTGCGGATCGCATCAATCGGGAATTAAAATGTGTTGGATTATTCGGAGACACGGGTTTTATTGGCCATCAATGATGAAAAATTGTATTGAAATGGCTAGGGGGTGTCAAGATTGCCAGCGACACGGCCCGTCGACTCGTGCACCAGTAACTGACCTGATTCCCATAGTCAAACCTTGGCCTTTTAGAACTTGGGCTTTAGATATAATAGGAGAAATTCACCCTCATTCTAGTCGAGGGGACGCATTCATCTTGGTAGCAACAGACTACTTCACTAAGTGGATAGAAGCTCAAGTTTACAAGAGAATTGACCACAGCGAAGTGATTGATTTCTTGCGAACTTACATCATCTATCGCTTTGGCATTCCTCAAAACGTCGTTGTGGACAATGGGACAGCTTTTAACAATGCCAAGGTGAGGGAATTCGCTGAAGAGTTTGCCTTCAGAATTTCGAACTCTACCCCGTATTACCCACAAGCGAATGGGCAGGCTGAAGCATCTAACAAACTGATAAAAAACAACATCCAAAAGATGATTGGGTGTAATCCGAGAAAATGGCATGAAGTGTTAAATGACACCTTATGGGCTTTAAGAGTCACTAAGCGAGAAGGCACTGGAGAAACTCCATTCGCGCTAGTCTACGGGCATGATGCGATTTTACCCATATAAATGAGGTATAAGTCGCTTCGCGTTGCACAATCAAGTCTACAAGATGAAGCTATGTATATAGCTCTAGAGGAATTAGAATAGGAATATTTGAAGCAATATAAAAAGACCATTTGGGAATCTCATAGGAAGGTTTTAGAAAGTGTTTCCCAGCTATTCTTAAAGAAATTGCACAAAGAAAAATGTTGACGTAGTTGTGGACTTGCAAGTTTGTGCTTTAAATGCTGTATACATTATAAAAGAATAGTATAAAAAATTGAATACACGGTCGTAGACTGAGTTTGTTTATAGGGTGTCATCCCTGCAACTTGCTGTCTACAACCGGCAGGAAAAATATGAAAAGGAAAAAACTTTAGCGTGGAGGAAGTCGCAGGCTTGATCTTGTACCCGGCCTGGAAATCGAACCAGTTGCCTCCACGAACAGAAGAGTCAAAACCTTGGCACGGGTGCGCTTAAAGATGAACTCGTTCTTCCGGCGATACCAAGACATCAAGTCATCTTGGTCCTGCTGCGCAGAAGCATGTGCAGCCCACTCAACGAGTAGGGAGTCCACCACAGCGATCCGCTCCTTAAGATCTTTTTCAAGGGCCAAGAGTTCCTGTAGTCGTTTTCGGACTTGGAGGAGTTGCCCGGACATGTCCTCCTTTTGGTCCCGGAGGAGTTGGATATCATCCGCCTCCTGTAACCGAGCAGTCAGCTTCTCTTGGATCTGGTATTTAGCTTCCTGGTGAACCTTGAGATCATCTTGATAGGCTGACCACTCAGTCCAAAATTGCGACTTAAACTCCTCGCAAGCGGCCAGCATCTGCACACTGGTTGCTGGAGAACTCTGTATCTCTGCAACGCAGCCCTGTAGCTCCTTAAAGGGAGCTTCAGAGAAGGTTTCATGGCAGAGCAGCTTCGCAATACGGTTCACATTCTCCATGACACGGTCATAGTCGCTGACGCCGCTTGAAGTGCCTTCGCCAGAAGTTGCATCTAAAGGATGGATAGGAGGAAAAGCGACAGGCGTCGCAGCTGGTTGTATATCAATGCCAGGATCAGCCTCCGAAGCGACTGCCTCCTCCCGAGTCGCAACGTCCGCCGTAGACATAGCAGGGTCTACAGCGCATATCTTTTCCTGCGCTGCGACTTCCCCTCCGATGGTAACATCTTCCCCCTCTGTAAGCGCTAGCAACTGAGGAGTAGGGAGGAAGGTATCCTGTGAACAGAAAAGAGATTAGATATCAAGACTTTAAAAGAGCAAGAAACGGTAAAGAAGGGACTTACTTCCATCTCATGCTCTGATGATGCTTCCGGCGATATGGAGATTATGGGCATTAAAGCCAACGATTGCCTAAAGCAAGGAACAAATATTATAAGAGTTGGTAGAGAATTATTCATTAACAACAAGGGAATGACACATACTCTGGAGACGGAGTAATAGATTGGGCAGCCGCCGAACTTGGAATCTGGAGCATAGATGATTCAGACCCCTGGGAAGTAAGCCTCGCCTGTTTCTGCCTTTGAGAGATAGGGATTTCATCGGAGTCTGAGGCTAGAGGAGAAGGCATCTTTCGCTTCCCACGCTTCTTTGATGAAGCAGAAGGCGAGTCCTCGGCTTTGGACCCCTTAGCCTTCTGCGCAGGAACTCGCCGGTACGTGCGAGTCGAGCGACTGGATGGAGGAGCAAGGCTTGCCTCTGAAGGGGTACCTCCTCTATATCCAGATTCTTCATCCACTGCTGCTGAAATATAGAAGACAAACATTCATTTTCAAAAAACGATTAGTAAAAAGGAGAGCTGTTAAATCTTACCAGCTGGTACTTTCTGCCCGACCTTTAACTTCAACTCAGTGGTGAGATGTAGGTCCGGCTCTGTGGAGACATCCAGGAACCTCATCTTGCTGCGAAGAGCCTTAAAAGTCAACGACCACTGATTAGAAAAGGCTTCAGTGACGTAGGCTATGGTGCTCTCAATAGGGAATTCCATGCGCCGAAGTTCCGTCTTCCTTGATAAGAGATCCATCGCAGTCTGGAAGGAGTACTTAGAAAGGACACAGCTGCTCCTAGAAGCCATGTTGGAGTCATCAAAGAATGGGGCTGCAGAGCTTTGGACAAAACCCAACTGTCTTGCACATAGCTGAGGATTATAAACTTCAAAGCTGAAGCCTGACTCTGTTGCGCAGGCTAAGACTCTGCTAGTAAGAACAGAGTCCCAGTAAGAACAGAGTCCCAGTAGACACTCGGCTCCAGCTTCTTCCGGCGCTTGATGACGGCATGATCAGCTGGGAATGGGTGCCAGTTACGGCGTTCACTCCGGTCAATGTCGACCAGGTGTTTCATGTGCCCTGTAACAGAGGCCCACAGCCATTGATCCTTCGACTGGCAGAAAGATTTGAGCATATAAATCCCATAACAGCTATCCTTAGCAACGCCGGGAGGCATCTGATATCCAGAGAGTCCTGGAAGCCATATGCAGGCCCATAAATGCACCATCCAAAGAAGGCCACTAGCTGGATATTTTGGGAAAGGCTCGGCAGACGCGCTGGCCTTATAGAGACTCTGGTAGATAATACCCAGCAAGAATGGTGCCCAAGCCACCCTGCTCTTCGCCGTGCTCAGGAAATTGGCAATCCTGTATACAAGCTTCGGCACCCTCTTGCCAGCGAAGCAGTAAACGTATTTGCTCAGCCAGATGCTGAAGAACTCAACCTCTTCAGCTTTGCCCCAGACAGCAGGGGACCGATCCTCGATCATCTTAAGATGCTTCTCTGCTATATTCTGAATCTGTAGCATATCTTTAGGATGATAGTCACCATCTAAGGAATGTAAGCGAACAGGGGTTCCCGCCACACTACTCTCGGTCAAAAAGTAAATATCTTCTAAAGTGATGGTCATGGGACCCTCCGACAGATAGAAGCAGTTTACCTCGCTATTCCATAGAGGAAGTAGACTGGCACATACCCTTGGGTCACAATGCTTCCCAAGCATGGTAATCTTCATGAAGGACCAAAGACCGCATGTCCTGAGTTTGCCCTCCAACTTCTCCAGCCAGCAAGTGAACCACTGTCGAAACAGGGTTTTCTCTACGGAAGGAAAGCAGAGGAAGCCACTCTTGTCCTCCCAGTTGAGGGGATCAACGAAGTCTACCCGGCAGATGGGAATCTGGAATGCTGTCTTCAGATACTCGTAAGGGACGAGGTCTGGGAAAAGATGGGCGCCGAGGACAGGACCAAGGGTTAAACCCTCACCGTCCGTAGTAGTAACAACACCGGTAGGACCGGCGTGCTGTTGGTGCCACTGGAAGGATCCGAGAGTAGACATCGGAGGTTTCTTTGGAAGGAAGTTAGGGTTTCAGAGAGAACCGAGGTTTCTTGGAGAGAAAAGATTTTGAGGCGTAGGGCGTAAGTGAAAGGAGGGAAAACGAAACGCTTCTTTTAAACCCAAAAATCCGATAACTGTGCTCAGGCGACGAAAAGTTGCCTAAGCAAAAAGAGGGAGGCTTATGTTGACACGATAGGATATTCTGGGCCTGTGTTAAGTCTACAGCCCACATTGGAACGAAGGCCTTAGCTAAGTCTATAGCCCATCGACTGCACCGAATCCCCAGTCCGTAACAGCCTAAGTCTACGCCCTTTTTTAGAAATACGAGTGTGAGCTAAGTCTTTAACTCACCTGAACACGTCCCACGCACGATCTCATCGAGTGGAGGTTAGAAGAATCTCTGAGAAAAACAAACTCCGAGATCCCTGGAGAGAGGTTAAGATCATGCCACGATTTAAGGGATTTTTTGAGGACGTGTGGAGCGTGCAAAGACTTACAGAATTTAGTATAAAAGGGAGAGTAGATTTTACTTAGAAAACTCACGATCAATCAGCCAAATACAAGCTTTGCATTGCTCGTCACCCTTAGTTTAGTAGATACCTCGGCCTGGGTTTATTGGGTCATCCTTCCAACAGCGGAGTGAGCAACCGTAGCTCCGTTGATCAACCTTCCACCAGCACTCCCATCGTCGAGGCGAGCAGCCGTAGTCTCGACACCTAACTTCCACCATCACCTCCACCGCCGGGACGAGCAACCGTAGTTCCGACGATCACCCTCCGCCTGCATCTCCACCACTAAGGTGTTCATCCAAGGCCTTAGCATCCGGATTCGACCTTCGCCAGACTCTGCTTCACATGGCGCAAATCTACAGCGCACTGTACCTAGTCTACAGCGTCAGCAGTGACGTCAGCACCGGGCCTGCGTTTCACGACAACGAGTCTACAGCGTCAGCAGTGACGTCAGCTCTAGTCGCACCTCCAGCAGCAAGTCTACAGTGCCTCCATCCTCCGTACCACCATTTTTCCTTCATTTTTTATGGCTGTAAGCGTTCGTTTACTTTTGTAAAACTTTGAATTTGTAATAGCCTTGTCCTTTATCATTGAAATTCATCTTTCTGGCGACCACATACAATCCCTGTGAGTCCAATTGCCAAATATTTCCGACGTGTTCCGTTTCCTACGCGAACAGGAGGATGATGGCTGAGCGGAACTTCAGCGGGAAAAAACGCTTGGAGTCGGGGAGCTAGATATGAGGCAGCGACCAGAGAACAAAGGAGGCAGGGGGTGTGGTCACGAAGTCAAGGTGCTGAATTGGGTTGAGCCAGGATCTCCGAGCTTGGGGCGTGGGTCAGCTGGATCGGGAGATGGGTTTGTCATTTGGTCACTGCCGAGGTGATCGCTAGCAGCGGGAACGCCCGAGGTTGAGGAGATTGGACGGCTTCCTGGAGGAGTATTCGGAGAGCTCGATTCCGACGGAGGCTGAGGAGATCTTCGGAGATATCATCGGGATGGTGTTGCTGCCGGTGGTCCGGAGGAGGGGGAGATATCGACGGCCTGACGCCTTACCACACCAGCAGATTCGATACGAGTAGCGTCCTCACGAGGTCTACTGTTGATGGCGACATCACAATTACTTGAATTGGGTTTTGATCAGTGAGCAAGGGAATGATTTCCATGGCATGCTTTACGATCCGGACAGCCATAAGCTTTTTCCTTTCGTTCCTCCCATGCATCATGAGAGAGTTTGTAAGCCTCTCCACGATTGGGCACTGAGCCTTCCTGTTGACTGAGTACCTTCCAGCAGTGTGGGGGACATAGGTGGCATGCTTGGCAGGTTGGACAGCGATATAATCGTGAAGAGAAAGGTCAGTCACCTGCACATCGTCGAAAGTCCACCGATTGAACAGCTTAACATCGGAGACAGGCTGGAGGGTCCCAACATCAGCCATGGTTGGACTGCTAAAGTCGGCACTCCTCCTCGCTAATCCTCACATGGCGGCGGAGGTGAAACTGATAACACTTTTCGATAATCCGAGGCCATCTCTTCATCCTCGTCTTGTGCTCGGGAAAATCACCTTCAAGCTTTTTCTGTGTCCTCCAAAAAGAAATTCCCAAGCGTCTCTTCTTTACCTCTCCTGTGTAGCGCGAGTTGTAATAGGAGTCTTCGAGTGTTTTTGGTGATGATGAAGTGTTGATTTTCTCTTTGAAGAGTTCCTTCTCTATCTCTTCTCTCCATCCGTGTATCTGAGCGTGTTACCGGTCTAGTTATTTATAGTGAAAACGTAATAACTTTAATATTATTTTTTACTAAATTTTTGTAAATTTTGTTGATTTGCGGTGATTTTCTAATTTTTAGTGTTTTCTTATGATTTTTGATGATTTTAGGTTTTTAGAAAAAAATGAGTCATGACAATTAGCTTTAAGATTAATCTAAATTTAATCACATGCGATTAAATCTTAATAAATGTCGGTTAATAACGTCGCGAAATTAATCGATTTTGTCGACGGTTCCGGCTTTGAGAACCCATCGAGTACACGTATAATAATGTAACTCGTAATTTGGGGGATGTACAGTTGTGTAGCCGCCGGTCAGCTTGCTGGATGAAGCAAGCCGGCTTCAAGTCCATTGATGGCTGTTTGGAAATCATCTAGGTCAATTTCATCTTTCTTAGACTCCAGAATGCCAAGGGCTTGAAGAGCCCTCTTCTCCATTCTGGCCCTTGTGTACATGTTACAGAGGCTAACCTGGAGTCTGAAAGGAGGAGACTCTGCCCTGTCGAGATATCTTGTCCAGCAGTTGCTCGGCCTCATCAAGCAACTGAAGCTTAGCAAACCAGTCAACTAGGAAAGCATTCGTATGAACTCCAGGTTCGAATCCATCCTTTTCCAATTCCATAAGAAGATCCAACGCCTTATCCAACAAGTTTGTTTTTTCATAAGCTGCAATCATGCCGGCAGTGATCTTGTCGTCAAGTCTATGCCCCACTTTCATCAAGTAATTGAAAGGACTTCCAAACTGTTTGGGATTTTTGGCCTTTCCACAGGCATCAATAAGCAATGTATATTCTTCCAGGCTCGGCTCCAACCCTGAATATTGCATGGAAGTAATGATACTAGAGGCCCCAGTTATATCATCACACCAGACAAATGAATGGAGCAATGCGACGTAAATCTCTCTTGTCGGTTTTATGTCTTTCATCTCCGTCACCCTGACCAAATCTTCAACCAATTTCGGCTGGCCAGCTTTGACATATCCCATGATCATAGACTTGTAGACCTTGAAATCTGGCCGGAAACCCTGATTCCTCAAGTTATCAAACACTTGATTCACACGGATGACATTCCCGGCTTCATTGTACACATGAATCAGGACAGTGGCAGTCAAGATATCTGGTGGGAAGCCATTATCATTCTTTTTGTATTCTCTCAGCATCCTCGAAACGCATTTCTTTAGCATGGGCAGCAATGAGTTTGGAGAAGTCAAGGGCATCAGCCTGGAAAGATGCTTCGCCCAACAGAAGTTCTGCCACCTAAATAACAAGGAGAATGTAAAATTTCAGGATACTTGCCAAAACACCATGTTGAAGTGACATAAATTAAAACTAAAGATCACATAACAACAAACTGAAAGTTCCTGACATCATCATGGGAAGAAAATTGCACCTTGTAGTATAAGTTAATATGCTTTTCTTGTATCTTATCTACAAAGAAATCCAATCAACCCGGCTAGGCTGCAAAAGCTCCACCCATTCAGCCAAAAGTGGAGATGGATCATCCTCCATGCCCATGGACAGAATTTTCTCTGTGGCAAGCTTACATTTGCCAGTTATTGGCTTGGGTTCCTGAGGAAATGCGACTTCCTCAGCCTCATGAATCTTGTCGGCAACTTGAGACCACCTATGGTCAGAGCAGAGAGATCGAGGCCATATATCTTGTATTTGAACTTCCCTTTCCTTTTCGGAAGAGAAAGTATCTTAGATCTTCCTGCCACAGCCGCAGCCTCTTCAGAGGAAGCTTCATCTCTGGTACTATCTGCTTCATCAGCATCCTTCGCTTGCCTCACCTCTTTTCTCCTAAACTTATCCAAACTCTCGTAGAACTCACTTTCCTCCATTGTCTCCCTCACCCACTTAAATCTAAACTCCCTCAACATGTCTCCCCTAATCCCAACCTCGCCAGCAAACCTACACATCTCCTTAACTTCAGATCCTGCAAGAAGCCCTTCATCTTCTCTTTCTTCTTCTCTTTCTCCATATCCTCCACAACCTTATTACTCACCTCCCAAACCGTCCTCCACAAGTCTTCGCACAAATCATGTGAAACCGAATCCCCTCCTGTCCCTAGACTATCCTGAAGACTGCCCTTCTCCATCTCATTCACCACAGTCAACAATAACATACCGTCTACACCTTGCTTGTTACAATCTGGGTAAGCCTCATTCAACTTGCTTCTCATTATCCACGCAAAACGTGATAAGAACTCGTTCGTTGTCCCATCGTCGTCGTTGTCCCAATTATCTCCATCACACACTTCTGATCCAGCCTCCCGCACGGAGCGCATGCTTCTGCAGTCCTCAAACCTCAAATGATCACTCCCTATCTCCTCAGGGAAATCAACATTTCCATCATTCCAGTAATGTAAACGCCCGGAAACAGGAACAGGGGCACTTAAAAGTGGAAATACTCAGACCAAGGCACAACATCCTGGACATGAAATACCTTTTTAATTTTCAAAATCTCAAAATAACATCGTCGATATTTAGGACCACGTTGAGAATACAAAGAATTCACGAAAAGGTCACTCGTAGATTCCATTGCCATGATACAGTTTAGAACACTCCGGAAAAATTGAAAATAATTTTTTTTCTTTTAAGTGTTTACGGTCATGAACCGCATCTTTCTTTAAAGGAATTTAAAAACCGTGATTTTTTTTTTGTATTTTTAACGTCTTGCTCCAAAACAACAAAATGGACCGTGAAAATATAATTTTTTTAAGTAAATCTGATTTTTTTAATTTAATTTGATTTAACAAAATCTTACTCAAAGAACTCGTACATATAGTTTTGTACATTCAATCGATCAAATTAAGAGAGCACAAAAGTTATGCCATAATGAAAACAGAGACATGGACATTTTTTTTCATTCATAGAACAGAATATTTCTTCGTATGATATTGATTCTAAATGTCCCCTCTCCCCAAAGGACTCCTTTCTTATGTATAAGATTCCGTTTTCATACCTCATCGTCAAAGAATTTATTTATCTTTCTGAATTTTCCTCCTCTCCCATCTCAAGAATCAAATCAAACATCACAGTGTCCCCTAAAGTTTTGAGATTGGGCATATTTTGCAGGGGACACAAGTTGCTCGAGCACAATTCCGGCACCGAGAATGTCTGTCGGGAGCGACTATATAAACGCCGCCCCCCGTCTGCGATACTCTCATTGCGGGCTGTGTCCAAGACAGACATGGCGCCCACTTCCCTCAACACTTACTGGAGTCCTGTTGAGAACAAGCGGTTCGAGAGGGCGTTGGCCATGCACGACGAGGACACCCCGGATCGGTGGCAGAAAGTCGCCAGGGATGTCGGCACGGGGAAGTCCGCCGAGGATGTCAGGAGGCACTACGAGGTACTTGTCCGGGACCTGGCATGCATCGAATCGGGACAGGTCCCGTTTCCCAGGTACGAGGACGAGGCCGCGTGTGCTGGAGATGCTGGGGCCAAAGATCGGAGCATGATGCTGTTGAGGAACCTCAAGTTCTAGAGAGGTTAAAAAAGGAACAAATACTGTAGACATCAAATGATACCATGAGTCTTGGTGAAAATGTAGATCACATCATACATTTATCCACAACCAGTGGAATTAACCCTTTAAAAAATTAGTTCTCCTGTTACACCACTAATCAAATTTCAAATTTCCACAAATAGATGCCCCCCGTTAATTGTGCTCCATCACCCAAGTCCTTACCAGTCTTTAAATAGCACCCAGACCTTTCCCTACAAATTCACCCCCAACTACACATTGGACCTCATTCCAATCTCACCTGTTCTTTTTTTACACTATCTCTTCTCAAGAAGCAAAAACCAATATGGCACCACCCAAAGCAATGCTAGCTATCCTCGTTTCCGCCGCCCTTTTCCTCTCGTTTTGTTCTGAGGTGGGAGCTGATGGGTCTGCCTCGGCTCCCGTATCCGACAACATAGCCCGGACCTTCACCGCCACCAAGGACATGGCGCGGGATGCCGTGAATTCCGCTGCCCCGAAGGCAGGCGAAGTTGGCCAAGCGGTTAAGGACACCGCAAAGAGCGCGGCCAAAGCAGCCGCACCCACGGCAGATAAAGTGGGCCAGGCCGTGAAGGGGACTGCGAAGAGCGCAGCGGATACCGTCTCCCCGGTGGTGGAAAAGGCTGGGGATGTCGCCAAGGAGACTACCCGCTCGGTGGGATCCTGGTTCAGAGACAGGCTAGCGTAGGCTACCACATCCATTGCTCCACATTATAATTTTTATCTCTTCAACCTTCCTGTGATTGAAAGTTCTGGTAAATAACTCTCAGGAACCTTGGCATCATCCATCGCGGCCCTGCGCAACCAGTGAAGCCACCCGTTTCGGCCACAGCCAAATCACCCGCGTCAGCTCCGGTGAAATTTCCTCGGACTCCATAGAATCAAAGCCTCCGTACTACGCTTACCAAAAAAAAAAAAAAAGCCTCCGGACTACGTCATAATGAACAGTGGAGTAGTTTTCTCATTGTTGTTGCCATTTCCAGGCCATCAAAAGGGACCTGAGGGGTTGTCCATAAAGAGGACATCCTGGCTAGAATCTTGATCCATGTAAAGTTGTTACCAAAGCAACATTTTATTGAAATGAATCCCATATTTTCAGACAATAAAAATACATTGTTGAACGCAGCCAACGATGGGATTGGGCTTATTATTGTGGGCCTGAGTAAATGGGCTTTTGATGTAAATGGGCTCATTACAAGATCCTGCCGCACTACAGGGGTGGGTGACTTTGTGAGGGAAGTCATCATCACCATCACCATAGTTCAGTACAAAAGATTCCATGATGCTAAAGGAGGGTGGGAATCCCATTTCTTTTCTTCAGTTTTTCTTCCTCGGACAAAAAGACCCGGAATTTTCTACTTCCCCCCTTTAAGATCAATAGGAACTACACATGCCTAGAGGTGGGCCTGATCTAACAAAAGTCCAAGACCAGGCCCACAGAACATTCCTGGGGCCCATCAAACCCACCCCCAACTTAAAAAAGGAGGAAGGGAGTAAAATGTGATGTACATTTAGTTATCCCATTTAGATTTTTAATTCCAAATGAGTTTTATCTGGCCATAAATGCAATTAGATGACCCACTAAAGAAAACGACAGCTTGTCAAAAAAGGAAATATTGATAGTGGCCAGAACTCGCCAGAAGATCCAACAAGTCCAAGCACTTGGAATTCAGACAGACAAATCATGCAAAGTCATTAGGGGAAAGTAAGCTAAGTTCCTAATCCCAAATCATCATCTGATATCTGAACTGAACTCAATCCTCACATCAACACAAACTAAAGTTAAATCAATAAACAAGATTTTAGCGTATAAAGGAAAGACAGCACTAGTAGTAGTAGTAGTAGTAGTAGTAGTGGCAGTAAACAAAACGTTCCAATCATGAAAAACAAAGGCCTAACAAAAGGTCATAAGCATACACACCTGGGCAATCAATGAAGCCTACTGATTGATATTTTGAACTCACTCCCTCGCCCTATTACGCGCAGTCGGGGCCCGCCCTGGGCGACGCGGCTTCCCCGGCATTGCGGCCCGCGACGTGGACCGGCTCAGGATCCGTACCTGGCATCTGCTGGATTCTCGCCGCGAGTTCGTAGCCCACCATCTTGTTGCTGTTGTTGGTGCTGTTGTTGTTCTTGTTGTTGTGCATCCATACCTTAAAGACCTGCCTCCGTACTCCGATCAACTCGCAGAAGCTATCGACCTCCTCGTCATAGGGCCGCTGTATCCTCCACCCTAACTTCTCCGCGAACTCCCACATCCTCTCCTTCTGCTCCTTCGTGAACTTTGTCCGATTCCTCTTCTTCGTCATGAACCCCGGCACCGTGGCCGCCGACAATCCTACGTATTCCGGCTTTGTAGCCACAGGGGTTGCCCCGTCCACGTCCTCGCTGGAAGACTGGTCAGTCCCGCCCCCTCCGTAGGCCACGTTGACCGGTCTAGGGGACACCACCGTAAACCGGGCATGAGGTGGCGGGAGAAGTAGCCGGGGAGTGTGGGTGCGGCTTCCGAGTCCGTCCTCGAACTCCTTGCGGTGGAAATTCCTGTGACATTCACAGGCTGCACACTTGAGAGCTTCTAGGGTTCCTGCATCCCCAGACGGCATGAACTCGCAGCAGCCGTCTGTGACATTCCCTCCGACGGACGCGGCATGGTTCCTGAGGCACTCCCTATACTTCACAGCCCCGGAGAGCAGCGGGGTGGGCGTGGAGGACGCGGGGGAGAAGGCAAAGGAGAGAGGGTCAGGGTTTGAGTCCTTCTCGATCTCTGGCTGGTAAGGGCGTATAATCAGGTTCTCGGGGCGCTGGAGGCCGGGGAGTTGGTGGATGCTGTTGCTGTGGTTATGGTCTAGGGTTTGGGGAGAAGCGGCGGAAACCCCAGACGACGGGAAACTAACCGGTGTCCCTTTGTGGAAGTGCAATTGGCGTCTCCTTGAATCAGCTGCTTCCTCCATCTTCGAAATCTCAGCTCGCCTTTTAAACAACCATGCAGGCAGGAAGCTACCGGATAATCCTACTCTCTTTTTTTTTTTTTGGACGAGGTTGGATTATGGGTGAGACTAAAACCGAAATGGGTACTCAGATCAACCCCAAAAATGTGATTTTTTTTTTCCTGGGTGTGGACGGGGGTCGAAAATCAAAGATGGAGGGTTTTGAGAGAATAAGAGGATGAGTTAAAAGGCTAAAGAACACGCCATAAATGAGAAAAGGTGCAAGGAGCGTGTGTGTGTGGGGGGGGGGGGGGAGGTGTGATCTAAAATCCAAAGGAGAGACAAAGATAGGGTTTTTACGGGGAGGGGATGATGGGACCAAAGGTTTGGAAGCAGCAGCAAAGAGGGAGGAGGAGGGGAGCTCTCTCAGACCTCAGACTCAGACACAGACAGAGCTAGTGCTGCTGATGGATGGTGGGTGGTGAAGTGGAGGAGGGGGAGGAGGAGAAAAAATGGAGCATCTTCTCGGTGTTATTCACCTCAGCATCATCATAGGTTACTGTCCAAACTGTGTGGTGTGGGTGCAGAAACAGAAAGGCTCTCAAAATAAAAGGTTGTAGGGGTTGGGTGTCTAATTCTAGTTTTGCTGACTTTGAGAGAGGGAGAGGTGGGTTTTTGAGAGGTCTGTGAAATGGGGTTTGTGTTTCAGTGCTGCCAGCAAGGGGGGAAGTAGTGTGGTTCGAGAGGAGCATATGTTTGAGTGGGAGAGGGAGGAGGGGTGAGAGGTGACCTTGCTACTTGTTGTATGGGCAGGCCTGTGAAACAAGAGACAAGTTGTTTTTAATGTTCCTTTTCCTTGGTGAAGGTGGGGGAGATGGTTTGTCTTGTCTTCATTTCCTTTCTCTGATTTGAGTGCCTTTTTTTCTCTCTCTCTCTCTTTTATTTGAAAGTGGTTGAGTTCGAGATATGTTTTTCTTTTTTTAGTTTAAGGGATAAGAGTTGGGGAACTGTTTGAGGTTAGATTTAGGTGCAAATGCATTCTTCCTCCCTTTCTTTCTCTTTGGAGCTTTGGTGGAATTGTTGGAACTATAATATTTTTTTTGAAATAATTAAAAAATTGAAATTTAGCAGTTCAAATTAATATAAAATAAAAAAGAAAAGAAGGATAAACCCACCGACAAGGTCATGTTCATCCCCCTCCCCCCACTCCCTGCAAGAAGAAGAAGAAGAAGAAGAAGAAGGAAGTGTGACCCCACCCTATTTGTGAGAAATAAAAAAAAAATGACAATTCATCACATTCAGGGAAGCGGCTAACGGTACGTGCACGTGGGACTTACGTAGTTTACTACTTAATACTAAAAATAAGTAGTAAATTTTACTAAAAGTTGACCGTTACTACTCAAGTCAACGCAAAAGTAGTAAAAAACGTAGTAAATTTTACTACTTTTTGGTCTTCTTTTAGTAAAGTCAACGCAAATGTAGTATAAAATGTCGTAAATTTTACTACTTTTTCACTGTTCACCGCAGTGCAATTTTACTACTTTTACGCTGACTTTACTAAATTTCTCCTTTTTAGTAAAGTCAGCGTAAAAGTAGTATAAAAAATAGTAAATTGTACTACTTTTTTTACTACTTCTAAGTTGACTTTACTAAGAAAACCACACTTTTAGTAAAGTCAACGTAGAAGTAGTAAAAAAAGTAGTACATTTTACTACTTTTTTTACTACTTCTACGTTGACTTTACTAAATTTCTCCTTTTTAGTAAAGTCAGCGTAAAAGTAGTATAAAAAATAGTAAATTGTACTACTTTTAACTGTACAAATTATGTCTATAAGTAGTAATTGTTTACTACTTTCGTTGTGATTTTTAGTAAAATTATGTTTGAGTTGGTAAAATTGGTAGTAAATAGGTAGGGTTTGTCGTAAATGTTTACTACTTTAAGATGTTTTTACTGAAATAAGTAGTAAATTGTCACTACTTTATAGGCGTTGACTAAGAAATTTTACTACTTTGAACAGTGTTTCCGAACCTAACTCCGAACCTAATTATTCTAAATTTTGATGTGAAATGACTTTTTTGCCCCGGTTACTAGTATTATTACTACTTTACTGAAACTATTCCTCCATTTCGTTCGAAGACGTTTTCCTTCCCGCCGCCGATCGTCTTCCTTCCCTCTCCGAACCCATTCCTTCCGTTTGGTTCGCCGTTGCTGTGGAAGTGGAGGCGGGTCTCCTGGTTTGGACGACAAGGACATCAGGTGGTCGTCCTCTCCCTTTCTCGACCATTTTGTTCTGCCATTACGGTTTAGGGCTGGAACGGGTAGGATATTAGGTGGTCGCCCGACGCGGTAAGTTGGGTTTTTTTCTGCATTGTGGTTTCGATATTGGTTTAGTTGAGTCGGTCGAGTGTGCGTGAGGGTGTGTAGTCGTTTAAGGTTTCGTGACAGATTTGGGTTTCGGTTTTGTAGTGGTTACAGTGGGCTGGGTGATGGAGTGGGTGTTCGGTTCGAGTGGGACTGGGTGATGGTGTGGGTGTTCGATTCCGTGGTTTCGTGGGTGTTTTGGTTTGACTGGCTGATGTACTGGGTGATGGAGTGGGTTTCGTGGGTGATGGAGTGGGTGTTCGATTCCGTGGTTTCGTGGGTGATGGAGTGGGTGGTCGATTCCGTGGTTTCGTGGGTGATGGAGTGGGTGTTCGATTCCGTGGTTTCGTGGGTGTTTTGGTGTGACTGGCTGATGTACTGGGTGATGGAGTGGGTTTCGTGGGTGATTTGGGGTTCGGTTTGAATTCTGTTTTGTTTGAGTGGGGTGTAATTCGATTTGATATGGTTTCCGTTGATTCGGTTTGTGATGTTTAGTTGATTTCCTTTTTAGTTATTTCATCGAAAGTGCAGATATGGAAGAAGAATTTGCAGAAGTGCCAGGAGAAAATTCACCCGAGGCATTCGGTGAGCACCCTCCAGAAGGTCCTAACGAAGGCAACACACCAGCTTGTGGTTCTTCTAAAAAGGAGAAGGCGAAGTGGCTGCGTAAAGACAAGGTAAATGTTGAACCATCATTGTTGTGAGTCATTATGATTCTAGTATTGAGGTAGTCTACGTGTGTTTACTCAGGAGTACCTTTATACAAGGTGTAGTCCGCGGAAGTTGTTTTCTGTCCTGAATACATTTAATGATGCGAAGCGGGCAGCCCTTTCTGACTTAGGATTTAATGGGCTATTGCATTTGGCAAGTAGGCAAGTTCATCACAAGGCGTTGAAGTGTTGTCTTAAGTTGTTCGACCCCGTTAAGAGGGTAATGGTAATTGATGGTGTGGAGCACCAAATGCAGTCTGTTGATGTTGAGGCCCTGATTGGCTTACCAGCTACGAAAGTCGGTGTGCCATTTAGTGGTCACATGGAGACCGTTCGGGACGAACTTAAACTTCACCTGAAGAGAGGGAAGATATCTCTGAAGTCCGTTGAAAGTACAATGATGGGAAGAGATTTTCCCGATGACCTTTGGAAGGCGGAGGTCGTACTTTTCATAGTAGGATGCTATCTGTGCCCGACAACTGCCTTCGATATTGACAAGGAGTACCTTCTAGCCACACGGGATGTCGAGGCAATTTGTAAGTTTGACTGGGCCACTCACGTGCTTGATAATCTTGTTAGTCAAGTGAGGGCATTCAAAAGTCATCAGGGAAAGTATATAGGAGGTTGCGTTCATCTACTGCTGGTGAGATCTTATAGTGAAGTGTTTGTTTAGCTTATTTATTGAGTTTAGAGTGAAGTGTTTACTCTGTACAAAACATCGTTAATGTTTGCGTTTGTTATTCCGGTTTCAGTTGTTTTATGCTTGCAAAAAGTCTGTTGATGATAGTAGCTCAAGAAACACCAGTAGGACAATGCCTCGGTGTCGAGATTGGGATGATGAGCGGCTGAAAGCCATTTTTTGCGTTGCGTACGCTGAAGTTGCCGATCTTGTAAGTTTTGTCCACCTTGTAATGCACGTACTTGTGTATTTATTACTATACGAAAGAGTAATTGTGTCATAATGTAATTAACAGGAAGAAGGTGATGTCGAAACTTATCCAGAGGAAGAAGTTGATCCTGCGAGCGACTCTGGCAAGTACGCAATTATTATGCGTCGTCTGAAGGTAAGCTTAGTTCTGTGTTTGTTTATATTTTGGATCATCAGTTTAATGTTAACAATGGCGTTGTATGTTTGGCTTCAATACCAGACAGTGGAACTTTCTGTCATGAGACTCCATGCAAGTAATGAGCACATCATCCGGAAATTGAATCACATTATCGGTGAAGTACGAAGACAAAGAGGGCGAGCAGGCAAACCTGTGAAGGAAAATACCACAGCTGGACATGATGGAGGGCAGGAAGAAGAGCCTGAAGGAGTCGCACCACCAAACCCTGATGACAATGTCGAGCAGGTACAATCTCCACAAACTCACCCACGTGAACCGGACACGGCCTTCAATGTAGCTGAAGTTGAAGTTGGGTCAACTATGATTTCGGAGAGAAGCTTGGTGCCGGTCCATCCTCCTCAGATGCAAGATAAATTGCCCGAAGGTTCAAACGATTATTCCGACCCTCGTGCGTTACAACTTGCTCGAGGTCTGAATAGACTATCCGTATTCTTTGGACCATCGGAGGCTGTTAATCAGAAACGAGACACTCTATCTGACCTCGACTTGACACCATCTGAGGAACGTGATCGGGATTTCCTGTTTGGGAATAAAGGAAAGGCAAAAATGGTTGATGAAGATGTTAACACAGAGGTAGATGTTCCCACAGATAACGAAGATGTTAAGACAACAAAAGCATCTCCGCCAGAAGAGGAAGATGTTCCGATATATAAGGAAGATGTTCAGACAGGGGATCCCATAGTTGCTGATCCGGAAGTTGTTCAAGACATGGAAGAGGTGAAGAGGATTGGCGAGGAGGCCGAACACCATTTGAAGGTGAAGTATCATTACTTTGCATTGTCTATATGGCTGAAACAGATAAATGCAAGGTCTGAATTACACTATCGTACTCACCACAGGAAAGTGGATCATCGACCACAGCTGTTCTCTTCAGAAAGACCACACGACGAACGGCTGAGCGGAAACCGTCGGCGTTCAAGAGCTCCCCGTTTGTCCCCCCAAAACCGGTTACGAGGGCCAGGAAGCGTGCTCGGACAGCTATCCCTGAGGTATAAGAACCAGCCAGCATGGAAGCGTGCGTTAAAGCACCATTGAAGAAAGACAGGATTACAGTGTTAATCCATGGTTGTAATTTTTCATTGTTAGGCGCTACAAAAATTCTTCCCAGCGGATTTGCCAGTAAGTGTGCTGAAAAACTTTACAACAGCTCAATGGAATATCATTGAGTATGCTTGGAATGAGGATCACGAGCCTAGGTTAGTGTCACTGTCCTCGGTCTTTATGTATTGGGATATTATTCTACTTTGTTCAAATGGCTACACTGGTTTATATGATGCAGCGAATGTCTATGTATGACGGAATCCGCTCACCTTAATAGACAGGCCATGCTTTCTCTTTTACCAAACAGATGGATATCTAATGATGTAAGATTGCATAATATATTACTTGCTTCCATTATTGACGGGTAAGGGTGACTTCTATATGAGTAACATTTAGATGATGCAGGTTATAGATTTCCATGCCATTATGCTACAGAGTAGAGTGGATCCAGAAAAGAAAAGTATTTGGTACCTTCCCACTTGGTTAGGGGTAAGTGATAACAAAGGTTTATCCATTGGAAATGTGATGTACAGGATGGTAACCGAGAACGCGAATCACAGAATATGGCGTCCTATCAGTATAGTGCTGCAAAAATGCCCGTCATAAGCAAAGGAACTGCCGCAGCCTTGTACGCGCACTTCAAGAATCACATTGGCAAAAACCATGAAGTGCAATTTGTAAGTATCCCCACAATTTACTACATCTGCATATTAAAATGTTGTAATATGTTCCAACTATTTACATGGATGTCTTGTAATGTCTTAACTGGACTATTGACAAAAAACGTGTGCAGATATTTATTCCGGTTTGCCTACGTGAATCACATTGGGCGTTACAGATAATTTCATTCAGGACAGAGCAAGTCATCATTATGGACACAATCCATAACAAATTGTCCAACATCGGAGGAAGAGCAGACCTTCATCATCGTGTGTTACAGCTTGTGAGTGTCGTATTGGATCAGAATAAGGTAAAATCTAAGGTTAAAGGGTATCAAGTACCAGACATTTGCAACTGGAAAATACATTACCCGACGAACGTGCCAGACCAGATGGCTGCCGGAAATGAGTAAGTCCCTCAACTTCACCTATTTCTCTTTGAACTTAACCAATGAAGGCAATTTGTCTATGTAATCTGATTTTGTATTGTATAGAAACGACTGTGGAATATATGTCATGAAATTCATGACATTGGCTGAACCCCCGGAAGGCGCTGAACAAGTGGTATGGTATTTCTTTTTCCATGCAATACTGTCGAAGCCGTTTTGAGTCATCACGGAGTAGCAAATGCCCCGTTACGAACCTGTTGTTGACAGCCATTCATCATTGTGAATTAGGTTGTAGGAGTTGCTGATAGGTTGAGGCTGGTTGTAAGCATGATAAAATGGCCAGGGAATGACGTTAGGAAAAGAATTCAGCAGAGAGTTAAGGATGATGTCAACAAAAAGATCAAACCCCCAGAGAGCAGTGCTGCATCGACATGGATTCCTGAAGTTGTTTAGTAACGTCGGTGTCCAAGTATCATTTCCTGACCATGCTGTGCAGCCGTAACATCTTCGCCAGTCTGTTGGTGAACCTCTTGACGGACTGTTGTGTTCTTTTTTGGCAGACTTTGTAAGGTCATGTAATGTAATAGAACCTAATAGCTGACATGGATAATGCAACACAGAATGTACAGGCGGATGTATAGTCCAGTTTCTGCCGAAATGCTGACGAAATTTTATAATTAAGCCTACATATTATGCTGTCCATACACTGAGTTATCTTCATAGCGGACATTACCTTCAGAATCAGAAGAAGAATCAGTACATACGTTACCTACATTGTCCGCATTGATCCGACGTGATGGCTGTCGTTGAGATGGCCCTATACCAAAATCTTCGTTGCTTCCATGAATGACGAACCCGCGACGATTCTCGTCAGCAAAATTAAACGCGACTCGACCATGGAACTTTTTTCCACCTTCATCTTCGACGGTACTCTTCTCCAACTCCAACGTTAATGATTGAATGCTTTTCTGGAGCTTCCGAGATGCTATGTCAGATCGGGATGCCAAAAAACACATACGTCTGCATGCGGCCATTAGAATACCTTGGCGTAGATCAGCTCGATCAACCCCGTATTCACGGTTAGAGAGACATTCATAAGTATTACTCTTTGCTGCCTTTGTCCACCTTTTGTTTACCAGATGCTTCGGTATTGACAAAAAACCTTCAACTTTGGCTACATGGAATAGGTGGGCACATGGAAAACCAAATGTCTCAAAATGTAAGCAACTACAGCTGAATTGGACAAGTGCCTTGGCTGATGACACTTGTATGCACCCATGTTCACCATCATAACACGAAAGAGTGTATATCCTCGCAATATTCCCATCAACTCTATGTTCCACGTAAAATCGCGACTCCTTCATGAGTTCGGACTGAACTTTACGAAAAGAACTCATGGTGTACAATCGACTAGCATCCTCCTCAAGTCTGTGCAACATCGTAATTGGCCTGATCTCCTTATGCAATGACTTAAAATCCTCCTCGTACTCCTTGTGACGTAGATCAGCTACAGCACGCTCCAAATTGTGAACGAAATCATGCAGTCTATGTTTGTTGTTCACATATCCCTTCATATATCTGTGCATTCGTTCGCAGCGTTGAGTACTTCTAAGCTCCGCCCAAAAATGACCCTGAAGATATGTCTGCCACCACATATGCCGGCATGCATATATCTGTTGTAGCCATCTAACAGATATGGACCCTGTATGGGTCATTAAAGCATACCACTCCTGTTCGACTTCTTCACTTGGTCTACTGTTATACATGAATGACGAAATACGAGCTCGTAAGGCAGGATCCTGTACACGACAGTTTATGTTCCGACTAAAATGCCAAAGACATAACCTATGCCTTGACATTGGCCATACTTCTCTCACAGATGCAATCATCGCTTTGTCCGCGTCTGTGACCACGCTAAGCGGATGTTTGCCGCCCATGATCTGTGTATGAGTCCGCAGGAGCCAAGTGTAGTCAGCAATAGTTTCATTACTCATCAACGCAGACCCAAAGACAGTCGTTTGATGATGATTATTGACACCGACGATAATCACCATTTGCATTCCATACTTGTTTGTCTTGAACGTGGAATCTAGTGCTACGACATCGCCGAATGCCTCATAATCAGTGATTGAGGTACTGTCTGCCCAATATATGCGACTCACTTCATTATTCTCCACAAATGTTTCAAAGGCCATACCAGTGTCAGTATTCCTCCTAGACAGGAGATATGCAACGACGGAATCACAACGACTAACAACCCCAGCAGACTCTTCCTTAAGCTTCCGATTATTTAGGTCCTTTATTAGAAAACCGGCACGTGAGTGTCCTCCAGATGCGTGTACAACTAGTCGCATAATATCACACTGTCTAAATCCGACGTCAAGCATTCGACGGATAAAAGTGATATCTTCATCCGAAATTTGTCGCCTTTCTCGCATGAAATAGGACAAACCTTCACTCACCATCTCATGATTATGTTCCAACTGTACTCCAACAAAGTTCCATTGTCCATTAACCTCCACTCTCGCTTTGAAGAAACAGTTACAACCTCTCTTCACAGATGCTCTAACCCGACTTCTGGACGTCAACACAGTTCCATCAGAACACTCGCCTTCCCTTGAACAAACCCACTTTCTCATCACACAATCACCATTTCTTATTTTTTGCCGATCTCTTCTCCTAACTGAAAACCCATGAACACTCGCATACGTTTTAATGAACTCTTCAACTTCTTCGGCCGTGGTAAATGACATACTCAAAATCTGTTCTTCATTCAAATCAGTGACTATATTGAAGAAGCGTTGAACATCCCGGTCACCTACATTGACATTAAGCAAAACAATATGCTATCAATATATTCGAAAAATGGTGTTGGTAAACACTTATTTCGACTTCTCGTCGAACCATAACGTCAACGCTACTATTTGTTTTCTCCATTTCCAACTTTTGTCCAGCTTACCAACTTCACAAATAATAATCTACATCTTACAAATCTGACCCAACTTAGCAACAATAAGGGAGGAAGCATGTCTTCACCAAATCTGGGCGGATCTTCATTCAGTAGACTTTCCATTTCTTAAGGCCACCGTTGGGGAAAGCCTGGACTCCACCTGCAGATTAACAGGAAGAAGGTGAAGGACCAGATGCAGCAAACGAATATCAGCCCTTCACTCGACCTGCACCTGCACCCGAATAAGATCAAACTGACACACCTCACACTCCTCATACCTCCACCTACAGCCGAAAATCTGGGACACTCCACCTGCAGCCGAAGATCTTGCAGCCAAAATCTGGGACAATCCACCTGCAGCCGAAGATTTTGCAGGAAGTCTGCCTCCGGGAGCAACGAATCGTCCACCAGCTGGTCCGGAAGCTCGTCCTGCTGCAACAACTCCTACTCCAACTACAGACGCTTTGATGCAGCCAGCTCTAAATGGGTAGCTTTCGGTCAAACTTACTCAAGATTCCAAAACTACACTGCAGGTCTACTAATCAAGTTAGTAAGAAAGTCCACACGGTGTAATATTTACGAACACATTTAGGAATAATTTCAGTAAAGTAGTAATAATACTAGTAACCGGGGCAAAAAAGTCATTTCACATCAAAATTTAGAATAATTAGGTTCGGAGTTAGGTTCGGAAACACTGTTCAAAGTAGTAAAATTTCTTAGTCAACGCCTATAAAGTAGTGACAATTTACTACTTATTTCAGTAAAAACATCTTAAAGTAGTAAACATTTACGACAAACCCTACCTATTTACTACCAATTTTACCAACTCAAACATAATTTTACTAAAAATCACAACGAAAGTAGTAAACAATTACTACTTATAGACATAATTTGTACAGTTAAAAGTAGTACAATTTACTATTTTTTATACTACTTTTACGCTGACTTTACTAAAAAGGAGAAATTTAGTAAAGTCAACGTAGAAGTAGTAAAAAAAGTAGTAAAATGTACTACTTTTTTTACTACTTCTACGTTGACTTTACTAAAAGTGTGGGTTTCTTATTAAAGTCAATGTAGAAGTAGTAAAAAAAGTAGTACATTTTACTACTTTTTTTACTACTTCTACGTTGACTTTACTAAAAAAGAGAAATTTAGTAAAGTCAGCGTAAAAGTAGTAAAATTGCACTGCGGTGAACAGTGAAAAAGTAGTAAAATTTACGACATTTTATACTACATTTGCGTTGACTTTACTAAAAGAAGACCAAAAAGTAGTAAAATTTACTACTTTTTTTTACTACTTTTGCGTTGACTTGAGTAGTAACGGTCAACTTTTAGTAAAATTTACTACTTATTTTTAGTATTAAGTAGTAAACTACGTAAGTCCCACGTGCACGTACCGTTAGCCGCTTCCTCACATTCAGAAGAAAAAGAAACAAACACAAACACAGAAAGGAAGGAAAACACCCCCCCAATCTCCCTCTTGTAAGAATGGTCCCATTTTTCTACCCTCCTCCCCTTTCCTTTTCCTGCCTCCCCCCTCCTTTTTTCCCACAACCCCAATTATGTGATGAGCTTTAATTCCCCTAGTACAGCAACTCTATGTACCTTCTTCCACAAGCTCCCGTATAAATAATTCCCCCCTCTCCCCCCCCCCCCCCCCCCCCTAAATTCTACAAGATGGGTCATCCTCTATCAGATAAGCCCTAAGCACTAGGGCATATTTCTCACTCAGTTGTATTTTGATGGTAATAAGAATGGACCAGGTAAGGTGACTATGTCTTAGAAAGCTGCTAGCTACCCTATTTGCTTTATTATCTATTTCTAAAGACAATATAGACAGAGATGATGGAGAGGGTAAAAATGGGGGTTGGGGGTTTCTTTTCTTCTCCCTTTGGTTGTCTGAATTGGAGTAATTTCATTTCTACCTCGGAGACACGTATACGATTCCAAACCACAAGAGAAGATGAAGAGGAGAGGAAATCGATTTTGGGTTTTTCTTATTGGGTTGGGGGGGGGGGGGGGGGGGGGGGAGTGTTGTATGCGTGTTATGTTCTGTCTATTGTCTGTCTGTAAGCATGTATGTCTCTCTCTGTCTCCTTTTATTATTATTATTATTATGGCTTTTCGAGCATTTCTTCACTTTTCTTTTCTTCCTTTTGCAATTCTCTTCTCTCACAGCTTTGTGGTCGTTGCAGGCACGTACATCTCTCCCCACTTGCCATCAGCAAAACAGAGGGAAGAAAAAAGAAAGACATTTGCCACCAGGGAATCGGCTTGCTGCAGTTCTTTTGCAGTCCCCCCCCTCTCTTTCCCCTTCTTTTACCCAATTTTGTTTTTAAATTAATAACACGTAAAAATTAAAAAACGAAATCGATGATGGCATACTCAAACAGCAACACACATTTCAAGATCTGGGATCAATGGTTCAAAACATGTCTCTGTATTTTTTTGATAAAAAATGGCATGGGTGAAGAAAGGTGGGCTGACTCTGCGGTGCATGATTTGCAGTGTTTAATTGTTTAACTGTTTACATGGAAAGTGTTTAAATTATTATTTTTTTCTTTTCTTTTGCATTATTATATGCTGTCATGTTGAGTTTTGGCAGGCAGAACACAACACTCTGAAGAGTTGGGGTGGGGGCCATACGTTTTCTGGGGATCATCACACCACACCTTCATTTCAGAACCAACCTCCGATTGAAGTGCCTACTCCCCCCCCCCCCCCCCTACTCTTCTCATTTGAAGTAGCCCGTCACGGGGAGGAGGAGGCCGGGGGGTTTCCGAGTTAATGGGCCGGAACTCGGCCCATTTCCAGCCCATTAGCCCACTTAGGAGTTACCAGATTGATTTTTCATTCCATTGGTAAACTACTGTTGACCAATTTCGAAGCCGTTCCAGTCTAGTTGCAAAAACACAGACACGCCCTCGCGATTTTATTTCGGAATCCCCTCTTAGCATATAGCTTATCAGAGCAGCGAGACCAAGGTGCGACGGCTGGAGTTGTCGCGGCCAGAGAATGAATAAGCTGCGGCGTGATCCTCCGAAGCTATGTCGATCTTCCCGTTGCTGTTGGAATTAGAATGAGTTCCGGATTCATCTTCGTCGAACCTGGTCTCGTGGCTGACTGAACCAAACTCCATCTCTGATATGATCCTCATTCCCCCTCGGATGACCTTGTCCTTCGCCGCCCACCTCATTATCTTCCCTGACGTGGTCTTTGGGACGTCTCCGCTTGAAACCAGGACCACCTTCCCGACATCGACGCTCTCTCTTCTCCATATAGCTTCCCTTATTCCTTCGCAGACTCTTCTGACAGCTTCCTTCTCTCCCTTGTCCTTCTGTAACACCTCCGCCACGAGGATCACCTTCCCCGAATCCTCAAATGCAGCCATGCAGCCTCCTCGAAGGATCCTAGGGAACGCATCATATGCTACCGTCTCTAGGTAATGAGGATGAACTTCTGCTTTGTCGCCGGGGAGTCTTATAACATCCGCACAACGGCCTGTCACGAAAAGGAACCTTTCTTCTCCTAGAATGATACCTCGATCTCCTGTTCGGATGAAACATCTTCCTATTATGCCTTCCTTCAGCCTGGCATGGAATATCTCACGAGTCATGTTGGGGTTGCCTAGATATCCCGAAGCGTTGCTTGGGGATGAAACCCATATCTCCCCCTCAATACCATCCTTTACGGGCTCTCCACTCTTTTCATCGACTACTATAATCCTCATGTCCTCTTCATTTCCTTCGTCGGCAGTTGAGCCGAGCTTTGCGCTGGGCAAGAGCTTGTTGTGGCATGGGAATGACGTCCGGTGATTATTTGCCCTCCACGCTGTTGAGACAAAGGTGCAATTCTCTGCCAATCCATAGGAAGGAGATATAGATGAAGGGTCCAGCCCAAAGTTCGAGAAGATCTTCACAAATTCTTCGACTGGCTCTCTATATAATGGCTCATTGATGATGATAAGGTTCTTCATGCTACAAAGATTGATAGGCGATCTGCCGTTTGAGACATCACCACGTTTCACCACTAGCGGTAATGTGAACGATGGGACTGGAGTGCATGAGGCCCTAAACTCGGTGATCATCTCAAGCCAAATTCGCGGCCTCCTAAGAAACGAGTTGGGTGATGTGAGGACACAAGTCGCCCCAGATACCACAGTCAGCAGCAGGAACACGAGACCACAGTCATGGTACTGAGGCAGCCACAAGGTGATCATACTGCTTGGGTGAAGGTCGTATGACTTTCTCGCTGCCCTTACGTTGTGGGCGACAGAACCAGCTGTGACGAGGACTGGCTTGGGTATCCCCGTCGCCCCTGATGTGTACTGGATCAAGTACACATCATCTGGTTTGCAACCGCCGAAGCTGTCAGAAGAGGCAGGATGACAGGACTGACCATCATTGTGTATCGGTCCTCTCGCAATGAGCTCTTCGGCTGAAACCCACACAAGACTACGCATAAGATGCGAGAGTCTATTCTCGTTCATGGTGACATACTTCTTGACCTTTTCGATGTAGTCATAAGAAGCTATGGCAGCTTTTGGCTTAGTTTGGGACAGCACTCTGACTAAATGGTGATGGCTTGTTTCATCACCAAAAGCCGGGTGAGGCGGCATGACTGGAACCATCACTAATCCCGCCCGTTGACATCCAAATATAACTTCGACGAGCCGGAGACCCGGTGGGCAAAGGACGACCACGCTCTCTCGCCTCTTGAGAAACCCTCTTCTGACCAGGTTACGAGAAATGGACTCCGCCGACCTGTTGAGGTCGGAATAGGTCAGCTCGGACCGTCTTCCGGTACTGGAGTCGTCCTCCACCCATGTGAATGCCGGTTTGAAGCGAAAAGCAGGGAGTTTCGCCCAGACGGGGAGGTACAGGTCGACGACAGGCTGGTCGGGGAACGAAGGATCATAGTTCTCGTAGTTCATATCGAATGGTAGGGGTTTTCGTGCACTGATACTATGTTATTAACGAGATGGCCACGGAGTTATTTAACGATAGGCGAAGCCGATTCAAACCGGCCGTCGTGCCAAAATCTAGCACAAAGGAATAAACCCTACAAGCATGAGAATATCCCTCAAATCTTGATGTTTTCTGGGGTTCTATCCGATTAGAACGATGACGGAGACATTGGCACTTACTAGTTGTTTGCATCCATGGATCGTTACCTACGACAAGATCTTCGTTAGGTTATGAAAGGGGTTGAAAATAATTCCTACCTCCTCGACTAAGTTATCTTCGTTAGGTTATGAATAAATGAACCAATGGTCGGGAAGCCTGAACGGAGACCTCGTCCGATGAATTAGTCGAGGCTAAACATTATTAACTAGGATCATAAATTAAGGAGGAATATAAGAAAGTATGAGCGGCAGGCTAGACAAGATCTCGAATATTTACTTACTCATTTTAGGAGATCAGCATGGGAATGTCGTCTGGGGATCAAAGTTTTATGCAGCGATCGAGTCCGAAATTACGCCTCCAATTAAATGTTAGTAACTTGATAGCGTTTATCCTGACGTATTGCATGTGATTGTTATATTATAATTGTTGGTTGTTACTATTTTGGAATTATGTCATGAACTACCTCTCTATCGTGTCTCATCCCTTGCGGCTTCGTTTCGCCGTCGACGTTGACATGGAAACTAGTGTTACTTCCGTCTGATTACGGAGTACAAGGGGCTCTTTCAGGCCTTATCGACCGCTACACATAGTAGTCGTCGTACCATATTTCGGGGGAACATTTGTCTAGGAAACTTAGAGAAGAAATATGTGTAGTTTTGAAAGATGTAAGTGCACAAGCATATCATGTCATTACATAATGTTGTGTCGTCGGAGCAGGACGAACAGACAACACAAGTCTTTGCCTTTACACAAACCAAACACAAGCAAAAGGCTTATGAAAGAAAGCACCAGCACATTAACCTTAAATCCATACGATAAGAGCAAACATTATGTATATATATGCATCAAATCTTCATACATCAATCTTCCTTGCTTCTCCAGCCTCTTTACTAGAGCCTCATGTTTCTAATCCTGTGATTCGCACAATGTTCAAGACAAGTATACCCCAATTTATGTAGGACAGGAATTCTGTAAAAAAGAATCACATATAAAGGCAGCATTTACCTCTGCTCTTCCTCGGGGTACCCCTTGTTCTTGGAATTCCATACGGGGATCTTCCCGGACTCGATCTGCTTCACATCCTCGACTAGCATCTCGTAGTGCCTCTTGACCTCATCGGGGCTCTTACTTCCCCCGACTGCCCTTGCAAGATTCTGCCATCGGTCGGGCGTGTCCTTGTCATATACAGCCAGCGCGTTCTCGAACAACTTGTTCTGCTTCGCAGTCCAACCTGAGCTTGAAGACATTCCTACTTAGATTTGCCCAATGAGGCGAACAGAACTGACTAATGTTCTTGCCGTTTCATATTGCTAGGCAAACAATGTCGTTTATATAGAAGCAGCGAAAGAGAGGAAGTGCCAGTGGCATTGTCAGCAAACGACTGAGACAGTTCGCGCGAGTATGCTCCAATGATAAGAGAGGGACAGCAATCGGAGCTCGCGATTAATTCGTTAGATAACAAACAATGAGACTCTGTCCCACAAATGATGATGGAACAAGGGGACCGGGCGTCACAAACAACACATTGCAAGTTGCAAAAGGGTGACGATAAAATTCTTTTCTTGACGAGACGAAGAGATTTCACGACGACGATGAATCAAGGAACACAAAAGAGCACGGATTAGGGTTATGCATCTTCTTTCATGACCCAAATGGAATCCCATGGACCAGGAAAACAAAAATCTAATTTTGATAAGAGATGTCGGATAACATCTCTGCAGAGCGTTTGCTCTCCATTTCTATCTCTTGTGTCTTTTTTGTTAACTATCATTTTGAACCAGCTCCCCCCCTCTAGACATATTAATTGTTAGTCACGTTTGCTAGCGGAAATTCATGGTAAAGCACCATTTCCAAGAATCGTTAGCAAAGGAGACGACGATGTGCGCATTTCACTTAAAACGAAAGGGTGTAAAGATAGTAAATAGTAGCTCGGGTGGTTATTAAGCTTATACTGTTGTTCTGTTATATATAAACAGTTATGGAAACAGTTTTGCTTAATAACATAATCATTTTCTCCAATTCTGTTTTCCTCCGTCTTCTTCTCTTCTATTCTTTCTCTCTGTTCTACTTCTGGATCTGCAGAACTCGTAGACAAAGGGTTATCCGAGTCGGCACGATCCCACGTCAGATGATGATCCGATTAAAAGAGCCAACTAGCTGCATGGACCAGCAAAGCGAAAAAGACTCCCCAAAATCGCTCAAAGATAACCAGAATCCAGAACAAAGGCAGATCTCTTTTTTGGTGATGCGACGGGATGGACGGGGGGACACACAAGAGGAGGAAGAACATTCGATTCCCAAAACTAGGGCTCCACCCCATATAATCTAGAATCTCTTCCTTTGTGATGATGCACCGTACAGTCGGTGTGTGGTATCGAAGTGATGAACTGGGAGGAGGGAGGGAGGGAGGTGCTCGGTGGGAATCTCTGGGTGGCGCAAACGAGATTTCGCCATTGGAGATGAGATATGAAGAATCCATTCCTTATCATCAACTGATAATAATCTTGGGGTGGTGACCGGAAAACAAAAAGGCCAGTCATAAGGGAGAATCAACCTCCTGTTACTGTCCCTGGTCACTTTCAGATATGCAAAGTTAAGTTAAGCAAAGCAAAAGCAAGCATACTATGAGACTGGACTGGTGATATCTCTTTCCTTTTCCCTCCTTTTTCTTATTCCAGGGAGAACCTATAGCTTTTCTTTGTTGTCACCACCACTTGCACGACCCAAAACAGAACAACAAAGCTATTCGAATGCGGAATATTTCCATGGTTGTTCTAACACTTCGTGATCATAAAAAACAAAACAGCTTTCTGGCTTAACTTTCAGTCCATCTAAACAATGCTTCCGAGAGAGTAACTTCAGTTTGACCTTAACGAAATGGCGATCGATTATGATATGTGATGAACCTTGTGCAAGCCATCTGGACTCGAGATGAAGGTGGTACGGCAATAGAAGAAAGCAGGAAAGGAAGGAAGAAGAAAGGGGGAAGAAGAAAGGAAGAAGACGATGGATTCTGTTGTATTTTCTGAAAAACAGAACCCACACTCATTCTGTTAGCATCGGCACTGTATATATCAGTGTCCGCTGCACAATTTGTTACAACCATCAGTGTCTAACCTTACCAAACTACCCTTAATGAATTTATTTTCGTTGTTCTTCACTGCTGGATGGGCTTCCAGGTGTGAGACGTCTCGACTCCAGTTGCATGGGCTGAAATCCAGTTCCAGCAAGACCAGCAGCGTCCTCTCCAATAGTCCAACAATATGCAATTCAGTTTTTATTGTTAATCAGTGTGGACTTCTGTTCTTCTGATCCCAGAGATTTTTCCTTCGTGGCACCGAGAAGCGGAGACTTCCAAACAACCCCGGTAAAAGAAACAACAAAAGGGAAACGAGAGGCAACTACAGGACGAGGTGGCCCGCTTTCCGACAACCGCCCACGTCCTCCTGAAGAATCTCCCACGAAGCAAATCCGGCATTATTGTCAGCTGAAGTCGATGACTCGACTTGGGTAGCCCCGGTTTTTGCTTCTCGTTTTAGTTTCAGAGTCCTCGCTGTTGTAGATCTTGCTTCCGTGGTGTTTTTTATTTGATTTGGTCGATTGATCTGAATGATCTGTAGGCTTTAAAGTGCATTGCTTTTTGAGGGGGTTAGAGGGTGTTTCTGTAGCGATGGAGGTTTCTCGATTCGTTCACCCTTTGAAACGGCAGTACGGGATGTGGCCGAAGTTGACAGCGGATGGAGTCCTGGGACTCTGTTTCATAGTCATGTGGTAGTTGTAGTCGTCGTTGTCCAACTCCTCCGTTACTTACCGACTGGGAGAGTTTCGGGGATATTAATGAGCCTGTGGTGGATGGTGAATTGCCGTGGGAGTGGGAGTAGGTGGAGGGATAGGGAGTTTGGAGATCAGTCTAGGGAGGAGGAGGAGGAGAAAGCTGGGAAGCCAGAAGATGAAGGGAAAGAGGGCGAGAGGGAGAAATTCGGGCTGGCCGTTAATTCGCTCAATGTGGAGAGGAGCGGTGAATGAAACTCAGGGTTTGCAGGGAGATGGCAGGAAAGGCCCTAATAAAACTCCCGACGTGAGATAGATTCTTGATCGTTAGTATCATTGTCTTAGAATACAGCCATTGCCTCTAGAGATAGTAAAGTACTGCGTTATTGGCAAATGGACTACAAACCTATTGGATCCCTTCCTCTGCCCCGGGATGCTGGAATTTTTCAGCTCTTTGATCACGGCGGAGCATGGCTGCTGCCTTCTCGTCATCTCTAAGCATCATTTTTGAGAGCTCTTCATGGTCATATGCCAGTATTGCTCTTCCTCCAAACTAGAAAGCTCCCAAGAACCACCAACAAAATAACAAGAAATTCCAATCCTCTTACGATCAAGATGGATCCACACACACACAGGGAGACATGGGAGAATCGACCCTCCAGCAGGGCAAACGAGGATCCGGATTCCATTTACGGGAGGTGAACTTGGCTTTATAAAAGTCGAGTTCATGACATTATTTCCGAAATTTCGAAAATATAACTTAAAATGTGAAATATTTTTATGACTATACGATGAGTATGTACTTGTGCAACACTTTTTATCTTTTCAGCATTTCTGCACAGACTTAAAAGTATGCACACATGCAAAAGGAAAACGCCTAATTAACTTTTTTTTTCCTTTGGACCCAACTGGATTGAACCCACCTTGGTTGATTCATCCAATCAAGCCCGGCCTAACGAAAACCAAATACCCAAATCCACCTAAAATCCCATTCCATATTTCAAATGCCTCCCACACGTTTTTTGCTGGCTTGCTTGCACTGCAATCAAAGTTAGAAGAAGAAAAAGAGCTTCAGTTGGGTGTGTCCGTGTCAGTAAACATTCGACTTTCCATCTGAATGCTTGTGGACAAAACTTTTGTCTGATTCTCAGTTGCTCATCATGACAGCGACGACCAGGATGATGTCTGATTTATGTGGCAGAGAGAGTAGAGAGATCTGACGTTCACGTCAAGAACCCTCCTCTTGTTTTAGCCATTACCCAACTCCGAAAGTGCTGCCTCAACTTGAAAATAGAAAAAGGTGAAAAGGAAAGGAAAAATTTTAGTTCTTTTCTTGTGTCGTTGGTTGTTGTTGCTATTAAGGTTGTCTGCGTTTTTTTTTTTTGCGGGTGAAGTGGGGTGAGGAATGGCCATACGGAAGGATTTCGCGCAGAAGTTGCTTGATGATCTGAGGTTGAGGAAGGAGCGCCTGGCCACAGCTCAGAGTTCGAGGAATGCCGCCAGGGGAGGCAAGTTTGTGCAATCCGAATCTAAGTTTGTGTTTGTTTCTCTGGTTTGATCGATACTCAGGGAAGGAGGTTGGTTTTAGGCTGTTTATATTCGGATAAGAATCCACAGAGAAAGCGGGGTCGGTCGTTATTGCGATGTAGGATAGTTTGTTATGTGCTTCGTTCGGACATAATCAGATGTAAATGTGCAGATGGTTATACGAAATCGAGGCCAATGACTCGGAGTTCCACAAACGGAAAGGTGAGATGATTCTGCATTTGTAGTTTGATATGCCCGTCTGAGTATATTTCATGCCTAAGTTATGGATCCTGTTTCACAGGGCTCTATGAGGAGTTCGCCGTTGCAGAACCGAGCTGCAGGACGACAAAAACCGACAGAACCTTCCAACCAGATGGTTCCCTTCACGGGAGGTCGTAGTACGAAACCTGTGGGAGATTTTTCCTTGGATCTTGCTTTTGCCTTTGAAAATGCGGGGAAGCTGAGGATAACAGATTCACCTGGGAACCAGAATCCCATGCTGTCGTTTCTCCGAGAAATGGGCAGAGGTTCAACGGATGTCACGGAACGTCGTTCTCTAACAGTGCAGGTGCCAGCGCTGTCGCAAGTCCATGTAAAGGAGATATCTAGAGGCGCAGAGAAATTGAATCAGATCCTTAGAGCTTGGTCGAGTGGATTGAATTTTGACCAGTATTCAGTAGAGATAGGAAAGGAGCTGTTGAATGGCACGATAGATTTGCAGAAATCACTTCGGATGCTCGCGAATCTGCAGGGAGGCTCTTTGGAATTTTTGACCGGGCCTAGGCAGAAAAACCGGATATTCTTGCTGGAGGATGGCGAGAACGATGATGCGAGCATCATTAAGAGTAATGGTAGTGACAAAATCAAGCGAATCGAACCACCGAAGTTCTCTTTCGACAAGCTGGCAAGACGAGATCGGGGTGTTCAGCAAGCGGTCATCACTGTTAGGAATATGGGATTGCCTTCACTGACTGATTCAAATGTGAGTTCGAGATTCTCGAGCAGTTTGCAGTCGAATCCGGTAAAGGAAAGAAAGACCAATGTGATAGCAAAACTAATGGGACTAGAAGAACTTCCGGTGTGTGGAGTGGGAAGTAACTTTTGCGATGGGACTGCCGGGGATGCTATGTCGAAAGCTAATAGTCCTCCGCGGCCAATGTCACCATCAATCCAATTCGAGCGAGCAAACAAGAGTCCACTCAGCCAGGAGATCAGTAAAATGATGATGGGATCGGATAGAAAGATCCCGGCTCCTGACACAAGAGTGACTGAGACTGAATCTTTCAAGATACTGTATTTGAAGAAACCCGAAAAAACCAACTCGGCTCAGAACGATCAGAAAATGGATGATGGGAGGCTGAAACCAGTCCGTGCACATCAAAACCAAAAGCATGAGGAGGGGATGACAAGAAAGCCTGACCGCAGAGGCCCAAAGGATGGGAAAAGCACAGGAGCCAATGGAACTGCTTCGAGACCTCACGGAAAGCAGGAAACGGGACAGAAGTTGCAAGGAAAGAGAGGAAATAATGAGGGCAAACCACGATTTGATGAGAAAATTGGGACTCCTAGGAAGCGGAGCGACACGAAACATGTTGATGGAAGTGCTTTTCTATCAAAGACACAAGAAAGTTCTATCCGAGAAGAAGAGATTAACAACAAGAAACTATTGTACGGTGGAAATGGACCCGAGAATCGTGTTCCTGCAGAATTTGCTGACAAGGGGATCACTAAAGTAAATGAAGGCGTGAAGGCCGAGGGAATCCCTGCGCAGAGAGGAGGAACTCGAGTGGCTAGAGCAAGGGAGAGTAAGGAAGTTCCTGCACATGTTCTACGCAAACTGAAAGTCGTTGAACATCTGGAGACCAAGAAATTTCAAGTGACAAAGGAGGTGGCCAAGAAAAAGGGTGGATCGATAGAAGGCGTCCTAAGGCTGCCCCTGCCGTGGTCCTCTCACTCACAAGGGCGTCAAAAGATAAAGCAGGACGAGATTCTTGACATATTGGAAAACATCGAACCAGCACAAACCGATGTCAACAGAAATGCAGAATCCATCTCCACAATTCAGGAAGAAGCCGAATATAGGACTACTGGTACTACTGACGAGAAGATGAGATACCAAGTATTCAGCAAAATGAAGGCCGACTCTGATTCTGATCGAAAGGTGAGATCCAATATTTGCCAGTGTTGCTTTGTGTAGTTGAATTACGAGTTCCTTCTGGTTTTTCTCGCAGGACCCTGTCATGTCTCCCTTGCATATAGCTGTTTCACGAAGCCAGGAAGCCCCATATCGAGAATTTGCCTCCCTGAAGCTGAATTTCTATCAACATACTGATGGAACTTCTCCGCACCATGAGAATCTTCAAACTCAAACCCAGGTGACACTAACGGAATCCGAGAGCCGCCTCAAGCGTGTCCTGCTAAGAAGCCAGCTCTTCATCGACACTGTGGAAACGTCCTTCAACCTCAACATCTCCCCGGCACAAACCACTCTCTCCCACGAGTACATCTTCTCAAAAAACAGATGACAGCCTCATCCTAGACTGTGGGTACGAGATAACAAAGAGGAAGGGGAGGCTGCAGGAGCTGGCCGTCCACCCCCTCGCGAAAATGCCGGCCGGTTTCATAAAGGTGAAGACACTGGACGATCTGATCAAGCAGCTGGGCGACTTCTTCGATCGGCTGAAGTCACACGGGAGGAAGGGTAACCGCACATGTGAACCAGAGGAGTACGTTCCTAGGATGTTCGAGTCGGACGTCGAGGCCGGGGATCCCGAGACCAACTGTATGTGGGAATTCGGATGGAACTGTAGGGCGTTCGCGTTCGCCGAGAGGGACGAGGTCGCCAGGACCATCGAGAAGATGGTGATCGTCGGACTGATCGACGAGATCACGAGAGACCTGGTTCAACCCGCTTGAGAACACGATTTGCTTTCACCGTCGCAAATGGTATTGTCTTGGCGATTCTTCTTTAGAGCAAAATGGGCTTCGTCGTTGGGCCGTTGATGGGCTCTCATTTCGGCCCGTTGTCTTCCCTTAGCAACCCTTCCATTTGTACTTTTGAAGAAAATCTGTAAAACATCTGAACTGAACTTCTTCTATATGGTTTCTTAACATCTCATCCGTTTATAAACTATTTTTGTTCCAACATATCATCACAAACAATCAAATGTCTTTGTGGCTTCCAGACAAGATTAAACAAATGTTAAATCAGAAGCACTTTTCATGGAATGTCCCTCCTTAGCTGGAGATGCCCAATTCTTTATTTTTTCTTCTTCCAAGCCTCACTGAGAGGAGAAGAGAATTTCCCTTCTCTTAGCATGCAAGTAAAAACCATGTAGACCCCCCCCCCCCTCCCCCAATCACATCTCAATCCCCTTCTGAAGCAAACGATTCCAATGATTCTGTCATCACGTGTCACGATGCACCCAAATCAGAAAAACAAATATATATACATATGTTAATGGAAATGTGTCATGATCACACGCACACCCATTTTTCCAAAGTGCTTTACTTCACATCCTCACCCTCCTCAGCTATAGGGTAAAGGATATAAGTTCAGTTTGGTTTATTACAGTGAAGTGTAAGAACTGAAACGATGAAATGAATGAAAGGATACTTTACTTGGGTCGGGTTTTGGATGATTAATAATCTCAATGTATATAAACATCTTATGATTTGTTAGAAAACATCTCTCCTTTGTCGTCACTCCTCTTCACCTTCAGGGAGAAGAGTAGAAGGAGAGCTTTTCCTTTGGCCATGGCCGTGAACGCGTCTCCATCGCTTGTATACTTTGCGTTTGTTATGTTAGTCGCTCTGTTCCTCTCCGCGAACATGGCATGTAAGTAACCTATCCTCTCGATGGTGTTCTGTCCATTTGTCTGATAAGAGTGGTTAGTACGTGCATCATGCGTGTTCAACTAACGTTTCGATTGTGTGACCAGATTCGCAGTCCTTTGTTGGGGTTAACTATGGCCAGGTGGCCGACAACCTTCCGCAGCCTTCCGCCCCCGCAAATCTCCTCCTGTCAACATCTATACAGAAGGTCCGGTTGTACGGTGCTGATCCTGGGATAATCCGGGCGCTTGCGAATATGGGCATCGGAATTATGATTGGGGCTGCGAATGGAGATATCCCGGCTTTGGCAAATGACCCTGGTTTCGCCAGGAACTGGGTTGGCGCTAACGTGGTCCCCTTCTATCCGGCGAGCAAGATTATCCTTGTGACCGTGGGGAACGAGGTGATGACGTCGGGAGACAGAGCCCTGATGGGGATGTTGCTGCCGGCGATGCAGAACGTCCAGAGTGCCCTCGAGGGGGTGTCGCTGGGAGGGAAGGTGAAGGTGTCGACTGTGCACTCGATGGCGGTTCTTCACACGTCTGAGCCGCCTTCTTCTGCTCACTTCAACCCGAGTTTTGTGGACTTGATGAAGGGACTGCTGGGGTTCAACGACCGTACCGGCTCTCCCTTTGCAATCAACCCCTACCCGTATTTCGCATACAGGAGCGATCCAAGACCCGAAACCTTGGCGTTCTGCTTGTTCCAGGTGAATCCAGGGAGATTCGATCCGAATACCAAGATCAAGTACACAAACATGTTTGATGCACAGGTCGACGCTGTTCACTCTGCATTGAACTCACTCAACTTCAACAACGTGGAGATTGTAGTGGCTGAGACGGGCTGGCCATACAAAGGCGACAGCGACGAGGTGGGGCCGAGCATGGAAAACGCCAGAGCCTATAATGGAAACTTGCTCGCTCACCTCCGCTCAATGGTCGGGACTCCTCTGATGCCAGGAAAGTCCGTCGACACATATTTGTTCTCTCTGTATGACGAGGACCTCAAGCCCGGGCCTTCCTCGGAGCGTGCTTTCGGCCTCTTCAAGCCCGACCTCTCAATGAACTACGACATCGGCCTCAAGGGCAGTCAGGTATGAATCTATTTATGGAATGTTCCACAGCTGAAAACAGCGCAGATGAGAGCCTCAAAAGACAAAACTTCCCCTAGGGTTCACCGACGGGGAAGCCTCCGACCAGCCCGTCGCCAACCCCAAAGAAAGGAACCTGGTGCATGCCCAAGTCAGGGGTATCGAATGCCCAGCTGCAGGCAAACTTGGACTATGCCTGCGGGAGGATCGACTGTGGACCAATCCAACCGGGCGGAACCTGCTTCGACCCCAACACCGTCGCTTCCCACGCCGCCTACGCCATGAACCTCTACTACCAAAACTCTGGACGGAACCCCTGGAACTGCGACTTCTCGAAGTCCGCGGTATTGTCGTCCACCAACCCAAGTAAGCTCTCTATCACTGATCAACATGACCATATCGTTTTCAACGAATCTGATTAATTAGACTAAGTAGCCTCTTTATTTAATCCAGGTTATGGTAATTGCGTCTATCCTGGCGGAACAAATTGATAGGCATTCAAAAAAAAAAAAAAAAGAAATAATTCCAGGTTTGACCCGTGAAGTAACGAATTATTTGACGTGATCTATGTACCTTCTACGTACGTAGATATACCATATATAGATATTATTTAATTGAGTGTATTGTGAACTATCAAATTAATTAATTGGTAATGCGAAACGGGCTCCGGCCAAGTTGTTCTCGTCGGTCGGGGAAATCGGTTATTTGACGGCCAGAAGAAGTTGGGGCCCACCAAAAGATCTCTCGTAACTGATTATAACTAACTTTTCCCCACGGAATTCACATGACGAATTCGAGTCCGTTGTAAAATCTAATTCCCCATCACGTTCCAATCAAAGTTAACTGAGGGCAGCGAGTTTTGCTGGAGAATTCAGAGTGTAGCTAAGTTTGTTCGATTCGCAAGCACGAGGGACAGTGGGATCGGCAGCAGGCCGAGGCGAGGGATGGCGGCCAGGGAAAGGGAGAGGGAGAGGGAGAGAGGGATCGGGATCGGGAGCTTCTCATCCCCGTTGTCTCAGAGAACGGCAGGTCCAAGGCCCTGGCCATCCTCCTCTATTATCCCCGCCATCGTTGCGTTCCCGCACCACCACTCTGGCCGCAAGGTAGGTTCTATTATTCCCTTTGTCGACTGCACAATTCATGTGCTTCTCGGAGGATTATTATCTCAGATTGGGATTCTTTGCGATTGGACTTCAAGGAGTGGAGGAGGCGAGGGTCTTAGGGAGTTAGATGGCGTTGCTGGTGTTTCATCCAGGGAGGTCTTTTTGTCAGCTGCATTCAAAAGCGTCCACTGTTGCTAGAATTTGGTAATTTTGCTGTGAGCAACGAATACCACAGAGATTAAAGTTTTAAAAATGAGAGCTGATGACGCAAACGATCGAGCAGTTCCAGTCTCCATATCCTTAGATGGATGTTGCCAGTATATCATGAAATGTAACTACGGATGCCAACTTTTCCTGAGTTTCTAGTGTTTCAAGGTTGATCATGTGTTCCAATTGGTTGAAGAACTTAGTATTGATGTGATTTCAAATCAGTCTTGACCTGCTTTTGCATTTGCAAGACATTTACTTGGAATAGGACTTCGCTCAGCCTTCTGCTCCCAGCTTTAGCAGCCCACAACATGGGACAGGTTTGCTGCAAACTTTTGATGGCATGCCGATATATGATGAGAACAATGCAAATGAATTATCTTGCTTCTGCTTCTATTCCCCAGCTTTTATCAATCTAGGAGCACAGGGTAGCTGCCCAAGGTTTCATTTGGGGCTTCAAGTCCTTTGAACATTTGGGGAGTTGAGTTGGGAAAAGGTACCAGAACACCCATTTGTTACACTAGTCAGTAGATGGATAAATATCTAGTCATTATGCATCATTAGTCTCTTAGATTTCGCACAAAGTGTCTCTGGCAACCCAAGTAAGAAAACAATTGCATGCATCATGAGTCAAGGAAGAACTGGTCTCAGGCTTCAACTACTGCACAACAACTATGTCGACCAAGTACCTTGAGGTAGCACATGCATCATACCCAACCAAATTACCAACTGAGCACCACTCATTGTTTACAACGATTTTTCCTATCAATATTGCAGGCAACTTCAAATGTGCCATCAGATGCTCCCAGAGCTCGATGCAATGGCAAGAAAGCAACAATGCAGATGCAGCTTTGTTCGCTGCTAAGTCAACAGAAGGGGGCTTGATTAGCATTTCTTCGATATAAGCATAATGTCAGAAACATCATAAGCACCCCAGTGATAGTTAGTACACCATATTATCCATTTTCCCCTAATTATAGACGATTACCACAGAACTCGAAACCATCCACATAACATCTTCAGACTCCAGTAGACCCAAACCCGCCCTCACCCCTCAGTGTCTCATCCAGATCCTCAACCTCGAGGACATCAGGAGTCATGATCTTCTCCAGTATCAGCTGCGCGATACGATCCCCAGGCTTCACTTCAAAGTCGATGTCTGAGTGGTTGAACAGTATGATGCCTACCGGTCCCCTGTAGTCTGCATCAATCACTCCGGCTCCGATGTCAATCGAATGCTTCAGTGCCAGGCCCGACCTCGGTGCTGCAAAAAACCATAACCACCATGACTCGACCGTCAAAGGAGTTTCGAAACGGTTTGATGAAGTGATCTGACGAAGAGACTCAAAATACGCACGTTACCTATTCGAGCATATGTCCCTTCAGGGATGGCGATGCTGAGGTCGGTAGGAATTAGGGCTTTCCCCCGGGCAGGCACCTTCGTCTCAACCGCACTGCAACGAAACAACAGAGGAGCCGATCAATCACCTCTCAATCCCCGAGAATGACATCCCAAAACCAACCAGAGGCTACCTCGAGAGGTCGTAGCCAGCAGCGAGAGGGGACCCGCGGGAGGGGAGGACTGCGTTCTCAGAGAGCTTCTTGACCTTGAGGGACCCAACCGCGGCGGATCCGCCGTTGAGGGAGAGCTTGGGGATCTTGGGGCAGGGCTCCTGGACGTCGGTCTCAACCATCTTGATCGGTCGGGTGGGCAGATTGCTGGTGGGGAAAGAGAAAAATCCTCCCGTTCGTGGGTTGTTCATATAGGGGAAGAAGGCGGGAGGGAGAACGGCGCCAAGTTTTCCCGCCCCCGATTTCATCGTGGCTCGCCTCATCTCCACTCCGCCCGAAATCTGATGCTTTACTTGGGCCGATCATGAATTAAGCTTAGCCCAACTAACATGGACCGAACGAGGCCCATGATCGTCTATCTTCACCTCTTGCCCTGCTCCATTTATGCCGGCCGACGAACCTCTGAGAAATGTCGCTAAAGCTCACTCTTCCGTTACAGCTATTCTCCCCCCGTAATCCAAACCCTAACCTTCCCTCTACCCGTTACAGGCCGCAGCCGGTGATACGTTTATCTCGTTGGAACAACGCCAACGCCCGCGGCTTTGAGGACCGCCGCCGCGCCCAGGAGGAAATCGTGGCCGACATCCGCCGCTTCCGCCGTTTCGACTCCTCCACCCGAATAGGCCAGGTCGATGAAGAGGATGTCGCTGAAATGCGAGGACCAGTCGAGAGTTTCCGGCCCGCGGGGACACCTTCCGTGCCGTACCGACAGTCGATCCCCGGGAGAAAGGCCAAGTACTCGAAAGGCGAGGTATCCCCCTACAAGCGAGTGTCGCACGTCAAGAGGACCAAACGAGAGCGGATTGATGCTGCTGCTAGGAATCGGAGTCAGTTGATGGGCACGAAAGCCGAGGTGAAGCTGAGCGAGGACGGGTTGTCGTACGTAGTCGAGGGCGCGCCCTTCGAGTTCAAGTATAGTTACACGGAGACGCCGAACGTTCCGCCGTTGAAACTGCAGGAGGCTCCTTACTCTCCTTTTGGGCCAACCACCATGGCAAGGCCGTGGACCGGGCGTCCGCCACTTCCGGAGAGCGACAAAAAGCTGAAGGAGTTTGATTCCTTTGTGTTGCCACCAGCAGGACAAAAGGGGATTAAGCCAGTGCAGGCGCCAGGGCCCTTCCGTGAAGGGACTGGGCCGAGGTATGTGAAGACAAGGGAGAAGTTGTTGGGGGAGCCATTGACGGAGGAGGAGGTGGATCAGTTGGTACGCGGCTGCTCTAAGAGTAAGAGGCAGCTAAATATGGGTAATCCTCCGTAACATTTTGTTTGTGTTTTTCTAATAGCCTATGGAGATGCATGGCTGGTCAGGTCTTCCTGTTATTAATTCAGTCCTTAAACTTTCTTTTCTTTATTTTTGGGGTGGTGGGGGTGGGGGTTATTACTTTCGAAAGATTGGAATCGTGAAGCTGTGCTGTAATGGCCTGAGCCTTTAACTTCTACCCGTTTGAGCTTTGGGCAGGTTTTATTTGTTTTACTTATCTTTGCTGGGAAATTCAGTAGTGGGCTGGAAAGTAGGAAAGCCATTTAGTGTTTCTTTCGTTGTTTACTATTAAGAGGGTCACTATTGGGGATAAATTGAGTGAATTGTTTGATCTATGCCAAGCCAGTTCTCGTGATTTAGATGCTGCTTCTCTTGCATTTTAGCTTCCTACCACGGAGTTCTTGATGGGATATATACATCAATGGTTTATTTCCGATACTGAAAGATTTATATGAAAGCTGTAGTCATTGCTCTTGAGATTTGTACGGATGCTAATGATTTTCTTCTGGATGGCTGGTAGGATGGGGATTTTCACGTTCTAATGGATTTTGCTGAGCGTTTCTATGTATTTTCCTATCTTGACTCTGTATTTGTTTGTTATAGGTAGGGATGGTTTGACCCACAACATGCTTGATAACATACATTCCCACTGGAAGCGACAGCGAGTATGCAGAATTAGATGCCTTGGAGTTTGTACAGTTGACATGGACAATGTGAAACAACAGTTGGAGGTGTGAGTTTTCTCTGCTGGCAGTGTTTGTTATCATTTTCTGAATGCATTCTTTTGATTTTTGCATTAGCCATGCTACGTATTTGGTCAGGTATAGTTCCACTAATAGAATGCGGCGTCGTGCATGCAGTTGTTACCACAGAATGTGTTGATACGCCTTTTTGAAATGGGTTCTGTTTGATGGAATATTGATTCTAGTTCTATTGGGAATAGATTGATACCAGTCTTTTTTGCGTGCATGGGAAAATCCTTCTGCTCGCTGTGTCTTTTGACTGCAAAAAATTTTGCCATAAGTTATTCTGTCTAAACAGGAGCGCACAGGGGGAAAGGTCATTCACAATAGGGGAGGGGTCATCTATCTTTTCAGAGGAAGAAATTACAACTACAGAACTCGTCCTCGTTTTCCCCTTATGTTGTGGAGGCCTGCTAGTCCTGTTTATCCACGATTAATTAAGAGCATTCCACCAGGTTTAACGCAAGATGAAGCTATTGAAATGCGTCGGAAGGGGCAAGGTCTTATACCAATTTGTAAATTGGGTATAGATGCTGGTTTTACCGTGAATTGATCTTTTTTGTTTTGGTATTACCGTGAATTGATCTTTTCTGTTTTGGTACTAGGTGGGTAAATGGTTACCTGTTGAACCTGGGGCAAGCTAATTGCTTTTAGTTTGTGCTTACAGGTAAAAACGGTGTTTACTGTGACCTTGTAAAGAATGTTCGGGAGGCATTCCAAGAATGTGACTTGATCAAGATCAACTGTCAAGGGATGAACCCGAGTGATTACAGGAAGATCGGTGCCAAACTTCAGGTATGAACACGATCCAGCATCAAAATGCTATGGTTATTTTTTCAGTTCTCTATAAATTGGCATTCATGAAAACACAAAGTTTTAAGGCAAATCCTACCAGGCATTGTTGTTGATATATGCTTCCTTATCAACACCTCACTTCCTTTCTTATTCTGGAAATTTATGTAGGTACTTTACTTATTTACGTCTTTTGACATGATGTGAGAAGGATAGATGCCTTGCCTCCCTCATAAATGGTCATTTACTTCTTTTCTTTCACACATTTACAAGAAATGATCACACGTGCATTTGATATCCGGGTAGTGAGTACCTTGCACTGCTGCTTGTATACATAGCTTGGCTGACTTTTTCCAACTTCCCTTCTGATTGTTAATGCCAGGATCTGGTGCCCTGCGTTCTCATTTCTTTTGCGAATGAGCATATACTTATATGGAGAGGCCTACAGCCTAGCCCGACACTTCCATCATTGAAGGATTATTTACAGGAAGATAACCAACCTGAAGTCGATGATGGTACTGGGGTAATGGAAGTTGCTGAACAAATCAAAATACCTTCCCCTGCTTCAATCGACCCATTGGAGGCTGTGGCCGATGAACCCCTTAAAAGAACTGTTCCTCTATCAGAAGACACCACGGGTCATCAGTCTTCAGATGAAGAACATTGTCCAGAAATTGAGGGAAATGATGCTGCAGACATACAGATGCTATCAAGTATCAGAGATCGGAATGTTTCTGAGGTTTTCCTGTCTGAAGATGAGCTTAGAGTAAGTCGTGATGAAAGTTTAATGGGTATGCATGTTTCTGAAGTTAACCGATTGGAACATAGGGATGAATCTGGAATTGATGCAAGTATTATGGAGATGGTTTCTGAAGATGTCCAATCAGAAGATGGGAAAGTACTCGATTTTAATGCTAATATTGAAGACGTGGATGCATCTGAAGCTATCCAGCCAGAAGGGGAGAACAAAATCAATCTGGACGCTGGTATTAGTGATGGCGATATTTCTGAAGATATCCAGCCAAAAGATGAGAACGAAATCAATCTTGATGCAAGTATAAGAGACAATGCTGTGTCTGAATTAGGTGATGAGAACAAAATCACTTCTGAATCAATGATTAGACATGAGAACATGTCTGAAGCTGCGGGACTAGAAGATGAGTACGAAGACAGCTTAATCGCCGAGAAATGCAAAGACATCGCTAGCAGCTTCTCTGAGGATGCCTTCATGGAACCTGAGCACCTGGGCATTCTAGAATCTCAGGAATGCAACGGAATCCCAACTTCCTCCCCGAGGCCCTGTACAGAGAAACTACTAGTACTCCTTGAAAAGGCCGTGGAGGATGGGGCTGCCCTCGTGTTAGAGGAAAGTAGTGTGGACTTCGATACCGTGTTCCAAAGGGCTGTCGCCCTCTCACGAACAGCCCCACCCAACCCCAGCTTTATGCCACTGCAGAAAAGGGTAGCAGTTCAGGCAACAGATTCGGAGCCGGAGCCTAATGATGAAAAGGACTTGCAGTTGGAGGTTCCAAAGGTCGAGTCGAACGTCAAAGTCACCGGTGGTCGTCCTGCGACTAATGGTAGTAGGAACAGACATCAACAGCAAGGCGAGAAACAGCAGAGGCGAAAGGACAGGGATGAAATTGGGTCCCGGTCGTCGTCTGGCTCTATATCTAGAGGAAGCTTGAGAATCGATGAACTGGCCAAGTTATTAGCTTGATCTATAGTCACAAGATTGAAACAATACACGCAGCAATTGAAATATGTATGGAGCTGCCCGGAAAATGCAGTTTCCCATGTCAGCTGTATCAGGCAGGGAATTTTGTGAAACTTCATCCCATTCCTCGTCGAAAAAATAGATGTTCGACAAAATTATGAATGTAAAACTGCAGGAATGAATGAAGGGGAGGAGGGGGAGCGGCTGGCTGACCGGCATGGCATTAGAGCTCGGACATTTTGCAAGGAGTGACGTTTGGATGGCGACCAGAAATACGACCGTTTGAAAGCAAAAAAAGAGCCTCCTCGCTTCAACTTTCGAAATTATGTTTAAAGGAAAAGAAAAAAAAAAGATGTCCCGACGCTCTCTTAATTCAAAAACACGGACACCAGAAAAATGGAGGGATGGAAGAGGGAAACGTTAGATAATTCCTTCATGCCAAAAAACGTGTTCGCGTCGGAAACGGATTACGTTGGAAATATTTGGCACGATTGCTCATAGGGATTCGGATGTGGTCGTCAGTAAATGAAATCAAATGAATTGGATTAATAGATGATACAAAACGATGTCTTTACAATAAAATCAAAAGCTTCCAGCCATAAAAACGAAGAAAAAGTTGATGATGCGAATGGTGTTGATGTCGTAGACTTGCTGCTGGCGCCGTAGACTTGTGGACTGGAGTGGTGGAAATCGACTTCTGGAGGGATGGCAGACGGAGTATGGTTGAAGGTAGTGACGGATGTGGATGTCGAACGGTGGAACGAAGGCGGAGCTTTGGTGTCGAGACTACAGTTGATCACCAAGACGATTGAGTAAAGACGGGGACTGGCTGTCGGGGTTACGGTTGCTCGCCCCGACGGTGAAGTGATGGCGAAGATTGGTTACCAGAGCTATGGCTGCCCACTCTGATGGTGGAAGTGAAGATCAAGAACACCCTTGCGAGTTCACCCAGGTCGGGGTCTGGACGCCTGTTAACTAAAACTAAATGGTGACGATCAATGTAAATATATCTGAGTTTCATTGTCGTGTTTTTTGTTGAGAGAATCTTCTTCCTTTTATATTGAATCTATGCTTGGGTATACACTACGTTTTTCCTGATTTTTTTCCATCTGAAAATCGTCTTAAATCATGGAAACGTGACCCCGTAACTACTTTTCCTAAAATATCGGAATCAAGATCTTTTCTGATTTTCGTAGACATAGCAGTGTTTCCTTCTTCGTAGACTTATGTGCCGTAGGCTTAGTACGGGCTTGTATTTCCCGTTCTTACTTTGATGGGCTATATTAAAATAAGTTTATGCACGGGCCATAATTAAATTAGACCAAGATTTTTTGCCATACCAACATAAGCCTCCCTCTTAGGGTGAGACGATCTTAGCTGAGAGTCATACCCAGCATTGTAAAGTGGTTTGAATTACAGACAAAGAAGAATAAAAAAAAAAAATGAAAGACATTGTAAATTCGAGTCCTAACATAAAACGGTGTGATCCCATGGTATGTGCCAAACTCTATATCCTCGTGCGGGTTGGAAATCCATGTCAAGGTACAGGATTTTGTTGAGACTATGAGCCCATGGTATTCGCCAGGGTTGCGAGAATTGAAAATCCTTCTTTAGTTGGGCGAGACGTTGTCGTCTAAAACGTGTGTCACCCTGCAAATCGCCCGGATCAAAGGGCAAGTGACACCATAGTAACGGGTTTGCCATTATTGTTTCTCTAGGGGCCCCTAGTTCATGCTTCGGAAATTCAAGTTCATTCTCTACGATGTTAACCTCTGTTTGGAAAGTATGAAAAATATGAATTGCAACTTCATTCTTTAATGGTTGGACGTCGATTACGGGCACAAAATTTGTTACAATTTGTTCTACCACTTGCACCCCAATATTTTTTAGGGTTGGCGGACCAAACCGCTTAACTCTATCAACCTCTGGCGATGGGTTTGCTATGGGAACATATTCCTCGATAATAGGTTTTACTTTGAGAGCATATTCCTGTACAAGAGGTTTTGTCAAAGGCACGTACTCCTCGACATGGGGTTTTTTTATGAACAAATACTCTTCTATGGGAGGTTTGGTTCTGTTGACGTACTCCTCTACGGGGAGTTTGGGAAAGGGGACATACTCATCATCGAGAGGTTTTGTATAGTAACTCTCTCTTTATCGATATGAATGAACATTGTTAGAGTAATTATTTGCATACCCATTTACATTGTAGTCCTCATCTATGAAGTTTTCTACTTGTGTCGGGACGAAAGAGCTGGGCTGCCTGACTCTATTGGCTCTAGGGGCATACTCGTCCCAGTCTACTTCGTCGTTTTCGTAGACTTGATTATGATTGATCATTCTTGTAGACTCGTCACGAGTCCATCCCCAGTCTATATATTCAGAGTATGAATTTTTGTAGGGATACATGTCTTTTCTATGGACATCTGGTACAAATTGTTTCACCAATGATTTCGCTCTATAGACAGAGTGGTCTACATGGGGTCTCGCATATAAACTTTCCCTACGGGACTGCTCCAGTCTATTAGGACCAAGCGGCTGAGAAAAAGAAGGTCTAGTGTGAAACACTTTTTCGTCGTAGATATCTGCATTGCCCTGAGTGATATTTCTCCATACATCATCCTCTTGGAAGGACACAACATATTTTCCGGTAACCGCGCGCCGAACATCTCCCATGAAAGAATTATCTCTATCAGCAGGATCACTTGTTTTCGGGTTGGATACTGGCCTGGTTAAGCCTTTGATCAGTTCTTGTAGCTGAGCCATATTGCTCGTGTTCTCTTCGTGTACCCGGTCGATACGCTTTTCTATGCTTATCTGTGAGTTTTGCAGGTTCTCATGCACATTCCGCATGTCTCGTAATTCTCCCTGTACACTCAACAGATTCCCATGTATGTCCCCCACGTTCACGTTCCTCTTCATATCGTTGAATTCTTTGTGAAAATCAAGCATAAATATGAACTAAGAAGGGGTATGCGTCGTCATAGGGGGCTGAACGGTGTCTACTTGGCTTCCTAGAGCCGTAGTTTTCTCTTTAGAGGGTATTGTCACATTTTGATTTTCTCCATCTAATGAAGGGGGTGGAGGATCTCGGTTAGCTCCACTCCTGATATTCTTTGCCATCTGTAAATGGTTAATGCCATCTGTAAATGGTCAATTTCTTCGTCTCCCATGTGGTCGCCAAAAACTTGTTTGACACGATTACTCACAGTGATTCACGTATGGTCACCGGTAAATGAAATCAAATGAAATGGATTAATAACGGCATCAAGTTGGGGAAGGAGATCGAAGTGGATGCTGTGAAATGGTTTTTTGATTTAGTGACAGAGTGGTATGTCAAGAAGATCTCACAGTGTCTCCTCTCCTCAAGGTCGTCAATTGGGTCGAAGTGGAACAGTTTGACAAGAAGATCAAGCAACCGTTACATCCCCAGGCTCAGCTGATTGCCCGCAAACTGAGAATCAAGATGAAGAATCCTTGATCCTCCTCCTCGGCCCGATTTCGTTTCATATGCATTATCATACCAATTATAACGATAATTCATATTTTCGTCTCACGTAGAAATTACAAGTACATGCTTATATATACAGTACAGTTAAACTCAAGCTTGCCGGAATTATCCTCCATGTTGTGCTAAAACAGTTTCTTATTCCCAGTGGGGGCTGTCATTGTTCTACAAAACAAGGGAAAGCAAGTTAATGAGCAGAAATCCAAGCTCGAAGTAGAAGAAAACAACTGTCAGCAGACAGGAACAGCCTTTCCCAAGAGAGCTTTCCAAGCAAGCCACGACAACATCCAGAACTCTCTTTGGACTAATAATGTACACCTAAAATCCGGTGACTGACTCCAACTAACCGAAACTCAAATGAGATTATCAAATTGCCATAGGCAGTTATCCCTTTCATCACGAAAAAACATCACCTAACATAAGCATTGAAGTGAAGCTATGAGTAACGAGTCCTTCATCAAATATTCAATCACAAAAAAACCCTGCGATCTGGCATACAGAGTATGTAGAGGCAGAGAGTAATTATTTATTGCCATGGCATGCGATCGATCACTAACCCTGTCCTAGCAAAGGGGTCGGAGACGGTACTCCGCGACGACATCTTAGCAATCTCGGTGAACGCGGGGTCCCTAGCTCCCGGGGAGTCCCAGTCTCTCATAATCATCACAGCATTGCATCCTGCCAGAACCTGGGCAACATGGTGGGTCATGCTGTGAATGTAAACATCCCACATGTGCCTCACAACTTCCTCCCTCTTCTCTATTTCCTATTCAACCAACAGTAAGAAAACCATGAAGCAACTTATAAAACAAAAAACAAAAGGCAGTCGTTTGGAGTTAGGCCAGGATATCAAAATCCTCGCGGGAAGCGGAGTTCAGGGATGGCTCCGGAGGAGCGCCTAAGGGTGACGGAGCTGATCATCATAGACCAGAAGGCGAGGATGAGAGCGGCCAGGAACCAGAACTTGTAGTTCCTGCTCTTCTCGAGCAGCTCTTGTTTGGGTAATGCAGCTACTCCAGAGGCGGAGGGAGATGCTGCTGGGGGGATGTTATCCAGCGACACAGTAAGCAAGGGTTAGCTTGCCATTCTGGGTTTAGGATGGGAAAAAAGGTAACGGCAGCAGGGAGCTAATTGGAGTCAGTGGGTCACGTCACAATAGCCGAAAAGTGGAAACAGGCTGCTCTTGTCGTTTTATTAAAATGACTCTGGAGAGAACACGACCATCCAATTGCCAGACCATTTTAAGGTTAATAAAAAAAATTCAGAAAGTTCTAAAATTTCAGAAATAAGGGTATATTTTCGCCAAAACCTGTCTGGGAACATTACTCAATAAACCAATGGAGAGTTTGTCATACGATTTTTTATTCAGGTCAAGCAGAATGCAGCCCTTCCCACCATGTTAACAGACTAATGTGCTTTAATTGTGTCCCAAGGTGGATTGTGGTTCGCTGCGTGGCCTCCAGTTAAGGTGAATGATTTACTTACTCCAAACACAAATTGGACGATGATAAAGCCATCTCTTGCTGCTGCTCAGAGAGATGCAAATGCCATATCATAACCTTGAGACAAGACTCATATGTCCAGACATAAATTTTAAAGCATTCCTCATCATAGCAGCAGCAGCAGGTACAAGACACTCCTCCATCTATATATAACACAAGTTCCAGAAATTATCAAAATCACAAGGATCTCAGAGAAATCCCCACCGAGGGTGGATGTTTTTGACATGCAGACGCATCGACACGGCATCAGATTCAGACCGCCCGTCTGCTTGTTTCTCATCCCAGATCCATAAAAGAAAACCAAAAGAGCAACAGTGAAATTGGTAGTAGAAGTAGTAGCAGTGGGTCTGGCATCAGTCAATAAGCGGAGTAGTAATTTGGTCAGTCACTGCACATCAGTGTGTAGGATAAGATACTAAATTCCTCATCACCTGCCAGCCAGCATGCTATTCTCACTTCCATCCCTCGCATAAACCCAAAATCACACAACACCAATTTTAACCAATACAAAAGAAAAAACAAGGAAAACGGAAGATGGAATGGAAAGTGTAGGTAGGTTCATTTGACGCCATAGCAACGGAGGCAAAGACACATGCGATGGGCTGGTAAGCCAACCGTCTCTTGGATCTCCGCACCCGTTTTATCCCCATCCGCCAATGGAAATACCAAGCGGAGGAGCGGGTAAACGGCTGCAGACAGGCAATCAATCCAACAAAAACTAAAACAACCACAACAACTAACGATTCCACTACAAGGGGAAGGATGGAGAAAGGCGATCGATCATGCAGAGAGACGACGCGAGGGCAGCTGCTGCGGCTGTCTGGTGACTGTGAATATATATATATATACACGCGCGCATTCAGAGAAGAGATCGCCGCCTCTGTTTTCTAGGGTTTTAGGGATTCTTCCCATTAATGGGCTGTCCTTTTAATTGGTCTCGGGCTTTTAATGGGCCCAGGCCTCGTTTTATTTTTGTGCTGTCTTTGACATTCACCTGTAATGGAGACGTCCTCGTACTTCTTTACTTTGACACGGATCGCCCCTGGCTTAGTCGGTGTTGACATTGCAATTAATTTTGGGCCTGAGTTTAGAACAAAATTCCAGTAATCTCTCAAGTCACACTCCGAGTCGGCCCAAGATGTAGTCGTTTGGGCCGACTCACGACGAAGTCGACTAGGTCGATTTATGACGAAGTCGACTAGGTCGACTTATGAACGGGGTCGACTAGGTCGACTCACAACGAAGGAATATGGTGATCAAAGCCAATCAAGATGACGCAACCGTAGCTAGGTCTACTAGTAGGGTCAAGTCGACGGAATCCTGGATAAGTCGACCAAGTCGATCGTAGTCCGTACAGATCAGTCAAGTCGACGAGGTTGAAATAAATTTATTTTCAATCACGTTTGTTAAAGATCGTAACTGATCTTAAATATCCAGGAACGTGATCCCATATATCAAGGGGGTTGTTGAGACACTCCCACGACATTAGGGATCACGATCTATAACACGATCTGCAAAACGATCTATCTGTTACGCATTAATCGCGTAGAAGTCCTCTATAAATAGCAGAGGGATTTTTCAAGACAGGACACGACCACACACAGCCAAAACACTGAAGTTTGTTCGTCAACCTTAGGAAATTAGATACCTCGACCCGGTTTGTAGGTCAACCTCCCTCCACCAGCAGAGTGAGCTCGTAGGGCCTTTGCCGTCAACCCCCGCCAGCGACACCACCGACGGAGTGAGCTCGTAGGGCCTTCGTCACAGCCTCCCGCCAGCGACCACCACCGACGGAGCGAGCTTCCAAGGCCTTCGTCACAAGTTCTCCACCGTCACAGATTTCCACGTCGTCGTCAATACTTGCGCTTTTTTCCATTTTTAATGGCTGTAAGCCCTGTTTCCTTTATTCATTAAGATTGTAAGACTTGCATTTGATTTCAATAAAATTGTGCATCTTCTTACTGGCGACCACAATATAACTACTGTGAGTCCATTGCCAAATATTTCCAACGTGATCCGTTCCGTGCGCGAACACGTTTTTGGCGACCACAGTGGGAGTAAGTGCGGGAAAAGGACGACGACTCTCCTTTATATAGGGTATGATTTCTGCTGAGTCGGCATAGCCAACCCAGCATAAAAGGGGGGCTTATGTTGACATGGCAATTAATTTTGGGCCTGAGTTTAGAACAGAAACCCAGTAATCTCTCAAGTCACACTCCTAGTCGGCCCAAGATGTAGTCGTCTAGGCCGACTCACGACGAAGTCGACTAAGTCGATTTATGACGAAGTCGACTAGGTCGACTTATGAACGGGGTCGACTAGGTCGACTCACAACGAAGGAATATGGTGATCAAAGCCAATCAAGATGACGCAACCGTAGCTAGGTCTACTAGTAGGGTCAAGTCGACGGAATCCTGGATAAGTCGACCAAGTCGATCGTAGTCCGTACAGATCAGTCAAGTCGACGAGGTTGAAATAAATTTATTTTCAATCACGTTTGTTAAAGATCGTAACTGATCTTAAATATCCAGGAACGTGATCCCATATATCAAGGGGGTTGTTGAGACACTCCCACGACATTAGGGATCACGATCTATAACACGATCTGCAAAACGATCTATCTGTTACGCATTAATCGCGTACAAGTCCTCTATAAATAGCAGAGGGATTTTTCAAGACAGGACACGACCACACACAGCCAAAACACTGAAGTTTGTTCGTCAACCTTAGGAAATTAGATACCTCGATCCGGTTTGTAGGTTAACCTCCCTCCACCAGCAGAGTGAGCTCGTAGGGCCTTTGCCGTCAACCCCCGCCAGCGACACCACCGACGGAGTGAGCTCGTAGGGCCTTCGTCACAGCCTCCCGCCAGCGACCACCACCGACGGAGCAAGCTTCCAAGGCCTTCGTCACAAGTTCTCCACCGTCACAGATTTCCACGTCGTCGTCAATACTTGCGCTCTTTTTCCATTTTTAATGGTTGTAAGCCATGTTTCCTTTATTCATTAAGATTGTAAGACTTGCATTTGATTTCAATAAAATTGTGCATCTTCTTACTGGCGACCACAATATAACTACTGTGAGTCCATTGCCAAATATTTCCAACGTGATCCGTTTCGTGCGCGAACAGTCGGCAAACACGATCTTCTTTGTCTCCTTGTTCGAACCTTTCTCCGAGATGGCGCTGTCACTGCTGCCGTCCGATAATCTCTGAATGAGACATCAGATAAACGAGGATGAAAAAAAGACAAAATAACTTACCATTGTTTTGCAGAACCTATTGCAATTTCTTGTCGTAAACGGCCACTTCCTTGTGGTTTCCTTGAGTCTCGACCCGTCGTCGATGACGTCCTTAATCTCTGGGAAGCATTCGTGTTCAATGTCACGAGTGAATCGAGTAACCTCATGGGATATGTTGGATGTAATAAGAACAACACTCCTAAAATTCACATAATGACTTTCTTATTGCCAAGTAGAATACTCACGACAAAAACCAGCAAAGAACAATGTTCAATTTTAACACAAAAACCTCACAACAAGAAATTCCACTATATCATCAATTTAGTTGGTACAGAAAAATCCTTAGGACTAAAAGTTACTCGTCACACTTGCTCTAAACACGATTCTCATCCGGAACTGCACCATCTTGGGAATTGACGCCAATTTCGTACTGGCGGGAGCGGGAAGGGCCTTCCAGACAGACGACTTGGTCCGAACAAAAGGCCCATAAAACTAACGAACCCACTCAAGCCCACCACCACAACGTGCCACGTGGGACACTCCACCGTCATGTCCACGTCGCTCCTGCGACCCAACACGTTCGTCCTGCCCGCTTTCGCCTTTTGCCCGTTTCCCGACAGGACCGCCATCGACGGCCGGATAAACCCACGAAAGGCAGCTCATTAGTCTGAAGATCACTCCATCGCAAAATCAGACCACCTCCGTCCCTATAACTCCCGGAATTAATTCCCGGGTCGGTTGGTTTTCATCGGGTCTGTAATCATTGCTTCCTGACGGATTCGACGGGATAGTAAAAGGGCTGAGATGGAAGATTCCGGTGAGTATACGACGGAGAAGTTATTGGTCTCATCATCCGTGTCTTGGGATTTTTTTTTATTTAGCCTTTTTGGTCTGCTTGCTCGTGTTTCTGGTTGTTCTTGCTTGCCCGAGTGGAAGTTCCGTGCTTTTCGTTGTCGGTATAATTGGATTCCTTGATCGGTTAAGAGACAAGTCGGTCGGTAATTAGTTATTCGAGTTCTTAGATCTAATCTGAGTGACCCAGAACTGGACGAATCTTGTGCTGCAACAAAAGCTGCAGGATCGTTGAGCTTTTTGACGGATTGAGCTATTTTAGGAATGTTCTATCACCCCGTTCATATTTTCCCTGCAAACTTAGAACTCGGTTGTTGGAATGCAAGGCTTGTTCAGAGTTTGCTTCATCTACTGATTCGAAGGCTTGCTTGTGTATGGCTGTAGCAACACACGGGGATGCCCGAGTACCACCAATTGAAGGCGTGGCAGGAGGTGGGACAGCATATGGATGGACTGATGGCCGTGTACAGTTTTCGAATCTAAGCAAGGGTTCGGTTGACCCGATGGAGGTTCTGACATCGGAATTAGTACATGTCTGGTCCATGCCGAGCACGGCCAATGTTGGCCACCAAGAAAGTCCTCGTCCTTTAGAGCCAGTAGGAACAGCCATCTTACTATTTTTTTTTCTACTCTATGACAATCAGTGCCATGAAGTTGCAATTTTGTGAGCATAGGTACTACTAAATATGCCTCAACCGGGTAAAGCACTGTAGACGAGGGCTTATTCTACGAAAGTATAAGAAGATGATTTTGAAGGGACAATGGCTCGTGGATATCCTTATCTGTCCTTATGTATTTGAAATTAAATTATAAGTTGTTGTCTGATGCAAAAGTCCTAATAATCATTTTCTTGTATGATTTTTTAAATTATCCTAATTTATTTGCCCCCTGATTTTCTAGGTTAGTCTTTTAGCAGCCAGAAATGAGAGAGAAAGTCTTCAAATTGCTCTGCGGCCAAAAGTTTCTTGGGGTGGCTCAGGTATAGCTGGTGTGGTGCATGTTCAGGGCACTGACTTGTGCTCTGGTTCTGGCGATCGGTTAGTATGAAGAAGTTGATTTTCTTTGTCTAAAAAAGAGAAGTGAATTCTCTGGGCATCCTTCTGGCTAAGATTGCTAAGATGATGGACAGGTTGGTTTTTGGGAAATCTATCACTATACGGCGTGTGGTGCCTATTCTGGGTGTTCCGGATGCTCTTGTTCCCATTGATCCTTTGACAAGTCAAGTGAGATTATTTCCCGGGTACTGTTTACTTTTGCTTAATTGTTAAATTTGTTACAAGATGATTGTGTGATCATGTTACGGCCTTTTCTAATTATGATGACCATATCAATTTTCATTTGATGTAGAGAAACGACCGCCCTATGGATTGCATTGGATATTCCCAGCTCACAGTCTCCAGGACAGTACCTGGGTGAGATCAGCATTACTGCGGTGAAGCCCGATAAAATGTAAGAAAGTTTCTTCTCCCTCCTCCTTCCATCCATTCTGCATCTCTTGTTTGGTTGTACATGGGGCCATTGATAAACTTATTACTTTTGCACCTAACTTTCCATTTTTAATATGACCTTTGTCAGATTACCAGCCCAGAATTTTGGCCGCATAGAAAGGCAAAAAATCTACAGTGAACTGAAAGGTTGTATTGATCTTTTGGATCCCATAGAAGGAAAACCACTTGAGAAAGTGGTAATGATCCCCTACTGATGTTGAGCTCTCCAGTGAATGTTCTGAAAGGACTTTCTGAAATTTCAGTAGAATATTTATAGGTGGAGAGAGTAAACTCTGTAGGTTCATCACTGCGGAGAGTGTTGTTGTCGCCAGCATTTTCTGAACTCCTGTCAGATGATGGTTGGGATGATGTGATGGAAGAAGATGCCATTTCTGACCTCTCTGTGCGTGTGAAATTGAATGTGACCGTGTGGGACTTTGTTCTTCCAACTACACCTTCACTACCTGCTGTCTTTGGAGTATCCTTCATTCTCATATTTTTAGTTTCATTCATTTTATTTCCTCATTGTTTAAAGGCTTCAGCAGCTTCTTTCTGTGGACAGAGCACACTGTTTTCCAAACAATCATTTAATGTTGTAATGAATCACTTATGAGGCTTGTTTTCCTGAAGTAGCTTGCTGTAAGTCTCTTATTGTAGTCCTCTAATGCCTTATGAGCATCTTTGCCAGCTTCATTCGTTTAGCCTAGTTCCATATTTAAGCTCAACAGTTTTGTATTTCTCAGCCGTCCTTGCTCTTGAGGTCTCCTTGTGGTTGTGTGTAGTTTCTGCAACTGCATGCAATACAACAATATGATTTATTTTCTGAGGAGAGAGCCACCTTATGATTGCGACACAGTGTGTTCTACCCATTAATTAAGAACTCTTTATCTAAACTCCCTCTGGAGGTGGATTCCTGAGATTATCATCCAGATCCTTTTAGTTCTTCCTAAAAGTATATATTAGATATCTGATACGGTAATTGAGGATCGTTTTGGAGTTGTACATGGGACTGATGAGTGGTGTGAAGCACTGGAACATCACTTTAAGTGGATTCTTCAATACAAAATCAGTCCATATTTCTGCAGATGGGGTGATAGTATGCGGGTGCTGACTTACACCTCCCCATGGCCTGGTAACTGAAATAACTCAATCTTAAATCATTTACATGTGTTTGTATTGTGAGTTTCTTTATCTGTCAATTTGTACGGCTAGAAAGATCTGAGTCATTCCATGTTGCTGTTTTTGTTTGCCAGCCAATCATCCAAAATCTGAGGAGTGCTTCTCAGACCCTCGTTTGGCAGCATATGCCATTCCTTACACCAATAATAATTCAGTTTCATGGTATGTCCTGTATTTTATTGAAATTCATTGATTGCCGATCTTGTGCGTAAGTGATTGTGATGTTCGGCTTTGCCTGCTTGAAACAGCAATAGTGTTGTAGAAGGTTACTTGCGAAATGAAATCGAGAATTTGAGAATGAAATCCCACTGGAAGAAAGCCTACTTTTACTTATGGGATGAGGTAAACCATTGGGCTTATAATTGTTGACTAGAATCTCAGGCCTAAGTACAAAGTAAATTCAGAAACCACATTTAGTGTTGTAGTGATTTACAATTTGTGATCTGAATGCAGCCCCTGAATTCAGAGCAATACAACTCTATACGTACCATGGCTAGCGAGATTCATGCTTACGCCCCAGATGCTCGTGTCCTAACAACGTATTATTGTGGTGGGGTTTTTCTCCATCTCCAGTAAATGATGTTTATTACATACCATTTGCTGTTTTAGTTGTCCTTCATTTGTGATGATGCATTCTGTTGGGATCAGTTCCTCTGGCATCCTTTTAAGACCTGTTTTAGATGAAAGTACCTTCGTTGGGTTTTAAAATCCTTTGATGTTGATGTAGGATTACTGTGTTGATGCATTCCTTTGGGATCAGTACTTCTAAGGGCTGGTGGAGATACCCTATTCTTTTGAGACTTAAGGACTTTAGAAATTAAAACTCAGATTTCTGGCAAGAAATTCTTCGATTTCTTCCGGAAAGATACTTACAAGGGCCATATCTTTATTAACTATATACATGCATTTTGAATTAGGCAATTGGGTCTTGAATTTACTTTATGAGATTTGTTGTGTGAAATCACGACGGGTAGACAAAATACTTCGGCCGGTGGATTCTCCATGCAGTAATTTCTGTTGGACTAGATCTTGGTTTTGGCTAAATGCCTAAAGATTACCCATGCAAATCACCTTTTCTATGCTTGTTAATTCACTTTTTTTTTATCCTTCAAAATTCTTGTCTCATTTTCCCTTATCTGCAGGACCAAACGATGCACCACTTGCACCTAATGCCTTTGAAGCCTTCTTAAAAGTTCCAAAATTTCTCCGACCCCATACACAAATTTATTGCACGAGGTATAATGCAGCATCTGGTTTTCATTTGATATTAATTAAAGGTTGCTTCAATAGTATTAGTTAATCTACGTATGCTAGAAAAATGCCGAGTTCCGCTTTCTTTCTGAGGCATTTGATAGTTCTAAGTACCCCATGATTGTTTGTTTGTTTAAATGGAGATTTTCTTTTTCTTTCCTGCACGATTCTTTAAAAATGGAGCATGTTTCTCCGGGTGATACCCATTGGTATAATAATACCCTGCTGTATGCCCAGGGTAAATTTGTTTTCAGTCAGAGTCCTGAGGTTTACGTTTTCCAAATGCAGTGAGTGGGTGCTTGGCAATAGAGAAGACCTAGTCAACGATATTGTTGCTGAACTAGAACCAGAAAACGGCGAGGTGACAGAGATTCTTTACTCTCAATCGTCCAAGTCTTCACATTTCTTCATTCTTACTGGAGACCATGACAAATGCATTCTCTGAAAAGGATGCTTCATGTTGCCGGGGGTGGTCACTTCATGTGTTGTAGAGTTAACTCTGAAAAGAAACTGCAGTGTTTGAAGTGCTGGATCTGCAGTTGGTTAGAAGCTCTTTCTGCTGCATTTTCAGATAACCAGGTTGTCTCATTTGACAGGAATGGTGGACTTACGTATGTATGGGCCCATCTGATCCTCAGCCCAACTGGCATCTTGGCATGAGGGGTACACAACATCGCGCTGTTATGTGGCGTGTCTGGAAGGAAGGTGGGACGGGATTTTTGTACTGGGGTGCTAATTGTTACGAGAAAGCCACTTTTCCAAGTGCAGAGGTAGTTCAACCTCCAGCCTATTTAATTGTTTGATGGACAATGCTCTCCATCTATTAAGCTGCTTGTTTTATCCAAGCAGATACGATTTAGACGGGGCTTACCTCCCGGAGATGGCGTTCTGTTTTATCCGGGCGAGGTCTTTTCTTCATCAAAAGAACCTGTTGCTTCTGTTCGGCTAGAGCGCATCCTCAGTGGTTTGCAGGTTTGGCAATATAATTCTCCTCTCCTCTGTTTAGCCAGTGCCAATCCTCAGGCTAACAGATTTAGCTTGTATAGCATTTAAAATACTGTCATAATCGCAAACTTGTGTCTCGGATTCGTCACCAGGACTTCGAGTACTTGAAGTACTATAGTTCAAAGTATGGAAGAGACGAAGGGCTTGCACTGCTGGAGAAAACCGGTGTTTATCTAGGACCTGAACGCTACACCCTGGAACACATGCCAGTTGACGTCATGCGAGGGGAGATCTTCGCTACTTGCCGTTCATAACTTTTCCATTTTCTTGCACGGTGAAACTCCCCATCGTTTCTGTACATGCTCTGTGAGCATTTTACAGCACCACGGCGAATAACTCTCCTAGCCAGCCATTCCCATCTCTTTGTACAGTTGCTACGACTCCCAAGTATAGTAATTCGTATCGCAAATGTAGCACGAAACACTCCTGGGCTCGTCGACTAAACGTAGGGGTTGGACGTAGCTGACATTCAAGAAGAGTACAGGGAATGCCCCTTCCTTCAGAACCTACCCGCAAGCCAGTCGCAGGCAATTTAAGGAATCTACCGAACCAAAAGTATGCTGGGGAAAACCTACTTAATCAAAATCAAGCTCTAATCTCATGGGAGACATGGGGGATTAGGTGGGTGTAATTATTCTACAAGAAAGGTCAACTCTTGCAAGTCAGAGATCTACAAATCCTTTTTGTTAGAACGCCTCCGTTGCTGATTCCTCAGTCCCCGCGGTTTGCCACGACCATCGCGACTTCCGGCGCCGGTTCCGACTCCGGCTTCCTCTACGTACTGTTCGCGAGGAACCCATGAAGTAGAACCCAAGTCGAGCCTCTTCTCTTTCTCTCATCATTCCCGAGAAAGCCCAAAGGAAGGAACTTTCTCGTTCGGAAAGCATGGCGGTCGGTCGCAGAGAGAAGGGTCAAACCTTCCGACCGTCGAGAATCGCCGCCGCAATCGCGATCGGGGTTTTGGGAGGTTGCATTCTCGTCTTCTTTTTCCCCCACGGTCTCTTCAGTCCTTCCGATCCCGGTTCCTCGACCCAACGCGTCTCCATTTCCCGTAGCGAGGTTCGTTGTTTTCGACTCAATCTCGGACTTGTGTAGGAACGAATTTGTGGGGCTGACCTTTTCTTCGTTGTTAGTTCGTGTGGTGTGACCTTGTTTTGGAGTTCCGGGTAGTTGTTGTAATAAGATTATAATGTTTGAATGTCTTCCTTCTGTCTGGGGACGATTTCTTGATGGGGGGTGAGTGTGTTCACAGTGCAAGCGTAGGGAAGTGTTACGAGTTGGATTGAAATGGTCATAGGAAGATTAAATGGTGAGGATGATCTGTGTTTTGGTGGTGAACTTGGGATGAACTCTTGCGTTGTGTTTGTCGAGTCACGAGGATATGTCTGTTGCATTCTGTTGTAAGTTGTTATGTGTTTTGAAGTTTCTTCTCATTATTTTGCTTCTGGGGTTTTGTTTCGATTTGATCAGTCTGCAGGCTCGGATGCATGTGAATCTCATGAAAAGGTTGAGAGGCTTAAGTCTGATATCACATCTTTATCGGAAAAGAATGAGGAATTGATGAAACAGATAGGTGTGTTAAAGGGAAAGCTGAGGTCGGCCGAACAAGGAAAAGATGGTGCTCAAACTCAATATTCTGCATTGGCTGAGCCTCGAAAGGCCGGGCCATTTGGTACTGTAAAGGGTCTGAGAACTAACCCGACTGTTCTACCGGACGATTCTGTAAATCCAAGACTAGCCAAACTTTTGGAGGAGGTAGCTATTGAGAAAGAGCTGATCGTTGCGCTTGCCAATTCGAACGTGAAGGACATGTTGAAGGTTTGGTTCACGAGCATAAAGAGAGTTGGCATACCTAATTATTTAGTTGTGGCTTTGGATGATGAGATCGCCAATTTCTGCAAGCAAAATGACGTGCCGGTATACCAGAGAGACCCTGACAATGGGATCGACACTGTTGGGAAGACGGGTGGCAATCATGCCGTCTCGGGATTGAAATTCCGGATACTGAGAGAGTTTCTACAGCTTGGGTACAGTGTCCTTCTGTCGGATGTTGATATAGTCTATCTACAGAATCCGTTTGACCATCTCTACCGCGACTCTGATGTTGAGTCAATGTCTGATGGCCATAATAACATGACGGCGTATGGGTATAATGACGTGTTTGATGAGCCTTCGATGGGTTGGGCTCGATATGCTCACACAATGCGGATATGGGTTTACAACTCAGGCTTCTTTTATATTCGCCCAACACTGCCTTCAGTCGAGCTTCTGGATCGAGTCGCTGATAGGGTAGCTCGGGAGAACGCGTGGGACCAGGCGGTTTTCAACGAAGAGCTGTTCTTCCCGTCGCATCCCGGGTACGATGGCCTTTATGCGGCAAGGAGAACGATGGACATGTACCAGTTTATGAACAGCAAGGTTCTCTTCAAGACTGTGAGGAAAGACCCTAACTTGAGTAAACTGAAGCCGGTGATCGTTCACGTCAACTACCACCCAGATAAACTACCCAGGATGAAGGCGGTGGTGGAGTTCTACGGCAAGGGTAAGAAAGATGCTCTGCAACCTGTCCCTGAGGGGGCCCAGTAGTAGAAACAGTCATTGTTCGACATGACAATCCGGTGTCCCTTGTTTTCGCAGTTGCTGCTGCTTGCATACACATTATACAGGGACTTCTGAGAGCGGATGACTGGCTGTGTCTTTGTGATCAACCTTACGGTCCTGATCAACTCAACTGTGCATTCGACTAGCGTCCTACTATCTTGTTCTGCTTTCGTACGAGGAGACATGATTTTCTGCCTAATCTGCATTTCCCTGAAGCTCTTATGACTGCTCTAATCATGCCTAACTTAGCATTTAGGCAGGTTTGGTGGTCCTCGAAGATTTCGGCCAATCTAACCATTGATCGGGATCATACAACTGCAGTAAGTAGGGCCGGAACGGAACAACCGACCGCCTCCGAAGAATTTTAAAGTTCTGAGCGAGTTATTAACCAGTCCGACCGATGGGTACATCTTCTGGGAACACTTCTTAGTCAGCAAACCCGCCAAAACCAATGGCAAAAGCGACTCTCCAGCCACAACGAAATGAGTCTCAACTTGGCTTTACATATTTTTTATATTACTTGCCGGATTAATGTCCACCTAGAGAAAATAAAATCGTATTAATAAATAAGCCACACCCCTCCACTCCATGCCAAGTAGGAGGCAATGCCTTATCCGAAGAGATTTCCCCTCCGGCGGACCCCGCCAGGACCAACACTAACCAACATCGTAGCCTTCCCTTATCGTAGTCATGTCCCCCCCTCGCTCCTTTCCTTACGCCCCCAGATTCTGTTGAAACCGCCGTAACGGAGTCCGTTACAACCGAATTTCCCGCCAACGTCCCCCGTCCTTAACCACCAGCCACGTCAGCTGTCATGGAGAGGTGCTCCAGGAGAGACAGCGATGATGTCCTGAATGACTTCCACGATGTCTTTGGTGGGCCGCCGAGGAGGGCGTCCATGCAGGAGTGGAGGCACAGCATCAGCGGGGACAGAGGAGAACTCAAGGCTGAGGCTGCTTGCCGCGTGGATCCCTGGAAGCCGCAGGGGCAGAAGCCAGTTTTCGGCAGGGAGGGTCATGCTGCTAGCAGCACGAGCAGGAGGAGGTTAAATGTCGGTGAGGACTTCTTCAATGATATCTTCGGAGGGAGCGACTCTGGTGGTTCGGCGCATGGCGGATGCGATTCGGACCTTTTCACGGGGTCCCCGCATTCATGGGTTTTGAGCCCCGTGAAGCCGCTGCCGGAGGCGTTGGGGAACTCGGGCGTGCTGGCTCATTTCAGGTGTTTGATTATTTTCTTACTGAACTACAATGATCGTGCTTGACTGGCTGGATGTAGGCTCAGTTCCAGCAGCAGGCTAGGATTAATACTGCTTCGTCATCAGTTGATAGATTAGATTCCATCCAAAATAGTATTTGTGTGCTTATCAGTATGGCTTGATTTATGAGTATGCTTTTTCGGGCGATCCTTGGAACCGTTGATCGTGTTGTCTTAGAAAATGGTCTTGTTGATCTATCGTGTCTGGTTTGCCTCCAGCCTTCCGGCCAAAGTCAGCAGACCAATGGACTCGCCACTAGGTGGCGCTTTCAATCGTTCAAGCTGTGTGCATTCGTCAAAGGCAGCTTCGTTCCGTTACCAAGGGACAACAACGGTGCAAGAGGATATGAAAAAGGGAAATTGGCCGTTCTGTAGTCTGAGCCCTCTTTCGCCCAACTTTGCCCTCGAGAACAAGGAGTCTCTTAGCCCTGGCAAGGTCAGGGACAATGAAGGCGAGAAGGAACATGCAAAGAAGCCGCAGGGAGTGGTGGATTCTTCTCATTTTCATTTCTCGATTTACAGATGGGCCAGCAAGGGCGTCCCAATTGCCATGCCGCTAAGGAGAGTCAACAGCACAAGGATGAGGGAAAAGGCTAGCACCATGAGCTTATACTCCGATGAACATTGTGTTAAGGAAGATAATTTCGTTCCTTCCTCTACTGAGACAGCTGCGCCAGTAGATCCACCATCAGGAGTGGAGCATGATCTGCCGGATAACGATTTAACAGAGAAATCGAGCTCACCAAATGAAACAGGACTCCAGAATGTTGGGGAGGTTACTCTAGCGTCTGAGGAATCCGAAATACTGTCTGCCAGTGTGCCTAACGATAGTGCGGACAAGGCCCTCCCGGACGCTCAGCAACGACGAACTTTGCAGCAGCATTTGAGTCAAGATGTGGATATGGAGCCAGAAGAACCTTCCAAGAGTGAGTTCAAACCTTTATCTTCTGTGCTATATGACAAGGACTGTGACAAAGGTGGATTCTGTCCCCATTCTAGGTCGATAAATCGCGTGAAGACGACCTGATACTTTCTTTTTCTCTTTTACAGGGAATCATGAGGACAATGATCAGAAGATCGGAGGGAGGCAAAGAAAGCTGAGGAACTCTGAACCTCCATCGGCATCAGAGAATGCTGCCGATGTTAAAAAGACACAAGAGGATGGATCAAACAGGTTAAATGAAGAGCAAGTAAATAAAGTTTCCGTAAAGGGATTGGGAACTAATGTGGGAGGAGATCGCAGCAGCGAAAGAGTTCGTGGTAAGGTTAAAGAATATATCCACATATTCAGCCAGGATAATGTACCCAAGGGCAAGCCGGACGTCCACAAGCAAAAAGAAAGCATTAGAGAAAAGGATAGAATGACTCCAAATGAAAGGAAGCCGATCCATACCGTCAGCAAATTGGATAATCTGTGCCAAGATCACACCTTCCTGAAAGTTCGAGATAATGGCAATGCAGCTTCCAATGTAATTGTGAACATTGTTTAGTGGGTATTACTTAATACTCTTAGCAATTGAATATGGTATCCATTTTTGCATGCAAATATGCATTTGCAGGGAGAAGAGAATAATTCTTCCAAGAATCTATTCAGCGACGCTTCTTCCGAACAGAAGAGTAGCTTGGAATCAAGTGCGGGTTAGTGTTCGTCTGTTGCTTCTTTATCATAGTCGAGTTGTCTTTTGTCATCCTCATGGAAGTGATGATACATATAATCCTCTACTTGTATATATTTCAATCCAAAACCTTTATACCATAGAGGAGCATTCACACAATTATTGTCTGCAGAGTATGCTTCGGATGAAATAAGAGCAACAGTCATCGAAGTCGAGGAATCCTTCAACGAGAATTTCATGGTAGATTTAATCTGTAGTTCTTTATCTTGTGAAAATTGAACTCACGCCTCCTTTTCTTAGGACACCGCCTGATTCGCTGTTGTAAGTTTGGTCTGATAAATTAGTTGATGTGGTTTGGCTTAGATCAAAGAAATGGGGAAAGATGAGACAAAGGGAAGAGAACCTTTTGATGGCCGGGAAGAATTTCGGGTAATGTTATGACATTGCGTATGCGAATCATCTCCTTTGCTTGGTCTGAGAAAGATGCAATCTGAGGCAAAAGATATCTCAGGCTATCGATGAGAAGATACGAAGATGGTCGCGCGGAAAGGAGGGAAACATACGCTCGCTTCTGTCGACATTACAATACGTGAGTTGCTTCCACCATTTTGATGCATCAACATTTTGCTGATCTGAACGCTTAATTTTGTTAGCCAATATGATTTGCCTACAGGTTCTGTGGCCTAATAGTGGGTGGAGACCAGTTCCCCTGGTGGACATCATCGAAGGCCCCGCCGTAAAAAGAGCCTACCAGAAAGCTTTACTATGTCTTCATCCGGACAAACTGCAACAGAAGGGCGCTGCTTCACATCAGAAGCACACCGCTCAGCAAGTCTACGAAATACTGCAGGTAATTCCGTCTCTTGCATTGAGCATGTCTTGACTACGAAATACTGCAGGTAATTCCGTCTCTTGCATTGAGCATGTCTTGATATATTTGAGTTATTTCTGTGGAATTAGCTACACGGGTGTCTGCGAGTCTATCCACGTTTCAATATCACTTCTGGAATGCAATTGTTCAAGTTGATGGCTCCTCTTTCCAGGAAGCTTGGGGTCATTTCAGTTCATTGGGCGTTCTCTGAAGGACCAAACTGCTAAAAATTTCTCCAGACCTCCGGGAAAAGCATGTGTATATGACTCGATAACGAATTGGACCGGCACGTTTGCGAACTCGGCACCAGCACATGATGCTCCTTCAGTTTCAAGGACCATGAATTTTTTATCGTCTTTTTGTGCAAACTTCATGTTGGAAGTAGCAAATAGAAGACTGAGACTTCGAATATGTCTGCGCTCTGGTGGTGTGAATAACAACTTCGATGGGAATCACACGACTCTTAGTATAATTTGAATGTATCACTGTTCATCCTCAGCGCATGCAAGGAGGCGAATCGGCCGTCCAGGTGACAGGAACCGTCTGTCAGCTGCGTTCATGAGGGGTGCTGAGATGCAAATTTATTTTAGTTTTTGGAGTCGACTTAGTATCAGAGATGATTTTTGGTGTCGAGGAGAGTCAATGAGTTGGAGAAACAAACTTGCAGGAGTTGTTTTTTAAGTTTCTTAATTCTTCCAACCCTTGCACGCACTTGCAAGTGTGGCTTCTGACGGGCCACCGGGCTCCGACGCCTTGGCAGCACTGTCCATCAGCTCCCCAACCTTAGCCCTCATTACCCTCCCTTCTTCTCCTTCCATCACTAGCCTCACTGTCTGTGCTATCTCCTCTCGTCCAAACACCCGGTTCTCCCCTGACGCACACACTTTTACAGCAACACCAAGCTCCTCCGTTAACAGTACAGCGTTCATCCTCTGCTCCGCATAAAGTGGCCAGGCTATCATCGGCACCCCTTTGGCTATGCTTTCAATCGCCGAGTTCCAGCCACAGTGAGTGAGGAATGCTCCAGTGGACGGGTGGCCGATTACCGCCCCCTGGGCAATCCATGATGGCATTACTATGCCTACTCCTCGGGTCCTGTCGAGGAATCCTTCTGGTAGATATGTTCTCGGATCATCTTCATTGCTCCCAGCTTTAAAATAAGTACCTGCGCCAACCCACTACGGAATTTTAGGAAAAGGAAATGCTGATCTAAAAAGCTATATTAATGCACCAGGTCACCAGATCGGGTAGCATCGACAGGCCCCCTGACGACCCAGATGAACCGCTGTTGGCTCAGCTCAAGTCCCCACGCAATCTCTGTGATCTGCTCACAGGTCAACGTCCCTCCACTCCCCAAACTGACCAAAAGGACTGATCTCTCCGGTTGCTCGTCGAGCCACTTGAGACAGTCTCTGTCACTCTGCTTCAATGTCTCGGGTTCATTCTCCTTCATCACAGGTCCTATAGGAAAAATCTCCGGCACACGCATGTTCAGGTAAAACGAGTTCTCCCTTAATGCCTTGAATGGAACCGGTTCAAGGGCCTCCCATGAGTTCAGGAATATCCCTGCAGACAAGGTAAGCCTGTCGAGATGTTAAAGTAATCTGGAGAACTCCTCGATCTTCCTGTTCTTTGCTTGATCGAGCAAGTCTTCGGGAAGAATGGATCTGCAGCCAGGGACTTCGATCGGCTGGTTAAGTTCTGCGAACTCAATCGAGCGATCCACTTCCCGGTCGAGCGTGGGAAGGTACAGGCAGAAGGCCAGCATGGCAGCCGACGTCGTGAAGAATGTGTAGCTAGGGATCCCGAGCTCTCTGCAGACATCGTGGGCTTCGGTGCAAAAGATATCAATTATGAGAGCTTTCGGTCGGCCGAGGTCGACCAACGCTGATTTTAAGGACTTGACGCTTTCTTGTACGGTCAGGCACAAGCGGGTGACGAGGAGGGCATCTGGAGGCACGACAGCGGAGACGTCGACCGTAGGGAGACGGCGAACGTGGAGGTCCAGTGGCAGGGTAGGGGAGTCAAGGAGGTCGTCCTGCGCAGGGGAAGGCTCAGTCGTGGCGATGGCAAGGAAGGTCACGGAGAAGCCATGGTGGGCGACGAGGCACTTGGCGAGCTCAAGGAGTGGGGTGACGTGGCCGACACCAGGGCTCGAAATCATGGCAACGCAAGGCTTCGAGTGCTCGACAATCTCCATGCGAGAGGTGGGGGGATGCAGGGTGTTAGTTATGTTGCTTCGATGCGCGCGGGTGGGTGCAAAAGTTTGAATTGATGTGATGATACTTTATAGAACACACTTAGTGAATTATCATCAAGTTGCAAATCCCACTTCCATTAGCACCCGATTCCTGAATGTCCTTTTACCATCACCCCCGGTCCCAACCCAAGAATCGATATACGATTTATGCCTCTCAAATTGCCCCTCCTATTCTTCCCATAGTCATATCACATGGATCTAATGCCTTTCGAATGCTTATTTCAGAAGCATAAAAGCATCTACCTTAAATCATTACAGTGATTTCAGTCAATAAGGAGGTGGATGGAAGAAGGGAACCGAAGCGGGATGCTTTTGAAAATGGGGACAATTGGCATCCTTATCTTTATAAGGAGCTTTAGAAAAGAAAGAAGCCAATGGGCCTGGCAGGTATAATGGGCTTATAATTCATTACAGGCCTCTAAAACGACGGACAAAGCCCATCATGACAAACTTCTCTTATGTCCTAATCTTAACCAAATAATTGTTTACTCACACATACACACACACACATCATTCGATCATCATCATCAACACTAGCAATGCCCTTTTCCCGTGACATGTTCTTGGCTCCTCCGAACATTTATCAATGTCCCGACAGCAGGAGACAGACAAACTTTACTTGGGTGTGACTTGTAATAGAGACCCACTCAAAATTCAATGAATGACAAAAGAGAGAGAGAGAGAGAGAGCGAGGAGGGAAAAGAACAGCTCTCAGTAAAGAGAGCAGCTTTCTGTTAAGCACATGATGTTAGAGAACCCCACGACAAGACTTTCACGATTAAGGATTAGGACACAAAGACAATGTCATTGTCTGTCTAGAGATACAATTTGCTCGGTTTACAAACCCAAAATCCAATCCAAGCCACATCAATATCATCTATGCTTTTAGGACAACCACCAAATATGGGTGGGTCATGGAATTCGGATGCTTGTCTGAATTCCATCCCTCGGTTGGCATCACATACATACTCAGAGACCAAGTTCACGTCATTGACCCCAGTTGCTGTTGAAGTCCCAACAACCCCTAAACATTCTAATCAATCGCAACAATACCCAGCATGAACTTCAGTCTCCATCACCCTCCACCCCCACAGAAATATTCAATCAAATGAGGGAAAGTATTGCCTCAGACGATAGCGAATAAATCGACTGACTGTCAGTTTCGGTTCTTCCCATTGCTGCCTAGAGTTAGCTCCAGGTCGTCCAGACCGACCTCGTGGATCCTTTCTCCCTCCCATGGTTTAACCTGACCCTTCAAGAACTCAAATTCGGAGCCTCTTTCCTGCTCTTTGGCAGTCGCGTTTGGTGACATCTTCATCACTGTGGGCATCACCAGATTATAAGTGGGAGATGTTGGGATTGGAGGTGGTGCGAACCTCTGGAAGTTGATCCATGTCTCCGAATCAACCGTCGAGTTATCAGATTCCTCGCATTCCGGTATGGTCACCGGAGGGGACCGCTGGTTTCTGTTCGGACTGGCAGGTGCGGAGACGACATAGGTGGGGTAGTTTAATGAAGCTGCGGATTGCTTAGCAATCGATTCCCAAATGGGTATAGGCTTGGGATTATTTCTAGAAGTAGGGGAAGATAGGGGTGGCGTAATAGGAGCACTGTTGGAGATGCGAAGAGGAGGAAGGGACGAAGGGATGGCGCTCTGAAGAAAGGGGAGCAGGTTGTAAGCGGCATTGTTTTCATGCCGAGTCGGGCTAGGGAAGGAAGACGATGAAGGGCTGACCTGGTAGGATGGGATCGGGCTAGGAAAGGATGAGGAGAGCGGGCTAGGATTCTGGGAAGAGTAAGGAGTGCCCCTATAGGAGGTGCCGACAATGTCAACAGGTGGTGGCTTGGAACCCTGTAAGAAAACGCAAACATCTCCGATTAGCCAGTAAAGAAGCTCGAATATCTGACTAAAACACTGGTGTTAGCGGCATATATTTGGAAAACGCCAAGGCAAGTAGTCTGCAAACAGCAATCTGCAATCAAACGGGACAACACGGGCAAGCCATTCGAGCAGGATCCACTAATCAATTACCAAACCCAGCGATCAATCCAATCAACATATACAGTCATTCTAGCATTCCATGAAAATCAAAGTCAAACACCCAAGAAACACGCTGCACTTGACCCGGACTCCACTCCACCGAATCAGATCCAATAAAAAAAAAAAGAAAACAAAGCCAAAAAGAAATCACAGCGAAAAACGAAACCCAAATCAAGGCCGGACCTTGCGGTAAGTGGTGCCGTCGTCGTGAACGACCCAACCGGCCTCGGCGCAAAGGGCCTTGAGGACCTCGTTGTTGTCGCAGTGCTTGGGGAGGTTGTAGTTCCCCTGAGACCTAAGACCGGAGTAGATCTTGGCTGCGATGGCACGCCTGCGTCGCTCCCTACGACGGTTGTTCTCCCTCTCCCTCCAGGAAGGCTTCCTCCTGCAGGCGGCGGCAGCTGCAGCTGCAGCTGCAGCATCGGCAGCAGAGGAAGTAGCCCCGTCCGACGTCATCGAGGGACTCCCGGACGGATCAAACGGACCAAGGGAGGGAGAGTTTGGATGGTCAGAATTGGGAGTCGGTCAATCCCTGGGTCAAAAAGGATCACGAGCTTCCCTGTTTTTTTTTTTTTTAAGAAAATGGAGGAATCCTTTCTCTCACTCTCTCTCTTTGTCCGAGCTGGGCCTTTTAATTTTTTTGGTTAATTAAATTAGCAGATAATCTCAGCGAGTGATGATCCTCATTTTTCAATACGTGGATTCAACAATAATACAAAATAAAAGGAAAAACGCCGTTGCCGGGGATCGAACCCGGGTCTCTCGCGTGACAGGCGAGGATACTCACCACTATACTACAACGACTTCGTTGAAGGTTCTGCTAATCTTTTCTTTCTTGTTAAAAAATTACTCTTCAGGTAGATTACTAACCCCCCCTAGGCGGTTTGTAAAAAGCGGGATCTGTAGTTGCCACAGTTACATCGTTCATTTGGCTATGCATTTAACTGAAAAACCGACATTGAGCTGTCCTAAGTGGATGGATGGATACCTTGTCCCATTCCACATACATCTTCAAAAAGTAGCCCCACCAATGTTGATATGAGGCAATGGTGACACGGGGAAAGGTACAGACATAAGTAAACAGAGTGACGAAGCCTGCTGTATTGATGGAACTCGAGATGCAGCGGAAAGTGCGTTGTCCGTCCCACACAGAACGTGCTTGAAACATCAGCAGCAAAGTAAAGCCTAGCAATGCGAGAAGCACATTCTATCATCCATGTCAAAAAAAAAAAAAAGATTTTCAGTGTCACCAAAATATGCACATGCCTGAAGGGGTGAACTTAGTTTTTCAATCAGTGAAGCAAGGGAATAAGTCAGCTACCCGGACAACGGGTGTATTGTTTCATTTATTCTTTGTGAAAATATTTTGACTGCTGGAAATGGAGCGGTTCATTCCCCCAAGAAATCCATCCATGCCGCATTTCTCTAGCGAACAATTCGATGCATCGGGGCTCCTTGCATGGCATATACTGGCACAACAGATCTGATATGAAGATGTAAACCAGTCTCTGTCAATCTCCAAAGTTTAAAAAGAAAAATCAACTGGTTCAACTGCAATCACCTTCAACAGGGGGCTTCCTCGAGTAATCTCCAGGGACACTCATAATGACTGTTTTGTCTAGCTTATTCCCCAATTGTGATAAATATTCAAGGTCCTTTCCCTGAAAGGAAGTAAGAATTGACGGTTTAAGCACAATTTTGATAACCGTATATTAGCCAATAACAATTTCTAAGATAACAACACCAGACTGCACCTCGTTATCATAGTGTCCCAATAGAAGGTATTCATATGGTCTATGATGGAACAGATCCAGATTGCAAAGCAAGGAACCATCCGGTTTCACCTGCAGACCATTTTTTAAGAATTGGGGCATCCAGATGAAGCCTTAACAAGATGCATCTGAAGGTTGAGTTACCTTGAGCCAGTAGAGAGTTGCAATATGTTTCACTCCCCACGAAGGAAAAAGTTCTTTCTCCACAAAACGGTGAAACTTTTCCCTGTTGGTGAGCCACAAAGCCACAATAGCCCCTTCTCTGTGGGCGAGCTCATTGATAGGGAGTGATAAGAAGTAGCGATTGGGCAGTGTAGGGTATCTATGATCCCAAGACACGAGAAACATATTTAGAGATGAAAATATATCTAAGCAAGCACTTATTTCATAAGCAGACTTGTCACTAGAATCGAATATTACTGGGTTCCATACTGCCATAAGGGCTTTGTGAGGCCTATTACCTCAGTTTTTGGTGAGCACTTGCATTTTCCCAAGGCGGATCAATCACTATAAGGTGGAACCCAGGCTCAGCCACAGCTGCACTAATCAAATACTAAGGTTGAGTAATCAGAAAGATAAAGAAACTAGCGACACTGAATCAATTTAAAAAACCAACGCATAATATCAACTTCATTACAAGCAAAAGTACCTGGAATTAGGTTGTGAATCTGCAGCAAGTCTGACTTCCATTGCCGTCATGCAACAAGGAAAAATGCTAAATGCACATGTGTTCGGAAGCCAACGGGGATATTTAAGGTAAAAGAAGACGATACCATGTAGAAGCAACTATCACTAGGAAGTACATAACGGCAATTAAGGAATTCAGCCTCTGCATCATCACTTGTGTCATTACAAACCAAGTTGCTAAATGCATTGACTACTCTTTTTTCACCAACACGATTTCCACATTCACCTGAGAGAGAAAAGAAGATTTCTAAGACCAAATCAAGACTTTCATGTTTCTTCACATTGCATGTAGCATAAGATCATCCCCTGACTATCTTAACCCTAAGGCCAGAGGTACTTCATCTCAAAATCTTACTATGACACTCATGATTCATCTACTGTCTGCAACCCCAGTTTCTACAAATAAAAAGACTTGAACATCTAAACTGAAACAACTCCACAGACTAGTAAGTTATCTCGAAATGACCTCCATTTCCGACACGCTTCTCCTGCTGTGCAAAATTAATTGTCATCTCATAGAAAGGAGCCTGCCAAAGCAGTCCGAGCTCAACGAAAGAAACTTTCTCCTGGTCATCAGCCGAGTCAATCTCTCCGTTTCTCCTCAGACTCAACATACAACGACGCAGCTCACTTGCTCGGAGCAAAGCCTCGTGGGCCTTCGCCAGGAACGGCCTCGCTTCCTGCTCATGAAACCAAGAAACAGGAAGGAAGCCTCAAACCAAATCATCATCCAACAAACCCCCGGAAAGCGTTCAGCAATCCGACCAGCAGCACGTCAAAGTAGAGGTTCCTCGCCTGGTGACGTCGATCGGCTTCTCGTTCGCGTTCATTCAGAGCAACATCATTCTTCTTCTTCTTAGCCCTCCGACTCCGTTTCTTAGGGTTTTCCGTCGGAACAACTTCGGCGGCGTCCTGGGTGTCAGGCACGGAGGGGAAGGAACGACAGTAGTACGCGGAGGGGGAGAGCTTGAACCGTCGGTAAGAGCGGTTCAGAGAACGGACGGGATCGATGAACGCGGCGTTGGAATAGGGGAAGCGGTAGATGCCGGACTCGAGGAACACCGGCAGGTTGTTGGGGTCGTCGGAATCATCCATCCCCGGTGGAGTTTAGGTTTCCGGTGAGCAGCGTTCTCTCTCACCCACAATTAGAATTTGAATGTCCCGTTTTCTGCAAACATTTCGGAACATTCATATCGAGTTCGCTAGTCGTGACAAAATTTCCGGCAAAATATGAATATTTAGCCATCAAACTTTATATTTTGACATATTATTTAAAAAAATTTTAATTTACTTTTATTTTAATTTGACTTTTTAATTAACGTCTCTTTTGATTTTTGGTCTTATGTGTCTCTTTTGCTTTTAGGTCTTATGTGTCTTTTGGCCCGATAAAAAAAAGATAAAAAAATCATCATTAAATTATTTAGTTAATAAACCGTGTTTTCTAAATTTTATGATATACCTAAAATAGCCCCACCCTAATCCCCATCATATTCGCCACAAACACCGCCTTCACACAGAGTGATCAATAGACCAAATCCTAGTTCCTTCCCAAAAATCCCCCCTTCCCCGAGACAAAAGCAAGGAGCAAGACCCCGAAAATATGACCGACGCCCCGTCCGTCGCCTCCACTCCCCCTACGCCCCAGTCGGCGCCTATCCCGACCTCCAGCGCCCCTCCAAAGACAAAGGTCATGGACAGATTCCTTGGGCAACTTATCCCGAACCTGTTCGGCGACATAGGAGGGGAGTCAGCTGGAGGGGAGATGGCGGAGACAACAAGATCGAGATGGGGGAGGACACGACGGACTCCACCGCCTTTGCGAGGTAGGAGTCAAAGGCATGCGGCAAAGGGGACCCACCGAAGTCGGGGTCGCAGGTGTTGACTCTCCGGGGACTGACCATGCGGAGTTGCTCAGGGGTGGATGCAAAGAAGCAGACACGACGGCGGCAGTTCAGATCATCCTTACATGGCTGGGTGCGGTAGCGGTTAGGATGTACCCAGCACTCAAGACACTATGGGCTAACTCGCAGGAATTCCCTTCTTGATTTATTTCGTTGTTAGTGGTCCACGTAGGAAAAAAAAACTTTTTAGGTAGTAAAATTAAAATAAGACGAAATTAAAAATTTTTTGAACGATATGTTAACACGTAAAGTTTGGCTATTAATAGGACCAAATAACGATATTTTGCCAAAAGTTTATATTTTCTTTTCTAGAAGCTTTCATCTGGTACGAAATTATTTTATATTACGTATGAAATTATTTCATACCCTTTCGCATGTGTTTCGTATTATATGAAACTTTTTCGTATTAGGTATAAACTCTTTCGTATAATACTAAAAGGTACACAATAATTTCATACAAATATGAAATAATTTCATACAACATAAAAACGTTTTGTATCGCCGTTCGAAAACAGTATAAAAAAATTTCATGACAGACAGAAAGCTTTGGTGTGAGGAAGTTTTGCCACTTCCACGTGAGCCACCGGAGACAGCAAAGAAGGGAGAGGAGAGACTCGTCTTGGTTTCATAAATTAAAATTTACGTTTAAAACAATTCTTATAAGCGAGTTTCCCAATGTCAATTGTAAAATCAGGTGCGAGGGGATGGAGTTCATTTCTTAGATATTTGGATTCTGTCGTGATATGGGAATGTAAAATTTTACAATTAATAATTCGAATTTTAACTTTTTTTAAAAAATTATTTCTGAGTAAAATGAAAAAATAAAAACAAAATAAAAGAGTAATTTAAGAAGGTTTGTTCCACGTTCGAAAATTATTCGAGAGGTCAATTTTCAGACCATCGTTTGTAAAAAAACAATAGCTCAAACTAACGAGTCCGACTCTTAACTTTTCATGAGTATTCCAACCGTTTCCTATTTATTTACACCCGAAAAAATGATAAATAAAAAGGAATAAATTCTTAAACTCGACAATTGCCCTACGCCTCTACCCTCAACATTCCCCTTATTCATGGGACAACAAGACAAAGTACACGAAGCATCGAACTTCGATCAAAATTCGTGGCATGAATAAATTTTTATCAATTTTTAAGTCATGAGAGAGGGTGTCCCGGAATATCATATGTCCACCTAACTCTTCTAAAATCCAAAACAACTACCCCCCAACGCCAAAAAGTAACGACGATGTCAAATAAAGACAACACTCACACTCTTCTTTACCATCGATGACAAATTATCGACCGCAATCTCAATTAATCGACAGGAACAAAATCGACAGCAATCTTAATCGATCAAATAAAGAAAACACTCCCCCGTCCAAAAACTATTTCTGAGTAATTCGAATTTTTAACTTTTTTTAAAAAATTATTTCTGAGTAAAATGACAAAATAAAAACAAAATAAAAGAGTGTTCGAAAATTATCCGAGAGGTCAATTTTGTAAAAAAAAAAAAAAAAAAGCTCGAACTAACGAGTCAGACTCTTAACTTTTCATGAGTCGTCCAACCGTTTTCTATTTATTTACACCCGAAAAAATGATAAATAAAAATGAATAAATTCTTAAACTCCACAATTGCCCCCACAACATTCCCACTTATTCATGGGACAACAAGACAAAGTACACCAAGCAGTCCACCCTGCCACATCAAGACAAAATCCCATCAACACCCCAAAAAAGTAAGTGATTTTATTAATTTTTATCAATTTCTAAGTCATGAGAGATGATGTCCCGGAATCCCCCCCAGAAAAAACATACGACGATGTCAAATAAAGACAAGACTCACACTCTTCTTTACCATCCAGAACTACAAATTGTCGACAGCAATCTTAATCGATCAAATAAAGACAACACTCCCCGGTCCAAAACAGGTTTCGGGGAAACTTCCGGTTTCCGATTTTGAGTTGGGGTTGGATCGCCTCACGTATTTTATTTATTTTTTTAAGAAAAAAGGGGGATCAAGATGAGTCAAAAGAATTATGGACAAATAACTCCGACACGCTAAACAATTCTCCCCATAAAATCCCCCGTCCCCCAAATGGGAACTTTGAACAATCCCAAACCTGTTCCCATTCTTACTTTGTTCCATCCTCTTGTTACCGCCCACTTCCCGGATCTTATTACACCAACTCACTCTTGCTCCCTTCCATTCAATGCCCGGAATGGCCAACCCTTTCCTCAACAGGCCAGAAGATTTAAACGGTAGGTTTGATCATTCGGACACACCCACTGCACCACCCTTTTCTCAAGTTAAGAGTAATCGGATTGCTGCCTGCTTCCTTTTAATATGTCAGAGTATACGTGGTACCTCGTGCGTGCGGGTCAGATCGGGGATTCGGATGTTGGGTCCTGGAGGCAGGTAGGTGAGCCTCGCCAGATGCCGTTCCCGGACTGGGCCATAGTTTGCAGGAAAATCATCCGGGTGTTCCACAACAGGGACAATGAGGAGACGGAGTGGATGATGCTGCAGTACGAGATACCCACACCAAACGTAACAAAAAGCTCTTTTCAATCTCATTGATTCTGTTTGTTAAACAACAGTTTGGACTATTGTGTTAAATTATATAATATAAATTAAGCATTTATTTTTGTTGTGTTTGGGGTGGGATCATCTGAACAGGGGACGGTTTCACTCTGCAGAATTGGGAAAGGTCCCATGAATCATGATGCACAGGTTTTGTCCAAATCTCAGACGTCTTAATTTTTGTGGATAAAAGTCTCCTTCCACTTTGTGACGTTGAATTTTGGGAAACAGGTGGGTGGTGTTCTATACCCCTTCCAGGCTGCTGCTGCGGATGCTGCAGCAGAAAATCTGCCGGAATCCGAGATGTTCCTCGGGGGCGACTACATAGAATTGCTGGATCTCGACGTCCCTCTGTCACCTCGGAGCAACTAAGTCTAATACCCCTGGTCCGGCAGGGGCTTCTGCTTCTGCGGACATCAAAATATTAATGGGTTCAAGACACTTCACCCACCCTGCTTTTGCATAACTCCTCGTCACGTGAAGCAACTATCTGAATAATTAAATAAAGCATGAAATTTGAAACCAAATTTAGGGTTTAAAAGGACGTGCGATGCGTTGACTTTATCTCGTGCTTACGTCATCAAGACGACCCCCATATCATCAAAGAAAGACCCCAAGTTTAAACAATTTCTGAATTATTATTATTTTTATATAATTCAGTGATTTCTGAAAAATAATTTAAGACTCGACTAATAATGATATTCGAATATGAATAATAAGAGCCATACGTGAATACGTAGTAGACCCCAAGTTTGTCAAAAAAAAAAAGAAAATAAAATAATATAAGCGACCCTTATCGAGTTGAGATAGTTTGGAAGACGACGTTTTATCCGAGTTTGGTTTGTGTCCCCAAGTTTGTCGTTCGTTTAGCTGTTTGAGTTTAAAAAATGGTGGCGTAGCAGAAGATTAAGTCGATACAAGTAATATGATGTAATAAAATAAGTCGTTTTTGTTTTCGTCTCTCACGACGCAACACTCAAAAAATTGACCTACAAATCCACCTGCGGGACCAGCTATGAATATATATTCCCATCTCCTCAAAGATGACCTGTTCGAGTCCTCTTAGCCCTTCCTGGCTTCTTTGGAATTCGGCCTCCGCCATCATCTGACTAATCGATTCGCCTGAATACAAAATAAGCCTTCCTAAAACCAACTTCGGAAGCCTCCCCATCGTCTCTTTCCCAGACTTGAAAAAGATGAAGATGTTGGCTACATGTGTTTAGTTTTTTAGAAGGTTGAACCATCAGCTGAAAAGGGGTTTGGGGAAACATTTCCAGTTTCCTTCCAGGATTGGAATCCTAAGAATGAGGATGGATGGATTAAGATATAAGACATAAACCAAGTTTTTACCTAATAGCTTAAACTTTTCTGTTAAATGGTAAAGTTTCTATGGTATCAGGCCGTAGAACCTCCCATACGCAAAAAAAATATAGCGAGAGGCCAAATGAGTCCGCCTACCCTTGAACCAAGGGCCCAGAGCCTAGTCCGATTCGACTTGAGGAGACGCGTTAAGATATAAAATATAAACCAGCTTTTAAGTCAAATAGTAAGATTTCTACTACATGTACGTGCCTCTCAAGTTTGTAATGCTTACCTATCTCGTTATTCAAGTCCTTGTTTCTAACTAAGACTTTTTGAATTTTTTCCACCCAATCAGGTTATTGGCCCATGTCCCCTTTTGATAACAACGGGTGTCCGTGTGGCGTCAACCCCCGCCCCCTCCAGCCGATCTACATCTTCCACTGAGGCGAGGCTTCATGGAGTTGCTGGATCTCGACAACTCTCCATTGCCTCCTGCGAACTAGGAATACATACCCCGTCCGATAAAGGATGTTTGGAACCCGTCGTTACCAACAACGATCTCTCTATTCTATTCGATTGAATTTTTAAAATTTGTTGCCTTAAAAAAATATTTTATATACTAATGGACTAATGGGCAAATGTTGCCCCCGCCTTTTTACCGAGTCTCGCCCATTTACAACATTAATTTATATTTCTTCGTAAAGGACACGTGGACCATTATTGTCCGATATGCCAATTTAAAAAGAGGGGGCAATGTGTTGGCGCATTCCACCAACAACTCGTTTCGAATAGTTTAGACATGGTATCTCAATCGGGGGAATAGAATATGTGTGTACTTCTCTTTCGGAATCCAGACTATTGCTACAAAAAAACTAGAACAAATATTATCCTTTGTTGAAGATAATTGGAGGGTAGTTTATTGCTAATGTAGCGTTGTATCTAGATTGGTTTGGTGCCCTAGAAAAGAAAAAAAGAAAAAGCGACTCTGGTATTTAACCAAAAGAAAAGCGCGTTACTTTGCCCTAAAGACCAAACTGAAGACTGAAACATCCTCGGACCATCATCATCAGCTCATAAAACTTTTGTTTCCCTACCTTATTACTACTTACTACCTCCATCATTTCGAGCACGCAGGGGTTTTTCTATTTCTGTCCGGATGCCCCTTTTGTGTTGAGATGATACCAGTATTTTCGTCGTTGTTCTGGTTCATGACTGTACTCTGATTTCACTTGCCTGCCTCCACGGAGTCCCCTTCCTAGTAATGTTGGTTCCGTCGACTGAATGTTTGCCTTTTTATTAACTGTCCAGGACAGCTGCTCGTGGGCGGGAATCCCTTCTACCGTCGCAGCAATGGGACGGACCTTCAGCAGATGCCCTGTAACCTTCTATGCCGATACAAACCCCTTCCAGAGATGGCCTGAAGACTTGAGCGGTATGATCCCAACTAAACAAAAACTTTAACATCGTTGCCAGAAACTTTGACTGGATGGGAGACGCCTCATCCATCCCTATGCTTTCTTTTAATATGTCAGAGCATATATGGGACCTCCTGGGCTCGGAACATAACAGAGATAAGGAGGAGGAGGGATCCTGGAATCCGATAGGGGAACCTCGAAATGTAACTTTTATGGGATTGCCCTTGATTTGCAAGGAAACCATCAGTGTGTTCCACGAAGGGGACGATCAGGAGACAGATTGGGTGATGCTACGGTATAAGATTACGACAGACAAGGAAATTAACTAAATCGGAGCTGGAACGGACATCCCACTTCGGGTTCGATGGATCCTGATTCTTAGATTATCTAAAGGTGCTTTTTTTTTTGCTGGGGATCTTCCCTGCAGGAGACAGTTTCGATATGCAGAATCAAGAAAGGCCCAACAAGTTACGTGGTTTGTCCAAACATCGATGCCTTCTCGTCACTAATTCTAGGTCCTTTCCTTATATCCTGTTTCCTTGGTAACCGTCAAAACAGGACCCATATCCATTCCCTTTGGAGGACAGCCAACACCGTGAGCACAACTGCCCCTTCCTGGCTGCCGGAATGCAGTATGCATCCGGCATCTTCACCGGAGGTGACTTCCTGGAGTTGCTCGATTGACCATAATCTCCCGTGGCCTGTATTGACAAAAGTCCTGTAGAGGGCGGGTTACGTGTATCCAACCCAGTAGCATGTGCATTAGAATATTCCCTGGTTTTATAAAATTTGGGTTTCACATCATCTTACGGTGCATTTTTAGAATATGTAAAGGGACAAAAAGAGGGAAAGAAAAAGCATGAATGAATGGTCGTCGGGGGAATACCTCTTCTTTTTCTTTCTTTCTTCGTCCTCGACGTCATCCCATCCAAATGATATACATTTTATACCATGTCAAGTTGGACACTTTCTTTCCCTCCAAACCCGTGGACATGGTCACGATGTGTTTCTTACCATTTGTTTTTAATCAATTTTTTAAAAAAATTCGATTACATCCTTCTTTTCTCGCTTTGAATTTTGCTTCCATAGCCGCAGACTGACTTCTGCGGGGATGGAAGAGAGGAGGAATTCCTCTAACCTGTAGGATGTATCGAACGGGTTAGTCGGAGTGCACCATGTAGAGTTAGCCGTGCTGTGGAATTGGATCTTCCGGTAGAGGTGGAGGGAGAGAGCACTAACTGAATATTTTAAATTAATCTTGAAAAAAGTAAAAAATTACGGCTCCGAAAAACACGGCCGGGAATGGATAGGGTTGGGATCAGACGGCTTGGGTTTTGGAAGGAAAAAAAAAAAAGAAGCTATTTCCCACCTGCTTGTCAAAACGATGACGTCATCCGAAAGGATTACGATTGTGAAGACGTCATGTACGAAGTCGGAGACCAAGCTCACGTGTGTGAGATAATGATGAAGTTGGAAGGTTGTCATTAGAAAGAAATTGCTGCAATGGATGAGATTATGAAGTTTCTGGAATCTCACCATGTGGAATTGACGGATGTCCCAAATCTTAGTGCAGGAGGCTATGTCCAGGAAAGTCAAGAGTCACTGTCACTTTAAAAATGACCTCCCTGGCCGCCTCCCAAGTAATTTTATGTACGGCGACACCAAAGATAAGCGATAACCAGCTCCCCCACCAACCATATGCCAAAACCTATCAAGAATATTTTCTGTTGGACTGTCTCCAGCAGAATTAGAATGAGGACGGCCCATGCAGACCAGCCCATGCAGTCCCATGCAAACAATTATCGTAACACCGAAGGAAGGGAGGACCATTTAGTCATTGCACACTAGGTTGTTTAATAAAGCAACGCGGTGTATATGTAAAAGGGACTGACAATTCTGTTGGGAATGATTGGGGTTTTCTCTCGCTAACTGTTTCTTCCTCCTTTCTTCTTCTTCTTCCTGCCTTCTTCTTCTTCCTCCTCCCTTCATCTTCCCATAACCTACATTCTTCATGGTATCAGAGCCCGTAATAGCGTGAGCAACGGCTGAAAATGGAAGAACAGATGACTACACCTGCAGGCTCTGTAACGCACAGTGGTGGGAACTCGATGGGTTCATCTGGGTTTTCACATTCGCCGATTCCAGCCAGTGTTTTTGCGTCTCTAGTTAAACTGGATGAAGGTAATTTTCTACTCTGGAAGGGACAGGTGATGGCTGCGATTGTGGCTGCTGGCTTCGAGGATTTCATCTCAGGTGACAGCAGCCCACCAGCCCAGTTTCTTGACTCTGAAGGTCTCCTCCCGAACCCAGACTTCAAGCTCTGGCAAAGGATGGACAAGGGTGTGATGAGCCTGCTTTTCTCAGCGGTCACTCCGGAGATTCTCGGGCATATTGTGGGATGCCGAACTGCTAGCGAGGTCTGGCTTGTTTTGAAGAATCGTTTTGAGTCTGTTTCACCCTCGAGGATCATGAATCTGAAAGTACAGATGCAGCAATTACGGAAAGAGGGTAAAACGATGCAACAGTACCTGAATAATCTGAAGAGCATTGCTGAGCAACTGATGGCGGTAGGTGAACCAGTGAGTTCACGCAACTATCTGTGGTGCATGCTAGAAGGGTTGCCAGGAGAATATGATGCAATAGTGACGTCTATCTACAGTCGCTCAGAACAATCTACAGTGGAGGAGGCTCAGAATCTGATGCTGGAGATGGAGTTGGGAGTCGATTTGCGGGGAAGAGTGTAACTGATGAGTGGCAGAACGGAGAGAAAGGTGTTGCTTCTGTTTCTGGAGGCGGAGCTATTGTTTCTGGAACTGAAGATGGAGCTGGAATAGAGGGAGTCGATTTGCGGGGAAGTGTTGGACTGGTCTCCAGCAGAATTAGAACGAGGACGGCCCATGCAGACCAGCCCATGCAGTCCCATGCAAACAATTATCGAAACACCGAAGGAAGGGAGGACCATTTAGTCATTGCACACTAGTTTATTTAATAAAGCAACGCGGTGTATATGTAAAGGGGTCTGACAATTCTGTTGAGGTGATTCGGGGTTTTTCCTCGCTAACTGTTTTCTCCTGCTCCTTCTTCTTCTTCCTCCTATCTTCTTCTTCTTCCTCCTTTCTTCTTCTTCTTCCTTCTTTCGTCTTCCCATAGCCTACATTCTTCATAAATCAACTCAACCTCCTCACAGCACCAATCATCCTCCGGTCATTTGGATTTTCTACTATCCCCTTCTTCCTACTCATATTCGGATTTTCCATTGCTTTGTCCGATCCTCCGCTAGCCGCACTATTCAACTCCCCCATCGTTTCTTTCCGTGGCTTTGCATCCAACAGGGTTGCTGCTTCTTCTGATTCTTCAATTCCCCCCTCCCCCCCGGAGTAGACATGTTCCCCGATGGCGACGACGACTTCCTGGAGTTGCGAGATCTTGATGCCCCTCTGTTCCCTCCCAATCCGCCTGAACACCCCTTCCCAGCGCCTGAGAAACCGCGGGAATCAGACAGAGGCGACTTCCTGGAGTTGCTAGATCTCGTCGCCCCTCTGTTCCCTCAGGAGAATTAGGGATCACCGAGTCATTAATCCTGTGCGACGTGAACTTCTGGTAATACTCATTTATGTGGGGCGCACGACAGGACTCCTACAAATCCAACAGCAGACTCGTAATAATAATATGGTGAAAAAAGAGGAACAAACCAGATCACCATTTTCTTTCTTTTTCAACCTAAAAACCCAATATAACATTAAAATTTTGCCCAACGGAATCTTTGTCCGCAAGATTTGACTGTAGGCCTAAATTCCCCGAACGTACGACTTTTCCCTTTTTATTTTATTTAGTTTCTCCCACCGGGCGAACTATATAAAAAAATATAAACACTCTAAAGGTGTGTTCCCCCACGAAGGGAACGAAAATGAGACCGATCGGTAGATCCTACAGTATTACATGACCACTTGAACTCGGCTTAATAAACATTTACTTGCTCCTCGGTTTTCATTTCGACTTTGTTTTGCCGGGCATCTCTGCAAGGTGGGGATGTCCTTTTCATTCGTGAGATATCAGATTCTGTCAAACAGCTTGGTGGTTCCAATCCCTTCTCGGTGTCCGTGCTGTTTTACAATATGTTTGAAAATATTTAAAAGCCAAAAACAGAGGTCTCAGGCGAACGAATATCGATCCTGTTCTTCGTGACGGACAAGTGTTGCTCCTTGAACAAAGGAGGTCTTTTGGTCCTCTAGTCATATTCGTCGCAGGCCTTCTTAACGAACGAGTTTATTCCAACCTCACTTGGGCTTAACGGGCCTACGAACAAAGCTGCCGCCTTGTTCTAATCTAACAGCTTATAAATAGATAGATCTCCACACTCCTCAGCTGATAAGGGCCTGTCCCATATACAGGGGGAGCTTGAGCCTTTCCCCAACACAACCACAATCAGCCCCCTCTGTTTCCTTGCCAATCTGCCCAAATTCAACAACTACCCCTTCCCACCACCTGAAAATCCGCCCGAATTAGACATCTTGGAGTTGCTGGATCTCGACGCCCTTCTGTTCCCCCCCCCCCCCCCCTGAGATTAGGAATTGCAAGGTCGGCACCCCTGTCCGACGCAAACTTGTGGTTCTAGGCTTTTCTTGGGGGTCCGTCCCCATATGTAAATTGCAATAGCTTAACCTAAACACAGGCAATGGCGGGCGGATGATCTTGTAATATTTAAATAACGAACACGAGAGGATGTTTATCAAATATTCCCGATGTTGTTTTGGTCGTGATCTTAGATTTGATTGTCTGGCTTTCCAAGTTTTGGTCTATGCCGATGCTCTCATCTCTAGGAATGGAAGCTTTTTGAGTATAGTTTTTATCATTTTGACTAACTGGATCCCCACCGCCGGCCACACACATGAACCCCAACCATCCAACCATCTTCCTCTTCTCCTCACCCCCTCCCCTTGCTAAGGAAACTCCAGCCTTTACACCATTCCCGGACTCTTTGATTTTGGGGATGAATTTGTGCGATCTCCATTTTTTTTATGTAATTGGACTTTGGTAATTCCCGATGTTGGTGCTCCGGTCCGATGCGAGTTCTTGGAAGCCTAAAGGGGGGAGCAAAGAATACCAAACCATGACATGACACCTTTTCTTTTTTCGTTTGGGATTGGGAGTAGAACCAACAACATTTACTACCAGTTGACAGGGGCAGAGAAAACCACAAATGTTTGAGTTGCGAGATCTCGACGCCACTATCCTCCAACGGTGACTTCTTGGAGTTGTTAGATCTCAACAACGCTGCTCTGTTTCCTCTGGTGAATTAGGGGATCACAAACTCGGCAACCCTGTCCGACGCAAACTTCTAGTTCTAGGCTTTGCTGTGGGGGGTGTGGATCTTGTAATAGTTTTACCATAAACATAGGAGGCGGGGCGTGGCGGATGGTCTTGTAACATTTGAATAACATCCGTTTGGATGGAAACGAGTTAGGGGGAAGTTGTCCATAAACAGTCTTCACGAGTCTACCGATTCCCCATCATAGAGGAACGGGCCTGGCCATTCAAAATCATACTTAGCAAAAAAAGCCCCAATTAGAATCTTTGGCGATAAAAGATTTACAATCTTAAACTTAGGTATCCACTTCACTTTGCAACCAAAAAAAAAGAAAACAATCAAATAAAGTAAATTTCGGTTAATGATGACTAGAGAGAGAGAGAGAGAGAGATAGAGAGAAGCAAGACAACAGAGGGTAAAAGAAAAGGAAGCTTTCCGAGATGAGACACACAAAAAATCATAAAAGCCAAAAAGAGAAAAAAAAAACTGAATATTTTCTGATCAAAGATTCAGATTCAGACCATCGTTTCCTTTTTGTTGAACTTTTCTTTTCTTCTCCCTTTTATCGTCTATCTCCTTCCTCAATCCCGAAACTGCCTCCGAAGAAACCCAAAGCCAGAGCATATAGAAATCGCAAGCATATTTATAAATAATAAACTATATATTTATTATTCAATTTCGGGACTTGGTTATTAGTTATAATGGATTGGATTGGATTGGATCGGGTACTCATTGTTCTGTTTTATGAAATCTCTAGGTTCTGACAAACGAATCGAAGTGAAGTTACATAGGAACGATCTCTGCGTGATTGAAGCCCCAACCGGGAATGATGACGACGATGACGACGACGACGACGACGACCTGGGATCTGAAAACGGCCAACGGAATGGTTGTGATTACAACCAAATGAAATGATGATCCATGGACATCCCAGAAAACCCTTTCGTTTTCCAATGCATTCATTAATTCTGGCCAAATGCTTAGACTCAAAGAAATATCTCCCCCAAAACCAGAAACAAACGAAAAAACAATGGGAAATAAGATTATTAATCCCTCTCTGTGTTTTTGTTTTTGTTGGGTTAAAAGGGAAGGAAAACGGGGGAGAGGAGGAAGGAAAGAGTATTCGACAGAAAGGTGTGAAATTTGCTTTCTTTCCTTTTCTTAGTGCCGGGATCCCAAAAAAAAAAAAAAGATGTAATTATTGCAAATGCAAAAGCAAAAGCAAAAGCAAAAGCGCTAATAATAATAATGAAACTGTTTTTCTGTTTCTAATAGTCGCTGACCACGAGGTATTCTTTTGGGACAGTTTCATATCGGGTTGGCCTGATTGAGGCCTCTGTCTTCTTTCTTCACGTCTTCTTCTGGGTTTTATGGGAGAGACTGGGGTGTGCCGGTTGGAATCAGGAGGTTGGGGTGTTGTGCTACTTTGATGAATATGCTACTTGCCTTTCTGCTTCCGAGGCCTGCATTCTTCATGGGCATGTGAAGTTGAGGAAAAAAAAAAGAGGATAATCGATTGATTCTGTAACTTGGCAGTTTTGGTGGTGATCCTGTCGCCCATATATAAAACATTTGGAGCATTTGATCGGATCTGAAGCTGTTGATGGCACCTGGCAGGAGGGGCGGTATCAAGTTTAGCAAGCTCTACAGCTTTGTACGTGGAACGCAGATGAACAGAGGAAGTTGGGGGTCCGGGATTCTCTCGGGTGGTTTACTGCAAGGAGCCAGAAGGTTTCGAGGCCAGGATGTACAATTACCCAAACAACTACGTCCGCATTACTAAGTACACGCTAGTGACGTTCATGCCAAAATCACTTTTTGAGCAGTTCAGAAGGGTGGCCAACTTCTTCTTCCTCATTAAGGGTACCCTGGCTTGGACAAAATTCGCACCTTATACTGCTGTCAGTGCTGCAATACCACATATTGTCGTGATCAGTGCAGCCATAATCAAAGAGGGCATTGAAGACTGGCGGCGTTATCAGCAGGTACTCTTAAGCGTTTTATTTCAAAATGTTGGAAAGCTTGATGAACCATTGTGCTCTAGGGGATTTGGCTGTATGTCATAACCCAATTTTATCTACAAATATCAAAAAAAAAAAAACTAAAAAATTAAAAATCTTAAAAAAACACTAAAAAAATTACAAATTTTTCGAAAATCAATAAAAATAATAGAAAATCATCAAAGATCAACAAAAATCTACAAAATCGAGAAAAATCATAAAAAGGGATTTGATAAAAATAATAAATAGCTATACCGGGAGGACAAAAAAGAAAGACAGAGAGACACACGGAGAAGAAAAGAACGCTTGAAGTAAAATCGAGATTTCGTCGTCGTCAAAGGTAATGCTTTCTTCTCGATTTTCTCGGTAGAAATTGCGTCAGGTCATATCCCAGCCGGCCGAGCTCCCGTCATCCATCGACACGGCCACCAACTCGTCTCTCCTGGAAAGTAGACGTTCGACCCCTCCGTCCGCGACTTATGCTATGCGACGATCCGGTAAATTCTTTCCTTTACTTCCGTATGATTACGCGAATTTCTCTACTTTGATTCTTTCTACATTTTTTTTATTTTTTGCTACCAGCAAACGGTGGCGTCCGCGACACAACAACAAAGAAAAACTAACCTGGTCAAGGCGGGATGATTGGTTCTGAAAAATCCTCCGAAGCACTTATTTCATGCAAGATAATATAATCGGTGGGGTGATTGGTTCTGGGAATGCCAAAACCCATCCCGTTGCCCATGCCAAAACCCGTACCAGGAAGACCGAAGCCAGGATAACCGAATCCAGGAAATCCAAACAAAGTAGGATGGGTAGATGATTTGGTGATGTACGCGGACGACAGGGGGGTAGAGGCTGGAATCAGAGTGCGAAGAAGAACTTTGCCATACTGGAAGCCACCAAACATGCAGAGCAGGCTGTGCCATGGGGAAGCGGACGATGGAGACATAGTGAGAGAATCCTTGCGTGTGGTCTCAGTTTCATAAGGCAAAGGGCGAGCGGCTGAGCTCGTAAGGATGCAGGACATGAGGACAGTGAGGAAGAGAGCGAAACCAAACGCAGGGAAGTAGCCATTGATCTAGGAGTCGGAGGGGTCTCTCCTCAGGGCTGATGATGCAGTGGAACGGATTGGATTGTAAATTGAGGAGCTTATATAGCGGCTGGTCAAGAAGGACAAACAAGGATTCGTGTGTTTCTCCTTGTTCGCTAGCATAATTACAAGGCATGAATAGCCATACCCAACAAGAGAACATAAAAGTTGACATTCCTGGCTGAGGTGAAACATGGAATAATTAGATAAGCATTTCTTTCGAGTTCATGATAAACAAGCAGTCCAACCCGGTCTAATCTCTTGAACTGATCCAACCCAGAGGATCTCCATCCTGGTTCCACGGATCCCATCATGTACTCAAGCCTCTGAGTCGCCTGTAGGAGCTCGTAATCTCTTACAGGCCACTATTCCGATGGAATCACCCATCCCTGCCTGACACACAAACTTACGTGGCGGAACGAGCCGCGCTTCCCCTCGTAGAGATGGTCCATGACGGGAATGGATTGACTCGTCGGTTGGCATTTAGAGCATTGGCGAGGATATCCTCCTACCATCCAAACAGTAAGGTCCTTGTTGAGGCGTGGATCCTGCAGATTATGATAGAGGAGATGTTCAATCACCAGATCCGTGACGAGGCTCTGGACTCAAAGGTGGAAGCGGCGTCAATAATCACGAACATCATTGATTCGGGGATTGATCTTAATACACTACAGAGCTACACAGCGAGCCTCACTTCGATGCTCACCCTTCGGAACATCAAGACGAGAGTCACAATGATCGCGTCACTAAGGGAAAGCGGAGACATCCTTGGCTGCGATCCCAACACCTTCGAGCTACAACGACCACATCCAAAATAAGAGCATCGCCGCTCTGTTTCTCGAGGATCCATATGAGAAAGCATTCTTCACGGACCACGGCCAGGGCGATCCTGGAGCTCTTGGAGAGCGGGAAACTCTCTCGTCTGCAGGGCAACCAGTTTGCCTCCGGGTGCCCGACAACGACATGGCCGAGATGTACTTGACCGAAAAATTTCTTGCTCGGTCATTGGAAACAACTTCACTCAGACCATGACTCTGCTGACGTACCAGAAGAAGACATCGAAAGGCTTGAAGATCCAAGCCTCAGTGAGGGTTTTGATTTCGACATGTTGACCTCCTCGAAGCCAAATGGTGGACCAATGATGAACTATAATTCCTTTGGATCTGGCCAGCCGTTTTACCCCAACAACCAGACTGTGCACACTCTTTAGGAGAAACAGCGGCAGCGGCACCAGCGGCACCCGCGGCAGCAGCAGCCAAATCACAGAGAAACTAGCTTTGGAGACGGTGGTTTTCATCGTTGTGTCCAAAGATGGGCAAGGGGTGATACCATTGAGGAATTCTTAGCCAAGAAACCCAGGATCAAAGGGGAAACACGACAAGCCCAAGCCTTGGGACGAGGACACCAGTATTAATCATTGGAAGATCGGCAGGTTCGACCCCTTTTGGAACGAAACCAGCCTGCTCGAGGTCAGCTCCTTCTCCACCCTCTTCCCCAAGTACAAGGAGAAATACTTGCAGGAGGCTTGGCCTTCGGTTAAATCCACTCTCAGTAAATGTGAGGTGGCTTGCGAACTCAACCTCGTTGATGGCTCTATGACTGTTTCGACCACCAGAAAGATCAAGGATCTGAAGTCGGGAGGTTCCCTATTTCATTGGGAATCAGTCCTGTGATATTGTTGCTGCTAAGATAAACCTCTTGCAGCCCTTTGAATTCGTCCAAAGAAACGAGAAGTTTACCGGAAATGAAGCTGTGATTGGCCGCCAATGACCGAAGCTGAAACTGTGTTTTTTTTCTTGTTCTTGTTTGAACCTCGGGAATCGACCCGGATATGATGTTGTGCTGAACAACGAGGAAAATGAACGATGGGGAGCTGATCACGCCAAACGGAACTGAAACAGAAATCGAGTTGAAACTGACATTGAGTCTGTACAGCTTGGTGCAGTTTGCTAGCGACTCTGGAATCGATCTGGTCAATGAATTGTTGCTGATATCGAGCGTCTGGAGCAGAGGACAGTCTCCGAGAGAAGGAGGGATAGAGCCGGCGAACCTGTTGTTGAACAACTGAACTCCTCTAAGGTTGGGAAGGAATCCCAACGCAGAAGGTATTGGCCCTCCGATCACGTTGTCGTGAAGGCTGAGCTTCCTCAGAGCCTGGAACTGCTCGATCTTCTCGGTCAACGTCCCTCCAAGATTCTTCCACGGCAACTGCAGAACGATGACCTGTCCCTGGGCGCACTTGATCCCATCCCCCGGAACACGCTCCGAAATCCGTCAACCAGTGCTCTCCTGACAATGCGGCAGCTCTCCACAGCCCTCCGTCGGCGTTGCTTCATGCTGGGATGCTCGCGGCTGAGGTGTTGGGGAAGACAGGCTTGCAAGCGTGGGAATCCATCCCGATCATGCCGAAATCAAAGTCGTCGACGAGTTTCGGCCACCTCCATTTCTCCTCTGCATCAATCGGACCTAGTCTTGAGAAGTAAGGTTTCTTCCTATTTCGACTTTTCAATCTCCTATTTTGATTTATTTCTATCTCTTCTGATGATAGCAATTTTGCCCGTGAGTTTGTGTTTTATTGTTTTCATTATAAGTTGGGAATGGTTTCCTTTTACTACAAATTCCTCCGTTACGTGGATTGAAGATTTATGCCGTGGTTAGCAACTTTCTTTTTGAAGGCAAAATTTGTTATATTTCCTAGTAAATCCTCGTTATCTTTTTATACGAAAATTTCTACATTATTTGACAGGATTTTTATTATTCGTCACACTAATGTTTTTGCCTTTTATCATTTTAAGTCTTTTTCTCTGTTAACTAGTCAAAATTATGTTGGACTTGTTATACTGAAAATCATAACGGCATTCTTCTATTTCTAGTTCTCTGCGCGTTTCATCATTTTAAAATCACTTTGAAATGAAAAAATTGTTTAGTGCGCATTCGAAACTTGATTATTTCTTCTCGAACGGATTACTTCGTTTATTCGATATTTATGCAGGTATCTTGGGGGCGTGCCTTGCGGGCAACCAAGGCACGCACCCCATTCGACGCGTTCCAGATAACGAAGTATTCGAGGGATTATTTAGATTCTCGAAGATCAAGACCCTCTAAAGACGGCTTCGCACTCACCAACGTTACGGCATCAGCGGCTCGCCAGGTTTACCATAAACCTATTTTTAAAACGGCACCGTGAGGTACAAACGCTAACGGGGGCGTTCTATATAGAGCGAGCAATGGTACAACACCCGGTTCTCCATGGAATTTATTTTTTGGGTTAGAAACTGTTAAGGGCATTAATAAATCTATGATTGTTTGTATTTTTGCCCCAAAATCAACTTTCGTGAAATTTTCTTCTAAAAATGTTTCACGTAGACATTTTAAGCATTAATGAGCTCGAGATCATTTTTTTTATATGTCAAACAATGTCTTCTTCTAAAATTGAGCTCAAATAAATCGGACAACGAAAACACACGATAAAAGCCTCCCTTTTCTTTGTGATGCATGCGATTAAGTAATCCCTAATTCCCGAACCTTAACGAATCTCTATAGTTTTTCTAACTTGAACTTAAAATAAGTTAGTGACGACTCCGACACATTTTCAAAATTCGAAGCCTTATCGTTAAGGGAGGATATTCATTTTAAATGGAACCGGAAACGGGACCCACCCGCGACACTGTACTACGTGCATTCTTAGGGAGTTGTGTCAAGCGCAATAAGCCAGGTTGTATTCTGTTGGTTGGTTCTTTGGCCCATCCTTTTATTAACCTAAAAAAGAAGTCATGACTATATATATAACCAGGATATTGAGATTTTTTATGACATGCCCTTGCCAATTAATTTCCTACCATAGGTAATTTTTTAATTGTGCTTTGCAAATTGCGTGTCAGGATGTTAAAATCAACAATAGGATGGTCAAAGTTCACGTAGGAAATGGAAATTTTAAGTCTACTGAATGGGGAGACTAACTGGATGATGCTACAGTATAACTGTAACAGCTACAAATAGGGGTGAGCAGGTTCCGGGTGGGTAGGTTCCGGACGTGGAACCTGGAACCTACCCTGTAATGGCCGGTTCCTTAATTTTAGAACCTAGAACCTACCCAGTAGTTTAAAGAACCACCCAGGAACCAATCTACCGGTTCCGGTTCCGGTTCCAGTACCGGTTCCGGTTCCAGTGCCTTCTATTAGAACTTTCAATTAGCATACCAAAGTAGCAGAGAATACAGAGATTCATCCCAATTATGTACCAATATGCCAAGTATCTACTAGCCAAACCAAAAGTCCTAAAAACATGCTAGATATCCACAAACCAAATCAATTGTCCCAAAATGAAGACCAACTCGACAAGTTCGCATAACAAAAATGAGCTACGAACAATCCGACAACGCCTCCAAAGCTCAATCCCGATCAACGTCTCCAAAGCTCAAAGCCTTCAAACATTCGTAATATCTGAATTAATTTCGGCAAAATCTGCATAAACAAGTCATGTAAACAAAACGCGAGCGAGTGATACACAAAAACATCATGACTCAAATTGAAATAATTAAGATACCTTGTTCATATCTTTCAGCATTTTCCAGGTTCTCCTCTATATTAATAGGAGATAAAGGGGATCTTAGCCAATCTTGAACGCATATTAATACCTCAACAACTTTTAGAGTTAGTGAACTACGGTAGCAATCCAACACACGGCCCAACGTACTAAAAGCAGATTCAGAAGCAACCGTTGATACGGGGATAGCTAAAATATCCCTCGCAATGCAAGGCAAAATGGAATACTTTGTGGCATTACTTTTCCACCAACCTAAAACATCAAACTCAGCCTTACACTCTTCACATTTGTCTTCCAAGTATCGCTCCAATTCAAATTTACCTCCTACATTCAACTCTTCCTCCATGTATCTCATTAGCCATCTTGAAGATTCTCATACATCTCACAACTATCATCCAAAGCAGAACCACTACTTGATCCAATATGCTCCACAACTTTATTACAAGAAAGCACATCATTTTTAAGCATATCTGTGGTAGAAGAATGCTCATAATACTCAAATAACCGTTGTAAAACAAAGTTCAGCCTTTCAACTATCAAGTTAATCACTTCCGAATCATTATGATACACTTTCTTGCAGCAAAACTTGACAAAATTCAACTTGTAGCATGGATCCAATACAACAGTAATTAAGACCATCATATTACAATTCTCCATACTGCCAAAGTACTTGTCAAACTTTTCCCTCATCTTGCGTGACATAATTTGAAGTTGAACAGATGATCCAGAGCACCAACGCCTCAAATTACATCAAAATCAAAATCCAAACCCCACAGAATCACCCCCTGACCGGCTATGTTCAGAAAAAAAAGAACTTTTAAGAAAGTATTCTCATCACCCATGGCTCAATCAACCTAACCCATCCCTAAAATCCTCCAAAAAATCATAACCCAGAAAGAATTGTAAATAAAAATTGACAAGGCAAGGCGGGGAAGAAGGGAAAAAGCATATTAGGAGCTGACTTACCGTAAGAAACCGTAACCCCTGGAACCATTTGATGAAGACGTTGTGAAGAGGGGGGAGAGACTGGGAATAGAAAGGTTAGGAACCGAGAAAATTGTTTGGGGTAGGGTAAAGTTTAATTTAGGTTATTGGGTTGGGTAAAATTTAGGGTAGGTTATTGGATTGGGTAAAATTTAGGGTAGGATATTGGGTTGGGTAATATTTAGATTAGGTTCCAGGTTCTCCGAGTTGGTTCCGGGGGAAGAACCTGGAACCGTACTTGGTACCGCCGGTTTTGTGAAATTTAGAACCTAGAACCTACCCGATCTATTCGAGAACCTGTACTGACACCGACTCTGTAGTGCCGGTTCCGACAGGTTCCGGTTTTACCCGGAACCTATGCTCGCCCCTAGCTACAAACATGTCGACAATCGCGGTTATTTTCAGTTTGGACTTAATTGAACTCTGTTTTGGCTGGGCGGTGGATGTTTTCATTATGAGGATCTCAAAAGACTCTCAAAAGACCCTACGAATCGCCTTGAACGGGTTTGTCCTAATACCAACCGATGTCTTTTTGTTATTCAAAGTCCTTTTTGAAACTATGATCCAAACTAAACCAAATTAAACAATGCAACAAGCATTTGCGTGGAAAATTTGATTCTACGGCTTGGACCTAGAGGCTAAAGTGAGTCACTAATCTACTTGATTCTATCTTATACTCAGTACTTCGCCTGCTCGGATCATATTGTAAGGATGCGAGATAACTATCGCGCCACACAGACAACTGCCCCTCGCCGGAAATCATCCCCGATCCAACATCTTATCAATGGGCATTCTCAGAGGAACTCAATTTCCTATCGTGAATTCAGAAAAAAAAACAAAGTTGATGAAGCCGTTCCACAGGTACTTTTGCAGGAACGACAACTCAGTTATATGCTTTTGCTGCCATTACAAGAAGCCCCCTGTATCGATCGGGTACCTTTCGGGCGATAACATAAACGGAGGCTACAGACAATGCGTGGCTGGTGTACTAGTAATATGTGTCGGATAGTCGGATGACAAAGTCCCGTAGATCTATGACTATGGAACCTTCGGTAGTTGTGCATGATTACCCGTCTCCAAAGCTAGTGTTAACCAATCTGTCTTGAACCGGGGTCGCTTGAAAATCATATTCAGTAAAGCTTTGGTGATCAAAATGCAATCACCACTAATATCTACAAATAAAAGCAGACTCAGAACATTTAAACTGAAACAACTCCACATCCTAGTTAAGTTAGCTTGGAACCACCTCCATTTCCAACAAAGACTTCTATGGCAACGCAAAACTCATTGTCATGGAAAATGAAGGTGCCTGCCAAGGCCGTCAGAGATCTTCAAATTAGACTTCCACATCGTCATCAGCCGAGTCAACCTCGCTGCTTTTCCTCAAACTCAACATGGCTCAGCCCGCTCATAACAAGGCCTCATTGGCCTTCATCAGCAATGGCCTCGCTTCCTGCTCAAGAAAGCAGGACACAAACCAACCTTCAAATCATGTCATCATCCAACATACTTCCACAAAACGGTCTGTGAACACTAAAATTTCGCGGGGAAATATCAGCGTACAAATTGTCGTATGAAAATATATAGCGGGTTCTGTCTCTAGTCACGGATGAAACACGTGATTCCTCTGATTCGATTTTCGAAGAATAACGGTTGATGGGTGATGATCTTGGAGCTCTGGCTGAATTTCGGCAGAACTTCAGGATGAAATATTGAAGAAGTCGTCGGGGCCTATGGGCGTGATCCGGCAGAGCTTCAGTAGCTTGATGAAGTCGTCGGGGCCTTTGGGCGTGATCCGGCAGAACCTCAGGGCGCGTTGTAGAAGAACATCGGGCGATGGACGTCGGCAGAGCTTCGACGAGCAGGGAGCGGCGAGAGTCTTCGAGAGCCAAGAGTCTTCTCTCCACCAATGGGTATTGTCTGTTGTCCTCTTCTTTTTTTTTGAATGAGGAGGCCCCCTATTTATAGTGCTCCAGGGTCGATCTAAATTAGGAAGCCGGTCATATCATAATTGGTAACTTCCCATGGACCGGGCTATGGGCCGGGCCTGAATTTGGGCTTAGTTTAGCCCCAAAATGCTTAAATTTGGATTGGGCTTGTGCCTTTAACTTATAGCCCAATATGTATCTCTTTAGGCTTGAAATTATGACCCATTTTAATTTCTTTATGGGTTGGGTTTATAGCCCATTTATAAACCATAAAATTGGTTAACATTCATTATGCCTTATTATTATAGTCGACAAAAAATTTGATGTCTACAAATGCCCCCACTTTAATTCGTTTCTCGTGTATAATTTGTAATACGAAGAGAATTGAATTAAAGTATAATATATCTTATAGAGTTTGAAGCCTTCCCATCGCTAACAGGCAACTGATGAGGATCCGCATTATCTTTTCCAAGATTTCCGATCCATCAATGCGTGAGTACATATGGAATCGCCAATTATATCTGCCTGACCGGAACTAGCATGAACCAAAGGTGAATAAGCAACGATAGGACTCCTCACAACGTGACCTTCGTCCGACCATACGAACGACGAGGACAGGACTTCCCCTTGCTTAGGGGGGGCACCCTGGATACGGAGACCGAGTAATTAATCTTTTTTTTTTGATGATATGAAGTGAAGGGTCTCAGAAAACACAACGACTTTAACCCCAAGATGAGCAAAGATGGTAGCATTGTAAGTCGAGTGCGACGGTCTTACATTCAAGACTGTCCTTGTGACATTGATGGAGAAGGGTCGAGAGACATTGGCGTCCAGCATTACCGAGGGGTAGTTTATATCCCTAGCATTTAGTCTAGGGGGTTTACTGCAGTTGACATTCTTCTTTGTGATGGCGGCCGCATTGATACCCAACGCGTATAGCAATTTCACATAGTCGTCTGCGATTTCGTACACCAACCCGGGCGCTATTTCTTTTGTGGATTCTACACGTCATGAGCCATAGCCAAACAGATTGCTTCCATTTTGATGAGGCGACCAAACGGTGGTCATGATGGCCGATTTAATAATGGATGGGGACCAAGTAGAATGGAATGATTTCACGTATGCCACGACACCGGCAACATGAGGGCACAACATGGATGTACCAGACAAGACTTTGCAAGAAACCCTTCTCTTATTATTTTCTGCATTGGATGGGGGAGCCCGCGGTGAGAAAGCGGCCAATATGTCGACTCCGGGAGCGGTCACATTCGGCTTCAGGAAGTTGTTATAATTTTATTGACATAAGCCCCCATACAAAGGAATTCAATTGCACAGTAGCAACTTCTCCTTTTTTTTTTATAATGTTTTCGCAGAACAATATTTATTTCATCATTAATAGCCAAACAACGCCTGAAATTTTATTATTTTATTGCGCTTCGCATGTCACCTATTGATCTAGGAACGGTGCACATATATCTCGGATTTCTTGTATAATGAAATCGCAACGTATACATCTAATCCCGATCTCTTCATCCAATCTTCCGTCGTGATCTCCTCGACGACACGGATCATGCAAGGACTCCTCGTCGGCGGCTTTTCCAGTTTCTTTGTTGGTATTTTCAGCAATCTTTTTCTCTGCTTGAAATATTGGTCGCACTCCTTCCACAAAGGCTCTAGTTCGACTTCTTCTGGAGTCTTCTTAGGGATCATATCGTCGCCCCATTCAAACAGTCGTTCCGTAATTTTGGCGTGTTCCTTTTTTTTTTATCACATAGTTCCTTCCCCTTTCTTTTTCTTGAGCTCTCGCCTTGCTTTGACATGTTAAAGCAGCCCTGTGTCTTATGTTTCACGCCTATGGGTGGGGTATTTATTCGTATATACTTGCGGGCACATATATGTTTATATATATTTTATTCCCAATATTTGACTGATTTAGGATGATACATGCCCATTAGTTGAATATTTGGTGATATACGCCCATCAATTCCCTGCCTCTGTTTTATCTCTTATAATAGGGAACTACTTCATCATAATCTTCTGGCGTATTCTCCACTTCCTTTCAAAACATCGATTAAATTTTAATTTGGAATAAAAACTTTTGGTCGTCCCCAGCCGGTCTTGGAAAGCAATCATGCTTTGAAGTTTCGAAATATATGTGGGATTTTAGAAAAGATTTGCTTTAAGATTGCATTCCTTTAAGATTATATGTATACAGGCCCTTTCATAGATTGAAGGTCCATAATGACAGTGAGCTCGTTTGCGTCCGATGTATATGCTTTTCAAGATATCAGAGCAACTTGGTAAAATAGTGTCACCCCTCAAAGAGAAGATCTTTTGTAGTCAGGCCGGTAAGCTTGAGGGACAAAGCATCCTTGAAGTTATCACCGTTGGATTTACATGGGAAGGCACCAAAAAGCCTTGAAAATTTAATGGGACAAAATAAAGACCAGAGGAGGCTAATCCGATGCCTCCGCCTTCTCTAGCCGCTCTGATTTTTAGAGTACCACTTCGAATATTGGCCATGCATGAGGAGGAATTAGGCCTATTATAAAATATCTACTAGGTCCCGAAGTATCCCTTTTAAGATTGCGAATTTGTGAGCGATGAAAAGGATAAGCCTCCTTCGTAATATGCTATCACCACATTCCTCTTTTAATATACACCCCTTTTTTTTTGTTGTGCTTTTGTCCAATCTCACACCGTGTGGGAAAATAACGTTTCCTTTATTATCACTATTTTTATCAAACGTATTTACCCGGAATTAACACTCATATTCTTGACCACATGATCTTCGACTCAAATATTAAACAACGCAACTTCGAATTTCTTTCCATCTATTAGCTAAATCAAGAGAATCTTCTATCCATCCCAAGCGCAAATTGCATGCTGATGAAGATTGGGTTACATCCATCAACCTATATACTAGGATCTCTCTTTCCCTTTTTTTTTTCTTAAATATATTAGGAATTCTTCATCCTTTCTTTACGCTTGTTCTGGACATTATAAATAGTGCAACGTCCTACTACCCCCTCTTCATGTTTCCCTCTTCTTTTCATTTTCTGGTGATTACTTCGCAGGAATTCCACGGTCACTTCGATCCAGGTTGGCAAATTATTATTTTTTATCTGCATTTATTATTATTATTATGTTTTTGGTCTCTGAAAGGATCCGCGGACACCTGTATTCGAGTGTTTTCTTTGCATACTGATGGAAGATGCTTTTGCAACAGATTTGGGAACTCCAACCAGAGAAGAAATCAAGTGCACGAATCATTTCCTCGCGCGTCTGCCCCTTCTTCTTTTTTTTTTAAGGTTTCGGCCACTGTAGCCAAATCTGATTTCGTCTGAAAACCCTCTGCGAGCAAGGACTTTGGAACGGTAGAAAATCAAAACGACAAAACCGCCTCCTCTTTTTTTATCTGTCGCAGCATTTTATTTGAATGATTTTTTCACGTTTTACTGTAACACCTTGTAAAATACTTTTTTTTTTATTACAGCGTGTGGGTCACTTAGCAAGATTGCAATTCCTTCAATTTGAGTAACATTGCTCACATCCTAATCCCCGTGTGTGACGTTACATTATTATTTCACACTTTTGTTTACAATTATCCTTCGGTTCTTTTTTAAACATTTCTTTTGCAATCCATATATTTCTCACAATAATTCTTCCCATTGACTTTCCCTGCAGGATATGGTTTATTTCTTGGAAAAAATGGTCTCCGGTCGCAGGTTTCTCTGTGTTTCAGAGAATAAAGGCAACTATGAGGAGGGCACACTACAGCTACTGTCGCTTCGATCGATTCATACTTATGTCCCAGCACGGCTTAAATTTATCCACCGTCGAGATCGTTCAAGTCAATTATCAGAAAAAGTCCCTGCAGATTCTCCTTTATCAAACGCCTGGATGCTGAAACCACCGTCATACTTGCGTCCTCCAACATCCATTCCTCCACCGTTGGGTAGAAACATTGTCGCAGGGAAATTATATTGGAGCTCCGTATTTCGTGTATGCGGCGAGACAACTCATATTCCTAGATATTGGGAGTGGCTCAAGGATGTTCTATCTTGTTATAAAGCAGCGCTCGTGGAGGCTGGAATTTTAGATTCCCTTTATAGTTCATGTTACAGCTATGATCGGGATCCGGATATAATCCGTGCATTTATTGAGGCATGGAATCCAGAATTGAATGCCTTAGAAACATCCCGTGGTGCTATTTCGATTTCCCTATGGGATTTGTATAGGCTTGCTGGTTTATCTGTTCATGGAGAATGCTACGAAGAAGTAATTCCAGCCTTGGATGAATTCAAAACTCTCCCTAAAAGCTGCCAACATCTCTTTAAGGCATTTTTACGTCTCCACGAATCAAAGCATGGTAAAAAGATTGTGCGAGCCACGACTTGGATTGACTTCTGGTATAGAGGAGCTGTAAGGTATTGTCGGCCGAAGCGTTCGTCTAAAAAGCAGTCTTATGATAATACCACTCGAAATCCTGAAGGACCACTTCCAGAAGCGTCTCCGTGGGGTGATGTCACACAGGGGATATGTGAAGACTTAAAAATTGAGGCCGAAGAATTGTCTTCAGTATATCTTGCGGCCCTTATTTCTTGTTGGCTATGCATTTTCGTATTTCCGAATAAAGATGCACTTATACGTGCCGAGACGTTCAAAGTATCCAGCTTAATAGCCACCGGAAAATGTTTCAGCATGGCGATTCCTGTACTAGCAACTCTATATCGGGGCTTAAATGAAATCTCCAAGAAGGCTAAAACTTCTAAAGTATACTTCCCGATCCACTATTTATATACATGGTTAGCACTTCACTTTCGAACTCATCACTCAGTTCCCGATTTACCTCCTGGACCTCCCATGGTGAGATACTCTGGCGAGGGCGCGCACGTTGTTATAACAAGCGTGAAGCTTGAAAATATATTCATAGCGGAGCGAATATCTATTGGCGTAGCAATCTCCTCACTAAAAAAGGCGATCTTCTATTAAGAGACGACTCAGAATTAAAGGATCCGATCTTGAGCTTTTTTCTAAGTATTCGCTTTTGCTACCTGACATTACGCCGTGAAGATCATTTTATTGCAGAACCATATAATCCCGCTAACTTTAGCCGTCAATTTGGCTTCTGTCAAGACATCCCTCGCGTCCCGAAAGACAGCATTCGATCATTTTCCCTAGAAGAAGGCTTGGCTTTTTGGAATCATTCTACGCAATTCAGAAACGGCTCCCAACTCTATATCCCTACGGCACCCAGCGAACCGTGGAATTATATGACCACACAATTCCAAGAATGGTGGGAATTAAATCATGGCGGCTATCTCTTACGTGGACTTGAAGCACTCGTCACCGAAAGTCGTCCTCGCCCACAAACAGACAGCGATACTCGTGAGACATCAACTCAGAAAGAATCCATTCATATAGCTTCGCCAAAAGAATTAGTGGCATTCGGTATACAGAGTCCATTCTCACTCATTTCAATTTATTGTTATTACTACTCTATAACCGCTGTTTCTTCTTGTTTTTTTTAGAAGATTCCTTCGACGGGTCGGATAAAACTTATTTCAAGCAGAAAAAACGTCGTCAAGATGTATTTGATAATGCTACTGCAACTTCCAAGCAATCGGTGAATATATAGTTTTATTCAGCTTCCTTCAAAATCAGTACTTACGTTCTCTTTTTTTTTTTTTTTTACAGTCTCCGATACTTGAGATAAAAGATGAAGACAATAAGATGCCTTTGAAGCAGGATAATTTAGCTTGTGAAGGGCGACCTATTCCCCTAATAGACTCTTCTATTCGCACGACCTCTCGCGTTCATCAGAGATGTGCTATTAATATATGGGAGGAGGTTAAGGAGATGATTACCCAAACGCCGCTCGAGAAGGGTCAGACAATTATTACCGAGGCAAAGGAGGTGCTGAATCTTTTTGATTGACTTATCTCGGTGGACACTTCCCATGCTCGTGCTTTAATTATGAAATATATAGAGGGAGTTTCTGGCTCTCCTATTCCAATAATAGCTGATGAAGGAGTGCTCTTGAATGCGGCTGAGGAGATTTCGCTGGCGGAAGCTCGTCTTACTCAAGCTAAGGAAAGTGTCAAATCTATTGTTGCACATAAGGCTACTTTGTCTGAACAAATGGCAGATGTTACAGACAAAATCTCTGAACTTCGAAAAGAGCTCGCTGAATGTATCGAAGCTGAATCCTTACTGAAGACTTTATTCCATGAGTGCTCCAACCAAGTCGATGAAGCAGAAGCTGAAGTTCTCAATTTGAGTGGAATCGTATCGACTCTTGAAGCGACGAGAGCAGTCAGCGAAGCCGAGTCTTTGTCATCTCAAGAGTCTCATGCCCGACTGATGAAGATTCGCCAGGACATTATGGATTTTAGTTGGAGATTTTAGATTTATCATTGCTCCCTTCTTTTTCACTGTCTATTTCTTTTTTGTAATGAAATTCACCACATCCTTTGAATAAATTCTTTCACGCTTTCCCTTTCCATTATTGGGTTCCTCGCATGCCTCAAGAAGCTCGATTATGTCATGCACGCACCTTTCGTTGAGTTCAGTGTCATTCTCTTGACTAGTTTTCTTACAGTTGCGGACAAAGTTCCTTACGTCTTTTTCGATGAAAGGCAACTGACCGGTCTGTACACCTTTCTCGAGTTCTAACAGCTGAATGATCCTATTAACTGGAAACCCAGCTTTTGCAAGCAAAAGGATTCGCTCCTGATCAGCTTCTTTTATCTTTCTATAAGCTGGGAGAAGACGAACCTCATTGTCCTTTAACAACTCATGATTGTGAACATTACTAAATTGGGAAACAAACCACTGGACCGATCCATCCACGATTTCCTTTGTCAAGTACAATTTAGCATCGCAGCCACATCGCACAGGTTTCCGATCTCGTGCGTGCTTCACATCAGCCTTCCTTCTTGGTTGATTAAATCCAAAGCGATAACAAACAAAATCTCTTCTATAAACACCCAAATTTTGGCTCCCCGTTGATCGAGCCTTCCTAATAGAAAACCCGTTTTTGCGAGCGAATTTACTGTAGTAATCAAAAGCGTCGTCATCGGTTCTGAAAATCTAATTGACATATGAAGGGAAGATGGTTTCCGTCGCTGAAGTTGACGTCGTTTCATCTTTTCCAGCCTGAGGATTCATAGAAGGCTTAGTCAACACCTTCATAATTAATATAACACTTCCAATCTCCACAAGGACATTGTTGTTGCCTTATCCAGATACTACTAGAAATGCTCATATCCATATAAAGAAAATATCAGACGGGCACCAAGTCTAGCACTCCTGGTTTTCGTCTTTCATTTGTATGGGGATACTAAAAGAGATTCATAAATCTCTAAGACTCTAACTACCCATATGCCATCCTCGTGATTCTCTTCTATCAACGATCCTGAAAACTAGAACACCCACGCACTAACATTCAGGAAGCTTCGTCCCATCCAAGGCTGGACAAGCAGGGGGTACACATGGAAGGCTCCATAGCAGAAAGAAATTTTGTACGGTCGGCAATTGCATTACATTATTGGTCCAGAAAACATGGACATTCGTTTCCAGGAGACAGAGTGCATAAGAATTGATACAAAAATAAACTAATCCGTCACCGAACCAACAATGGGTTTCATCTTTACGAAAAAGAGGACCTCATGGTGGACCATGACTATCTTGTGGTTGCCATTATTTAAATCAATAATGGGTTTCAATATTCCCGCTGTTGAGGAGAATTGCCACTTCTTGACGCGATTATCTTCTGTCTTGTGATTTTACAACAGAGTGATCTTCTTTTCATCGTTGCTAGGGTTGGACAAGTTAGCTCTCTCAAAGCAATCAATCATGCCGAATTTTCTGAGTTGCCTTGTATGAATACTTTTCCATTACTGACTTGCTCGTCTAATTCAGACTTCAACCTGTTTACTCAAATAATCATGTCGTCTCTCTATGAGTGGAGCAACTAGGACTAATGTGCCGCGGCAAGCATTACAAAATTATTAGGATGGCGTTTCGATTCTCATGACTCCCTCCCATAGTATGGTCTCTGCTTCTAATGAAGGTCATCATATTTAAACATGTAAACGGTATAACTACTTTAGAATTGAGGCACAACCGAACTAACTCAACGCCAAACGAAATGCTTATTCTTAGTCAAAATAATATCCACCGACACATAATCCCTGAAGAATTCAATATATTATGAGAGTGAGACTATAGTGGGCTGCCACAACTCTCTGATTTTTTTTTTAAGGGATCAAATTCGAATATCGAAATGGTCATTTGTGTTTCAACACCGAGTTCTCTCATAATCTTTCGAGGGTCATTCACGTAAAGACTAGAGATTGATGTCCATTGCATGCCGATAAAATGCTCATGAGATAAACATCACACAATTTTATACCAAAGGGAAAAATCCTCATAAAGCTTCTAGAGACGAGAAGATAAAAATCATGGTGTCTGTTTGTATAAAGACCTCCGCGGATATCTTCATCGCGTTACTTCATTAAGTTTTTTGGCTGGTGTTCTTCCTTGCGAAACTAGTAGAGAAATATTATTATTATTATTTTTTATTAAGCCGTTCACAGTTTATACTCGTGCGGGCCAGGAGTATTACATTTTATTTTATTATTATTTTTTTTTTCTTCTTTTTTTTTTAATGTCATGCAATTTAGGCTCATGCGACATGGAGCGTTATTCTTCAGGCATAGTATCGCTTTAGGAACTTTCCGTTGATCGGTCCGACTCGTACTCCATCTTGATCAACTATCTTGTAGGCGCCCCCGGTGTAAGCTTCTTGGACAATGTATGGGCCATCCCACTTTGATGTGAATTTGCTTCCAGTCATAGGTCTTCTCACCGCAAGTACGAGATCACCAACTTGGAAGGAGCGAGGACGGACTTTCTTATTAAAAGACTTGGACATCCTTGCTTGGTAGCATTCGATTCGCTGTTGTGCTTCCAGACGCTTTTCAATTCCTGTAACCGTAGTTGCGCATTATCCTCTTGACAAAGTCCTTCCTGTATCGCTATTCGTAGCGAAAGTATTTGTCGTTCAAGTGGGAGAACCGCCTCAACGCCATAGACCAATGAGTATGGTGTCATTTGGTTTGCAGTTCTATATGTCGTTCGATACGCCCATAGAGCTTCTCCAACTCGTTCATGCCAATCTTTTCTGGCTTTATCCACCACCTTTTTGAGAAGGTTGCAAAGTGTCTTATTGAACGCTTCTGCCAATCCATTTGCAGCTGCATAATACATGGAAGAGTTGTATTGCTTGAAGCCGAATTGTTCGCAGAACTTATCTATGGCCTTATTAGAAAAGTTCCGGCCATTATCAGTGATGATATAGCGAGGCACGCCATAACGAAAGATGATATTATTCTTAATGAAGGTGATAACCGTTTCTTTCTTTACTTCCCGAAAAGGTGCGGCTTCCGCCCATTTGGAGAAGTAGTCAGTTGCAGCCAGAATATATGAATGGCCTCCAGACGATTTTGGCGTGATGGGTCCTACAACATCTAGTCCCCATGCTTCAAATGGCCAAGATGCTACGGTTGGATGAAGTGGCTCGGGCGATTGATGGATGAAGTTGGCATGAAACTGACAACCTTGGCACCTCTTGACATACTCTATGCAGTCCTTCACCATCGTTGTCTAGTAATAACCCATCCTCTTCAGTTGAAAGTGAAGTTTCGGACCGAATTGATGAGCCCCACAGACTCCTGAATGCGCTTCTTCTAACGCTTTGTTAGCTTCTTCTTCTCCAGGACACCGTAAGAACACTCCTTCGAATAATCGACGATAGAGAGTATTCTTGAAATATATGAACCGAGGTGCTCGTCTCCTAATATCTACCTTTTGTCGAGGATCATCAGGTAACTTTCCGTGCTCAAGAAAATCAATGAGTGGTTGTCTCCAGTCTTTGTTTTCCCCATTATAGGCAGAGATGATATTGACTTTTTCGTCTTCCTCCTCATTAAAGGTTGGAGGATCCACCCAAGCCTGACACAGTCGAATACTAACTTGCTTGTCCACAGAAGTGAGTGAAGAAGCGAGGCTTGCCAAGGCATCTGCTTGCGCATTTTCCCTTCTTGGTACGTGACTTATTTTAAAGTCCTAGAACCATCCCGCGAGCTTAACTGCATATTCATGATATGGCAAAAGTTCAGGCTTGCGAACTTCGTATGTAGATAAAAGTTGATTGATCACAAGCTCGGAGTCCCCATATACCCTTAAACTATGCACCTTGTTATCCATGGCCATTTCTAACCCTAATATGAGGGCTTGATATTCAGCCATATTGTTTGAGCATAATTGTGTAAGGGTGTATGCATATGGGATGATATCTCCATCAGATGTGACGAAGACAACTCCAGCTCCTGCACCTCTTTGGGTAGCCGATCCATCAAAGAACATCTTCCATGGACGAGGAGTATCATCCAACATCACCTCTTCGTCGAGTAGTTCTTCAGAAATCTTCCAATTATCTGGTATAGGATGATCTGCTAAGAAGTCAGCCAAAGCTTGTCCCTTCACAGCCTTTTGAGGCACATATGAGATCTCAAATTCTTGAAGCATAAGTGCCCATTTGGCGAGACGACCAAATAAAACCGGCTTTGACATGATGTACTTGAGAGGATCTGCCCGTGATATGAGGCGAACAGAATGTGCCTGCAAATAATGTCGCAACTTTTGTATAGTGAACATTAGTGCGTGGCATGTCTTCTCAATTGGAGAATAATTCAGTTCTGCACCAGTTAACGTTCTGCTCAAGTAGTATAGAGCGTTCTCCTTTCCACCATCATTTTCCTGGGATAGCAGGACTCCTAAAGAAGCTTCTTGCGCCGCTATATAAAGTATGAGTGGCCTTCCATGGATAGGTGCATTAAGGACCGGCGGCTTTGACAAATAAGCCTTCATGATGTTGAATGCATTTTCACACGCTTCGTCCCACTCAAAAGGAGTACCCTTCTTCATCAATCTATGGAACGGATGGCATCGTCCGGCCAAGTTTGATATAAACCTTCGAATGTATGCAAGCTTCCCTTGAAGGCTCTTCAACTCATGTATATTCCTTGGCCCTGGCATCTTCATAATTGCATCTATCTTTGATTGATCGACTTCAATGCCTCGATGTCGAACGATAAATCCAATAAACTTTTCCGAAGTGACCCCGAATGCACACTTCATGGGATTCATCTTTAGTTGATATTTACGCAGTCTGTCAAATACTTTTCTCAAGTCATCAATATGATCATGTCTTCGTTTGGACTTGACAACCAAATCATCCACGTAACACTCTACGTTTTTATGTAGCATATCATCGAAGATGCGCTGCATTGCTCTTTGATAAGTTGCTCCTGCATTCTTCAACCCAAAAGGCATCACCTTATAACAGTAGATTCCTTTTGGTGTACGAAAAGCTGTCATTTCTTCATCTTTCGGGTCCATTCGAATTTGATTATACCCCGACGATCCATCCATAAAACTGAGGGCTTCATAGCCTGTGGTAGCGTCTACCATTATCTCAGTAATCGGAAGCGGAAAATCGTCCTTGGGACACGCATTATTGAGATCACGAAAATCAACGCAAACTCGGAGTTGACCGTTCTTTTTCTTGACGGGTACGATATTTGCGATCCATGTTTGGTACTTCACTTCCTGAATGAATCCAGCTTCGATAAGTTTATTGACTTCGACTTCTATCTGGGGAATCAACTCCGAACGAAAACGCCGTTGAGCTTGCTTTATGGGACGAACCCCATGCTTCACAGCTAACTTGTGAACTGCAATCTTTGGGTCGAGGCCGGGCATTTCTTTGTAGCTCCATGCAAAGACGTCTTTGTATTCCCCTAATAATTGGATATACAACTCCTCTTCTTCAGGGGTTAAACTCGCACTAAGGAAAATAGGACGGTGATCCCCTTCTTTTCCAAGGTCTACTTCCTTCAGTTCATCAATAGTAGACTTCTTCCCATCTTCGAATACTTCAGGAGCATCTTCCGCATCATCTTCTTTGTGAGATGCGTCTTCATCAGCCTCTGAAATCGTGACATGATAAGAAGCGACATCATCTTCCACGTTATCTTGAGATAACTCCTCATTGCCTTTTGTAGTTATCCATGTCTTCGTGGTCATTTTCAACACTTCTCCAGTGGTCACCTCCACAACAGTTCGACGCTTCATCCGGGAAGGAATTTTACTACGGAGATCATTTGTGTCTTCAATTATGATTGGGACGTCTTTCCTCTTGTCCACTCTGTTCCACACCATTTGACTTCTTGGAGCATGTCCTAACCTTAGTTGTATAGGTCTCCGATCATCAATCTTTTCTTCTAGAGCACTAAGTCTATCAAATACTGACTTTCGTTCGGGTGGGATTCTAAGTCGTTCGAATACTGAAGTTCTTATAGGTACCTTGGCAGTACCATCATTGGCCTCGATGTATTGGGTTGAGGCGTCCTTTACTAGGTGACAATCGGGCTTAGTAGTAACATACCCCAGACCCAATTTTAACTTTTGTCCATCGCTTCCTGGATTAACCTCTTTTGAGACGTCACCAAGCGTCTTTAAATCCTCTGTGTAGCCTGCTGCAGAAAGTAATCTGAAAGCATTTGGATCAAACCCATTGGTGCGCTTATCGGGCAATGAATCCGGATAGAGAATTGCCCCCTGCTTTGGGCGAACGAAACCTTTTAGTGGCACATTCGTGGGGACCATTGTTGAGAGCTTTGTCACTGGCCAATTGAGTTCTTTCGGCTGCATCGCTTTTGCACTATCATTGCTCACGAAAGGCGGTTCTCCTGCTCTTCTGAATGCTCTGGGAATGTAGCGCAAAATTGGTTTGCTCTGCTTCGTCACATCTTTTGCTTGTATATTTTCAGGCATAAGATCAGCTGAAGTTTTCTCCTGATGTATGGATGGTATATCCGCGCTTGATTCTTTTAGGGCATTCTTTACGATGGGCTTTAAGTTTGACGCCTCCACATGTATACTCTTGTTCCAGTAAAACTTGGCGTCGGCAAAGTATGACTCCTCCGCTGTGAAGGGTTTAGCATCCGCCCATACTGTACATGGAACTCCGTCCTTAATGAACTTGAAGCATTGATGAAGTGTTGATGCAATGATTCCATATTCGTGCATCCATGGCCAACCTAGCAGCATATTATAGGTTGTCCTTGAATCGATAACATAGAATGTTGTACAAGAGTTCATGTCACCTATCGTGAGAGAAAGGCAAATTTTTCCGATGGCCCGTTCTCCGCCTTGGTTAAATCCCTGAATTATCAGCCGACTACTTGAGAGATCATCCACTCCCAAGCCAATATCCCTCAAAGTTTTCGATGAAATGATATTGACTGCGGAACCTGGGTCAATCAGGATGCGATTAACCTTTGTGCCGCATGTATGTCCCGACACAAATAATGGTCAATTGTGTGACTTGTGGCCCACGAGAAGATCTTCATCAGAAAACGCGATAATCGGATAATTCTCCTTCACCTTTTCGACTGACATTGTTGTAGAACTTTCCGGGATGCCAACCTTTGGATCGGACTGCTCTTTATCGTGTTGACATGGTGACAACTTCTAGACAGAGTTGCAAGCCTTTGAAATTGTTCGGGAAAGAAATCCCACACCATGATTGCAGATGGCTTTTTTGGAGTCACTTCAACATTAGACTTTTGCTGATCTACAGCCTCCTTGAAGTTTGCTTTCTTATGTCCTCTGTTAAAGACTTTTGCTCGAATATGAGGTTTCCTCTCTTGAGGCTTCAAAGTCTTTCTTCGGTTCCTTTTATGCGTCACCAAAGTCCAACCGTCCTCATCATGAACCGCCTCATGGGCAATTGCACAGCTTGACTTCTTAACGTCCTGACTATCATCCAGCTTCACTTTCGAACAAAGGGAAGCAGCCATCTCATCATAGCTAAACGACCCGAAGATAATATTGGATGCGTCTGATCTTGCTACGTCCACCAGATTCGAGGAAACCATCGACCTTAAGTCAATCTTGTTATCTCGGGCAAGTTCCATAACCTTCTCCTTGAAGACAAAACATTTTTCAATAGGATGGCCCAGAACACGGTGATACTTGCAAAAGTTTGGATCTCCCGCTCGACTCGCTTGTTGTGGGCGTTTTGACGGAGGGAGTTCAATCATTTTAACAGACAAAAGAAAGTCGAATATATCTGCAACATCGGAATCTGGAAAAGGATATTGCTTATTCTGCCTCTCCTCTAGAGTCGGTCGCCTCTTCTCTGTCTGGGGAGTTGCTGGAGCATGGGTTGAAGTGCTCGATTGCCCTTTCTCCTTTGCATTCGGGACCTTGACGGGAACAACATCGGTGGCCAGCACTTGTTTCTTGTTATCCTTGAAGGCAGGCTTGCCTCCAGTTCTATTAATTGGTCTTCCCGTTCCCTTGGATGGCTCAGGTACCGGAAGATCTCCCACACCAACTCCTACAAAACTCAACTCCATATCATGTGCTCTTGTAGCGAATCCTCCAGAGCATTCCTTGAATGCACATGTCTATTGACGTCGCCTCAGATAAGCGATCCCTACAGTTTAGACTTAGGTTTCTCCATCGTTGTATATAATCAACGACCGGCTCGCCTTCCCATTGACGTGTGTTAGTGAGCTCTATCATGCTCACCACACGTCTCGTGCTATAAAAGCGGTTCAGGAATTCCCTTTCCAACTGCTCCCAACTGTCAATACTTCCTGGTTTTATGTCGATGTACCAGTCAAATGCATTTCCCTTCAAGGAGCGGACGAACTGTTTGACCATCAAGTCTCCATCTGTACCAGCATTGTTGCAAGTCTCGACAAAATGAGCAACATGTTGCCTTGGATTCCCCTTCCCATCAAATTGTTGGAAGTATGGGGGCTGATAACCCATTGGCATGCTCAAATTTTCGATTCTTTGGCTGTACGGCTTATTGTACGCCAAAGACGTTGCATATTTTCCCTCAAGTTCATCCTTCAGGGCCTCTTGTATTAGTTCTTTCATTGCTCTGGTTGAGACTGAAGCATCAACAGGGGCAGGTACAAGCTTCGGTGAATTATCCACGTTCAGTACATTCTTGCCTTTATCCTTGCGTATGTAAGAACCTTCCTCATTAGATGTTCTTCCGGACTCTTTATTCTCGAGCCTGCTTATGACATACTCAAGTTGTTGATCCATATCCCTCATGGACTTCGTCATCGCTTCAACTGCTTTAGCAAGAGACGCAACTTGGTCCTCCAATGATGGAGTATCAGCCATCATAACTGGCATGATTTCATCCAACTTTTCAGCTAGATCAACCTCACCGATGCTTCGAGACTGCTTCGGTGAAGAGTCCTCCAATAAACTATCATGGAAGCTTGGCAGAGGAACTGGTGACATGATGCCCTTGTTCGGTGGCATCCTTCCGGCAATCTCTTTGCAGGATGGAATAGATTGAAGAATGTCTTCTATCTCCTCCATTTGCTTGCGCGTTTTGGCCCTTGATTCAGCAAAGCTCCATTTTGGATTGCAGTCTAAGGAAGAATCCTCAAGAGGAGAGACACTTGATGAGTTGTTGCAGAAACTACCCAAATGAGTTGGTGATATGGAATCCTTGCTGAGAAGGCTTCTTTCAGTAACCTCCTTGTATGATGGAGGTGACTTTGGAGAGAGTGATTTTAGAATCTCTTCCGTTTCCTTATATATGTCAGCAATCGGTCTGGTTTTGGTGAAGTTCCTGGAACCAGGCGATGAAAAGCTTTCAAAAGACTGAGAGGGAAAACCAACAAGCTGATTATTCACAGCATTGATGGAGTTCTTCAGCATGATTATCTTTGAAGCCATATGGATACTTAGATGTAAAGAGATGAGAGGTATAGATGGTCCCACTGGGCGTGCCAAAAATTTGTGAACACTAAAATTTCGCGGGGAAATATCAGCATACACGGTCCCCCCGTTCTAACTCGCAGGATGTCAAAGTAGAGTTTCCCCGGCTAGTGACGTGGATGGGCATCATGTTCGCTTTCATTCAGAGCAAAATCCCTGCCGGGAAAAGCTCCGGCGGCCTCCTTAGTCTCCGGCATGGAGGGGAAGGAGCGACAGTAGTATGCAGCCAGGACTGACTGATCGCGTCGTTCAAATAGAGGAACCGGTAGATGCCGGGGACAAGGAACACCCACAGGTTGTTATGGTTGTCGGATTCGTCTGTTACCAGCGGGCAGCAGGTTCCTGGCGATGGCCGATTGGGCCCGGAATGGATCTTTCTCTTTTGAAACCAAAAAAAGTCCTAAATCGAGCTAGTAGTTGTAGTTGAAAAGATGGTTTGGTCAAAGTGGAAAAGCAATTGTTGGAAGACTATGGAACCAAATACTTGCGGTCGAAATTGTAAATGTTCACGTGTTATAAATCCCATGAATCTATCTTGAAGATGGAGAAACATTCAAACCGATTGATTATTTGTGCAAGTTTCAACGCCGTATCCATCATCCGTCCAAAATAGGAAGACAGTAGGAAGAAGAAATTTCTCCCAAGCATTATTCTTTATTCCGACTTATTTGGATTCTGAAGATATAAACTGGACTCCGGTTTTTGGTAGGAATGACGATGCTAGTACGTGCCTCCCCAGTTTTCTTATGCCAGCCTGTCTCGTTATTCAAATTCCTTGTTCCTAACTAAGACTTTTGATTTTTTTCCACCGTTGGTGGCCCATGTCCCCCTTTAGTAACAGCAGGCGTCGGCGCCGTGTGCACCGCTGCCCCTTCCCGCTGTCCGAATCCGATGACTATCTTCCAATGAGGCGGACTCCATGGAGTTGCTGGATCTCGAAACCCATCTGTTTGCTCCTGCGAGATATGAATAGCCAAGTCCTTACCCCGTTCGATAGGGATGCTGTTTCCTCCAATGAAGCAAAGCAGGTGTAAAGGAGTGTGTAATGTGTTAGCGCATTCCACCAAGAAGTTGCATCAGATAGTTTGAAATCTAGTCAATTTAAGAGATGTCGAGTCTCACGCTGGGAGGGAGAGAGCTTTCTTTACCCCTTGGTGTACATTTTTTTTTTTTTTACGAAACATGACATCTCAATATAAGTGAAAAGTCGTATTATACCTCCTCAAACTGAGTGGCATCTGCCTCTTGAGGACTTCGAAGAGGTGCTTTTGGAATATCAATGGGCCTAAACTTAAACAAAACAATTAATTAAGTACTATGTGGGACTTGGACGGGGAAGCATAACATTGCATTTATTGGCTTAATAATATTGTATATTATCATATTTGAATGATAAACCGATCGAAATGTTTACCATTTAGAAATAATTCCTTTTCCTTTAAGATTCCATTATATAGATGTGAGATTAACCCATTGTGTATTGTTCCTGTACATCTCTTTCTTTCTTATTAGAAACGCAGATGGTTCCGCTTTTATTGAAGAAAAAGACCAAAAACAAATATTATCCTTTCTTGAAGATTCGTGAAATAGCTTTTGCTAATGCAATAAAGTTAAAGGGGGGATCTATGGACACCTTGATAGAACTCATCCAACTCTTCCATTCCGTCCTCTGGGGAATTTCTAGGAAAGAATTCGGCCCCACAACCCACTTGCGCTGGCCTTTAAATAGAACACATCCAACTGTTCCATTCCATGCCCCTGCAGAGAAACGAAAAAGAAGACTGAAACATCCCCAGACCATCATCATCAGGTCATAAAAGTTTTGTTTCCCTATCTTGTTGCTACTTACTACCTCCGTCATTTCGAGCGCGCAGGGTTTTTCCTTTTTCTGTCCCCGGGATACCCCTTTTATGTTGAGATGATACCAGTATTTTGGTGGAGGTCGTCGTTGTTCTGGTTCATGACTGTACTCTGATTTCACTTGCCTGCCTCCATGGAGTCCCCTTCCTAGTAATTTTGGTTCCGTCGACTGAATGTTTGCCTTTTTATTAACTGTCCAGGACAGCTGCTCGTGGGCGGGAATCCCTTCTACCGTCGCAGCAATGGGACGGACCTTCAGCAGATGCCCTGTAACCTTCGATGCCGATACAAACCCCTTCCAGAGATGGCCGGAAGACTTGAGGGGTATGATCCCAACTGAACAAAAACTTTAATATTGCAGCGTTGCCAGAAACTTCGACTGGATGGGAGACGCCTCATCCATCCCTATGCTTTCTTTTAATATGTCAGAGCATATATGGTACCTCCTGCGCTCGGAACATAACAGAGATAAGGAGGAGGAGGGATCCTGGAATCCGATAGGGGAACCTCGAAATGTAACTTTTATGGGATTGCCCTTGATTTGCAAGGAAACCATCAGTGTGTTCCACGAAGGGGACGATCAGGAGACAGATTGGGTGATGCTACGGTATAAGATTACGACAGACAAGGTAATTAATTAAATCGGAGCTGGAACGCGCATCCCACTTCGGGTTCGATGGATTCTGATTCTTAAATTATCTAAAGGTGCTTTTTTTTTTTTTTTTTTTTTTTTGGGATTTTCCGTGCAAGAGACAGTTTCGATATGCAGAATCAAGAAAGGCCCAACGGATCATGCGGTTTGTCCAACCATCGATGCCTTCTCGTCACTAATTCTAGGTCCTTTCCTTATATACTGTTTCCTTGGTATTCGTCAAACAGGTCCCTGCTCCATTCCCTTTGGAGGACAACCAACACCATGCGCACAACTGCCCCTTCCTGGCTGCCGGAATTCAGTATGCATCCAGCATCTTCGCCGGAGGCGACTTCCTGGAGTTGCTCGATCTCGATTGACCATAATCTCCCGTGGCCTGTATTGACAAAAGTCCTGTAAAGGGGGGTGTATGTGTATCCATCCCAATAGCATCTGCATTAGAATGTTGCCTGGTTTTATAAAATTTGGGTTTCACATCAACTTACGGTGCCTTTTTAGAATATGTAAAGGGACAAAAAGAGGGAAAGAAAAGGCATGCATGAATGGTCGTCGGGGGAAGACCTCTTCTTTTTCTTTCTTTCTTCGTCCTCGACGTCATCCCATCCAAATGATATACATTTTATAACATGTCAAGTTGGACACTTTCTTTCCCTCCATCAAACCCGTGGACATGGTCGATGTGTTTCTTACCATTTGATTATAATCAATTTTTTAAAAAAATTCGATTACATCCTTCTTTTCTCTTTTGTTGTCATGTGAAAATTGTCCCGCTTTGAATTTTGCTTCCATAGCCGCAGACTGACTTCTGCGGGGATGGAAGAGAGGAGTAAATTCCTCTAACCTGTAGGATGTATCCGCCCGCTGATCGTTGCCCGAACGGGTTAGTCGGAGTGTACCATGTAGAGTTAGCCGCGCTGTGGAATTGTATCTTCCGGCAGATGTGGAGGGAGAGAGCACTAACTGAATATTTTAAATTAATCTTGAAAAAAGTAAAAAATTGCGGCTCTGAAAAACACGGCCGGGAATGGATAGGGTTGGGATCAGACGGCTTGGGTTTTGGAAGGAAAAAAAAAAGGCTATTTCCCACCTGCTTGTCAAAAAGTTGACGTCATCCGAAAGGATGACGATTGTTGTGACGTCATGTACGAAGTCGGAGACCTAGCTCACGTGTGTGGGGCTTGCAGGTCAAAGAAACACACGTGTCTTCTCGAACGTATACGGATGAAATGACGTCACTTCCCGCCTCGATCGATTCTGGATCTTGCTATCTAAATGGGGGCGGCTTCATCGGTAATGATCCTAGGGGAATCCCATGGTTTGTCCGATGCCCCGTTTGCCATTCATTCAAAGTCATTCCCGAAGTACTCAGTTCTTTTCTTTCTATCTGCATCTTCGCCGGGTGCTGCATCTTTGGAAAGTTGCTGGAGTCATTTAGGTTCGCGCCTTTGTCAAACGGAGGCCTTGGCTCGAGCACTGATCACACTCGTTGCATAGCGAAAGAGATTCTCTTGCTGATGATCCAAGATTTTCCGGAAAAAAATACAACGCTTTCCTAGATTGATCGAGAATACCACCAAAAAAGAAGTTGAAAGGTTGTCATTAGAAAGAAATTGCAGCAATGGATGAGATTATGAAGTTTCTGGAATCTCACCATGTGGAATTGACGGATGTCCCAAATTATAATGCAGGCGGCTATGTGCAGGAAAGTCAAGAGTCACTTTGAAAAATGACCTCCCTGGCCGACTTCCAAATAATTTTATACACCCCTACACCAACCATATGCCAAAACCAACCAACCAAATCCACCCCCTATAAATCAACTCAACCTCCTCACTGTATTTGAAGCACCAATCATCCGCAGGTCAGTTGGGTTTTGTACTATCCCCTTCTTCCTACTCATATTCGGATTTTCCATTGCTTTCTCCGATCCTCCTCTAGCCGCACTAACCAACTCCCCCATCATTTCTTTCCGTGGCTTTGCATCCAACAGGGTTGCTGTTTCTGATTCTTCAATTCCCCCCCCCCCCCGGAGTAGACATGTTCCCCGATGGCGACGACGACTTCCTGGAGTTGCGAGATCTTGATGCCCCTCTGTTCCCTCCCAATCCGCCTGAACACCCCTTCCCGGCGCCTGAGAAACCGCGGGAATCAGACAGAGGCGATTTCCTGGAGTTGCTAGATCTCGTCGCCCCTCTGTTCCCTCAGGAGAATTAGGGATCACGGAGTCATTAATCCTGTACGACGTGAACTTCTGGTAATACTCATTTATGTGGGGCGCACGACAGGACTCCTACAAATCCAACAGCAGACTCGTAATAATAATAGGGTGAAAAAAGAGGAACAAACCAGATCACCATTTTCTTTGTTTTTCAACCTAAGAACCCAACTTAACATTAAAATTTTCCCCAACGGAATCTTTGTCCGCAAGATTTGACTGTAGGCCTAAATTCCCCAAACGTAGGACTTTTCCCTCTTTTTTTTTATTTAGTTTCTCCCACCGGGCGAACTATATAAAAAAATATAAACACTCTAAAGGTGAGTTCAAACCAAGGGAACGAAAATGAGCCCGATCGGAAGATGCTACAGTATTACATGACCACTTGAACTCGGCTTAATAAACATTTACTTGCTCCTCGGTTTTAATTTCGACTTTGTTTTGCCGGGCCTCTCTGCAAGGTGGGGAAGTCCTTTTCATTCGTGAGGTATCATCCCTTCTGGGTGTCCGTGCTGTTTTACAATATGTTTGAAAATATTTAAAATCCAAAAACAGAGGTCTCAGGCGAACGAATATCGATCCGGTTCTTCGTGACGGACAAAGTGTTGCTCCTTGAACAAAGGAGGTCTTTTGGGCTCGAGGGATCACTCTAGTCATATTCGTCACAGGCCTTCTTAACGAGCTGCGAGATCTCGACTCCACTATCCTCCAATGGTGATTTCTTGGAGTTGCTAGATCTCAACAACGCTGCTCTGTTTCCTCTGGAGAATTAGGGGATCACAACGTCGGCAACCCTGTCCGACGCAAACTTCTAGTTCTAGGCTTTTCTGTGGGGGGTGTGGATCTTGTAATAGCTTTACCATAAACATAGGAGGCGGCCCGTGGCGGATGGTCTTGTAACATTTGAATAACATCCGTTTGGATGTAAATGAGTTAGGGGGGAAGTTGTCCATAAACAGTCTTCACGAGTCCACCGATTCCCCATCATAGAGGAAAAGGCCTGGCCATTCAAAATCATACTCAGCAAAAAAGCCCCAATTAGAATCTTTAGCGATAAAAGATTTACAATCTAAAACTTGGGTATCCACTTCACTTTGCAACCAAAAATAAACAAACAAACAAATAAAGTAAATTTCGGTTAATGATGACTAGAGAGAGAGAGAGAGAGAGAGAAACAAGACAACAGAGGGTAAAAAAAGAAAAGGAAGCTTTTAGACACGAAAGCGGTACGTGCACGTAACCGTTACGTAGTTTACTAAATTTGACGAAAATTTTAGTAATCTTTACTAAAAATCAATTTTTTTTAGTAAAATGATTAGTAAATCACTAAAAAGAATTAGTATTCTGTTACTAATTTTTCACTGTTTGACCATTCGGAAAGTTACTAAATTACGTTTAGTAAATCGGTCGAAAAATTTACTAAACTTTTTAGTAACCGATTACAAAAAATAACGGTGATTTGACATTTTTTTTAGTAATCGTTACTAAAATTTCACTATTCAACTTTAGTAATCGGTTACTAAAAAGTTTAGTAATTTTTTCCGCAATTTACTAAACGTAGTTTAGTAACTTTCCGAATGGTCAAGCAGTGAAAAATTAGTAACTGTTACTAATTTTTTGTAGTAAAATTTGTAATGTTAGTAATTTTTCAAGTAGGCCGTCCGGAGATTGTAGTAATGATTTACTAATTTTGAAACCGAAATTAGTAAATTACTGTGTAACATAGTAAAGTCTTTAGTAAATTACTAAATTCGTCATTTTTTTCGTAATTTTTTACTAATTTTTTAACAAAATTCAGTAATCGATTACTAAATTTTTTAGTAATTTACTAAACAGAACAGTACATTCCGAACCTAAAACCGAACCAACTTTTAATGTGAAATTACAATTTTACCCGTGCGGTAAAATTACTAAAATGTTTCCCAATTTCCATTTGTAATTTTACCCCCCTTTTACCTTCGAACCCGTTGTCCTCCTTCGTCCTCCTCCGATCGCTGCGTTCCTCCGTAGTCCCCCCGGGTTCTCCCTGAGCAACGTGCCCTCCGGAATTGCAAATCGCCTTTAGGTACGCTCCTCTTCCCTATCCTCGTCTTCATTTTCCTTTCACCGTCCCCGACCCATTAAACCCTAATCAGTGTTTCCCCCTTCTCGTTCTTCTTCTTGCTTTTTCCTTTCGCCGTCCTCCATGCGAAACCCTATTCCGTGTTCCCCCTTTGTCGTTCGTCGTGTTCATTTGCTTTTCCCCGTCCGTGTTCCCCCCTTTGGTTCGCCAGATTGAGTATCCCTCCCTTGTGGTTCGTGTGGTTCAATTTTTTTCGCCTTCCGGGAACCCTAAACTGTGATCCGTGTTTCCCATTTGTGGTAAGTCGTTTTTGCTTTAGGGGGTGAATTGAGTCGGTGGTCAGTGGGTCCATGTTGGTACTGATTTGGCAATGGTTATATCGCAACGTGTAGTTTGGCTTTAGTCTCACCTGATACTAATCAATTGGACAATGCATATGACATAACCGATCATATATATATAAAATTTTGACATATTATTTAAAAATTTTTAATTTAATCTTATTTTAATTTATTTTTTAATTTAGCCGTTAAGATTACCTGGCGTGCCTCTAACGTCTCTTTTGCTTTTTGGTCTTATGTGTCTCTTTGGCCCAATAAAAAAAAAGCTAAAAAAATCATCACTAAATTATTTAGTTAATAAATCGTGTTTTCTAAATTTTATGATATACTCAAAATAGCCCCACCCTAATCCTCACCGTATTCGCCACAAACACCGCCTTCACACAGAGAGATCAATAGACCAAATCCTAGTTCCTTCCCAAAAATCCCCCTGCTTCCCCGAGACAAAGGCAAGGAGCAAGACCCCGAAAATATGACCGACACCCTGTCTGTCGCCTCCGCTCCCCCTACGCCCTAGTCGGCGCCTATCCCGACCTCCAGCGCCCCTCCAAAGACAAAGGTCATCGACAAATCCCTTGGGCAACTTATCCCGAACCTGTTCGGAGACATAGGAGGAGGGGAGTCGGCTGGAGGGGAGATGGCGCAGACAGCAGGATCGAGGTGAGGGATGACACAACGGACCCCACCGCCTTTGCGAGGTAGGAGTCAAAGGCATGCGGCAAAGGGGACCCACCAAAGTCGGGGTCGCAGGTGTTGACTCTCCGGGGACTAACCATGCGGAGTTGCTCAGGGGTGGATGCAAAGAAGCAGACACGACGGCGGCAGTTCAGATCATCCTTACATGGCTGGGTGCGGTAGCAGTCAGGTTGTAGCCAGCACTCAAAACACTATGGGCTAACTCGCAGGAATCCCCTTCTTAATTTATTTCGTTGCTGGCAGTTCACATGCGAAAAAAAAACTTTTTAGGTAGTAAAATTAAAATAAGGCCAAATAAAAAACTTTTTAAACGATATGTCAAAACGTAAAGTTGGACTATTAATGGAGACAAATAACGATATTTTGCCAAAAGTTTATATTTTCTTTTCTAGAAGCTTTCATCTGGTACGAAATTATTTTATATTACGTATGAAATTATTTCGATTATGAAATTATTTCATACCCTTTCATATATGTTTCGTATTGTATGAAACTTTTTCGTATCAAGTATTAAATTCTTTCATATAATATAAAAGGGTACGTAATAGTTTCGTACGATACGAGACAAATATGAAATAATTTCATTCAACACGAAAACCTGTTGTATTGCGGTAAGAAGACAGTATAAAAAAATTTCATGAAAGACAGAAGCTTTGGTGTGAGGAAGTTTTGCCTCTTCCACGTGAGCTACCGGAGACAGCAAAGAAGGGAGAGGAGAGACTCAATTCGTTTAAAACAATTCTTATAAGCGAGTTTCCCAATGACAATTGAAAAATCAGGTGCGGTGGGATGGAGTTCATTTCTTTGAGGGAAATGCAAAATTTTACAATTAATAATTCGAATTTTAACTTTTTTTAAAAAATTATTTCTGAGTAAAATGAAAAAATAAAAACAAAATAAAAGAGTAATTTAAGAAGGTTTGGTTTGTTCAACGTTCGAAAATTATTCGAGAGGTCAATTTTCAGACCATCGTTTGTAAAAAAAAAAAAAAAAGCTCGAACTAACGAGTCAGACTCTTAACTTTTCATGAGTATTCCAACCGTTTCCTATTTATTTACACCCGAAAAAATGATAAATAAAAATGAAAAAATTCTTAACTCAACAATTGCCCTACGCCTCAACTCTCAACATTCCCCTTATTCATGGGACAACAAGACAAAGTACACCAAGCATCGAACTTCGATCAAAATTCGTGGTAATGAATAAATTTTTATCAATTTTTACGTCATGAGAGAGGGTGTGCCGGAATATATGACGATGTCAAATAAAGACAAGACTCACACTCTGATAACGACAAATTATCCACAGCAATCTTAATCGATCAAATAAAGACAGCACTCCCCGGTCCAAAAAATATATATTTTTTTCGGTCTAGAAACAAAATCAACAGCAATCTTAATTCATCGGGTTTCGGGGAAATTTCCGATTTCCGGGGGTTGGATCGCCTCACGTATTTTATTTATTTTTATTTTTAAGAAAAAGGGGTCTCAAGATTAGTCAAAAGAATTATGGACAAATAATTCCGATGCAAAACAATTCTCCCTATAAAATCCCCAACTCCCCCGTCCCCCAAAATGGCAACTTTAAACAATCCCAAACCGTGTTCCCATTCTTACTTTGTTCCATCCTCTTGCTAGCCGCCCACTCCCCGGGTCTTATTCTCCTTTCCATTCAATGCCCGGAATGGCCAACCCTTTCCTCAGTAGGCCAGAAGATTTAAACGGTAGGTTTGATCATACGGACGCACCCACTGCACCACCCTTTTCTCAAGTTAAAGAGTAATCGGCTCGCTGCCTGCTTCCTTTTAATATGTCAGAGCATACGTGGTACCTCGTGCGTGCGGATCAGATCAGGGATTCGGATGTTGGGTCCTGGAGGCAGGCAGGGGAGCCTCGCCAGATGCCGTTCCCGGACTGGGCCACAGTTTGCTGGAAAATCATCCGGGTTTTCCACAACAGGGACAATGACGAGACGGAGTGGATGATGCTGCAGTACGAGATAACCACCCCAAACGTAATAAAAAGCTCTCAGCTAGAAACACGTCACTAAGCATTTATTTTCAATTTCATTGATTCTGTTTGTTAAACAACTGTTTGAACTTTTATGTTAAACTCTATAATATAAATTAAGTATTCATCTAATAATTTTTATGTTTCTACATTTTGTTGTGGTTGGGGTGGGATCATCTGAGCAGGGGACGGTTTCACTCTGCAGAATTGGGAAAGGTCCCATGAATCATGATGCACAGGTTTTGTCCAAATCTCAGACGTCTTAATTTTTGTTGATTAAAGTCTCCTTTCACTTTATGACGTCGAATTTTGGGAAACAGGTGGGTGGTGTTCTATACCCCTTCCAGGCTGCTGCGGATGCTGCAGCAGAAAATCTGCCAGAATCTGAGATGTTCCTCGGGGGCGACTACATGGAATTGCTGGATCTCGACGTCCCTCTATTACCTCGGAGCAACTAAGTCTAATACCCCTTGTCCGGCAGGGGCTTCTGCTTCTGCAGACATCAAAATATATATGGGTTCTAGACACTCTCCCCCCTCCCCCGCGCTTTTGATTGCATAACTTGTCACGTGAAGCAACTATCTGGATAATTAAATAAAGCATGTAATCAATTTCAAACAATATGAAATTTGAATTTCATCTCATGTCAAGACGGACGGCTATACACAGGGGAGAGCAAAAATTTCGGGACACCGATTTCAATCCCGATTTTTTAAAATTTCGGGAATTCGATATCGGTATTTCGATATTTGGGATCGGGATTGGGAGTATGTTGTTTTTTAAACGGTATTCGGTATTGGGATTAGTAGCGGAAAAATAAAATTCGGTATTTACTGAATATCGAATTTTTACGGGCTTAACACAATTTGGGCTCCTGTTAAAAAAAAAAAACCAAAGTCGACGGCTCGACCCAACAAAGCCTATCGAAGCAAGGGGCGTCACTCTCGACCCAAAACTGACCCAACAAATCCTATCGACCCAACAAACCCTATCATTTGAACGGCAAACTCATAGGCCGCGTCCGCATCCGGCATCTCCCCTCACGGCGTCAAAGTCACTGTCCGTCGTCACCGACCTAAACGACTTTGTTTCCTTCAACGAACGCAGCTGTCGGTCCCTCTCCCTCCTCGGCCACGTCCGCATCTCCCCTTGCGTGCGAGTTGGCGAGGTGGACAAGAAACCCAGAAAAACAGGTCGAGCACCAAGAAGAAGAAAGAAGATTTTCTTGTTATTCCCAAAATCGCAGAAAACCATTTACAGTGACTCCCCCTTCTTATATTGTTAGCTGTCTTTTCCTCCTCCTTCAACAACAGATACGACACTCTCCTAACAACCTCCGCGTCCACACCAGACTAACAATAACTTATGATTTTACTCCCTTACCCTTTACAACTAATGAATGAAAGAATAGTTCAGTCTTCCGGGCCTCCTCTCATATCTCCGAGGCCTTCTTCTTCTTTCCTGCTCACTTCTATCCTGGCTCACGGCCCACTTCAACTCGAGAACTCCCCTGGCAACCTCCTGTGCCAACGTCCTGCTCACACTCCCCCTCAAGATGGGTGTTATGTATATCTGTTACTCCCATCTTGCCAAGCAAACAGCTCAGCCTTCCTGGATGTAAAGCTTTGGTGAAGATATCTGCCAGCTGGGATTCTGTCCGCGTGTGTAATAGACGCACCACTCCTTCCTCCACCTTTTCCCTCACGAAATGCAAATCGATCTCCAAATGCTTTGTCCGCTCGTGAAACATTGGGTTTTTGCTTATATATATCGCCGACTTGTTATCGCAGTATAGTGTGATAGGTTGATCTGTCACAATTCCGAGATCCCCCATCAAACTCTTGAGCCATATTATCTCCGCAGTCGTGGTTGCTATGGCCCTGTACTCTGCTTCTGTCGAGCTACGTGACACTGTGTTCTGCTTCTTTGACCGCCAACTAATAAGAGAATCCCCCAGAAAAACGCTGTAGCCTGTAGTCGACCTCCTGCTCGTGGCGCAGCCTCCCCAATCGCTATCAGAATAGGCTTGCAGTCTTGGTTGAGTCGAACTGGGAAAGAACACTCCTCTTCCTGGCGAGCCTTTCAAGTACCTCAACACCATCCCAGCTGCCTCCCAGTGTTTCTTGTGAGGCTTATCCATGAATTGCGCAAGGATATGCACTGCATATGTCAGGTCTGGTCGCGTGATTCCCAGATAAATCAATCTTCCCACGAGCTGCCTGTAAGAAGACACATCCACCGACTCATCATCCTCCACCTGCGTCAGCTTGTGGTTAGGAACAATTGGTATAGAACTGGGCTTCACACCTAACTTCCCCAGATCCTCCAGCAGCCACAGAGCATAACCCCGCTGGGAAATAAATATACCTGCCTGCGAGCGTGCTATTTCCAATCCCAGGAAATATTTCAGAGTTCCAAGATCCCTTAACTTAAAGTGGCTTTGCAGATGGTCTCGTAGTGCATCTATGAGCTGAGAATCCGAACCTGCAACCGCGATATCGTCCACGTAAACAAGCACGGCTAGAAAGCCGTTGTTGTCCTGTTTGGTGAAGAGCGAATAGTCCGCCTTGGATTGAATGAAACCATAGGTGACTAAACAGGAAGTCAGCTTGCAATTCCATTGCCGTGATGCTTGCTTGAGACCATAGAGTGATTTCCGTAGTTTGCATACCAGTGGAGCTGCCGCAGAGCACTCCCCCTGAATGTCTAAGCCCTGCGGGAGTTGCATGAATACCTCTTCAGTGAGGTCCCCATTGAGGAAGGCATTGTGTATATCAAATTGACGCAATTCCCATCCACGGAGTGCTGTCACAGCCAGGACAGATCTTATGGTGGTATGCTTGGCAACGGGGCTAAAGGTTTCGTCATAATAGAAACCTTCACGTTGAGTGAATCCTTTAGCCACAAGACGTGCTTTAAATCGTTCAACTGTTCCATCTGCTTTCAGCTTGGTCTTATAGACCCACTTGCACCCAATAGCATGTTTTCCAGCCGGCAAAGGTACTAGATCCCACGTCTGATTGTCTGCCAGAGCCTGCAGTTCAGATGACATAGCCTCCTACCAGTGTGGAATGGCCCGCGCCTCACTATAGCTCCGTGGTTCACAATTACTCTCCAGAGACAGCAGGTAGGACTTGTAAGGAATGGACAATTTCGTATAGGAAATAAAGGATGCAATAGGGTGAGAAGTGGAAGGAGAAGAGGAACTTACAGAGGAACTCAGGGCGGATGATTCAGGACTGTCCTGAGGAGAAGACAGGCCATGGTGGTAGTCACGGAGATAGCTGGGAACTTTATGCGGCCGGGTGCTCTTATGCAAGCGAGATTCGGAGACGTCTGGAGTGGGATCTGAAGAAGGCTATGTGGTGTTTGGAACGGGTTGAGATGTTGGAAATTCAGTAGGTGCAACATGTGACGGTTCAGAGAAGGGAGGAAGAACGGGGAGGACAAGATTAGAGGGAGAAGACGAGACTAAACCAGAGGAATTTGAAAAGGGAAAAATAGACTCATAAAAGACAACATCACGGGAAACAAATATTTCACTCGTGGACAGATCAAATAGCAGATAACCCTTCATATGAAATGCATATCCCAGAAAGATACATTTCCTAGCTCTCTTATCCAACTTCTTCCGACCAGATTGGAGAGTGCACGCGAAACACAATGAACCAAAAACACGTAAGTTATGCAGACAAGGTTGTTGCTGAAAAAGTTTCTCATAGGGGGTGATGTCGGATAAAATCTTGCTAGGCAAACGGTTAATAAGATGGGCTGCTGTCAGTAAAGCATAGCCCCAGAATGTTGAAGGCAAATGTGCCTGAAACAAAAGAGCTCTGGTGATTTGCAAGAGATGCTGTGTTTCCTCTCGACCACCCCGTTCTGTTGAGGGGTGGCCACACAAGAGGTTTGATGGACAATACCATGCATTTTGTAAAACTCAGACAGAAGAAATTCACTACCATTGTCATTGCGAATCGTTTTTATCATCGCATTGAACTGGGTTTGAACAAACCAATAAAAACCAGACAATAAATTCTTGACCTCTGACTTATGACGCATTAAGAAGGTCCAAGTAACTCTTGTAAAGTCATCGACAATAGTCAAGAAGAACCTATAACCATGCAAAGCAGTTTCGGCACATGGCCCCCAAATGTCACAATGGATCAAATCAAATGGTTTAGAAGTTTTGATAGCACTAGAAGGAAAAGCTAGTCGCTTCTGCTTAGCCTCATGGCAAACAGAGCAGGCATTTTGTGGCAACATGGTGATAGTTGGTTCAATTGACTGTAGAGCAGTAAGTTTAGAAGGTGGCACGTGGCCCAAACGCATATGCCAAAGATCAAAGACATCTAAAGTAGTGTGTTGTTTAGCAGTGCAAAGACTATGGGAAGGTAAGAAAGCTGGGTGTCTAACTTGGGTAGTTGCACTGCCTCGTTGTGTCCCAGCTGTCTCCTTGAGAACGAACAGGCCTCCTTCTCTTTCAGCTAGTCCAATCATCATCCGGCTGAGCAAGTCCTGTAAGTAACAACGGTTTTGTGAAAAAAAAACACAGATGTTACTGTTTGCCGTCAGTTTGCCGACGGAAATGAGGTTGAAGTGAAAAGAAGGCACAAACAAGGTGTTCGCTAGAACTAGATTGTCAGTGAGTTTGATTTCTCCTATATGTGTAGCTAGGACTTTGGAATTGTTGGGCATTTGAATCTGCAGAGGATGCGTTAGTGTACGAAAAGAGTCAAATAAATCAAGTGAGGAGGCAATATGATCTGTCGCCCCTGTATCTATGATCCATGAGGTATTTCGAACTGGTTTGGTACTTTTATTGAAGGATAAAGTACCTGCAAAGTTTTCTATGTGGCTGACTGTTGGATTGGAATGCTGTCCCTGTTGAGTTGTGGGAGCTGTTCGGCTTGGATTTTCCACACTGAGCAAGGCCATTAGTTGCTGAACCTGAGCATCTGACAGAGAAAATGAGGCTTGCTGCTTGTTTTCCGTCTGCTGCTGGCTTGCCTCCACCATATTAACTAATCTGCGGCCGTTCGCTCCCGGCTGCCTTGGGAAAAACTGACCTCTGCCCCTTCCAGACATCTGATTCGGCGGGAAACCAATCAGCTGATAGCATCGACTTTTTAGGTGACCCTTCTTGCCACAGTGTTCACATGTCATTTCCAGCCGTGATTTTCTTCTTTCGGCAAAGGCTAACAGCCTATGTTGGTCAGATGACGTCGCCGTTTCTTGCTGTACAGTCGCTGCTACTGGATTCCCGAATAGGGACATTTGCTCCTCCTTCATCGACTGCTGCATTTCTTCTCTCTGCAAAATGTTATAGGCTTCTCCGAGAGTGGGAAATGGTTTTCGCAGCAAAATCTGACTCCTCAAGGCACCATACTCCCGATTCAGCCCATTCAAAAACTTGTAAACCATATCTCTCTATAGCTCCTCTGCAAACTGTTTTTCCCAACCACAATCACACTTTCCGCACCTGCATTTCGGGTAGGGCCGATACTCACGCAGCTCCCTCAAGATTCCCAGCATCTCATTATAAAACGCAGAAACAGATTTGTTGCCCTGCACCAAAGAATGGTATTGCAACTGAAGTCTGCAGATCCGAGAGTCGTCTGGCTCCCCGTAGCGCTCCTTAAGCTCTTCCCAGACATCCCTCGTTGTGTGCAAGTAAAAGATAGTAGACGCAATCGCAGGGGAGACTGACCTCTGCAGCCAAGACCTCACCAGGTCATCGCTGCGTTTCCAGGCCGAGAACATGTTGCTATCTTCTGGGGGTCTGGGTATCGACCCATCCAGAAACCCCGCTTTGTTTTTAATGGACATTGCCAGCTCGAACGAGCGTCTCCACGACGCATAATTCCCTTCTGTGAGTTCGGGAGCCACCACGGGACCTGCCTGCAGATCCGCCGCATTGATGTGGAACGGCGATTGTTGGCTGTCCACGCTCACTAGCTGCATCTTCCTCGTCCTTGTCGCTTCACTCGAGCACAGCCCGCTCTGATACCATGCGAGTTGGCGAGGTGGACAAGAAACCCAGAAAAACAGGTCGAGCACCAAGAAGAAGAAAGAAGATTTTCTTGTTATTCCCAAAATCTCAGAAAACCATTTACAGTGACTCCCCCTTCTTATATTGTTAGCTGTCTTTTCCTCCTCCTTCAACAACAGATACGGCACTCTCCTAACAACCTCCGCGTCCTCACCGGACTAACAATAACTTATGATTTTACTCCCTTACCCTTTACAACTAATGAATGAAAGAATAGTTCAGTCTTCCGGGCCTCCTCTCATATCTCCGAGGCCTTCTTCTTCTTTCCTGCTCACTTCTATCCTGGCTCACGGCCCACTTCAACTCGAGAACTCCCCTGGCAACCTCCTGTGCCAACGTCCTGCTCACATTGCGGCGTCAACGTCACTCCCCTCGAGGTGTCAACGTCACTGTCCGCAAGTTCTACTTTGTTTCCTGCGGTGGCGCTTTAGCTTTTGTTCCTACGCCTAGCACGCGCGCTGCGGCTCCGACGACGCAAGGATCCGGGCCCGCTCCCCGAGGCCCAATCCGATCAGCGTCGCGACTCGAGCGTCGGAGCTGCGGAAGGACACTGGGTTGAATCCTCCCTTGTTTCCCGAGTGGATTTGCGGGACATTTCGCCGACCGTCTCCAGTCCTTGGAGGCGACGGGCGAAGGGCTGCGTGAGACCTCGCTTGGGATTTTCGGGGAGGATCCAGGGAGCGGCTCGTGTCGTCGTCACCCATCCAATGATGGCTCCGTTTTGTAAAAAGTGTTGTTGTTTAACCTAGGTAAACTATTACGGAGTCGCCACCGACTCCGTAATAGGAATTTATGGGTCGCGATGAAAATGTCGCATGCAATGTTCATGGAGGTGGAGACTTCCGTTGTTTACCTACAACTTCAGCGACTTTGATTGCGCTGATGATTTGAGTTTTTAATGTTGCTTTTGGGTTTGTTTTAAGAGAGAATATGTGGTGCAATTTGAAGCGAATGCACAAATGGGTGATCTAGTGGTTTCAATTGAAGTTTCTATCAGGAGCTATAGGTGTGCTTGTGGTTTTGGGAGTCTGGAAGGAAGACATGATTTTTAAGGTAATGAAAAAATTCGGTAATTTGGTATTTACCGAAATATCGAATTATAATTCGATAATTTACCGAAATACCGATTTGTAAATTCGGGATCGGAATTGGGATCTAAAATTTTAAGGTTTTTGAATTTCGGTATTTCGGAATACCGAAATATCGAATGCTCACCCGCCTATATATATAAAGGAAACCAAATTTAGGGTTCAAAAGGACGTGTGAGGCATTGACTTTATCACGTGCTTATGTCATCGAGACGACCCCCATACATTAAAGAAAGACCTTGACTAATACGACCTTTCTCTATTTGTTTTGAAATTCCTGTCACCAGAAACAATTTCATGTATTGTCCGATCAGTTTGGACCCCACTCAATCCACGCTTACATTTAGTGGTGAGCATAAATTCAACGTAAAATCGGGAACCAGTCGGAACCGATACCATAGGGTCGGTATTAGTATATGTTCTCGAATAGACGAGGTTCTAGGTTCTAAATTTTTGAAAACCGGCAATATCAAGTACGGTTCCAGGTTCTCACAAGGACCCTGGAGAACTTGGAACCTTGAAACCTGACATAATATATTTTAATATATAATTTATATAATATCTTTATATAATCTTTATTTTATATTGCAATTTTGCGTATAGTTATATGGTTACTCACAACTTTACGGATACCCGAACCCGCCATCCCCTTACCCTTACCCTCGCCCTCTTCGCGAGGTCTTGACCAGTTCGCTTGAGGTTTTTTTAAATTGATTGGAGTAATGTTTGAGGTATTTTTAGATTAATTGAAGTAAATTTTAAGGTTTTTCTAGATTGATTAGAGTAATGCTTAAAGTTTTTTAAATTAATTAGAGTAATGTGGTGGATTTAATGTAAGAGTGCCCCCCATAAGTCATGGAACCAGAACCGGTTCCACGTCGGTTTTTGGATGGTTCTTTGAGCCACAAGGTAGGTTCTATGTTCTAAAAATAAGGAACCGGCCATTACAGGGTAGGTTCTAGGTTTCACGTCCGGGATCTACCTACCTTGGAACCTGCTCACTCCTACTTACATCATCCATGGGGAGCTCGTTGTGACGTAACTTGAGAGCATTTTTTTAATATAATTCCGCCGGTGATAAATAATTTAAGACCCGACTATTGATATTTGAATATGAATAATAAGAGTGATCGATTCTGGAAAAGGGAAAGCGCCGGGGAATGATATTATTCAGACCTATCCCGTTAATTTCAGTGAAATAATATGAGTTCCGCCATACGTGAATACGTAGTAGACCCATCCTTTTTTCTAAACACTCTACACGTCGTTATTTTCATTTGCCCCCACGCAAGAAAAAGGAATATAAAATAATATAAGAGACCCTTATCGAGTTTAGATAGTTTGGAAGACGACGTTTTATGCCTAGTTTGGTTTGTCCCCAAGTTTGTCGTTCGTTTAGCTGTTTGAGTTTAATAAATGGTGGCGTAGCAGAAGATTAAGCCGATACAAGTAATATGATGTAATAAAATAGTCGTTTTTGTTTTCGTCTCTCACGACGCAACACTAAAAAAATCGACCTCCAAATCCACCTGCGGGAGCAGCTATGAATATATTCCCATCTCCTCAAATCCGATCCGATCCGTTCTGTCAGGTTATCCCGCGGCCTCCTCCTGCACAGGTGACCGGTTAGATGATGCGAATTTCTTCAATATGAATTGGCTGTTCGAGTCCTCTAAGAGAGAAGTTTGGGCATCACGCGGACGATTAGCCTTTCGTGGCTTCTTGGAATTCGGCCTCCACATCATCTGACTAATCGTGAAAAGAAAATAAGCTTCCTAAAACCAACTTCGGTAGTCTCTCCATTGTCTCTTTTCCAGAGTTGAAAGAGACGAAGGAAGACGAAGATGTTGGCTACATGTGTTTAGTTTTTTAAAAGGGTGAACCATGAGCTGAAAAGGTGTTTGGGGAAACATTTCCAGTTTTCAGGATTGGAATCCTAAGAATGAGGATGGATGGACTTAGATATAAAATATAAATCAAGTCTTCACCTAATAGCTTAAACTTTTAAGTTAAATGGTAATATTTCTATGGTATCGGGCGGTAGAACTTCGCGCACGAAAAAAAACACAAAAAAATATGGCGAGAGGTCAAACGAGCCTGCCTACCATTGAACCAAGGGCCCAGACCGATTCGATTGAATTTTTAAAATTTGTTGCCTTAAAAAAATATTTTATATACTAATGGACGTCTTTTTACTGAGTCTCGCCCATTTACAACATTAATTGCTACAAACATGTCAACAATCGCGGCTATTTTCAGTTTGGACTTAATTGAACTCTGTTTTGGCTGGGCAGGGACGTTTTCATTATGTAGGATCTCAAAAGACCCTACGAATCGCCATGAACGGGTTTGTCCTAATACCAACCGATGCCTTTTTGTTATTCAAAGTCCTTTTTGATACTATGATCCAAACTAAACCAGATTAAACAATGCAACAAGCATTTTCGTGGAAAATTTGATTCTGCGGGTTGGACGAGGCTAAAGTGAGTTACTAATCTACTTGATTCTGGCTTTTGATTTGTCAGAGCATACGCAGTACTTAGCCTGCTCGGATCATATTGTAACATTTGGATGTGAGATAATTATCGCGCCACACAGACAACTGCCCCTCGCCGGAAATCTTCCCCGATCCAACATCTTCTCAATGGGCATTCTCAGAGGAACTCAATTTCCGATCGTGAATTCAGATAAAAACAAAGTTGATGAAGCCGTTCCACAGGTACTTCTGCAGGGACAACAAATCATTTCTATGCTTTTACTATCTGCTCGTCTTTTGCAGGGACAACAAATCTATGCTTTTCCTATCTGCTCGTGATTCCACACACTTCCACCTTTATGTCCGACTACATTCTCTTACTTTCACGATCCATGATAATATTATTTAATCAGATCATTGAATTGTTTACTGCATCCGACAAACCCTCCTCCTCCTATAAAACCAAATCAACCTCCTCACTGTATTCGAATCATCAATCATCCGCAGGTCAGTTGGGTTTTCTACTATCCCCTTCTTCCTACTCATATTCGGATTTTCCATTGCTTTCTCCGATCCTCCTCTAGACGCACTATTCAACTCCCCCATCGTTTCTTTCCGTGGCTTTGCATCCAACAGGGTTGCTGCTTCTGATTCTTCAATTCCCACCCCCCCCCCCCCCCCCCCCCCCGTGGAGTAAATAGACATGTTTCCTGATGGCGACGACGACTTCCTGGAGTTGCGAGATCTTGATGCCCCTCTGTTCCCTCCCAATCCGCCTGAACACCCCTTCCCGGCGCCTGAGAATCCGCCTGAACACCCCTTCACGGCGCCTGAGAATCCCCCTGAACACCCCTTCCCAGTGCCTGAGAATCTGCGGGGATCAGACAGAGGCGACTTCCTGGAGTTGCTAGATCTCGTCGCCCCTCTGTTCCCTCAGGAGAATTAGGGATCACCGAGCCATTAGCCCTGTGCGACGTGAACTTCTGGTTATAAGGCATTTCTGTGGGGGCCAAACAGGACTTGTAATAATAATAGGTGGAAAAAAGAGGAACAAACCCAATCCGCATTTTCTTTCTTTTTCAACCAAAAAACCCAACTTAACATTAAAATTTTCCCCCACGAAATCTTTGGCCTCAAGATTTGACTGTAAGCCTAAAATTCCCCAGACGTACGACTTTTCCCCTTTTTTTTTATTTAGTTTCTCTCACCGGGCGAACTATATAAAAAAATATAAACACTCTAAAGGTGTGTTCCCCCACGAAGGGAACGAAAATGAGACCGATCGGTAGATGCTACAGTATTACATGACCACTCGAACTCGGCTTCATAAACATTTACTTGCTCCTCGGTTTTCATTTCGACTTTGTTTTGCCGGGCATCTCTGCAAGGTGGGGAAGTCCTTTTCATTCGTGAGATATCAGATTCTGTCAAACTGCTTGGTGTTCCATGTCCAATCCCTTCTCGGTGTCCGTGCTGTTTTACAACATGTTTGAAAATATTTAAAAGCCAAAAACAGAAGTCTCAGGCGAACGAATATCGATCCGGTTCTTCGTGACGGACAAGTATTGCTCCTTGAACAAAGGAGGTCTTTTGGGCTCGAGGGATCACTCTAGTCATATTCGTCGCAGGCCTTCTTAACGAACGAGCTTATTCCAACCTCACTTGGGCTTAACGGGCCTACGATCAAAGCTGCCGCCGTGTTCTAATCTAACAGCTTATAGATAGATAGATCTCTACACTCCTCAGCTGATAAGGGCCTGTCCCAGATACAGGGGGAGCTTGAGCCTTTCCCCAACACAACCACAATCAGCCCCCTCTGTTTCCTTGCCAATCTGCCCAAATTCAACAACTACCCCTTCCCACCACCTGAAAATCCTCCCAAATTAGACATCTTGGAGTTGCTAGATCTCAATGTCGGCAACCCTATCCGACGCAAACTTCTAGTTCTAGGCTTTTCTGCAGGGGGTGTGGATCTTGTAATAGCTTTACCATAAACATAGGAGGCGGGGCGTGGCGGATGGTCTTGTAACATTTGAATAACATCCGTTTGGATGTAAATGCGTTAGGGGGGAGTTGTCCATAAACAGTCTTCACGAGTCTACCGCTTCTCCATCATAGAGGAACGGGCCTGGCCATTCAAAATCATACTTAGCAAAAAAAGCCCCAATTAGAATCTTTGGCGTTAAAAGATTTACAATCTAAAACTTGGGTGTCCACTTCACTTTGCAACCAAAAAAAAAAAAAAAAAACAAACAAATAAAGTAAATTTCGGTTAATCACTAGAGAGAGAGAGAGAAACAAGACAACAGAGGGTAAAAAAGAAACGGAAGCTTTTAGACACGGAAGCGGCTAACGGTACGTGCACGTAACCGTTACGTAGTTTACTAAATTTGACGAAAATTTTAGTAATCTTTACTAAAAATCGATTTTTTTTTAGTAAAATGATTAGTAAATTACTAAAAAAATTAGTAATCGGTTACTAATTTTTCACTATTTGACCATTCGAAAAGTTACTAAACTACGTTTAGTAAATCAGCCGAAAAATTTACTAAACTTTTTAGTAACCGATTACTAAAAATAACGGTGATTTGACATTTTTTTTTAGTAATCGTTATTAAAATTTCACTGTTCAACTTTAGTAATCGGTTACTAAAAAGTTTAGTAATTTTTTCCGCCGATTTACTAAACGTAGTTTAGTAACTTTCCGAATAGTCAAACAGTGAAAAATTAGTAACTGTTACTAATTTTTTGTAGTAAAATTTGTAATGTTAGTAATTTTTCAGGTAGGCCGTCCGGAGATTTTAGTAATGATTTACTTATTTTGAAACCGAAATTAGTAAATTACTGTGTAACATAGTAAAGTCTTTAGTAAATTACTAAATTCGTCATTTTTTTTTGTAATTGTTTACTAATTTTTGAACAAAATTCAGTAATCGATTACTAAACTTTTTTGTAATTTACTAAACAGAACAGTACATTTCGAACATAAAACCGAACCAATTTTTAGTGTGAAATTACAATTTTACCCCTGCGGTAAAATTACTAAAATGTTTCCCAATTTCCATTTGCAATTTTACCCCCTTTTACCTTCGAACCCGTCGTCCTCCTTCCTCCTACTTCGATCGCTGCATTCCTCCGTCGTCCCCCCGGGTTCTCCTTGAGCAACGTGCCCTCCGGAATTGTAAATCGCCTTCAGGTACGCTCCTCTTCTCCATCCTCGTCTTCATTTTCCTTTCACCGTCCCCGACCCATTGAACCCTAATCCGTGTTTCCCCCTTCTTGTTCTTCTTCTTGCTTTTTCCTTTCGCCGTCCTCCACGCGAAACCCTATTCCGTGTTCCCCCCCCGTCGTTCGTCGTGTTCATTTGCCTTTCCCCGTCCGTGTTCCCCTCTTTGGTTCGTCGGATTGAGTATCCCTCCATTGTGGTTCGTTTGGTTCAATTTTTTTCGCCGTCCGGGAACCCTAAACTGTGATCCGTGTTTCTCCCTTGTGGTAAGTCGTTTTTGCTTTAGGGGGTGAATTGGGTCGGTGGTCAGTGGGTCCATGTTGGTACTGATTTGGCAATGGTTATATCGCAACGTGTAGTTTGGCTTTAGTCTCACCTGATACATTGGTTTTGGGTTTACGAAAAATAGTTCTGTTATATATGCAGAGATGGATCGAGTAGACATTGAAGCAGGAGAGATCGATCGAGCATAGACAGTTGCTGGCGAAACCAACGTTAGTGGCGGCAATGTTAATACGCCTGATACGTCGAAAAAGAAAAAGGGGAAGGCTGTGCGTGTTGCCCAGGTAAGATGTACAATGAAACGTGTAAGTTGCTTTTACTAATTTACATTTATGGATCGAGCTTTTCTTCGTTGTATTGTTACATGATTACCTGTATACCCACTGTAGTCCGAAGAAATTATTTTCCGTCCTGATGACCTTCAACGAACCTAAGAGATCCGCCCTAGCAGAACTCGGATTTGATGGCCTGCTTCATCTCTCGAGTAAGCACGTAAATCACAACGTCGTCAAGCTGTGCTTAAGGGCGTTCGATCCAGTTAAGAGGGTGATGACCATCGATGGACTCGAACAACCATTGCTCTCTTCTGATGTGGAAGCCATACTCGGGATACTAACTTCCAAAGTGGGTGTCCCATTTAGCGGCCATATGGAGATAGTAAGGGATGAGCTAAAGGAGCACATAAAGAGGGAGAAAATATATCTAAAGTCAGTTGAGAGTAAGCTTCTTTCCAGAGATGTTCCGGATGAGTTATGGAGAGTTGAGGCAATCATTTTCATCATAGGAAGCTACTTGTGTCCAACTACCGCCTTTGATATCGACGAAGACTATCTTCTTGCCACGCGGGATGTTGAGGCAATAGGAAAATTTGATTGGGCTACGCATGTTCTTGCTTGTTTGTGTACGCATGTCAAGACATATCAGAAACATGAATCGAAGTACATAGGCGGCTGTGTGCATCTACTTCCGGTAAGGTTTTTCACTTTCGTCTTTATTAATAATATTGAACGATTCATATGATTTTTTACTGTGGTTTTGGTTCTTAACTTTCGTCTTGGTTATTACATTCTGCCTGCTTTTTTCGTTGTGAATGCTGTAGTTGTTCTATGCTTGTAAAAGTGCGAAGGCTGGGCGTGATTTATCAAGGAGCAATCGGAACTTACCGCTGTGTCACGAGTGGGATGACGATCGGCTGAGATCGTTTTTTAAAACCACATTAGTGGATATTGCGAATATTGTAAGTGTCGTCCATTATGTCATTCACATGGATTGTATTGGAATGTAGCTACACTATTTATTGTTGTTACTTCCACGAACAGGATGTCGGAGAATCGGAGAGTATTCCAGAGGAATACGTAGAGTGTTCAAACGAGCCAACACAGATGCAAGTGGTTATGCGTTGGTTGAAGGTAACTTGTCATCGCATAGCACTATAATGGACATATCACATAGGTTACACTAATTGGCCTTTTACGACATTCATGCATCAACAGACGGTGGAATTTTTGGTAAGAAGACTACAAGCCAGCAATGAACACATACTACGTAAGTTGTCCTTGATTCTGGAGGAAGTCTGAAGAGTTAAATGTGATGAAGGCATACCGATGACGAAACCCGACTATGGAGAAAACCAGGCAAATGAAGGTAATGTTCATCATGGTAAGGATGTAGTCAAAGAATCTGTTGATTCGTTGAAAGATGCTGGCCATGGCCAGCAGTCTGCTCACTCTCCAATCGATGAACCAGTTCCGCAAGACGTCGGCGTCAGTGAACCCATATGTGAGGTGGGTTCCACCATGGTTTCTGAAAGAAGCTTAGTCCCGTACTACCCTACTGCAGCAGCTCAGCTACTTCCTGAGGGTTCGGATGAGTATTCCGATCCCCGTGAGGTACAACTGGCTAGAGCCCTTAACAAAATGACCACATTCGTGGGCACGACAGTTGCGAAGAGTGAATCTGAGTTTGAAATGACAAAGTCCGAGGAAGGCATCAAGTCTTTATTCATGCGGGATAAAGGGAAGGCCAAGATTGGAGAAGGAACTGCAGTTGAAAAAAAAACAGGATATGAAGGCTGCCGACAAAGGAAAACAGGGGATTGAAGTAGTAGCTGTAGATGGTAGTGAAGAGGATGTCGTTCCGAAAGGGGCTGTGATGGATATGTATGATGACCCAGTTGCCGTTCAAGAGGAGTCTGTCATCACAGGCATCCAAAAGAGAAAGGAGGCGCATGAAGCAAAGGTTCATGTAAAGGTGACGCGAACAAATTCTTATTTAAGTATACGTAGTAGATGGGTTATTAATTGTTTTATTATTAATTGCAACAGGAAAGCGGTTCGTCTACAACAAATGTGTTCAGAAGGCATACTCGTCGTACTGCCGAGAGGAAGCCTTCCACATTCATGAGCAGCCCATTCGTACCACCACAGCCAGTAACGCGAACAAAGAAGCGTGGTCGTGAAAACATACCTGAGGTATAAGATGAAGCGAGGTTGAAGAGCATTCCGTGGTTGTTATTGATGTGCGGTAGTTTGTTTTTCCGTATATAGGGACTTAAAAAAATCATTCCAAAGGATTTCCCATTAAGTGAGCTGAAATTGTTTACTGCGGCTCGGTGGAATATCTTAAAGTATGCTTGGAATGAGGACCTGGATAATAGGTCAGTGTCACATTCTCGGGCCTTTGTTGTATTGGAATGTTATACTTTCAATTGACCATTATTGCATGTAACTTTGTTTAAATGTTGATTGTGCAGTGACTGTCTTTGTGTCACCGAATTTGTCCATGTTAATAGGCATGCTATGCTGTCTGTCAGACCTAATAGATGGATTACCAATGATGTAAGAATTTCTTGGATTTCACATTACGGATATACCTCTGCAGGTCTCATTGTTTATATGTGATACCATAATGCAGATCATAGACTTTCATACCGTCATGCTACAGAACATGATGGATACAGATAAGAAAAGGACATGGTACCTCACAACTTGGATAGGGGTTGGTGTCACATGCATCAATTTTTGATATGTAAATCTGATTTTACTATTTTACTAATGAAGTTAAAAACTACTCAGAATCTTGCCGCAAACCAGGATAGCGAAGCCAAAATGCCCATCATCACAAAATCTGATGTCGCTTCCCTATATTCTCACTATAAGTCCCACACCGGGAAGAATCATGAAGTACAGCAGGTAAGTGATCCCTCATGTAGCATTACTAACCATTTTACTAAATTTCACTTCAAATTTACTTATTGGTTACGCATTTGTTGTTATGGTTTTAGTACAAACTTGCGTAACTACTGCAAATTTTAATTCCGGTATGCGTCACGGGGTCACATTGGGTATTACAAATAATATCATTTCGGACAGCCGAGGTGATCGTAATGGACACACTGCATGACTCACTGAGCAACTTCCAAGGCTGGGCAGACCTTCATCGCCGTGTTGTAAAGCTGGTGAGTGTGATCATGAAAGAGAATAAAGTGAAATCCAAGGCGAAAGGTTATGAAATACCCGACATCTGTTCATGGAGCATTACATACCCAAGAAATGTCCCACACCAAATGGACGCAGGAAATTTGTACGTATAAAAACCACTAACTGTCCCTTTCGTAATGATAAAATACTTACCATGCTATTCTATGTATTGGTGGTATGCAGGAATGAATGTTGAATATATGTCATGAAGTTCATGTCTTTGCCTGAACCCCCAGAAGGGGCTGAGAAAGTGGTATTCCAAAATTTCAGCCTCTCACATACCTTATAGTTATGAAGTCAAGGTTTATAGTCTGTTATATAGTTCAGTTGGATCCAGTTTTTCTGTAGGACATACAGGACAATGGGTAGTTAGGCTGGCCATAACCCCTGACTGCTTAGGGGCTGTAGTTTACGCTGTTGGCTGTTAGATCTGTACGTACTCACCGAATGAGCGGTGGCTGTAGTTGATCTCCTAATGTTCACTTCTGTAGTAAATGGTTGTAGTTGATGTACACATGTTGAATGCTGTAATTTTCACGCATTCTGGTAGTTTTAATCTCAGTGAATCTGGTATTTTCAAATTGTAGGTGATGCTGACAGGTTGAAGATGGTGATAAGTCTTATCAAATGGTCTGGGAATCACATTAGGAAAATTATATTGCAGAAGGTGAAGGACGACAGCAAGACCAAGAGGAAGCGAATGGAGGACAGTGATTCAACTACTTCTGTCCCTGCCATTCGCGCATGATCACCAACTTCTTAACACGTGAAATGTAAAACTCCATTTGAACTTGCTGTAGTTGATGCATGTACGGAGGTCCTTTTTTGTTCATTGTTTTCTGTGGTACTTGTTGGGGACATGACCGTGCCGGTCTTAGTTGCCGGAAATGTACATTTCAAACTGTTGTAAAACGAGCCAAGAGGGTGCTCTGTTCCTGATATAAGGCAGTTCACATTTTGTAAACTACAGATTACCACGGCATTGTAAAAAGTAGCACGGAAGACTATGTTGAAACGCTGTTATCTTAAGCTTACACATTTAGCATACCATAAACAGAGTTGTCTTCGTAAATTACATGTTCATGCGTGTGCGAAGTACTTTCATTGCAACCGTTGCCTACCTTTCTGCACTCCACAGTAGATAGTTCATGGTGTTGAATGCTGCCGATATGACGTTCCCCATTACAAGACTGAACGTTGACATTTCTTCCCCCCTCGTTTCGGAAAGTAACATTAACACGATCAGCATCCTTTCTCTTCAACTCCTCTGTTCCGCAACTTCGCTCGAGCTCCGCTGTCAACTTTTTAACTGTCTTCTGCAATTTACGAAAAGTTCCATCAGTCTTCCCGGCCAAAAAGCACATACGTCTGCAATCTACCATGAGAATACCCTGCCGCAGATCAGCCACATCAACAAAATATTCCCGGCTTGTAAATCCTTCGGAGTAAATCACTTTGGCTGTCCTAGTCCACCTTTTCATGACCAGATGCTTCGGTATGTTGACGAAGCCTTCTACTTTCGCTATGTGGAATATATGAGAACATGGAAATCCAAAGGTTTCGAAATGTAAGTAGCTGCATGTAAGTTTGACTGCATTCTTCGAAGATGATACTTGCACGCACCTATGCTCACCTTCATAACATGACAGTATGTAGACGGTCGCGATATTCCCGTCGAGTACATTTTCGACGTAAAATTTCGATTCCTTTTGCATCTCACTCTGAACCTTACGGAACGATGTCGTGGTGTACAAGCGGCGTGCATCCTCCTCAAGTCGACGCGACATCGTAATTGGCCCGATGAGTTGAAGTCCTGCTGATATTCCTTGTGACGAAGATCAACTACTGCACGCTCAAAGTTATGCACAAAATCATGTAGTTTGTGTTTCGCATTCACATATCCCTCCATAAACCGATGCATTCGTTCGCAGCGTTGAGTGCTTCTAAGCTCAGCCCAAAAATGACCATGTAAATACGTTTGTCACCACATATGTCTGCATGCATAAATCTGTCGCAACCATCTATTGCTTACAGATCCTGTATGCGATACCATAGTCGACCACTCCTATTCAACTTCTTCAGATGGTCTACTGCTGTACATGAAGGACGATATACGGGCTTGCAATCCCGGATCTTGTACGCGACGCGCAATGTTCTGGCTAAAATGCCATAGACATAACATGTGTCTTGCGGATGGCCAAACTTCTCTAACAGATGCAATCATCGCACGGTCGGCGTCCGTGACAACGCTAATTGGATGTTTCCCTCCCATTACCTGCGTATGAGTACGGAATAGCCAAGTGTAGTCATCAATTGTTTCAGAAGTCATCAAGGCAGCACCAAATACAGTAGTTTGATGATTATGATTAACTCCCACGATGATGACCATTTGCATCCCATATTTGTTCATGTTGAACGTAGAGTCTATAGCTATAACATCACCGAAAGCCTGGTAATCAACAATGGATGTACTATCGGCCCAATATATGCGACCGACTTGGTCATTTTCAACAAAAGTTTCAAAGCTCATACCACTCTCACTACTCTTCCTAGAAAGGAGGTAAACAATGATGGAATCACAAGTACGGAATTCCTGGGCTGACTCTTCCTTCAGCTCTCTGTTATTGAGGTCCTTCATCAGGAAACCAACATGTTCGTGTCCCCCGAATACGTGTACAAGTAGTCGCATAATATCACACTGCCCGAATCCAACATCGAGCATTTGGCGAACAAATGTCATATCTTGCTCGGAAATATTGCGCATTTTCCGCATGAAATATGACAAACCATTGCTCACCATTTCATGATTGTGTTCCAACTTAACCGCAACCAAATTCCATTGTCCGTTAATCTCGACTCTAGCTTTGAAGAAACAACTGCAACCTGTCTTCACAGACGTCCTAACCCGACTACGTTCCGTCAACACATGGGAATCAGAACATTCACCTTCCCTTGAGCAAACTCACTTTCTCATAACGCATTCACCGTTTCGAAGCTTCTGACGATCTCTTCTCCTAACTGAAAAGCCATGTACCGTCGCATAGATTTTAATGAACTCTTCAACTTCTTCAAAAGTACCGAATGACATACTCAACAACTGCTCGTCATTCATGTCCGTTACTATATTGAAGAGTTCATTCGTATCCTGCTCACCTACAATCACGGATATCAGGTCACGCTGGACAGATTTCCTTGCATAATTGGAGGCAAACAGATTGAAAAAGTGAGGACACGGAACCTCACCAAATCGTGGGTGCTGCTGATTGAAGACATTATCCATTTCTTCTAAGAACATAAGACAGAGATGGTATTCCGTAATGCCGATATCGTAATGGGCAACACTTCTGCTTCCACAGAATGTAATGGGCAAAAGATGCTTGATCAAAATATACTTGGTTTGCAATGCTTTCTGGTTTCTCAGGCAAACACTCTGGCATTCACTGTTGTTCCGGGAGGAAGGGTTATCGGACGTTCAGTCTAAACCAATGAATGACTACGAGAACGCACCTGATGTCAGCATTCTCGATGGCACCGTGACGCCGAGTTCACGCACGGCATTTCGAAGCGGGTGGAGTAAACGGGGATCGCAACTCACGTCATTGTGTGAACAATGAAGGGGGTTGGAGTCGCCGATCGGAGGGGAGGTTCGGATGGGATGAACGAAGGAATGCGGCTCCTCAAGGACGCTTTCAACGAGACCACGGGAGGATGGAGTTGGAAGGAAGACGAAGGAGGATGACGGGTTCGAAGACAAAAGGGGGGTATAATTACAAATGGAAATTGGGAACACCGCAGGGGTAGAATTGTAATTTCATACTGAAAGTTGGTTCGGTTTTAGGTTCGGAATGTACTGTTCTGTTTAGTAAATTACTAAAAAGTTTAGTAATCGATTACTAAAATTTTGTTCAAAAATTAGTAAACCATTACGAAAAAAATGACGAATTTAGTAATTTACTAAAGACTTTACTATGTTACACAGTAATTTACTAATTTCGGTTTCAAAATTAGTAAATCATTACTAAAATCTCCGGACGGCCTACCTGGAAAATTACTAACATTACAAATTTTACTACAAAAAATTAGTAACCGTTACTAATTTTTCACTGTTTGACCATTCGGAAAGTTACTAAACTACGTTTAGTAAATCGGCGGAAAAAATTACTAAACTTTTTAGTAACCGATTACTAAAGTTGAACAATGAAATTTTTAGTAACGATTACTAAAAAAAAATGTCAAATTACCGTTATTTTTAGTAATCGGTTACTAAAAAGTTTAATAAATTTTTCGGTCAATTTACTAAACGTAGTTTAGTAACTTTCCAAATGGTCAAATAGTGAAAAATTAGTAACCGATTACTAATTTTTTTTTAGTAATTTACTAATCATTTTACTAAAAAAAATCGATTTTTAGTAAAGATTACTAAAATTTTCGTCAAATTTAGTAAACAACGTAACGGTTACGTACACGTACCGTTAGCCGCTTCCTTTTAGACACATCAAAAAATCTTAAAAGCCCAAAAGAGAAAAAAAAAAAAAACTGAATTTTTTCCATCGTTTCCTTTTTGTTGAACTTTTCTTTGCTTCCCCCTTTTTATCGTCAATCTCCTTCCTCAATCCCGATACTGTCCCCGAAGAAACCCAAAGCCAGAGCATATAGAAATCGCAAGCATATTTATAAATAATAAACTATATATTTACTATTTAATTTCGCGACTTCCTACTTTTACGTTTTATATTTTATATTTTATTTACATTTATTGTTTCGACCTTAACATTTAGGTTCAATATTTAATATTGGGGTTTAACTTTTAGGGTCTATGGTTTAGGATTTATGGTTTAACTTTTAAGTTTTAGGATTTAACAATTCGATTTAAAGTTTAATATTTAAGGTTTAGAGTTTAAAATTTCGATTTAAAGTTTAACTTTTAGGGTGTTAGTTTATGGTTTAATAATTAAGGTTTAAATTTAGGATTTAATGTTTTGAGTTTGTGATTTTTTGTTATTAATTAAATATAGTGTTTTTAAAAATACAAAAGTATCAAAAAAAATGACTAGAATAATGTCAATTTTGTCCTTACTATAATTAAAATAAGAGAAAATATACACATTAAAAATAGGAAGATCTTGTCCGGACATTCTCCAGGAATGGAGAGGATTCAGGTCCGTTTTCTTTTGGGTGTTTGACTTTGTGGGGATTGAATACAAATGGGTGAGCCCCTGACTGCAGGATAGTTGTATTAGCTACTCTTGTAGTGATATTTGGATTCTGTCGTGATATGGGAATGTAAAATTAACTTTTTTTTAAAAAAAATTATTTCTGAGTAAAATGAAAAAATAAAAGAGTAATTTAATAAGATTTGTTCAACGTTCGAAAATTATTCGAGAGGTCAATTTTGTAAAAAAAAAAAAAAAAAAGCTCGAACTAACGAGTCAGACTCTTAACTTTTGATGAGTCGTCCAACCGTTTCCTATTTATTTACACCCGAAAAAATGAAAAAAAATGAAAAAATTCTTAAACTCGACAATTGCCCTGCGCCTCTACCCTCAACATTCCCACTTATTCATGGGACAACAAGCCAAAGTACACCAAGCAGTTCACCCTGCCACATCAAGACAAAATCCCATCAACAACCCAAAAAAGTAAGTGATTTTATTCCCTTTCAAAGTTCGAACTATCGAAAGTCAGTGGCATGAATAAATTTTTATCAATTTTTAAGTCATGAGAGAGGGTGTGCCGGAATACCCCCCGGGGCACCAAAAACATACGACGATGTCAAATAAAGACAAGACTCACACTCTTCTTTACCATCGATAACGACAAATTGTCGACAGCAATCTTAATTAATCGACAGCAATCTTAATCGATCAAATAAAGACAACACTCCCCGGTCCAAAAAATATTTCTTTTTCGGCCTAGAAAAATAATCGACAGGTTTCGGGGAAATTTCCCGGGGTTAGATCGCCTCACGTATTTTATTTATTTTTTATTTTTAAGAAAAAGGGGTCTCAAGATGAGTCAAAAGAATTATGGCAAATAATTCCGACACGCTAAACAATTCTCCCTATAAAATCCCCCGTCCCCCAAATGGGAACTTTAAACAATCCCAAACCTGTTCCCATTCTTATTTTGTTCCATCTTCTTGGTACCGCCCACTCTCCGGATCTTATTACACCAACTCACTCTTGCTCCTTTCCATTCAATGCCCGGAATGGCCAACCTTTTCCTCAACAGGCCAGAAGATTTAAACGGTAGGTTTGATCATTCGGACACACCCACTGCACCACCCTTTTCTCAAGTTAAGAGTAATCGGCACGCTTCCTGCTTCCTTTTAATGTGTCAGAGCATACGTGGTACCTCGTGCATGCGGATCAGATCGGGGATTCGGATGTTAGGTCCTGGAGGCAGGCAGGTGAGCCTCGCCGGATGCCGTTCCTGGACTGGGCCATAGTTTGCTGGAAAATCATCCGGGTGTACCACAACAGGGAAAATGCGGAGACGGAGTGGATGATGCTGCAGTACGAGATAACCACCCCAAACGTAATAAAAAGCTCTTTTCAATCTCATTGATTCTGTTTGTTAAACAACTGTTTGGACTATTGTGTTAAATTATATAATATAAATTAAGCATTTATTTTTGTTGTGGTTGGGGGTGGGATCATCTGAACAGGGGACGGTTCCACTCTGCAGAATTGGGAAAGGTCCCATGAATCATGATGCACAGGTTTTGTCCAAATCTCAGACGTCTTAATTTTTGTTGATAAAAGTCTCCATCCACTTTATGACGTCGAATTTTGGGAAACAGGTGGGTGGTGTTCTATACCTCTTCCAGGCTGCTGCTGCGGATGCTGCAGCAGAAAATCTGCCGGAATCCGAGATGTTCCTCGGGGGCGACTACATGGAATTGCTGGATCTCGACGTCCCTCTGTCACCTCGGAGCAACTAAGTCTAATACCCGTTGCCCGGCAGGGGCTTCTGCTTCTGCGGACATCAAAATATTAATGGGGTTCTAGACACTTCACCCACCTTGCTTTTGCATAACTCGTCACGGTGAAGCAACTATCTGAATAATTAAATAAAACCAAATTTAGGGTTTAAAAGGACGTTCGATGCGTTGACTTTATCTCGTGCTTACGTCATCGAGACGACCCCCATACCATCAAAGAAAGACCTTGACTAATATGACCTTTTTCTATTCGTTTTGAAATTCCTGTCAACAGACACAATTTCACATACTGCCCGATCGGTTTGGACCCCAATTCAATCCACGGTTACATCATCCGATGGGAGCTCGTTGTGATGCAACTTTTTTGAGAGCATTTTTTATATATGTTACACTAAGAGGGGGGGTGAATTAGTGTTAATCTCCAAAATTGGATTTTAACCCTTTTTCGTTTTACCCCGCAGCGGAATGAAAAGCTTCTGTTAAACAGAGCCTGTAAGTTTCTGTAAGACAGAATGTTTGATTGTGTACGCAAATTTGTTTAATGTACACAAGGATTTTTATAGTGGTTCAGCAAATTGCTTACGTCCACTCTTCACCCAGATATTTGGATGGTTTCCACTCAAATGTATCTCAGTACAAATTACACAAGTGATAGCAACCAAAAGCAAACCCGTAGGGTTCTGTACAATAGAGGCTTGAGTGGCAGAACACAGACCAGAAGGTTCTGTGCCGTAGAGGCTCGTTATGTAGCACAAACCCGAAGGTTCTGTACTATAGTAACTTAGGCTCAATACAGACCAGAAGGTTCTGTATCGTAGAGGGTAAGGCACAACACAGACCAGAGGGTTCTGTGTCGAAGAGACTTAGGCACAACACAGACCAGAGGGTTCTGTGTCGAAGAAGGTAGGCACAACACAGAGGGTTCTGTGTCGAAGAAGCTTAGGCACAACACAGAGGGTTCTGTGTCGAAGAAGCTTAGGCACAACACAGACCAGAGGATTCTGTGTCGAAGAAGGTAGGCACAACACAGAGGGTTTCTGTGTCGAAGAAGGTAGGCACAACACAGAGGGTTCTGTGTCGAAGAAGGTAGGCACAACACAGAGGGTTCTGTGTCGAAGAAGCTTAGGCACAACACAGAGAGTTCTGTGTCGAAGAACGTAGGCACAACACAGAGGGTTCTGTGTCGAAGAACGTAGGCACAACACAGAGGGTTCTGTGTCGAAGAGACTTAGGCACAACACAGACCAGAGGGTTCTGTGTCGAAGAAGGTAGGCATAACACAGAGGGTTCTGTGTCGAAGAAGGTAGGCACAACACAGACCAGAGGGTTCTGTGTCGAAGAAGGTAGGCACAAACCGTAAGGTTCTGTACCGAGTATGCCAATCCACAACAGAAGATTCTGTATAGGAAAATGACTTAGTTGAGAAGCACAGATCTGAAAGATTCTGTACCAAGGGTAGTCGACCTTCTACTGAACAGACCGTGAGGTTCTGTAGCAAAAGTGACCAGGAAAATGTATGCACAGACCCGTAGGGTTCTGTACTACAGAGAGTTGTACAGACCGTAAGGTTCTGCACTAAAGTAGATTCAGACCTGAAGGTTCTGCTCTACAGAGGGTTATACAGATCCGAAGATTCTGTACAACAGAAGGTTGCACGCGTTAACGTGACTAACTAGGTAACCAAATGCGCAATCCTCTTAAGGAAAACGACTTCGTGGCGTACCCCACGCGAGCACGTAGCGGACCCTACGCAAGCGAACAGCAACCCCTGTTCAAGGATGGATTTTCCCTCCGGCGGCTCCACACGACCTGCACGATCTCCTCGAGATAGCGACTATGTGGCGTACCCCACACAAGCACGTAGCATACCCTACGCAAGCACGCAGCAGACCCTGCGCAAGCACGTGGCAAACCCCACGCAAGCAGACGGCAGCCTCCGTCCTAGGTTCCTGCACACAGAGTTCTACACAACAGAAGCTGGTCAGTCCCTCACCTTCTGTGCTCCCGAGGTTCAGCCCTTCTCTCCGACCCGCTGCACGTTGCCCACGTACACACGCTTCCAACAACGTCTCCTGCAGCTTCCAGCCGAGTCCCTCGAGCCCCCGAGTCACTCTCCCAAAAGGCTTCACCAACGATGCAACTTCCGCCGGTAGTACTCCTCGTGTGACTAACTCGAACGAATGAAAGAACTAAAGCAAGCTCAAGCACACGCTCTCTCTGGACAGAATGGGATGGGAGAAAAGAATTGTCTTATATTTTTTTACATGGGAGAGAGGGCGTGGCTATTTATACATAAAGGCTAAGAAGAAAACTTAAATGGGAAAAGATAAAAACGAAATCTGCAAAACAAGAAATTAAAAGTTAGTTTACAAAATAAACAGAATGATATACACGTGCAAGCATTCAGAAAATAAATCAGAATAAGATCATGATATATTTTCCATGAATAGTGCACCACAGACGGTATCGCAGAAGGTTCTGCTTGATAACCTTCTACTGGTGGAAACAATCGTTGATTTGTTTCCAAATGACTTGAAGTCAATTCCATCCTGATAAAAACACACGTGAGAGTGTATCTGGACAGGTGGTGGTGATTGGGAATCAAATAATGTTCGTATGTTGATTAAGTAAGCTTACAGAAGCCTGTAGATCAAATAATATAACATTTCCATATATAGAAGATACATTTCCTTCTACAAGAAATATTATCTCCAATATGATTATTTGAAAATCAAATCATGGTAATCTGATTAGACGAATATCTTAATCAGATAATATATATTTCGTAATTAAATAATTGATAACTAATCATTTAATTACAAAAATAATTCTTACAAGAAGTCCTTAACAAGAGAAGCTTCTGTAGAATAGAATGTTCGACCTTCTGTAGTACAGAGGGTCAGGCTCATCATCAAAGCCAAGAATGTTCGACCTTCTGTGGCACAGAGGTCTGGCTCATCATCAAAACCTTTTCCAACAATCTCCCCCTTTTTGATGATGACAAAACATTCATCGTTGAGGGAAATATGTTTGCAAGTACTCCCCCTAACTCCCCCTAAATAGATGAGAGTATGAGTCTCGCGTTTTTATAGTACCATAAGGTTCTGTATAACAGAGCATAGAAGCTTCTGTTATGAAGAAGGTTGTACAGAGCACAAAGGCTTCTGTGATTAATACAGAGCGTGGAGCTTCTGTATATAGCCTGACAAAAATGATGATATTTCATTTCTGCACTCCCAGCAATAGTGACTTTAAAAAGATCACGAATCGCATTCCCTGCAGAAGGTTGCGATTATGAGCTGTATCAGTCTCATAGGCTTCTATACCATAGATGGTATAGCCTTCTACGACCCATGGAGTTATAGAAAATCAAGGATTTTTCTATAACCTATACAGAGCTAGGTACTCCCCCTCAACACAATTTTCTCCCCCTTTTTGTCACATCAAAAAGAAGATGAATGTAGGTTGAAAAAGAAGAGTAAGCTTCTTGCAGAAGGTATGACATAATGTTCATAACCAACGTGCAGAGGGTAGTTTTAATTCTTGCAGAGGGTAGAACAGAGGGTTCAAAAACCATCATGCAGAATGTGGTGCAGAAGGTATGACAGAAACTTCAAATACCATTCATGCAAAGGAGTTGTGTCCAACAAATTGGCACTTATTACAATCTAGAAGACCACAGAAATCAGTTTTTGGTCTAGCTAGAAATGCATAAAAGAGAGAACATCAAGAGAGTTCATTTTTCCTCTTCCTCCTCAGAAGGGACTGCATCAAGATTATCACGGATAACCTTTGCTTGGCGTTCCAGCTCGCGAGTCAGGTTCACCACCATTTCGCGTAGGATGCGCATATCTTCCTCATTGGCCACAGCCTTCTGCTGGAGGTCCTTGAGGAGAGCAGTTTGTTCCAGGAGGATGGTCATCTCAGCAGAGGACTTGGGCTGTCTCTGTGCTGAAGGAGCCTTAGCTGCAGAGGCAGGCGCAGAAGGTGCAGTAGCAGCCTTTCTGGACATTCTGGCAGACAGGGGCTTATCCTCATCATCCTCAGTGGTGTCCTGTGACTTCAATTTGAGAGTCCAGGTGGAGCCCTTCCTTACATAATGCATGCTAGCTATGATCTGGTGCCCAAAGGTACCAACCTTCCATTTCTCTTGGAAAGTAGATGCATCAGTAGAAACACGGGCAAGCTTAAGAAGGCCGGCAATTACCTGGCCATAAGGCAGAGCCTTTCCTGTGGTATTGCAGCAACGTTTCATGTGCGAGAACACCAGCAAGCCAAGGTTGAAAGGAATTCCCTTCATAATGTGAGCCATCAGTGACGCATCAATTGAGGTGATGGTGTCGATGCTCCCAGTCCTTGGTAAGAGGCAGAATAGCACAACTCGATGCAATACACGAGTCTTGAGTTCCAGCTTTGTGGACTCCAGGTATTTGTCCGACTGGACTCTTTCTCCCATGATGATGCTGTAGGATTCCTCCTTTCCAAGATCTGACAGTGGGTCATATTCCTCACAGCCAAACAGTTGGTTAACATCATGTGCAGAGAAGACAAGCGGAACCCCTTCAATCACTGTTTTGATGAACTTGACATGAGGTCCTTGTTCATGGAACGTAATGTTACCATAGAACTCTCTCAGGCGAGAAACGGCCACCTCTGCATGTCTCACAGAAGTTTTTCAAACCAACTTTCTCAAGCAATGGAGCAATGTCAAGATCATTTGCCTTAAACCAATTAAAATCAATGCGCTTGAAGGCAGCGAACTGTCGACCAGCAGCATCACATTTGGGCAATTTGGTATCGGCAAGCACAGTTTCTATCTCCTTTCTAGAGACTAGAGGGTTTACCGGAAATATGAAGGTATCCAGCCCCTCAGTGAAGGTGTCCACAGATTTCTCCGGGGACTTGGTTTTCTTTGCAGCCACTTTGACAAGAGAGGTGCTGACAGTCTCGGGTTCTTTCCGTTTCAGCCTAGTCCGTGAGGATACACCTCCTGACTTGATGGCATCATGGAGAAGCTTTGTTCCAGAGGGTGCTGCAGGCTTCTGGGTAGCCTTCTGTGCAGCAGAGGCAACGCCTTTCTGCTTGAGGTCAGGGGAGACAGAGATGACAGGAGCAGGAGCTTCCTCATCTGGTTCCTCTGGTGCGTCATCGACAAGGGGCACTTCCACCTCCTTATCAGACTCAGCATTCTCCTCAGGAGTGGCGACCTTTGATGCATCAATGTCATCAGCCGCAGTAGAACCCTTGGCAGAGGGTTCAGGGTCAGGGAGTTCCTTTGTCGCAGCGACCAGGGATCCCTCAAGTGCTTTCTCTTCCACTTGGATTTGGGCTTTTTCAAGTCCCTTGTCCTTGGAGAGTGGTTGCATGTCATCGTGGGTCTCGACAACAGCAGGAATGGTCGGTTCCTTCGCAGGAGAGATGGGTTTCTCCGGCGAGGAAGGGGATGGAGTCCTGCTCGCAGATGGTGCAGGCTTCTCCGATCCAGAGGCGGGAGCCTTCTTTCTTCCGGCCTTAGCCTTTTTCCTCAAGGATTTTGCCTTGGGTGCCATGGATGATGAAGAACGAAGGTCTGGGAGTTTTAGGGCAAAATGAGAGAGAAGGAGAAAGGGGATACGATGATCTGAGGGTGGTGTGAAGAAGGATGACGGTTGTGGGTTTTAAAAGCGGTTTATGGGAATAAAATATTTTTCCCGCTCAAGTGATCTATTTGAGATGTCATGTCAAACTGACATGCATCAGAAACACGGGGGAAAGGAAATTTTATTTCCTTGATTTGATTGTGTGAGGCGAATGGCTTTTCAAGGCAAGAAAGACATCGTCACCTTCTGTTACAGCTTCTTCCACACCGAAGAGCTAAATATAATGGATATTTGTATCCAAGTATAGTTTATTAGGATTTTAATATTCCTAACAAAGAAAATTTCGATCAGAATAAATATTTTATTCATCAGAATCTTTTATTGGATGATATATTATATCTCCAGATTTAGTTTGAAAGTTACCTAAATTAAAGTTTAGGTAAGCATTTCGTAAGACCTTCTATAAGGTAGAAAGTGTAATCAACTCTCTGTAATGAAGTGTACAAACAATTGTACCTTCTGTCTAATAGAGGGTGGATAATTCTACCTTCTATAAAGATGAAACGAAGGATTATACCTTCGGTTGTTTGAAGTGTACAAAGGTGTACCTTCTATATGATAGATGGTGGATTTTAACCTTCTATTGTGTAGAAAGCTAAATATACGACCTTCTATAGTGAAGTGTACGACGTTGTACCTTCTATAGTATAGAAACAGAGGATTATTCCTTCTGTATGAAGTGTACAAGTATGTACCTTCTGTTTGATAGAGGATGAAATTCAACCTTCTATTATATAGAAAGTTTAATATTCTTCCTTCTATAGTGAGGTGTACGAATGTGTACCCTCTGTAGTGTAGAAACAGAGGTTTGCACCTTCTGTAATAAAGTGTACACTTATGTACCTTCTGTAGTAAGTTTCTGAAGTACTTACTTAACTTTTCGTTGTCTTATGAAAGACATTATATAGGATGGCATATTCCTAACTCGCTTCTGAAAAAGAAAAATTTTTCTTTATCCAGAGGTTTAGTAAAGATATCAGCCAATTGGTGTTCGGTGTTAATGTATTCTACATTAACAGAACCCTGTTGTACATTATCTCTCAGAAAGTGATGTCTGAGTTCGATATGCTTCGATCTCGAGTGATATACTGGATTCTTAGCTAGGCTAATAGCACTAGTATTATCACATTTGATCGGTATCTTTGCAAATGAGTGACCATAGTCCTCAAGTTGTTGTTTCATCCACAGGAGTTGTGCACAGCAGCTTGCGGCTGCTATATACTCAGCTTCTGCAGTGGAGAGGGCAACAGAAGTCTGCTTCTTGGAAAACCATGAAATCAACATGTTTCCCATGAGCTGACAAGTACCACTTGTACTCTTTCTGTCCACCTTACTTCCTGCGAAGTCTGCATCGGAGTATCCAGTGAGATCAAAGTTTGATTTCTTAGAATACCAGATGCCAAGGTTTACAGAACCCTGTAGATATCTAAAGATCCTCTTGACCGCAGTCATGTGAGATTCTTTAGGTGCTGATTGAAATCTAGCACAGAGGCACACACTAAATAGTATGTCAGGTCTAGAAGCTGTAAGGTACAGAAGAGAACCTATCATGCTTCTGTAGAGCTTACTATCCACTTCTTTACCGTTTTCGTCTTTGTCCAATTGAGTATTTGTACCCATTGGAGTAGACAAAGGTTTCGTGCCTTCTAGGCCGAATTTCTTCAGAAGCTGCTTAGTGTACTTTTCTTGATGTAAGAAAGTACCTTCTGCAGATTGCTGAATTTGTAAACCAAGGAAGAACGTGAGTTCTCCCATCATACTCATCTCAAACTCGCTTGTCATGAGTTTGGAGAATTCTGCACAGAGCGTTTCATCAGTTGATCCAAAGATAATGTCATCGACATAGATCTGGACAACAATGATATGATTGCTTCTGTGTTTGAGAAAGAGAGTAGTATCTACTCTTCCTCTATTGTAGCCCTTTTCGACAAGGAAGGAGCTAAGTTTCTCATACCATGCTCTAGGAGCCTGTTTAAGGCCATATAGAGCTTTGGAGAGTTTATAGACGTAGTCTCTGTGTTGCAGATCCTCGAAACCAGGAGGTTGACTTACGTAGACCTCTTCCTTGATTTCTCCATTGAGGAATGCACTTTTTACGTCCATTTGATACAACTTAAAATTGTTAAAGCAAGCATAGGCTAATAACATTCGTATTGCCTCTAGACGAGCTACAGGAGCAAACGTCTCATCAAAGTCGATACCCTCTTGTTGAGAGTACCCTTTTGCAACGAGCCGAGCCTTGTTCCTCACAACAATGCCTGACTCATTTAGTTTGTTCCTGAAAACCCATTTAGTCCCAATGATGGAACGGTTACCAGGTTTAGGAACAAGTGACCACACTTTGCTCCGTTCAAATTGTTCAAGCTCCTCTTGCATAGCAAGTATCCAATCTGGATCGTTGAGAGCTTCATCCATATTCTCTGGCTCTTTCTGTGATAGAAAAGCCGAGTGTTCATAGAAGGCATTTATAGAACTTCTAGTCTGTATGCCTCTGTTAAGATCTCCTATAACTTGGTCTATAGGATGACGTCTTTGATAAAGAGCAGGTGCTCTAATATCACTTTGTTGATCATTATGAGAATGTTCTTCATAATTATCATTTGTTTGTTCAAGATCATTTTTAGATTCATGAACAGAAGGTTCACCCTTCTCTTTCGTAGAGGGTAGTGGTTCTACAGCATCTTCTGTAGGTTCTTGAGATATAACATCTCTTGCAATAATAGTAGGAAGGTCATTAATTTTTACATTAATAGACTCCTCTATAGTAGAAGTTCTTTTGTTTAGAACTCTATAAGCTTTGCTAGACAAAGAGTATCCGAGAAAGATGCCCTCATCTGTCTTAGCTTCGAACTTTCCTAAATTGTCCTTAGAAGGTCTCAAGATAAAACAAGGACTTCCAAAGGAGTAGAAATAGGAGATGTTCGGTTTTCTCCCCCTATATAGTTGATAGGGAGTTTTCTCATGTATGGGTCTAAGTAGAACCCTGTTTGATATGTAGCAGGCTGTATTAACAGCTTCTGCCCATAGGTTCTGTGGAGCAGAGCTCTCACACATCATGGTTCTAGCCATGTCTATTAGAGTTCTATTTTTCCGTTCTGCTACTCCATTCTGTTGAGGAGTATAAGGAGCAGAAAAATTGTGATCGATACCTTGTTCGTCACAGAAAGTAGCGAAGTCATGGTTTTCAAACTCAGTACCATGATCCGTTCTTATAGCCTTTACAGAAGATCCAGTTTCATTCTGTAATTTCTTAGCTAGCTTAATGAAAGTTTCAAAAGCATCGCTTTTGTGAGTTAGAAATTTAACCCACGTGTATCTAGAGTAGTCATCAACTACAACTAGACAGTACCTTCTACCGCCGACACTCTGAACTCTAGTAGGTCCGAATAGATCCATATGTAGAAGTTCAAGAAGTTGAGAAGTAGAGACTTCATTCTTAGATTTGAATGAAGACTTAGTTTGTTTTCCAAGAGAACATGCTTCACAGAAGCTGTCATGCTCAAAACGGATATTGGGTAATCCCTTAACCAAATCCTTTTTCACAAGCTTGGATAACAATTTGAAGTTGGAGTGTCCCAACCTTCTATGCCATAGTAGGCTTTCATCTTTGACTGTCAGAAGGCAACTTTCTGTTGTACAGAAGCTATTCTGAGTCAAGGTATAGATATTCCTCTTACGGGTCCCAATGAAGCGAACTTCATTGTTCAGGATTCCGGAACACTTGTCTTGATCAAAAGTTATTTTATAACCTTTGTCACAAAGCTGGCTAATGCTCAGCAAATTATGTTTGAGTTCTGTAACCAACAGAACCTCATCGATGACCATGGAGTCAGAACTTCCAATGGTACCTTTGCCGATGACAGAGCCTTTGCTATTGTCACCGAATTTAACCGACCCTCCACATTGTAGAGTCAGTTGGGAAAATTTGGATGGGTCTCCGGTCATGTGCCTGGAGCATCCACTATCCAGATACCATTCGCTTTCAACAGTTTCTGTTTGAAAGCAGGTATGAAGTTCATTTTGAGTTTCTGTGTGAGTTGTGAGGCACACTTGTGCTTCCTCATCATCAGAATCATCAAGTTCTGCCCAAGAAGCTATTGCTTTCTTGAACTTGTATTTAGGAGAAGGTTTCTCCTTTTCTTTAAGTAAAGGACATTCTGTTTTGTAGTGTCCTTTCTTTTTGCATTCAAAGCATGTGACCAACTTTGGATCCATGTGTTTTTGGCTTCTCTTATTGAAGCGCTTTTTGGATGCGAACCGCAAAAGTCGTTTAGCTATCATTGCGAGTTCATCATCCGAATTAGCTTCTGCTTCATCATCCGAACCTTCTGTAGGTTCTTCTGATGCTCTGAAAGCAACGGGTGCTCTCTTTATATCTGGTTGAGAGGATCTTTCCATCTCATACGAGATTAAGGAGCTCATCAACTGATCTAGTCGAAGAATAGAGAGGTCTTTAGCTTCCTCTATAGCCGTTTTCTTGGCTTCCCAAGATTTGGGTAGAGTACGCAAAACCTTTCGAACTAGTTCAGAATTTTGATAGGTTTTGCCCAAATGAGTTAGGGCATCAACTAGAAGGTTGAGTCTCTGGAACATTTGTTCTACAGATTCATCAGCCTTCATAGTGAAGTTTTCCTATTGGTGAATTAAAAAATTCACCTTAGTTTCTTTTATCTGGTCTGTCCCAATATACATGGTGACAAGTTTATCCCAGATTTCCTTGCCCGAAGTGCAAGTTGAAACTTTGACGAATTCACCTTCTGACATAGCATTGAACATCAAATACTTTGCCGTTTTAGTGAGTCGTCTGATCTTAAGGTATTCCCGTGTAGGATGACCTTCTCGATCAAATTGTTGGTTCTCTGGTATAGAAGGAGGACCATCTTCTATATAAGACCATAAGTCTTCGTCAATTGCATCAACAAATGCGCTCATACGAATTTTCCAGTAGGAAAAATTCTTACCATCGAAAATGGGAGGATTCCCAACATGTGGTTTAGGCACATTATAGTTTTCAGCCATATGTTCGATTCGTATAGAGTATTACGCTTCTATAGAACAGAATGTTGACGAATAGAACCTCAACAAAGAAGCAAGCTTCTGTTGGGTAGAAGTCAGTCGTCAAGTCAACAATCAGGCCTCTGTTAAATAGAGCACGAGTGTCAATATGACAGAACTGAGAATTTCTTTCAGGTGGCAGTTGTTGAATTCTCGCAGAGCAGCAAGCTTCTGCAGAATAGAAACAAAATGCCAAATGTGATATTCACAGAGCGTACGCTTCTGTTGAATAGATTCTGATAGAATGCAGAGTTCTACAGAATATTTAATACTCACAGAGCTTGAAGCTTCTGGAGGATGGAAAAGTTTAGTTCAGTCTCTGTTGAGTAGAACACTTATTCCAGACGTTGTTTTCAAACAGAGCGCAAGCTTCTGTTGAATAGAAGGTAGCTTCTGATAGAGCTAAAGCTCTTACAGAGAAGACACAAATAGTTTCTCACAGAACAAGGTGCTTCTGTGGAACAGAGGTTAAATTCTGATAGAGCGTAAGCTTCTACAGAATAGAACCAAGTTGATTTTCACAGAGCTTAAAGCTTCTGTGCAGTAGCGGGTTGATTCTGATAGAGCGTAGGCTTCTACAGAATAGAACCAAGTAGATTTTCACAGAGCTTAAAGCTTCTGTGCAGTAGCGGGTTGATTCTGATAGAGCGTAGGCTTCTACAGAATAGAACCAGTCACAGAGCTAAGAGCTTCTGTGGAGATGAAATGTGTAGCTGGAAAGAGCTTTTCAAGGATCTACAACAAGCTGTTAAGCCTCTGTTGAACCCGCTCTGATACCAATTGTTACACTAAGAGGGGGGGTGAATTAGTGTTAATCTCCAAAATTGGATTTTAACCCTTTTTCGTTTTACCCCGCAGCGGAATGAAAAGCTTCTGTTAAACAGAGCCTGTAAGTTTCTGTAAGACAGAATGTTTGATTGTGTACGCAAATTTGTTTAATGTACACAAGGATTTTTATAGTGGTTCAGCAAATTGCTTACGTCCACTCTTCACCCAGATATTTGGATGGTTTCCACTCAAATGTATCTCAGTACAAATTACACAAGTGATAGCAACCAAAAGCAAACCCGTAGGGTTCTGTACAATAGAGGCTTGAGTGGCAGAACACAGACCAGAAGGTTCTGTGCCGTAGAGGCTCGTTATGTAGCACAAACCCGAAGGTTCTGTACTATAGTAACTTAGGCTCAATACAGACCAGAAGGTTCTGTATCGTAGAGGGTAAGGCACAACACAAACCAGAGGGTTCTGTGTCGAAGAGACTTAGGCACAACACAGACCAGAGGGTTCTGTGTCGAAGAAGGTAGGCACAACACAGAGGGTTCTGTGTCGAAGAAGCTTAGGCACAACACAGAGGGTTCTGTGTCGAAGAAGCTTAGGCACAACACAGACCAGAGGATTCTGTGTCGAAGAAGGTAGGCACAACACAGAGGGTTCTGTGTCGAAGAAGGTAGGCACAACACAGAGGGTTCTGTGTCGAAGAAGGTAGGCACAACACAGAGGGTTCTGTGTCGAAGAAGCTTAGGCACAACACAGACCAGAGGATTCTGTGTCGAAGAAGGTAGGCACAACACAGAGGGTTCTGTGTCGAAGAAGGTAGGCACAACACAGAGGGTTCTGTGTCGAAGAGACTTAGGCACAACACAGAGGGTTCTGTGTCGAAGAAGCTTAGGCACAACGCAGACCAGAGGGTTCTGTGTCGAAGAAGGTAGGCACAACACAGACCAGAGGGTTCTGTGTCGAAGAAGGTAGGCACAAACCGTAAGGTTCTGTACCGAGTATGCCAATCCACAACAGAAGGTTCTGTATAGGAAAATGACTTAGTTGAGAAGCACAGATCTGAAAGATTATGTACCAAGGGTAGTCGACCTTCTACTGAACAGACCGTGAGGTTCTGTAGCAAAAGTGACCAGGAAAATGTATGCACAGACCCGTAGGGTTCTGTACTACAGAGAGTTGTACAGACCGTAAGGTTCTGCACTAAAGTAGATTCAGACCTGAAGGTTCTGCTCTACAGAGGGTTATACAGATCCGAAGATTCTGTACAACAGAAGGTTGCACGCGTTAACGTGACTAACTAGGTAACCAAATGCGCAATCCTCTTAAGGAAAACGACTTCGTGGCGTACCCCACGCGAGCACGTAGCGGACCCTACGCAAGCGAACAGCAACCCCTGTTCAAGGATGGATTTTCCCTCCGGCGGCTCCACACGACCTGCACGATCTCCTCGAGATAGCGACTATGTGGCGTACCCCACACAAGCACGTAGCATACCCTACGCAAGCACGCAGCAGACCCTGCGCAAGCACGTGGCAAACCCCACGCAAGCAGACGGCAGCCTCCGTCCTAGGTTCCTGCACACAGAGTTCTACACAACAGAAGCTGGTCAGTCCCTCACCTTCTGTGCTCCCGAGGTTCAGCCCTTCTCTCCGGCCCGCTGCACGTTGCCCACGTACACACGCTTCCAACAACGTCTCCTGCAGCTTCCAGCCGAGTCCCTCGAGCCCCCGAGTCACTCTCCCAAAAGGCTTCACCAACGATGCAACTTCCGCCGGTAGTACTCCTCGTGTGACTAACTCGAACGAATGAAAGAACTAAAGCAAGCTCAAGCACACGCTCTCTCTGGACATAATGGGATGGGAGAAAAGAATTGTCTTATATTTTTTTACATGGGAGAGAGGGCGTGGCTATTTATACATAAAGGCTAAGAAGAAAACTTAAATGGGAAAAGATAAAAACGAAATCTGCAAAACAAGAAATTAAAAGTTAGTTTACAAAATAAACAGAATGATATACACGTGCAAGCATTCAAAAAATAAATCAGAATAAGATCATGATATATTTTCCATGAATAGTGCACCACAGAAGGTATCGCAGAAGGTTCTGCTTGATAACCTTCTACTGGTGGAAACAATCGTTGATTTGTTTCCAAATGACTTGAAGTCAATTCCATCCTGATAAAAACACACGTTAGAGTGTATCTGGACAGGTGGTGGTGATTGGGAATCAAATAATGTTCGTATGTTGATCAAGTATGCTTACAGAAGCCTGTAGATCAAATAATAGAACATTTTCATATATAGAAGATACATTTCCTTCTACAAGAAATATTATCTCCAATATGATTATTTGAAAATCAAATCATGGTAATCTGATTAGACGAATATCTTAATCAGATAATATATATTTCGTAATTAAATAATTGATAACTAATCATTTAATTACAAAAATAATTCTTACAAGAAGTCCTTAACAAGAGAAGCTTCTGTAGAATAGAATGTTCGACCTTCTGTAGTACAGAGGGTCAGGCTCATCATCAAAGCCAAGAATGTTCGACCTTCTGTGGCACAGAGGTCTGGCTCATCATCAAAACCTTTTCCAACAATATATATGTTGACCTGGTTATGATGATGAACTTAAGTGACATGTTACTGGTGGTAAGCGACATGTTACTGGTGGTCAGTATTAATGTTTCACAAGTTATGTGTTCATTCTTAGTGATGAGTTTGAGCAATACGTTGCTAAACCACAGCTAGTAGCAGTTATATATTGCTGCGTTACAGTAAGCTGTTACTGTGATTTTACGCATGTTCATTGAAAATATGGAAACATATTTTTAATAACCACGATTTATTTTAAGATTTATTTTAATCTATTTCAGATTATTTGTCTGAACGTCTAGGTTCGTTTAATGTAACCTTATGACCTTATCTTAGGTACTTAGGCAACTAAATATATTAAGATTAGCTTTCCAAGTTTTACTTTTGGAAACAAAATATCTTTCTGATATTCTACAGCAACGATACGCTGTAGTAGGAGATATTATCAGATTGAATATCTTTGTTAATCGTAATTGTTAAGATAAGATTATGATCAGATAATTATGTTTGGAAATCAATTATCTGATTAATATATGTGAAGGAAATTACCGTTGAGATTTTCCTTCTATGGCACAGTGAGCCGTTGAGCAGACTGTTGTTGAGTCATGTCTGCCAGTTTTGGCAACAAATCTTCATAATTGCCTAGACGTATTCTGTGTCTCTTTCTCCTTTATAACCAGACCAGAGACGACTGAAAACAATGCCTTTGTGCGTCTGTGTGATCTGTGTGGTCTGTGTGGTCTGTGTGAGCTTTGTGCGTCGACGGAGAGCGGAAGGTGCTAAGTGTCTCCTGGTTCTTTCTCTTGCAAGCTGCGTGTGAGAGTGTCAAGGGGCTGAGGTCAGATCCCTTGAATCGTCTGAGAGGGACTCGGTGTCCTCGGTGCATTCAACGAGCAGCCGGCGAATCGTCTGAGGGAAGCTAAGTGAATACCTGCTCTGAATTCAGTAACCGGTTGCTGACCCATCGGCAAGAAGCCGTTCTTGTCGTGTCTTTTCGCAGGAAGTCTCGAGCCTACGGAGTTTGAGCAGTTAGACACGCACTTGCGGGTGCGCGCCAGAAGTCTCGTGCCTGCAGGGTAGAGCAGGAGGTGGGAACGCCGCCGGAGTGGAAAGAGTTCCTCCCGAGCACAGGGGTGCTGTGCAGAAGTCTTGAACGTCTGATACAGAGGGTTAGTAAAGCAGGTTGCGTGGAAGCCAACGGATCGGAAAATTCCACCCTAGGCACTGGGTGTGCAGTGCAGTGAGTCACGGCTGTGGTAACCGTGCACGTCCGAACTGAGTGTAGGACGGATACCTTCTAAGTGGCTTTGTGGTTTTCTTTGTGATCTTTGTGGTTCAACTTTGTGGTTGTCTCTTAAGCAAGTGCAGGCTTATCTTAAGGAGAGACAAGATCTGTGTGGAAATCCTCTTCTGAGCAAACAAGTGCTGAAGCAATCCTTCGCTGTGAAACAGAAACGAGCTGCTCTCTGAGAATACATTCTTCACCGTAAGGAGTTATTTGTGAGGATTTATACTCTAACATAACGTTGTCTGTGCTCTTTGATAAGTCAGGTTTATATTAAGCGACAACGAGCTGTGTGGAATCCATTGAGCTACCAACTGTTGAGGATAAGCATCATTCTGCTGGAAACGAGAAGACGTCCACTGTGTGAGGAGCTGACCGTTGCCAGGAGTGATCATCTGTTGTACGGGATTCTAAATCTCACTTTGTGAGAGGAACATACGCCTAGTGCAAGGGCTTTTTGCACCCATTATTTTATATAGTGGAATCACCTTGTTGGTGGAAAGTGGACGTAGGTCAATTAAGGCCGAACCATTATAAATCACTGTGTCCATTACGATCGCGCAACACTTGTACGAAAACCTACTCGACAAAATCGTAACAGTTACAGTAAGGTATTTCTCATTCTGAGAAATGCTCTGCTGTGATACAGTACGCTTCCGCTTACACCGAGAAAGGGCGAAAAAGTGATAAACACTAATTCACCCCCTCTTAGTGTACATAAACGATCCAACAATTGGTATCAGAGCAGGTTTGCTGGAAAGCTTTCTGTGTGATTGCTAGTACAGAACTCTGTTGCTGAACCAAAACAGCTTGTTGCTGACAGTCTTACATTAAGCACAGTAAGGTGCTGCTGAGTACTGAACAGAATGTCAATGCTCTTGACTGATGGTCATTCGACCGAACGTCCACCGCTCTTTGCTGGACAACATTTCTCATATTGGAAAATGAGAATGGAGTTGTTCATAGGAGTAAAAGATGCCGATTGCTGGCAGATTATAATGGAAGGAGATCTTGTAATTCCTCCATCAAATCCCAGCGACTCTCGATATGAATTTGAAAGAAAGAGAATTATCTCGCTGAACACTAAAGCAAAGCACTACTTAGTGTGTGCTCTTGCTGGAAATGAGTTCAATCGCGTCTCTACTTGTAAGACAACGAAAGAAATGTGGGATAGACTTGCTTTGATCTATGAAGGAACAGAACAAGTCAAGGAATCCAAAATAAATGCTTTAGTAACTCAATACGAAGCATTCAAGATGAAAAAGGATGAGTCAATAAATCAAATGTTTGATAGACTCACCGAAATTACTAATGTCATGGAATCACTTGGTAAAACAATTTCTAATTCTGAGTTGGTCAGAAAGATACTTCGCTCATTGCCTAAAACTTGGGAAGCCAAGAAGACGGCAATTGAAGAAGCTAAAGATTTGACAAACTTAAGTCTTCAACAGTTGCTTAGTTCTCTCGTTGCATACGAAAATGAGAACAAGGTTGCTGATGATAAGAAGATCAATGCTGTTGCATTCAAGGGAAGCACCGAAATGTCCGATGAATCCGAGGATGAATCTTCATCTGATTCTGAGGATGAAGTTTCCTTGATGGCAAAGAAATTCAAAAGGAGAATAAATTCAACTTTATGATAAAATTGAGTCTTTGTCCGCAAACAATAAGGCTCTTAAGAAGGAGAATAAATTCTTGAGTGCTGAGAACGATTCTCTAAAGGAAGAGTTATCAGCAAAGGCTAAGAAAGCGACAAAGAAACTTTCTCAATCCAAATTAATGATTAAGGAGCTGCAGCAGCAACTTGATGCTGTAAACAACAAAACAGAATTATGTATGCATGAGAAGCATGATTCTGAAAATGAAAAACATTCACGACATGGGAAATATGTTCCCCCTCATGTTAGGAATGGCGAATCTCATTTTATTATTCAAAGGTTACCTAGGCTTTGTTACTATTGTAGAAAGCCGGATCATTTCATTAAAAATTGCCATGTGCGGCGAAATGACATGCTTGGCATTACTTCTAAAGTTGATGGTTCTGTTATTAAATGGAAGCAACGACTTACTTAAATTCTTTCTCTATTTCAGGGATGCTTCAAGTCCATCACTAAGGACCATGTATGGTACTTAGATAGTGGCTGTTCGAGGCAAATGTCAGGAGATGTCTCCTTATTCTCCACACTGGTTTTCCAGGATGGTGGTGCTGTCACTTTTGGTGACAATGGAAAAGGGGTGGTTAAAGGAACAGGAACCATTTGCTGTTCTAACTCCCTAACCATTGAAGGAGTTCTTTATGTTAAAGGCCTCCAACACAATTTGATTAGTATCAGCCAATTGTGCGATAAAGGTTACAATGTTTCTTTCAATGAGAGAACATGTAACGTTTCACGGGATGGTGTCACTTGCTTCGTTGGTGAACGCAAGAAAAACATCTATATCCTGTCCTTCAAGAACACCTCCGCTGGAGAAAATTGTCTCTTGTCCGTTAAGGACGAAGCTACTCTGTGGCATAGAAAGTTGGGACATGCTAACTACGACTTGCTGTCCAAACTTGTCAAAAAGGACATCATTAAGGGATTGCCTAAAATCAAGTTTGACAATGATCAGGTTTGCAAAGCTTGTTCTATTGGCAAACAAACAAAAGTATCCTTTAAAAGTAAAAATATGATTTCAAGCAAAGCTCCGCTTGATTTACTTCATATGGACTTATTTGGTCCAACAAGGACTCAAAGTCTTGGAGGTAAACGTTATGGATTAGTTGTGGTAGATGACTTTTCCAGATTCACTTGGGTTAAATTCTTAGCTCACAAAAGTGATGCGTTTGCAACCTTTGAAACTTTAGTCAAACAACTTCAAAATGAGAAAGGTGTTTCTCTAAGAAGCATAAGAACGGATCATGGTACCGAATTTGAAAACCATGACTTTACTTCTTTTTGTGAAGAATATGGTATTAACCATAATTTCTCTGCTCCATACACTCCACAGCAAAATGGAGTTGTAGAGCGAAAGAATCGAACCGTACAAGACATGGCGAGAACTATGTTGCTGGAAAGTGAGGTTGCTAAAAATCTTTGGGCTGAAGCTGTAAGTACAGCATGCTACATCTCAAATCGTATTCATTTGAGGCACTCTTTAGGTAAAACGCCTTATGAGTTATATAAAGGCAGAAAGCCTAATATCTCATACTTTCATCTATTTGGAAGTAAGTGTTATATCTTGAGACCCATTAAAGATGGTGTCGGAAAGTTTGATGCTCGATCTGATGAGGGCATATTCTTAGGATACTCCCTAACGAGCAAAGCATATAGAGTTTTTAATAAAAGAACTCTAACTGTTGAAGAGTCTATCAATGTTAAAATTGATGACTCTCCTACACAGGAGGAAGTTGCTGTGGAAGCAGTAGCACAATCCTCAACAACAACATCAAATGAAACCTCCCAGCAAATGATTGCTGACAATAATCCGAACGGAAACACTGTAGCAGATGTACAGCAAGTGCCTGCTGCACACACTGAAAATGCTTCTGGTGATTCCCAGGATATTCAAATTGAGAATCGGGTTCCTTCGCTATATAAGAAAAGACATCCTATTGATCACGTAATAGGTTCTTTGCACACAGGAGTGCGAACCCGCAATACAGCAAGTTTGTAATGTGAACACTCTGCTTTTATCTCTCAAGATGAACCTCAAGGCATTGATGATGCGCTTGATGATCCTAATTGGATTATTGCTATGCAAGAAGAATTGAACTAATTTGAGAGAAACAAAGTTTGGAGTTTAGTACCTAGACCCAATGATCGTTCCATTATTGGAACAAAATGGGTTTATCGAAATAAACTTGACGAGTCTGGAAATGTTGTAAGAAACAAAGCTAGACTTGTAGCCAAAGGTTACTCACAAGAAGAAGGCATCGATTATGATGAAACGTTCGCCCCAGTGGCGCGTCTAGAAGCAATACGCTTACTCCTAGCGTATGCTTGCTATAATAACTTTAAGTTATTTCAAATGGATGTGAAAAGTGCTTTCCTAAATGGTGATATAAAAGAGGAAGTCTATGTTGAACAACCTCCTGGATTCACCGATCCAAAGTATTGTAATCATGTTTATAGGCTCTCTAAAGCTTTGTATGGGCTTAAGCAAGCTCCGCGAGCATGGTACGAAAAGCTTAGTTCCTTTCTTATAGCAAAGGGATATAGGCGTGGAAAAATTGATACAACATTGTTTCTTAAGAAACAGGATGCTAATCTTTTAGTTGCTCAAATATATGTCGATGACATTATATTTGGTTCAACTAATGAAAAATTATGTAATGAATTCTCTGATCTAATGAAAGGAGAATTTGAAATGAGTCTCATGGGAGAACTTACTTTCTTCCTCGGACTTCAAATTAAACAAACGGAAGATGGAATTTTCATCCATCAAGAGAAGTACAGCAAACAGTTGCTCAAGAAATTTGATCTTGAGAATGCTAAACCTTTGTCAACTCCAATTGGTAGTAATATCAAAATTGATAAAGACGAAAGTGGAAAGGAAATTGATTCCAAGCTATACAGAAGTATGATAGGATCATTGCTATATCTTACTGCTTCACGACCAGATATTATGTTCAGCGTATGCTTATGCGCTAGATATCAGTCTGCTCCAAAAGAGTCACACCTTGCTGCAGTTAAGAGGATCTTTCGATACCTCGCAGGAACTGTTAGCTTAGGTTTGTGGTATCCAAGAGAATCGTTGCTGGATCCTAGAGGATATTAAGATACTGACTATGCTGGATGTCGTATTGATAGGAAAAGCACGTCTGGTACTTGCCAACTATTGGGAAATATGCTTATTTCCTGGTTCTCTAAGAAGCAGACAACTGTCGCTTTATCCACAGCTGAGGCTGAATACGTATCAGCAGCTAGTTGCTGTGCGCAGTTACTATGGATGCGACAACAACTCGAAGATTATGATCTTCATTTTGATTCAATTCCAATAATGTGTGATAACACAAGTGCAATTAATTTATCACGAAATCCTGTCTATCACTCAAGATCTAAGCATATTGAGTTAAGACATCACTTTCTACGTGATAATGTACAAAGCGGTAAAGTTGATATTCAGTATGTAAATACTGAGCAACAGCTTGCTGATATACTTACTAAACCGCTTGACAAGGAGAGGTTTGAGTATTTACGAAATGAATTAGGGATATGTAATCCAAATCTCTGAGATGATAATATTGTCATCTATTTATTTTGAGAAAGTTTTGATAGGAAGATAAAAATTTCCAATGGTGTCATTTCATTCCCATTTTTTTTATTTCCTTCTTTATTCTACAAAACATTTTATAAAAAGAAAACCACCTACGGTTTCTTTTCAAATCCCTAACTTCCCTCGTTTCTTCTTCAACCTCGACCCTCTTCCTTCTTCTCCATTTCTCCTCTGAAAATGGCACCCAAATCCGCGAAATCTGGAAAGGGCAAGGGAACTCCCAAGAAACGGTCACAGGCTGTGGCTGCTTCTGCCCAGCAACTCCCTGTTGTGGAGCCTCCGTCAGTTACTGAGGGGGAGCCCTCGATGATGCAAACCCCTGCTCCGGTGGTCACTGAGACCAAGGAGACACCTGCTCCGGTTCCGGCCAAGGACAATGTGGCTTCGACTGGTGATGCCACCACTTTTGGCGAACCTGAGGGTGCTACGGAGAAAACCCTCGTTGTTGAGGAGGAAACCGCTCCACCGGAGGCGGTTACCAAGTCCACTTCTGCGTCTCCCAAAGCAGCAAACTCCCCTGCTTCTGATGAGGAGACTCAAGCCGAAAAAGGCAAGAAAAGCGCTGAGGATCCTGAGGATTTCCAGAGCGCTGATGAACAGGACTCTTTGGCTGAAGAGACTCCTGACGAGGATGAGAATGTGGAGGTGATCGGCTCTGTTCAGAATCCTCCGATTCGCTCTTCTCTTGGTGTTGCCTCTCGCACCAGGATGAAGCGACCTTATGCTGGTATAAGGGATGGTATGCATTCTGGCTCTCCTATTCACAAGAAAGTGAGAAATGCAGATTCCTCTGTTTTTATTCCTGCGGTTGATCAGTATGTTTCTCTGGCTGAATTAAATCGGATTCTTGCTGATGATACTATGTCGAATAGAAACATGACCAAGCGCAACATTGCTGCATGCAAGCGTGTAGACTTTGATTGGTTTACTCAACATGAGCTCTGCTTTGCTGAGATGTTTGAAAGGTTGACCTGGCGATCCTTTTGTGAATATGATGGCATCAGTTCCATCTCAAAGGTCAAGGAATTCTATGCCAATATTACCTTTCATAAGGAAGATTCTCTCATTAAATTCATCAAGGTGTTGGTAGATGAGAAAACCTTTGTTTTCTCTATGTTTGATGTGTGCCGCCTCTTTGAATCTGATTTGTTAACAACCTGAGGGTGATCAGTGAAGGAAAGCTGGAAGCTTATCAGACCATCAACGATGGTGAGGTGGTTGCTGTCAGCGGATATCTGCAGAACACCGGGCTGAGTTTCAGCAACCGGATGTTTCACAAGGCAGTAATGTCTTGCTTGGCCCCTCGGATTGGCAGCATTGACACTGTCATGCCAAGAGATTGGAATCTGATGGTTCATCTTAAAAGAGGTATTCCTGTGAACTTGGGAAGTGTGATATTTGGCCATATGGCATCTTGTGTTCAGGACGAGAACAGGGCACTTCCATTTGCACATGTTATCACCGCATTGCTACAGTTCTTTGGGGAGCAGATTGTTCCTATAAATCAAATGGACACCTGGACTACTCAGGTTATTGGAGCTAACTCTGTAGCGAGTATGGGCTACCAGTATGTGGATGGTGTTTTTGTCAAGAAACCAACAAAGCGACAGATCGCTGCTTCTGTCCGTGGCAAGACCACAGCTGCACTTGGCAAGCAACGCTATGCTGAACGTGAGAAGGCGGCTTCTTCATCCAAGGATGAGTCCTCTTCTTCTTCCAAGCTTCAGAAAGTCCTCTGTGAGGAATTAAGCTACACCAGACGCTCCATTCTTGAGAGACTGGATGGATTTGCTGAGAGGCTGACCCGCCTGGAAAATATGGTCCAGACCTTGCTTGATAATGCTGAGGATTGAGCCATGCTCTCCGTTTAGGATTGAGCTACTCTCCTTTATCTTTAGGTGTCTGCTTTGTTGTTCTAGAATGAGCTATGCTCTTCGATTTCTGAACTGGTTTAATAACCGTTTCGTTTTGATGCATCGCAGCAACTGTTGGCTGCTGACTTTGTCTTTTGTGTGCTAGCATATTCTTGCTGCACTAGTAATAAAACTATCCTTTGTTATCCTCTTTTCTTTTTCTTTTTGATATGACAAAAAGGGGGAGAAGAATAAGTTCAGGGGGAGTTAAGGATTTAAGGGGGAGTTGATACAAGCTCGATCCCTAAGTCCATATTTTGTCATCATCAAAAAGGGGGAGAATGTTGACCTGGTTTTGATGATGAACTTAAGTGACATGTTACTGGTGGTAAGCGACATGTTACTGGTGGTCAGTATTAATGTTTCACAAGTTATGTGTTCATTCTTAGTGATGAGCTTGAGCAATACGTTGCTGAACCACAGCTAGTAGCAGTTATATATTGCTGCGTTACAGTAAGCTGTTACTGTGATTTTACGCATGTACATTGAAAATATGGAAACATATTTTTAATAACCACGATTTATTTTAAGATTTATTTTAATCTATTTCAGATTATTTGTCTGAACGTCTAGGTTCGTTTAATGTAACCTTATGACCTTATCTTAGGTACTTAGGCAACTAAATATATTAAGATTAGCTTTCCAAGTTTTACTTTTGGAAACAAAATATCTTTCTGATATTCTACAGCAACGATACGCTGTAGTAGGAGATATTATCAGATTGAATATCTTTGCTAATCGTAATTGTTAAGATAAGATTATGATCAGATAATTATGTTTGGAAATCAATTATCTGATTAATATATGTGAAGGAAATTACCGTTGAGATTTTCCTTCTATGGCACAGTGAGCCGTTGAGCAGACTGTTGCTGAGTCATGTCTGCCAGTTTTGGCAACAAATCTTCATAATTGCCTAGACGTATTCTGTGTCTCTTTCTCCTTTATAACCAGACCAGAGACGACTGAAAACAAGCCTTTGTGCGTCTGTGTGGTCTGTGTGGTCTGTGTGGTCTGTGTGAGCTTTGTGCGTCGACGGAGAGCGGAAGGTGCTAAGTGTCTCCTGGTTCTTTCTCTTGCAAGCTGCGTGTGAGAGTGTCAAGGGGCTGAGGTCAGATCCCTTGAATCGTCTGAGAGGGACTAGGTGTCCTCGGTGCGTTCAACGAGCAGCCGGCGAATCGTCTGAGGGAAGCTAAGTGAATACCTGCTCTGAATTCAGTAACCGGTTGCTGACCCATCGGCAAGAAGCCGTTCTTGTCGTGTCTTTTCGCAGGAAGTCTCGAGCCTACGGAGTTTGAGCAGTTAGACACGCACTTGCGGGTGCGCGCCAGAAGTCTCGTGCCTGCAGGGTAGAGCAGGAGGTGGGAACGCCGCCGGAGTGGAAAGAGTTCCTCCCGAGCACAGGGGTGCTGTGCAGAAGTCTTGAACGCCTGATACAGAGGGTTAGTAAAGCAGGTTGCGTGGAAGCCAACGGATCGGAAAATTCCACCCTAGGCACTGGGTGTGCAGTGCAGTGAGTCACGGCTGTGGTAACCGTGCACGTCCGAACTGAGTGTAGGACGGATACCTTCTAAGTGGCTTTGTGGTTTTCTTTGTGATCTTTGTGGTTCAACTTTGTGGTTGTCTCTTAAGCAAGTGCAGGCTTATCTTAAGGAGAGACAAGATCTGTGTGGAAATCCTCTTCTGAGCAAACAAGTACTGAAGTAATCCTTCGCTGTGAAACAGAAACGAGCTGCTCTCTGAGAATACATTCTTCACCGTAAGGAGTTATCTGTGAGGATTTATACTCTAACATAACGTTGTCTGTGCTCTTTGATAAGTCAGGTTTATATTAAGCGACAACGAGCTGTGTGGAATCCATTGAGCTACCAACTGCTGAGGATAAGCATCATTCTGCTGGAAACGAGAAGACGTCCACTGTGTGAGGAGCTGACCGTTGCCAGGAGTGATCATCTATTGTACGGGATTCTAAATCTCACTTTGTGAGAGGAACATACGCCTAGTGCAAGGGCTTTTTGCACCCATTATTTTATATAGTGGAATCACCTTGTTGGTGGAAAGTGGACGTAGGTCAATTAAGGCCGAACCACTATAAATCACTGTGTCCATTACGATCGCGCAACACTCGTACGACAACCTACTCGACAAAATCGTAACAGTTACAGTAAGGTATTTCTCATTCTTAGAAACGCTCTGCTGTGATACAGTACGCTTCCGCTTACACCGAGAAAGGGCGAAAAAGTGATAAACACTAATTCACCCCCCCTCTTAGTGTACATAAACGATCCAACAATATAATTCAGTGATTTCTGAAAAATCATTTAAGACACGACTATTAATGATATTCGAATATGAATAATAAGAGCCTTACGTGAATACGTAGTAGACCCCAAGTTAAAACACTCTACACGTCGTTATTTTGATTTGCCCCCAAGTTTGTCAAAAAAAAAAGGAAAATAAAATAATAAAAGAGACCCTTATCGAGTTGAGATAGTTTGGAAGACGACGTTTTATCCGAGTTTGGTTTGTGTCCCCAAGTTTGTCGTTCGTTTAGCTGTTTGAGCTTAAAAAATGGTGGCGTAGCAGAAGATTAAGCCGATACAAGTAATATGATGTAATAAAATAGTCGTTTTTGTTTTCGTCTCTCAACACTCAAAAAATTGGCCTCCAAATCCACCTGCAGGAGCAGCTATGAATATATATTCCCATCTCCCCAAATCCGATCCATTCCGTCATGTTATCCCACGGCCTCCTCCTGGACAGCTGACCGGTTAGATGATGCAAATTTCGTCAAAGATGACCGGTTCGAGTCCTCTTAGCCCTTCCTGGCTTCTTTGGAATTCGGCCTCCGCCATCATCTGACTAATTGATTCACCTGAAAAGAAAATAAGCCTTCCCAAAACCAACTTCGGAAGTCTCCCCATCGTCTCTTTTCCATACTTGAAAAAGACGAAGATGTTGGCTACATGTGTTTAGTTTTTTAAAAGGGTGAACCCTGAGCTGAAAAGGGGTTTGGGGAAACATTTCCAGTTTCCAGGATTGGAATCCTAAGAATGAGGATGGATGGATTAAGATATAAAGCATAAATCAAGTCTTCACCTAATAGGTTAAACTTTTAACTTAAATGGTAAGGTTTCTATGGTATCGGGCGGTAGAACCTCGCGCACGAAAGAAAACGCAAAAAATATGACGAGATGCCAAGCGAACCCGTCTATCCTCAAACCAAGGGCGCAAAACGTAATTCGATTCGACTTGAGGAGACGCGTTAAGATATAAAATATAAAGCAGCTTCTAAGTTAAATGGTAAGATTTCTACTGCATGTACATGCCTCCCAAGTTTCTAATGCCTACCTATGTCGTTATTCAAAGTCCGAACTAGGAATACATACCCCGTCCGATGAAGGATGTTTGGAACCCGTCGTTACCAACAACGATCTCTCTATTCTATTCGGTTGAATTTTTAAAATTTGTTGCCTTAATAAAATATTTTATATACTAATGGACTAATGGGCAAATGTTGCCCCCGCCTTTTTACCGAGTCTCGCCCATTTACAACATTAATGCCAATTTAAAAACAGGGGGCAATGTGTTGGCGCATTCCAACAACTACTCGTTTCGAATAGTTTAGACATGGTATCTCAATCGGGGGAATAGAATATGTGTGTACTTCTCTTTCGGAATCCAGACTATTGCTAAAAAAAAAATAGAACAAATATTATCCTTTGTTGAAGATAATTGCAGGGTAGTTTATTGCTAATGTAGCGTTGTATCTAGATTGGTTTGGTACCCTAGAAAAGAAAAACAGAAAAAGCGACTCTGGTATTCAACCAAAAGAAAAGCGCGTTACTTTGCCCTAAAGCTTTGTGAATTTTAGCCCCACTAGCCCTGGCCTTTTAAATAGTCCACACCCATCTCTCTTCCATTCAGTGCCCCCTGCAGAAAGACCAAACTGAAGACTGAAACATCCTCGGACCATCATCATCAGCTCATAAAACTTTTGTTTCCCTACCTTATTACTACTTACTACCTCCATCATTTCGAGCACGCAGGGGTTTTTCTTTTTCTGTCCCAGGGATGCCCCTTTTATGTTGAGATGATCCCAGTATTTTCGTCGTTGTTCTGGTTCATGACTGTACTCTGATTTCACTTGCCTGCCTCCACGGCGTCCCCTTACTAGTAATTTGGTTCCGTAGTCTGAATGTTTGCCTTTTCATTAACTGTCCAGGACAGCTGCTCGTGGGCGGGAATCCCTTCTACCCTCGCAGCAATGGGACGGACCTTCAGCAGATGCCCTGTAACCTTCTATGCCGATACAAACCCCTTCCAGATATGGCCTGAAGACTTGAGCGGTATGATCCCAACTAAACAAAAACTTTAATATTGCAGTGTTGCCAGAAACTTTGACTGGATGGGAGACGCCTGTCGCCGGTGGATCCTGTTTCCGGTTCCATTTAAAATGAATATCCTCCCTTGACGATAAGGCTTCGGATTTTGAAAATATCGGAGTCGCCACTAACTTATTTTAAGTTCAAATTAGAAAAACTATAGAGATTCGTTAAGCTTCGAGAATTAGGGATTACTAAATCGCATGCATGACAAAAAAAAGGGAGGCGTTTATTGTGTGTTTCTAATGTCCGAATTATTTGAGCTCGTTTTTGAAAAAGACATTGTTTGAAAAAAATGATCTCGAGCTCAATAATACTTAAAATGTCTACGTGAATCATTTTTAGATAATATTTCTTAAAAATTGATTTTGGGCAAAACACAAGCAGCATAGATTGATTAATGCCATTAACAGTTTTTATGCCGAAGTAAATTCAAGAGAGAACCGAGTGTTGTACCATTGCTCGCTCTATATAGAACGCCCCCCGTTAGCGTTTGTACCTCACGGTGCCGTTTTTTAGAATAGGTTTACGGCGAACCTGGCGAGCCGTTGATGCCGTAACGTTGATGAGTGCGAAGCCGTCTTCAGAGGGTCTTGATCTTCGAGAATCCCAAATAATAAACCCTTGAATATAAGTTCCGTTGTCTTGAATATGTTGAATGGGTAGCGTGCCTTGGTTGTCTACAAGGCACGCCCCCAATATGCTTGCATAAAATCGAATAAACGAAGTAAATTGTTCGAAAACGGGATTAATTATTTTACGAGTTATTTTGACAAAAGATAACTAATTAATGCGAGCTCTCAATAGATAACGATTATGGCCGTAGTATATTATAAAGTAATTGAAAAGAAATTAGTTCAAACGGGTTTTAAAAAAATTTAGAAAATGAATTTTAAGATATTAAAAGAAATAGAATTTTGAAAGTCTGAAAAAAGAAATTAAAATTATTTCTAATAATACCATGAACACCCACATGATTAAAAAATGATCGGCCAAATTAAAAAAAGAAAAGAATTCTTTTAATTGAAAAATAAAAACATCATCGTCTTAACGCTCGGGTAAAATGCAAAACAATAGAATGAAAGAATAAAAGTTAAAATATAAGAAAAAACGTTACCTTGGAGTCGGAGACAATCCTGGGACCGGACTCGTCGGTGTCAAGGAGCTCCTTGACGGGGGTGGTAACCTTCCCGATGTGCTCGTTACCCAACTTGCGGTCAGAGACGAGACAGACGGAGAGATAGAGGCCGCCGACCTGGAGTGTGGGCCCATCGAGGGAGAACTTGACGGGGAAGTTCCAGCGAGGGCGCTGGTTCGCAGGGGAGGAATGTCGGTTGCGAAACTTCGTTGCGTAGGTCGCCGTCCAGTAGTTGATGGGTTGGATTTCGCCATCGTAGCCGGATCTGGACAACAAGATTTGGAATCGGAATCCGCTGAAGATGGGGGTCGGCCACTGTGAGGAGCTGCTTCTAGCCGTTGCTCTTGCTTGGAGGAGCCGCCGTCGGCGAAGATGGGTCGCTCGCTTCTCTGGTTTTGTGGGCTTGGAGCTAGGAGGATGGCCGTCGATTACTCTTCCAATGATATCTCCGATTTTCTTAGCCGAGCTATTGATGGACGCCGATCCTTCCTTGTCCGGCTCCTCTACTTGCCCTCCTCCGGTGACCTTGGTCGGGTTGAAGCCTACCCTGATCTGCCGGTGGGTTCGAGGAGTTCTGGGGGGATCCGTCTTCCTTGTATTTGGACGACGGGATTGACTCCGATCGTTTTCCGGGAGAGGTGAGACGAACGAGTTGAGTGGTGGAGCTCCGAAGTAGACCTCGACATCCTTGGTTTCTGTGAGTTGGCCGTTGCTCTGTGTCTCACGCTCCCCAGTCTCCCATCTGTCATTGCTTGCAGAGCATCGTCGACCCAAGACATAGAACGAGTTGGGATCGGGCATGACAGCGACCCACAGTCCATTCCTTAGGCAGACCTGGAAACCTTCTATGTCGTTATATCTGAGGACGGTCAGGATCTGAGGCGGAGTGGCTGTAGATCGTTCGTGTTCGATGGCGTGGCGTTCCTAGACCTTGGATCAACGACCCTTGAATTATCTGGAATCCTCTATTCTGGAGCATGGGTGGCATCGCCACTATTCTGAGGCAAGGAAGGCAGCGAATTCAATTCGAATTGCTGGATAGCCCTAGTTTCATGCTGGACTCAATTGTTCAAGCAAGGACTTAGGATGTGATGGCTCTTCATCGCCTTCTTTTCTGGGGAACACATCTCGCGGCAGAGTTTTCGGCATCGGAGGATGATGGCTGAGCGGAACTTCGGTGCGGGAAGAACGCTTGGAGTCGGGGAGCCAGATATGAGGCAGCGACCAGAGAACGAAGGAGGCAGGGGGTGTGGTCACGAAGTCAAGGTGCTGAATTGGGTTGAGCCAGGATCTCCGAGCTTGGGGCGTGGGTCAGCTGGATCGGGAGATGGGTTGTCATTTGGTCACTGCCGAGGTGATCACTAGCAGCGGGGACGCCCGAGGTTGAGGAGATTGGACGGCTTCCTGGAGGAGTATTCGGAGAGCTCGATTCCGACGGAGGCTGAGGAGATCTTCGGAGACGTCGTCGGGATGGTGTTGCTGCCGGTGGTCCAGAGGAGGGGGTGATATCAATGGCCTGACGCCTTACCACACCAACAGATTCGATATGAGTAGCGTCCTCACAAGGTCCGCTGTTGATGACAGCATCACAATTACTTGAATTGGGTTTTGATCAGTGAGCAAGTGAATGATTTCCATGGCATGCTATACGATCCGGACAGCCATGAGCTTTTTCCCTTTGTTCCTCCCATGCATCATGAGAGAGTTTGTAAGCCTCTTCACGATTGGGCACTGAGCCTTCCTGAATCGCTTGACTGAGAACATCAGCTATGGTTGGACCGCTAAAGTCGGCACTCTTCCTCGCTAATCCTAGCGTGGCGGCAGAGGTGAAACTGATAACACTTTTCGATAATCCGAGGCCATCTCTTCCTCCGCATCTTGATCTCCGGAAAATCACCTTCGAGCTTTTTCTCTGTCTCCTCAAAAAAAATCCCCGAGTGTGTCTCTTCTTATCTCTCCTGTGTATATAGTTGAAGGAAATTAAAAGTAGACAGATTCACGAAAAATTAAAATAGAGGTAATGGAAGGAGGTTAACAGATCCTCGATAAGTGCGAGTTGTAATTGGAGTTATCGATCGTCTTGCATTTTAGGGGAAATGGGGGTCGTGTCGATGGATGACGGGAGTTCGGCCGACTGGATATGACCTGACGCAATTTCTACCTTTGACGACGATGAAATCTTGATTTTACTTTAAGCATTCTTTTCTTCTTCGTGTGTCTCTCCGTCTTTTTTGAATATCTCTCTCAGTGTCTGTGTATAGCTATTTATTAGTTTTTTTATCGAATCCTTTTATGAATTTTCTAGATTTTTTTGTTGATTTTTTATGATCCTTATTGATTTTCGGAAGATTTGTAATTTTTTAGTATTTTCTGAAGATTTTCATTTTTTAATGTTTTTTTGCGATTTTTTAGAAAAAATTGGGTCATGACAACGCCTCATCCATCCCTATGCTTTCTTTTAATATGTCAGAGCATATATGGTACCTCCTGGGCTCGGAACATTACAGAGATAAGGAGGAGGAGGGATCCTGGAATCCGATAGAGGAACCTCGAAATGTAACTTTTATGGGATTGCCCTTGATTTGCAAGGAAACCATCAGTGTGTTCCACGAAGGGGACGATCAGGAGACAGATTGGGTGATGCTACGGTATAAGATTACGACAGACAAGGAAATTAACTAAATCGGAGCTGGAACGGACATCCCACTTCGGGTTCGATGGATCCTGATTCTTAGATTATCTAAAGGTGCTTTTTTTTTTGCTGGGGATCTTCCCTGCAGGAGACAGTTTCGATATGCAGAATCAAGAAAGGCCCAACGATTTACGTGGTTTGTCCAAACATCGATGCCTTCTCGTCACTAATTCTAGGTCCTTTCCTTATATCCTGTTTCCTTGGTATTCGTCAAAACAGGACCCAGATCCATTCCCCTTGGAGGACAGCCAACACCATGCGCACAACTGCCCCTTCCTGGCTGCCGGAATTCAGTATGCATCCAGCATCTTCACCGGAGGCGACTTCCTGAAGTTGCTCGATCTCGATTGACCATAATCTCCCGTGGCCTGTATTGACAAAAGTCCTGTAGGGGGGGGGGGGGGGGGTGTATCTGTATCCATCCCAATAGCATCTGCATTAGAATATTCCCTGGTTTTATAAAATTTGGGTTTCACATCATCTTACGGTGCCTTTTTAGAATATGTAAAGGGACAAAAAGAGGGAAAGAAAAAGCATGCATGAATGGTCGTCGGGGGAAGACCTCTTCTTTTTCTTTCTTTCTTCGTCCTCGACGTCATCCCATCCAAATGATATACATTTTATAACATGTCAAGTTGCCACCTGCTTGTCAAAACGATGACGTCATCCGAAAGGATGACGATTGTGGTGACGTCATGTAATAAGTCGGAGACCAAGCTCACGTGTGTGAGATTATGATGAAGTTGAAAGGTTGTCATTAGAAAGAAATTGCTGCAATGGATGAGATTATGATGAAGTTTCTGAAATCTCAGCATGTGAAATTGATGGATGTCCCAAAGGCTTGATTGCAAAATGGTATGTGCAGGAAAGTCAAAGCAACAATTTAAAAAATGCCTCCCTGGTCGCCTGCTAAATAATTTTATACACGCCGAAACGTAAGATATGCGAAAACAAACCCCCCCACCCCCACCGACCAACCATAATAGCCAAAACCAACCAACCAAATCCCCCCACCCCGCGTTCATCCTCCTATAAAATCAAATCAACCTCCTCACTGTATTCGTATCACCAATCATCCGCAGGTCAGTTGGGTTTTCTACTATCCCCATCTTCCTACTTATATTCGGATTTTCCATTGCTTTGTCCGATCCTCCTCTAACCACACTAACCAACTCACCCATCGTTTCTTTCCGTGGCTTTGCATCCAACAGGGTTGCTGCTTCTGATTTTTCAATTCCCCCCCCCCAGTAGACATGTTCCCTGATGGCGACGACGACTTCCTGGAGTTGCGAGATCTTGATCGCCCTCTGTTCCCTCCCAATCCACCTGAACACCCCTTTCCGGCGCCTGAGAATCTGGGGGAATCCGTCAGAGGCGACTTCCTGGAGTTGCTAGATCTCGTCAACCCTCTGTTCCCTCAGGAAGAGAATTAGGGATCACCGAGCCATTAACCCTGTACGACGTGAACTTCTGTTTGTCGGCATTTCTGTGGGGCCCACGACAGGACTCCTACAAATCCAACGGCAGACTCGTAATAAAATAGGGTTATACGGCAACGTGAACTTCTGGTTATATGTGGGGCCCACGACAGGGACGTGATCCATTTCTGTGGGGCCCACGACAGGAACGTGATGAGGCATTTCTGTGGGGCCCACAACAGAGCTCCTACAAATCCAACGCAGACTCGTAATAATAATGGTAAAATATCAATTTATGGCCTCAACTTTGAGCCAACTTTCTGTTTTGTCCTTAACTTAGTTTGTTATATAATTTTGTCACCAACTTTTGTTTTTATTTCTATTTTGGCCAATCATGAATTTCTTCTGGCGAAAGCCAAACAATGCCTTAATAGACAATTTTCATTTATCGACTAAAACGAAAAAAGATTTTAGAAAATAGGAAATAATATTGAAACCTTTCATTTGTTTTTTTATTATAAAATTTTGATGAACAAATCAAGTGAATTGGAAGCCGAAGTTAACGATAGTTGCTGATGTTGTCAAAAAATATGAAAAATCAATGAATGTCGGATGATGTTCTATTAGGAGGCGATTATTACGGATAAAGTGGATTATGAAACGAATAAATGAGATGTCAAAACTCCACTATTATAGGACACATGTTAGACTATATTAAGGCCTTGTTTGGCTTTCGCTAGAAGAAATTCATGATTGGCCAAAATAGAAATAAAAACAAAAGTTGGTGACAAAATTTTATAACAAACTAAGTTAAGGACAAAACAGAAAGTTGGCTCAAAGTTGATGCCATAAATTGATATTTTGCCTAATAATAATAGGGGGAAAAAAGAGGAACAAACCCAATCACCATTACTTAACATTAAAATTTTGCCCGACGAAAGCTTTGGCCGCAAGATTTGATTGTAAGCCTAAAATTCCCCAAACGTACGACTTTTCCCTTTTTTTTATTTAGTTTCTCCCACAGGGCGAACTATATAAACACTCTGAAGATGTTCAAACCAGTCCCCACGAAGGGAACGAAAATGATACCGATCGGTAGATGCTACAGTATTACATGACCACTTGAACTCGGCTCAATAAACATTTGCTTGCTCCTCGGTTTTAATTTCGACTTTGTTTTGCCGGGCATCTCTGCAAGGTGGGGAAGTCCTTTTCATTCGTGAGATATCAGATTCTGTCAAACTGCTTGGTGGTTCCAATCCCTTCTGGGTGTCCGTGCTGTTTTACAACATGTTTGAAAATATTTAAAAGCCAAAAACAGAGGTCTCAGGCGAACGAATATCGATCCGGTTCTTCGTGACGGACAAGTGTTGCTCCTTGAACAAAGGAGGTCTTTTGGGCTCGAGGGATCACTCTAGTCATATTCGTCGCAGGCCTTCTTAACGAACGAGTTTATTCCAACCTCACTTGGGCTTAACGGGCCTACGATCAAAGCTGCCGCCTTGTTCTAATCTAACAGCTTATAGATAGATAGATCTCCACACTCCTCAGCTGATAAGGGCCTGTCCCATATACAGGGGGAGCTTGAGCCTTTCCCCAACACAACCACAATCAGCCCCCTCTGTTTCCTTGCCAATCTGCCCAAATTCAACAACTACCCCTTCCCACCACCTGAAAATCCTCCCAAATTAGACATCTTGGAGTTGCTAGATCTCAAAGTCGGCAACCCTGTCCGACGCAAACTTCTAGTTCTAGGATTTTCTGCGGGGGGTGTGGATCTTGTAATAGCTTTACTGTAAACATAGGAGGCGGGGCGTGGCAGATGGTCTTGTAACATTTGAATAACATCCGTTTGGATGTAAATGAGTTAGGGGGAAATTGTCCATAAACAGTCTTCACGAGTCTACCGATTCCCCATCATAGAGGAACGGGCCTGGCCATTCAAAATCATACTTAGCAAAAAAAAAGTCCCAATTAGAATTTTTGGCGTTAAAAGATTTACAATCTAAAACTTGGGTGTCCACTTCACTTTGCAACCAAAAAAAAAAACAAGCAAACAAATAAAGTAAATTTCGGTTAATGATGACTAGAGAGAGAGAGAGAGAGAGAAACAAGACAACAGAGGGTAAAAGCTTTTCGTAGACTAGACACACCAAAAAATCTTAAAAGCCCAAAAGAGAAAAAAAAAAACTGAATATTTTCTGATCAAAGATTCAGATTCAGACCATCGTTTCCTTTTTGTTGAACTTTTCTTTGCTTCCCCCTTTTTATCGTCAATCTCCTTCCTCAATCCCGAAACTGCCCCCGAAGAAACCCAAAGCCAGAGCATATATATTTACTATTTAATTTCGCAACCCCGAGGATCGCAAGCATATTTATAAATAATAAACTATATATTTACTATTTAATTTCGCGACTTCCTACTTTTATGTTTTATATTTTATATTTTATTTACATTTATTGTTTCGACCTTAACATTTAGGTTCAATATTTAATATTGGGGTTTAACTTTTAGGGTCTATGGTTTAGGATTTATGGTTTAACTTTTAAGTTTTAGGATTTAACAATTCGAATTAAAGTTTAATATTTAAGGTTTAGAGTTTAAAATTTCGATTTAAATTAACTTTTAGGGTTTGTTTAGTTTATGGTTTAGTAATTAAGGTTTAAATTTAGGGATTAAGGTTTTGAATTTATGATTTTTTTGTTATTAATTAAATATAGTGTTTTAAAAAATATAAAATGACTAGAATAATGTCAATTTTGCCCTTACTATAATTAAAATAAGAGACAATAAGAAAAATATATACATTAAAAATAGAAAGATCTTGTCCGGACATACTCCAGGAATGGAGAGGATCCAGGTCCGTTTTCTTTTGGGTGTTTGACTTTGCGGGGATTGAATGCAAATCCTTTTTTTTCGCAATTTGAGGGGAAATACAGACGGGAATTAATAATTTGAAACAATGAGAAATTGAATAACGGGTTATGTTGGTGTTTTTGACAAAGCATGAATGAATTAAGGGGTTGGTGGTGGTGCGGATTGATCCTATCGTATGTATCCGCTTTTTGACCTTTTTTTTTCTTGCTTTACCATTGCTGTGGATATAGAGCACAACGTGATTTTGAAGTAGCACGGCATTCGCATCTTATAGGCTGTCAGCAGTGAGCCCCTGACTGCAGGATAGTTGTATTAGCTACCCTTGTAGTTTAAAGTATCTAATTTGGAAGTTGTTGAAATGGGAAATGAAATTGGGTTGATTGTCTGTTCATGGTTTTTAGGAAGTGGAGGAAGTATATCGTTCCGACTGAAGAAAAGCCTTTCATGTGCTTGTTTTAGTTATAATGGATTGGATCGGATCGGATCGGGTACTCATCGTTCTGTTTTATGAAATCTCTAGGTTCTGACAAACGAATCGAAGTGAAGTTACATAGGAACGCTCTCGGCGTAATTGAAGCCCCAACCGGGAATGATGACGACGACGACCACCTGGGATCTAAAAACGGCCAACGGAATGGTTGTGATTACAACCAAATGAAATGATGATCCATGGACATCCCAGAAAACCCTTTCGTTTTCCAGTGTATTCATTAATTCTGGCCAAATGCATAGACTCAAAGAAATATCTCCCCCAAACCCAGAAACAAACAAAAAAACAATGGGAAATAAGATTATTAATCCCTCTCTGTGTTTTTGTTTTTGTTGGGTTAAAAGGGAAGGAAAACGGGGGAGTGGAGGAAGGAAAGAGCATTCGACAGAAAGGTGTGAAATTTGCTTTCTTTCCTTTTCTTAGTGCCGGGATCCCAAAAAAAAAAAAGATGTAATTATTGCAAATGCAAAGGCAATCTAATAATAATATAATGAAACTGTCTTTCTTTTTCTAATAGTCGCTGACCACGCAACTACTCATTCATCCCCTGGACTGTTCTGGTAGACCAAGACTTTTTACTTCCACATGGCCCATAAAGATGCAATCCTATATTGTCATTTAATTAAACCCCTTGGAAACGTTTCTGGCGGGTGAACTTGATTTGTACCCACCCTCCAAAATTTAAAAGGTAAAAAAAAAACAAACAAACAAACAAACGCGGTTTTCCTCGTAACCTTCTGATTTCCTCCGTGAGTTTTCTTTATTCGTTTATTACAAACCCTGGTCGGTGGAGGGATGACGTCGACCGCCGGTTCTGGGGAGGGGGGAGCCAGCATTTGTTTTTATATTTCCACGATAGCGCTTCATTTTTGTTTGCTCCTGTTTGGTTTTCCTCGCCCCCCGACTTGATATCCTTTCCTTGGAGGTGGTGGCTCAATATTGTGTCTGTTCTCCCCCTCCACTCTCTTTTTCTTGCATTCGGAAGCTGCCCCGAGGTATTCTTTTGGGACAGTTTCATATCGGGTTGGCCTCATTGGGGCCTCTTTCTTCTTTCTTCACGTCTTCTTCTGGGTTTTATGGGAGAGACTGGGGTGTGCCGGTTGGAATCAGGAGGTTGGGGTGTTGTGCTACTTTGATGAATATGCTACTTGCCTTTCTGCTGCCGAGGCCTGCTGCATTCTTCATGGGCATGTGAAGTTGAGGAAAAAAAAAAGAGGATAATCGATTGATTCTGTTACTTGGCGGTTTTGGTGGTGATCCTGTCGCCCATATATAAAACATTTGGAGCATTTGATCGGATCTGAAGCTGTTGATGGCTCCTGGCAGGTGGGGCGGTATCAAGTTTGGGAACGCAGATGAACAGAGACCGGAAGTTGGGGGTCCGGGATTCTCTCGGGTGGTTTACTGCAAGGAGCCAGAAGGTTTCAAGGCCAGGATGTACAATTACCCAAACAACTACGTCCACACTACTAAGTACACGCTAGTGACGTTCTAGCCAAAATCACTTTTTGAGCAGTTCAGAAGGGTGGCCAACTTCTTCTTCCTCACTACGGGTACCCTGGCTTGGACAAAATTCGCACCTTATACTGCTGTCAGTGCTGCAATACCACTTATTGTCATGATCAGTGCAGCCATAATCAAAGAGGGCATTGAAGACTGGCGGCGTTATCAGCAGGTACTCTTAAGCGTTTTATTTTCAAAATGTTGGAAAGCTTGATGAACCATTGTGCTCTGGGGGATTTGGCTGTACTACGTGTATTCTCAGGGAGTTGTGTCATGCACTATAAGCCAGGTTGTATTCTGTTGGTTGGTTGTTTGGCCCATCCTTTTATTAACCTAAAAAAGAAGTCATGACTATATTATATATATATATATATATATATATGACATGCCCTTGCCAATTAATTTCCTACCATAGGTAATTTTTTAATTGTGCTTTGCGTATTGCGCGTCAGGATGTTAAAATCAACAATAGGATGGTCAAAGTTCATGTAGGAAATGTAAGTTTTAAGTCTACTGAATGGGGAGACTAACTGGATGATGCTACAGTATAACTGTAACAGCTACAAATATGTCCACAATCGCAGTTATTTTCAGTTTGGACTTAATTGAACTCTGTTTTGGCTGGGCGGTGGACGTTTTCATTATGTAGGATCTCAAAAGATCCTACGAATCGCCATGAACGGGTTTGTCCTAATACCAACCGATGTCTTTTTGTTATTCAAAGTCCTTTTTGATACTATGATCCAAACTAAACCAGATTAAACAATGCAACAAGCATTTGCGTGGAAAATTTGATTCTGCGGGTTGGACCTAGAGGCTACAGTGAGTTACTATTCTACTTGATGCTAGCTTTTGATTTGTCCGAGCATACGCAGTACTTCGCCTGCTCGGATCATATTGTAACATTTGGATGCGAGATAACTATCGCGCCACACAGACAACTGCCCCTCGCCGGAAATCTTCCCCGATCCAACATCTTATCAATGGGCATTCTCAGAGGAACTCAATTTCCTATCGTGAATTCAGAAAAAAACAAAGTTGATGAAGCCGTTCCACTGGTACTTTTGCAGGAACAACAACTCATTTCTATGCTTTTGCTGCCATTACAAGAAGACCCCTGTATTGATCTGGTACCTTTCGGGCAATAACATAAACGGAGGCTACAGACAAAGCGTGGCTGATGTACTAGTAACATGTGTCGGATAGTCGGATGACAAAGTCCCGTAGATCTATGACTATAGAACCTTCAATAGTTGTGCCTCATTACCCCATCATCCAAAGCTAGTGTTACCCAATCTGTCTTGAACCGGGGTCATTTGAAAATCATATTCAGTAAAGCTTTGGTGATCAAAATGAAATCACCACTAATATCTACAAATAAAAGCAGAACTCTCAGAACATTTAAACTGAAACAACTCCACATACTAGTTAAGTTAGCTCGGAACCACCTCCATTTCCAACAAAGACTTCTATGGCAACGCAAAACTCATTGTCATGGAAAATGAAGGTGCCTGCCAAGGCCGTCAGAGATCTTCAAATTAGACTTCCTCATCGTCATCGGCCGAGTCAACCTAGTTGTTTTTCCTCAAACTCAACATGGCTCAGCCCGCTCATAACAAGGCCTCATGGGCCTTCATCAGCAACGGCCTCGCTTCCTGCTCAAGAAAACAGGACACAGAAACCAAGCTTCAAATCATGTCATCATCCAACATACTTCCACAAAACGGTCCCCCCGGTCTAACTCGCAAAGTAGAGTTTCCCCGGCTAGTGACGTGGATCGGCCTCATGTTCGCTTTCATTCAGAGCAAAATCCCTGCCGGAAAAGCTCCGGCGGCCTCCTTAGTCTCCGGCATGGAGGGGAAGGAGCGACAGTAGTATGCAGCCAGGACTGATTGATCGCGTCGTTCAAATAGAGGAACCGGTAGATGCCGGGGACAAGGAACACCCACAGGTTGTTATGGCTGTCGGATTCGTCTGTTACCAGGGGGGGGGCAGGTTCCTGGTGATGGCCGATTGGGCCCGGCATGGATCTTTCTCTTTTAAAACCAAAAAAAAGTCCTAAATCGAGCTAGTAGTTGCAGTTGAAATGGATGGTTTGTTCAAAGTGGGAAATCAATTGTTGGAAGACTATGGAACCAAATACTTGCGGTTGAACTCCTCCACTAGTGCATGATGAAATTGTAAATGTTCACGTGTTATAAAAATCCCATCAATCTATCGTGAAGATGGAGAAACATTCAAACCGATTGATTATTCGTGCAAGTTTCAACGCCGTATCCATCATCAACATGGACAGGTCGTTGTCCATGATGTCAGAAAACATCCGCCCAAAATAGGGGCGACAGTAGGACGAAGAAATTTCTCCCAACGTGGACATCTGAAGACATAACGACAAGCATTATTCTTTATTCCGACTTATTTGGATTCTGGAGATATAAACTGGACTCCGGTTTTTGGTAGGAATGACGATGCCAGTACGTGCCTCCCCCAGTTTTCTTATGCCAGCCTCTGTCTCGTGATTCAAATTCCTTGTTCCTAACTAACAATGAAGCAAAGCAGGTGTAAAGGAGTGTGTAATGTGTTAGCGCATTCCACCAACAAGTTGCATCAGATAGTTTGAATCAATTTAAGAGATGTCGAGTCTCACGCTGGGAGGGAGAGAGAGCTTTACCCCTTGGTGTACACACATCTCAATATAAGTGACACAAGTCCTGAGGGGGGTGTATATGTGTATCCATCCCAATAGCATGTGCATTAGAATAATATTCCCTGGTTTTATAAAATTTAGGTTTCACATCATCGTACGGTGCCTTTTTAGAATATGTAAAGGGACAAAAAGAAGGAAAGAAAAAGCATGCATGAATGGTCGTCGGGGGAATACCTCTTCCTTTTCTTTCTTTCCCTCCATCAAACCCGTGGACATGGTCACGATGTGCTTCTTACCAGCCCAATAACTGTTAAAATTCCCGGACTCTAACTTAACCATAAAACAGGTCCAACAATTTTTGGGAATTGTTAACTATTTGAGGAAACTGTAATTTCTGGGGCAGTGTCTGGTTCATCATCCTGATGTGGCCGATCATCTTGATCATCATCATTATCACTGTCACTGTCAGAATCAGGAAGATTTCTATATTTTGACCTTTTCTTTCTGTTACGCCTGGAGCGGCAAGTGGTCCTCTTAGGCGAAATAGATAGCCTTACAATTCACAGGACGTTACTATTCTAAGAAAACTGCTTCCTAGTACAAGAAACCTTAACAAGAGAACAGAGGAGTATAAGAAGTTTATAACTGGATTAGCTCTTTAGAAGGAGAGTTACCTAAGGAAGATTGCTAGGCTGAATAGGTAAATAAGACTGAGGATAACCAAACAAAGATGCAGGAAAGACATGCAAAGATGCACGAATATCACCTAAAAGATAAAATATTACAAAAGAAAACATAGAGTTTTTCTGGGATTTTCTGGATTTTTTCAATGTTTTTGGATTTTGGGGTTTTCTAATGTTTTTGGGTTTTTTTGAAGGTAAAGGGTTTGCGAGAGATCAAGAACTAAGGAACCACCACCCTGGATAACACCTTTGAGAAACTTAGAAGGCCATGGATAAGAAAACTCTAAGGATTGTGTATTGCTCTATTCTGAGCTCGCTCTACCCATCTCCATGAATGGGAGTGGCTATTTATAATACAAGCTAAGCTAAGAAAGCTTGGCTGTGGTTTCTCCACGGAGCCTTTGTAAAAAGTAAAGCTAAAAGACTAGTGGAGCTAAAAGCTAAATTATTAGTGGTCTTATCACTAAGGAATCTTGCAGCTTTTAAAAAGTCGATTGGCTGCTGGTGCCGACCTTATCTTCAACGTGGGCGGCTAGTTCCTTGGTCTTTTTCCTCGCGGGTCCTGCGGATAGTGGTCATTCCTTTTGTGAGTGGAAGATGGTCCCGCTTGTGACAATCCTGGGCCTGGGCTTGAGCTTGGTGATCCTGGGCCTAAGTCCACCTTTGTCAAAAAGTTCTGGGCTATTTCATCCCAGTATAGATCATCCTGATTGTGCTGGTGAAGTGCACATAAAAGCCTGTAGACGTGGTTGGGGTCTGTGTGTTGGATCTGGGCTTGAACCACTTCATCAGGGTCTGGATAGTGGACTCCGTTCTCTGCACAGAGCTTCTGCTTCAGAAACTCCTTGTCTGTGATCGCCATTTCCCTGTCTGAAAAAGTTGCATAGTTGTCATGTACAAGGGAGAAAGGAAGACTGGAAAATTCCTCTGAGTTGTTGATGGCCACCATCGCCTGCAAACTAGGGTCAAAATGGCAATGCCTGCGAAACAAATAAATTGAATAAGGGGTTAGTCCTCTGAACTTGAAGTACTTGTCTTGATGGAGTTCAATCCATGTCCGCCATTGACTTAATGGGGCAAACCAAGACAATATCTCTGCCAAGTGAGCATGTGGCCTTTTGTAAAGCGTATATGTATGGAAGTTCCCAAGCTGATCAAAATACTTGAGAAGCTCTTCTGTGGAGAACTCAAGTGCCATGGTGTAATTGTGCAACAAATACCAAAAGAACCACTTTAACCCTTCCGAAAATATCGCCATAGGATTAATTAGTATGGCCTTTAAGAATGGATAAGATGGATGCAATCCTTCTTATGGAAACATCATCTGGCCATACTTGCAGAAGATTCTCTCCAAGTATTTCTGTGTCATCTGAACATAGTGAGCTAGTACTGTCTCAACATGTGCTTGGTTATCATAGCTCACGAATTCTGGAGGAAGTATCCTGGGCATTTCTCGCTGCTTTGGCACATAGGTAGAAATCATGGCCTGCAAGCTTGGACTTTCTTGGAGTGCAGGGTGAGCAATATCAAAAGGTCTGGATAAAAAGTCTGCTACAACATTATTTTTACCTTTGATATGCCTCACTGTGAATGAGTACTGGGAAAACCATTCTGACAGTCTGAGCAACTGAGCGTTTGGTATCTTCTTCTGTCTGAACTTAAGCATGGATGAGAAAGAAGACATATCGCTTTCCACAATAAAATGATACCCAATCAAATGGAATTCAAATTTCTTAATTCCGTATTTTACTGCAAAAATTTCTTTTATGGTTGAGTGATAGTGTTGCTCGGCCTGGTTGAACTTACCAGACTTATACGCATAGATTTGTCTTTTTCCCTCTTTCTCTTCAATCAAGATTGCGGCCCAAAACTGATCACTAGCATCTGTCTGGAGTATCCTTACTCCATCTGAAGGAATCAACAAAGGATGAAGCATTTGTAATTGGGCTTTCAAATACCTGACTGCTTCTATTTGGGCTTCTCCCCAGGGCTGAGATCCTTTTTTCAGCTGGGCTTCCAGCGAGCTAATGCACCTGCTAATGTTGGGCACAAAGTCTCTCAAATAGTTAACAATTCCCAAAAATTGTTGGATTTGTTTTATGGTTAAGTTAGAGTCCGGGAATTTTAACAGTTCTTGGGCTATATGAGGTCCTGGATGATACTGTCCATCTGAAAGTCTCATTCCCAAGAATTCAATGGTGTTCTCAAATAGTTTCACCTTTTTCTCAGAAAGCATTATGCCATACTTTCGCACAAGGTCTGCAAAGTGTTCTAGTAAAAGTTTATGCGAATGTCTGTCAGGACTGAATAACAAGATGTCATCTATGTATATCAAGGCAGAGTCCTGAATAGGCCAAAAGATCTTAGTCATAGCTTTCTGGAATAGAGATGGGGCAGTCTTAAGTCCGAAAGGTAATACCGTCCATTGGTAATGTCCGTCTGGGATACAAAATCCCGTTTTCCATCTTTCCTCAGGGTGTATTCCAAGTTGCCAAAAACCGCTTTTAAGGTCAAACTTAGAGAATAGTTTTTCCTTGGCTAGTGAAGCAAATAATGCTGTTCTATTTGGCAAGGGAAACTTATCATCCTGTAGGAAGTGATTCAGAGGTTGGTAGTTGATGACTAACATTTTCTTACCTCTGAGCTGTTCTGAGCGCTTGTTAACATAAAACGCTTCGCATGCCCATTGGGAGTTTGACTGCTCAATTAATCCCTGTTGCATCAAAGAGAAACATTCTTCTCGAGCTGGTCGAGCATCACCAGGTTTCATACCAGAGTGACTAGCCTTTGTAGGATTGATGTCTTCATTCTGCTTGAAGGGCAGACTGACAAAAAACTACTGATTTTTCCATAAAGGATGCAGGCATTTCTGCAAAAACTCAATGTGGTTTTCTGCAAAAGATGAGCTAAATAATTGTTTTGCCTTTTCTGCAGGCTCATTGGAAAACATCCGTGTAAGTGTCGTGTATGGCTTAAAGTTTCCATGATACTTGAGTCATGTAGTCAAGATGGTTAGCTCTGACAGCTGCTGTATCAAATTCCATCCTAGCACTATATCTCTCCCGGGAAGATTAGTAGCAAACAATGAAGCTTTAATGGTGCAATTATGAAAAAGCATGATCTTCAGATTTTTGATCTTATAGTGTGTATGGAATAAATCACCGTATCCAGAAATGAATGACTTCTTGAAAAAAAGTAAAAAATTACGGCTCTGAAAAACACGGCCGGGAATGGATAGGGTTGGGATCAGACGGCTTGGGTTTTGGAAGGAAAAAAAAAAAGCCAATTCCCAACTGCTTGTCATGGTGACGTCATGTACGAAGTCGGAGACCAAGCTCACGTGTGTGGGGCTTGCACCTCAAAGCAACACGCGTATCTGGAATCTCACCATGTGGAGTTGACGGAAGTCCCAAATCTTATTGGAGGAGGCCATGTCCAGGAAAGTCAAGAGTCACCGTCCCCGACTTCCAAATAATTTAATGCAGCAACACCACAGACACACCAAATATACAGAACACCACACCAAATATACAGACAACACCAAATATTTGCCAAACCCCACCCCCCCCCCCTACGTGGAAAGGGCCCACAATTATTCTTTTACGTTGGTTCATCCTCCTATAAAATCAACTCAACCTCCTCACTGTATTCGAAGCACCAATCATCCTCAGGTCAGTTGGGTTTTCTACTATCCCCTTCTTCATACTCAAATTCGGATTTTCCATTGCTTTGTCCGATCCTCCTCTAGCCGCACTAACCAACTCCACCATCGTTTCTTTCCGTGGCTTTGCATCCAACAGGGTTGCTGCTTCTGATTCTTCCCAGAGTAGATAGACATGTTCCCTGATGGCGACGACGACGACTTCCTGGAGTTGCGTGATCTTGATGCCCCTCTGTCGCCTGAGAATCCACCTGAACACCCCTTCCCGGCGCCTGAGAATCCGCCTGAACACCCCTTCACGGCACCTGAGAATCCACCTGAACACCCCTTCCCAGTGCCTGAGAATCTGCGGGGATCAGACAGAGGCGACTTCCTGGAGTTGCTAGATCTCGTCGCCCCTCTGTTCCCTCAGGAGAATTAGGGATCACCGAGCCATTAACCCTGTGCGACGTGAACTTCTGGTTATAAGGCATTTCTGTGGGGGCCACGAGAGGACTTCTAGAAATCCAATAGCAGACTCGTAATAATAATAGGGTGAAAAAAGAGGAACAAACCAAATCACCATTTTCTTTGTTTTTCAACCTAAGAACCCAACTTAACATTAAAATTTTCCCCAACGGAATCTTTGTCCGCAAGATTTGACTGTAGGCCTAAAATTCCACAAACGTACGACTTTTCCCTTTTGTTTTTTTATTTAGTTTCTCCCACCGGGCGAACTATATAAAAAAATATAAACACTCTAAAGGTGTGTTCCCCCACGAAGGGAACGAAAATGAGACCGATCGGTAGATCCTACAGTATTACATGACCACTTGAACTCGGCTTAATAAACATTTACTTGCTCCTCGGTTTTAATTTCGACTTTGTTTTGCCGGGCATCTCTGCAAGGTGGGGAAGTCCTTTTCATTCGTGAGATATCAGATTCTGTTGGATCGTTTATGTACACTAATAGGGGGGTGAATTAGTGTTTATCACTTTTTCGCCCTTTCTCGGTGTAAGCGGAAGCGTACTGTATCACAGCAGAGCGTTTCTCAGAATGAGAAATACTTTACTGTAACTGTTACGATTTTGTCGAGTAGGTTTTCGTACGAGTGTTGCGCGATCGTAATGGACACAGTGATTTATAGTGGTTCGGCCTTAATTGACCTACGTCCACTTTCCACCAACAAGGTGATTCCACTATATAAAATAATGGGTGCAAAAAGCCCTTGCACTAGGCGTATGTTCCTCTCACAAAGTGAGATTTAGAATCCCGTACAATAGATGATCACTCCTGGCAACGGTCAGCTCCTCACACAGTGGACGTCTTCTCGTTTCCAGCAGAATGATGCTTATCCTCAGCAGTTGGTAGCTCAATGGATTCCACACAGCTCGTTGTCGCTTAATATAAACCTGACTTATCAAAGAACACAGACAACGTTATGTTAGAGTATAAATCCTCGCAGATAACTCCTTACGGTGAAGAATGTATTCTCAGAGAGTAGCTCGTTTCTGTTTCACAGCGAAGGATTGCTTCAGCACTTGTTTGCTCAGCAGAGGATTTCCACACAGATCTTGTCTCTCCTTAAGATAAGCCTGCACTTGCTTAAGAGACAACCACAAAGTTGAACCACAAAGATCACGAAGATAGGAACCACAAAGATCACAAAGAAAACCACAAAGCCACTTAGAAGGTATCCGTCCTACACTCAGTTCGGACGTGCACGGTTACCACAGCCGTGACTCACTGCACTGCACACCCAGTGCCTAGGGTGGAATTTTCCGATCCGTTGGCTTCCACGCAACCTGCTTTACTAACCCTCTGTATCAGGCGTTCAAGACTTCTGCACAGCACCCCTGTGCTCGGGAGGAACTCTTTCCACTCCGGCGGCGTTCCCAACTCCTGCTCTACCCTGCAGGCACGAGACTTCTGGCGCGCACCCGCAAGTGCGTGTCTAACTGCTCAAACTCCGTAGGCTCGAGACTTCCCTGCGAAAAGACACGACAAGAACGGCTTCTTGCCGATGGGTCAGCAACCGGTTACTGAATTCAGAGCAGGTATTCACTTAGCTTCCCTCAGACGATTCGCCGGCTGCTCGTTGAACGCACCGAGGACACCTAGTCCCTCTCAGACGATTCAAGGGATCTGACCTCAGCCCCTTGACACTCTCACACGCAGCTTGCAAGAGAAAGAACCAGGAGACACTTAGCACCTTCCGCTCTCCGTCGACGCACAAAGCTCACTCAGACCACTTAGCCACTCAGACCACTCAGACGCACAAAGGCAGGTTTTATGTCGTCTCTGGTCAGATTATAAAGAAGAAGGAGGACGGAAATCGTCTAGGCAATCAACAAGATTTATTGCCAAAACTGGCAGCGAGGACACAGCAACGGTCTGCTCAACGGCTCACTGTGCCATAGAAGGAAAATCTCAACGGTAATTTCCTTCACATATATTAATCAGATAATTGATTTCCAAACATAATTATCTGATCATAATCTTATCTTAACAATTACGATTAGCAAAGATATTCAATCTGATAATATCCCCTACTACAGCGTATCGTTGCTGTAGAATATCAGAAAGATATTTTGTTTCCAAAAGTAAAACTTGGAAAGCTAATCTTAATATATTTAGTTGCCTAAGTACTTAAGATAAGGTCATTAGGTTACATTAAACGAACCTAGACGTTCAGACAAATAATCTGAAATAGATTAAAATAAATCTTAAAATAAATCGTGGTTATTAAAAATATGTTTCCATATTTTCAATGTACATGCGTAAAGTCACAGTAACAGTGTACTGGAACGCAATAATATATAACTGCTACTAGCTGTGGTTCAGCAACATATTGCTCAAGCTCATCACTAAGGCTGAACACATAACTTGTGAAACATTATTACTGACTACCAGTAACATGTCGCTTACCACCAGTAACATGTCGCGTAAGTTCATCATCAAAACCAGGTCAACATTCTCCCCCTTTTTGATGATGACAAAATATGGACTTAGGGATCGAGCTTGTGTCAACTCCCCCTTATTAAATCCTTAACTCCCCCTGAACTTATTCTTCTCCCCCTTTTTGTCATATCAAAAAGAAAAAGAAAAGAGGATAACAAATGATAGTTTTATTACTAGTGCAGCAAGAATATGCTAGCACCCAAAAGACAAAGTCAGCAGCCAACAGTTGCTGCGATGCATCAAAACGAAACAGTTATTAAACCAGTTCAGAAATAGAAGAGCATAGCTCATTCCAGAACAACAAAGCAGACACCTAAAGATAAAGGAGAGTAGCTCAATCTTAAACGGAGAGCATGGCTCAATCCTCAGCATTATCAAGCAAGGTCTGGACCATATTTTCCAGGCGAGTCAGCCTGTCAGCAAATCCATCTAGCCTTTCAAGAATGGAGCGCCTAGTGTAGCTTAGTTCCTCACAGAGGACTTTCTGAAGCTTGGAAGAAAAAGGGGACTCATCCTTGGATGAAGAAGCCGCCTTCTCACGTTCAGCATAGCGTTGCTTGCCAAGTGCAGCTGTGGACTTGCCACGGACAGAAGCAGCGATCTGTCGCTTGGTTGGTTTCTTGACAAAAACACCATCCACATACTGGTAGCCCATACTTGCTACAGAGTTAGCTCCAATTACCTGAGTACTCCAGGTGTCCATTTGATTCACAGGAACAATCTGCTCCCCATAGAACTGCAGCAATGCAGTGATAACATGCGCAAATGGAAGTGCCCTGTTCTCGTCCTGAACACAAGATGCCATATGGCCAAATATCACACTTCCCAAGTTCACAGGAATACCTCTTTTAAGATGAACCATCAGATTCCAGTCTCTTGGCATGACAGTGTCGATGCTGCCAATCCGAGGGGCCAAGCAAGACATTACTGCCTTGTGAAACATCCGGTTGCTGAAACTCAGCCCGATGTTCTGTAGATATCCGATGACAGCAACCACCTCACCATCATTGATGGTCTGATAAGCTTCCAGCTTCCCTTCACTGATCACCCTCAGGTTGTTAACAAGATCAGATTCAAAGAGGCGGCAGACATCAAACACGGAGAAAACAAAGGTTTTCTCATCTACCAACACCTTGATGAATTTAATGAGAGAATCTTCCTTATGAAAGGTAATATTGGCATAGAATTCCTTGACCTTTGAGATGGAACTGATGCCATCATATTCACAAAAGGATCGCCAGGTCAACCTTTCAAACATCTCAGCAAAGCAGAGCCATGTTGAGTAAACCAATCAAAGTCTACACGCTTGCATGCAGCAATGTTGCGCTTGGTCATGTTTCTATTCGGCATAGTATCATCAGCAAGAATCCGATTTAATTCAGCCAGAGAAACATACTGATCAACCGCAGGAATAAAAACAGAGGAATCTGCATTTCTCACTTTCTTGTGAATAGGAGAGCCAGAATGCATACCATCCCTTATACCAGCATAAGGTCACTTCATCCTGGTGCGAGAGGCAACACCAAGAGAAGAGCGAATCGGAGGATTCTGAATAGAGCCGATCACCTCCACATTCTCATCCTCGTCAGGAGTCTCTTCAGCCAAAGAGTCCTGTTCATCAGCGCTCTGGAAATCCTCAGGATCCTCAGCGCTTTTCTTGCCTTTTTCGGCTTGAGTCTCCTCATCAGAAGCAGGGGAGTTTGCTGCTTTGGGAGACGCAGAAGTGGACTTGGTAACCGCCTCCGGTGGAGCGGTTTCCTCCTCAACAACGAGGGTTTTCTCCGTAGCACCCTCAGGTTCGCCAAAGGTGGTGGCATCACCAGTTGAAGCCACATTGTCCTTGGCAGGAACCGGAGCAGGTGTCTCCTTGGTCTCAGTGACCACCGGAGCAGGGGTTTGCATCATCGAGGGCTCCCCCTCAGTAACTGACGGAGACGCCACAACAGGTAGTTGCTGGGCAGAAGCAGCCACAGCCTGTGACCGTTTCTTGGGAGTTCCCTTGCCCTTTCCAGATTTCGCAGATTTGGGTGCCATTTTTGGAGGAGAAATGGAGAAGAAGGAAGAGGGTTGAGGTTGAAGAAGAAACAAGGGAAGTTAGGGATTTGAAAAGAAACCGTAGGAAGTTTCTTGGTTTTATAGAATATTTAAAAGATAAAGAAGGAAATAAAAGATATAGTTTTTGATTGGCACCCCATGAATGTTTCTGCATTATTTTTAGGAATTTTATATTCCTATCGAGAATTTCTCAAGAATGATAATATCATCTTAGAGATTGAGATTACATATCCCTAATTCACTTCGTAAATATTCAAACCTCTCTTTGTCAAGTGGTTTAGTAAGGATATAAGCAAGCTGTTGCTCAGTATTTACATACTGAATATCAACCTTACCGCTTTGTACATTATCACGTAGAAAATGGTGTCTCAACTCAATATGCTTAGATCTTGAGTGATAGACAGGATTTCGTGATAAATTAATTGCACTTGTGTTATCACACATTATTGGAATTGAATCAAAATGAAGATCATAATCTTCGAGTTGTTGTCGCATCCATAGTAACTGCGCATAGCAACTAGCTGCTGATACGTATTCAGCCTCAGCTGTGGATAAAGCGACAGTTGTCTGCTTCTTAGAGAACCAGGAAATAAGCATATTTCCCAATAGTTGGCAAGTACCAGACGTGCTTTTCCTATCAATACGACATCCAGCATAGTCAGCATCTGAATATCCTCTAGGATCCAGCAACGATTCTCTTGGATACCACAGACCTAAGCTAACAGTTCCTGCGAGGTATCGAAAGATCCTCTTAACTGCAGCAAGGTGTGACTCTTTTGGAGCAGACTGATATCTAGCGCATAAGCATACGCTGAACATGATATCTGGTCGTGAAGCAGTAAGATATAGCAATGATCCTATCATACTTCTGTATAGCTTGGAATCAATTTCCTTTCCACTTTCGTCTTTATCAATTTTGGTATTACTACCAATTGGAGTTGACAAAGGTTTAACATTCTCAAGATCAAATTTCTTGAGCAACTGTTTGCTGTACTTTTCTTGATGGATGAAAATTCCATCTTCTGTTTGTTTAATTTGAAGTCCGAGGAAGAAAGTAAGTTCTCCCATGAGACTCATTTCAAATTCTCCTTTCATTAGATTAGAGAATTCATTACATAATTTTTCATTAGTTGAACCAAATATAATGTCATCGACATATATTTGAGCAACTAAAAGATCAGCATCCTGTTTCTTAAGAAACAATGTTGTATCAATTTTTCCACGCCTATATCCCTTTGCTATAAGAAAGGAACTAAGCTTTTCGTACCATGCTCGCGGAGCTTGCTTAAGCCCATACAAAGCTTTAGAGAGCTTATAAACATGATTACGATACTTTGGATCGGTGAATCCAGGAGGTTGTTCAACATAGACTTCCTCTTTTATATCACCATTTAGGAAAGCACTTTTCACATCCATTTGAAATAACTTAAAGTTATTATAGCAAGCATACGCTAGGAGTAAGCGTATTGCTTCTAGACGCGCCACTGGGGCGAACGTTTCATCATAATCGATGCCTTCTTCTTGTGAGTAACCTTTTGCTACTAGTCTAGCTTTGTTTCTTACAACATTTCCAGACTCGTCAAGTTTATTTCGATAAACCCATTTTGTTCCGATAATGGAACGATCATTGGGTCTAGGTACTAAACTCCAAACTTTGTTTCTCTCAAATTGGTTCAATTCCTCTTGCATAGCAAGAATCCAATTAGGATCATCAAGCGCATCATCAATGCCTTGAGGTTCATCTTGAGAGATAAAAGCAGAGTGTTCACAGTACAAACTTGCTGTATTGCGGGTTCGCACCCCTGTGTTCAAAGAACCTATTACTTGATCAATAGGATGTCTTTTCTTATATAACGAAGGAACACGATTCTCAATTTGAATATCCTGGAAATTACCATAAGCATTTTCAGTGTGTGCAGCAGGCACTTGCTGTACATCTGCTACAGTGTTTCCGTTTGGATTATTGTCAGCAATCATTTGCTGGGAGGTTTCATTTGATGTTGTTGTTGAGGATTGTGCTACTGCTTCCACAGCAACTTCCTCCTGTGTAGGAGAGTCATCAATTTTAACATTGATAGACTCTTCAACAGTTAGAGTTCTTTTATTAAAAACTCTATATGCTTTGCTCGTTAGGGAGTATCCTAAGAATATGCCCTCATCAGATCGAGCATCAAACTTTCCGACACCATCTTTAATGGGTCTCAAGATATAACACTTACTTCCAAATGGATGAAAGTATGAGATATTAGGCTTTCTGCCTTTATATAACTCATAAGGCGTTTTACCTAAAGAGTGCCTCAAATGAATACGATTTGAGATGTAGCATGCTGTGCTTACAGCTTCAGCCCAAAGATTTTTAGCAACCTCACTTTCCAGCAACATGGTTCTCGCCATGTCTTGTAAGGTTCGATTCTTTCGCTCTACAACTCCATTTTGCTGTGGAGTATATGGAGCAGAGAAATTATGGTTTATACCATATTCTTCACAAAAAGAAGTAAAGTCATGGTTTTCAAATTCGGTACCATGATCCGTTCTTATGCTTCTTAGAGAAACACCTTTCTCATTTTGAAGTTGTTTGACTAAAGTTTCAAAGATTGCAAACGCATCACTTTTGTGAGCTAAGAATTTAACCCAAGTGAATCTGGAAAAGTCATCTACCACAACTAATCCATAACGTTTACCTCCAAGACTTTGAGTCCTTGTTGGACCAAATAAGTCCATATGAAGTAAATCAAGCGGAGCTTTGCTTGAAATCATATTTTTACTTTTAAAGGATACCTTTGTTTGTTTGCCAATAGAACAAGCTTTGCAAACCTGATCATTGTCAAACTTAATTTTAGGCAATCCCTTAATGATGTCCTTTTTGACAAGTTTGAACAGCAAGTCGTAGTTAGCATGTCCCAACTTTCTATGCCACAGAGTAGCTTCGTCCTTAACGGACAAGAGACAATTTTCTCCAGCGGAGATGTTCTTAAAGGACAGGATATAGATGTTTTTCTTGCGTTCACCAACGAAGCAAGTGACACCATCCCGTGAAACGTTACAAGTTCTCTCATTGAAAGAAACATTGTAACCTTTATCGCACAATTGGCTGATACTGATCAAATTATGTTGGAGGCCTTTAACATAAAGAACTCCTTCAATGGTTAGGGAGTTAGAACAGCAAATGGTTCCTGTTCCTTTAACCATCCCTTTTCCATTATCACCAAAAGTGACAGCACCACCATCCTGGAAAACCAGTGTGGAGAATAAGGAGACATCTCCTGACATATGCCTCGAACAGCCACTATCTAAGTACCATACATGGTCCTTAGTGATGGACTTGAAGCATCCCTGAAATAGAGAAAGAATTTAAGTAAGTCGTTGCTTCCATTTAACAACAGAACCATCAACTTTAGAAGTAATGCCAAGCATGTCATTTCGCCGCACATGGCAATTTTTAATGAAATGATCCGGCTTTCTACAATAGTAACAAAGCCTAGGTAACCTTTGAATAATAAAATGAGATTCGCCATTCCTAACATGAGGGGGAACATATTTCCCATGTCGTGAATGTTTCTCATTTTTAGAATCATGCTTCTCATGCATACATAATTATGTTTTGTTGTTTACAGCATCAAGTTGCTGTTGCAACTCCTCAATCATTAATTTGGATTGAGAAAGTTTCTTTGTCGCTTTCCTAGCCTTTGCTGATAACTCTTCCTTTAGAGAATCTTTCTCAGCACTCAAGAATTTATTCTCCTTCTTAAGAGCCTTATTGTTTGTGGACAAAGACTCAATTTTATCATAAAGTTCGGAGAAAAGATTCTCAATATCTTCAGCAGACAGATCAGAAGGTGAGAAAGCATTTACCTTCTCAGTGTCAGCATCAGTTTGCGCCATATAGCAGATGTTTGCTGTTTCGTCATCCTGATCTGATTCTTCATCACTATCACTCCAAGATACCATCATGGCATTTTTCTTGTATTTTGAAGGTTTGCCCTTCTCATTCAAAAGTGGGCAATCTGGTCGCATATGACCAGGTTTGTTGCACTCATAGCATACACCACTTTTACTTTGGTGTGGTTTAGTATTCTTCTTTTTAATATCTCGCTTTCCCTTAAAGCGATTTTTGCGAAGATATCTTTTGAATTTCTTTGCCATCAAGGAAACTTCATCCTCAGAATCAGATGAAGACTCATCCTCGGATTCATCGGACATTTCGGTACTTCCCTTGAATGCAACAGCATTGATCTTCTTATCGTCAGCAACCTTGTTCTCATTTTCGTAAGCAACGAGAGAACCAAGCAACTGTTGAAGACTTAAGTTTGTCAAATCTTTAGCTTCTTCAATTGCCGTCTTCTTGGCTTCCCAAGTTTTAGGCAATGAGCGAAGTATCTTTCTGACCAACTCAGAATTAGAAATTGTTTTGCCAAGTGATTCCATGGCATTAGTAATTTCGGTGAGTCTATCAAACATTTGATTTATTGACTCATCCTTTTTCATCTTGAATGCTTCGTATTGAGTTACTAAAGCATTTATTTTGGATTCCTTGACTTGTTCTGTTCCTTCATAGATCAAAGCAAGTCTATCCCACATTTCTTTCGCTGTCTTACAAGTAGAGACGCGATTGAACTCATTTCCAGCAAGAGCACACACTAAGTAGTGCTTTGCTTTAGTGTTCAGCGAGATAATTCTCTTTCTTTCAAATTCATGTCGAGAGTCGCTGGGATTAGATGGAGGAATTACAAGATCTCCTTCCATTATAATCTGCCAGCAATCGGCATCTTTTGCTCCTATGAACAACTCCATTCTCATTTTCCAATATGAGAAATGTTGTCCAGCAAAGAGCGGTGGACGTTCGGTCGAATGACCATCAGTCAAGAGCATTGACATTCTGTTCAGTACTCAGCAGCACCTTATTGTGCTTAATATAAGACTGTCAGCAACAAGCTGTTTTGGTTCAGCAACAGAGTTCTGTACTAGCAATCACACAGAAAGCTTTCCAGCAGACCCGCTCTGATACCAATTGTTGGATCGTTTATGTACACTAAGAGGGGGGTGAATTAGTGTTTATCACTTTTTCGCCCTTTCTCGGTGTAAGCGGAAACGTACTGTATCACAGCAGAGCGTTTCTCAGAATGAGAAATACCTTACTGTAACTGTTACGATTTTGTCGAGTAGGTTTTCGTACGAGTGTTGCGCGATCGTAATGGACACAGTGATTTATAGTGGTTCGGCCTTAATTGACCTACGTCCACTTTCCACCAACAAGGTGATTCCACTATATAAAATAATGGGTGCAAAAAGCCCTTGCACTAGGCGTATGTTCCTCTCACAAAGTGAGATTTAGAATCCCGTACAATAGATGATCACTCCTGGCAACGGTCAGCTCCTCACACAGTGGACGTCTTCTCGTTTCCAGCAGAATGATGCTTATCCTCAGCAGTTGGTAGCTCAATGGATTCCACACAGCTCGTTGTCGCTTAATATAAACCTGACTTATCAAAGAACACAGACAACGTTATGTTAGAGTATAAATCCTCGCAGATAACTCCTTACGGTGAAGAATGTATTCTCAGAGAGTAGCTCGTTTCTGTTTCACAGCGAAGGATTGCTTCAGTACTTGTTTGCTCAGCAGAGGATTTCCACACAGATCTTGTCTCTCCTTAAGATAAGCCTGCACTTGCTTAAGAGACAACCACAAAGTTGAACCACAAAGATCACGAAGATAGGAACCACAAAGATCACAAAGAAAACCACAAAGCCACTTAGAAGGTATCCGTCCTACACTCAGTTCGGACGTGCACGGTTACCACAGCCGTGACTCACTGCACTGCACACCCAGTGCCTAGGGTGGAATTTTCCGATCCGTTGGCTTCCACGCAACCTGCTTTACTAACCCTCTGTATCAGGCGTTCAAGACTTCTGCACAGCACCCCTGTGCTCGGGAGGAACTCTTTCCACTCCGGCGGCGTTCCCAACTCCTGCTCTACCCTGCAGGCACGAGACTTCTGGCGCGCACCCGCAAGTGCGTGTCTAACTGCTCAAACTCCGTAGGCTCGAGACTTCCCTGCGAAAAGACACGACAAGAACGGCTTCTTGCCGATGGGTCAGCAACCGGTTACTGAATTCAGAGCAGGTATTCACTTAGCTTCCCTCAGACGATTCGCCGGCTGCTCGTTGAACGCACCGAGGACACCTAGTCCCTCTCAGACGATTCAAGGGATCTGACCTCAGCCCCTTGACACTCTCACACGCAGCTTGCAAGAGAAAGAACCAGGAGACACTTAGCACCTTCCGCTCTCCGTCGACGCACAAAGCTCACTCAGACCACTTAGCCACTCAGACCACTCAGACGCACAAAGGCAGGTTTTCTGTCGTCTCTGGTCAGATTATAAAGAAGAAGGAGGACGGAAATCGTCTAGGCAATCAACAAGATTTATTGCCAAAACTGGCAGCGAGGACACAGCAACGGTCTGCTCAACGGCTCACTGTGCCATAGAAGGAAAATCTCAACGGTAATTTCCTTCACATATATTAATCAGATAATTGATTTCCAAACATAATTATCTGATCATAATCTTATCTTAACAATTATGATTAGCAAAGATATTCAATCTGATAATATCCCCTACTACCGGGTATCGTTGCTGTAGAATATCAGAAAGATATTTTGTTTCCAAAAGTAAAACTTGGAAAGCTAATCTTAATATATTTAGTTGCCTAAGTACTTAAGATAAGGTCATTAGGTTACATTAAACGAACCTAGACGTTCAGACAAATAATCTGAAATAGATTAAAATAAATCTTAAAATAAATCGTGGTTATTAAAAATATGTTTCCATATTTTCAATGTACATGCGTAAAGTCACAGTAACAGTGTACTGGAACGCAATAATATATAACTGCTACTAGCTGTGGTTCAGCAACATATTGTTCAAGCTCATCACTAAGGCTGAACACATAACTTGTGAAACATTATTACTGACTACCAGTAACATGTCGCTTACCACCAGTAACATGTCGCGTAAGTTCATCATCAAAACCAGGTCAACAGATTCTGTCAAACAGCTTGGTGGTTCCAATCCCTTCTCGGTGTCCGTGCTGTTTTACAATATGTTTGAAAATATTTAAAAGCCAAAAACAGAGGTCTCAGGCGAACGAATATCGATCCGGTTCTTCGTGACGGACAAGTGTTGCTCCTTGAACAAAGGAGGTCTTTTGGGCTCGAGGGATCACTCTAGTCGCAGGCCTTCTTAACGAATGAGCTTATTCCAACCTCACTTGGGCTTAAAGGGACTACGATAAAAGCTGCCGCCGTGTTCTAATCTAACAGCTTATAGATAGATAGATCTCCACACTCCTCAGCTGATAAGGGCCTGTCCCATATACAGGGGGAGCTTGAGCCTTTCCCCAACACAACGACAATCAGCCTCCTCTGTTTCCTTGCCAATCTGCCCAAATTCAACAACTACCCCTTCCCACCACCTGAAAATCCTCCCGGATTAGACTTCTTGGAGTTGCTAGATCTCAACAAAGCTGCTCTGTTTCCCTGGAGAATTAGGGGATCACAAAGTCGGCAACCCTGTCCGACGCAAACTTCTAGTTCTAGGCTTTTCTGCAGGCGGGGAGGTGTGGATCTTGTAATAGCTTTACCATAAACATGAGTGAGTTCCCTGTTACACGACGACTGATCTATTTCCGTTTCAGTCAAAAGGAAATAAATACTAATCTTAGTCGAATCCCTATATTTAATTGGCCAACAGATTTGCTTGTGTCGAGAACAACTGTGATAAGACTCTTGCTAATTATAGGACTCCTAGTTGATTGTTTCCACTATTGTAATTGTCCTTTCGCCCCGTGCTTGCTCTGGCATGATCATCATCAGGGCGGTGTTTATTTGCTATCATGTGTCTTTGGCATTATATTAGTCAGACACACACATAGATATATAATATGATATGATTTGACGACACGTTTTGTCCTTTCTTCATCTAGGTGGATGCTATCCCAAACCCATCTAGGGAACAACTCCTTGAGGGTGGTCCAGAGATATTTCATGTCTCAGGTAAACATGCTTGATTGATCAGGCCCTTGTCTCTTCTTATTGTTTTATTGTGCATCTGTATATATTTAGTATTCATCCATGCCGAGGTTGGATTATATATGTATATTTCGTTTGTTGGTGGGTGGTAGGACATGGACAAAGCTAGTGGGTTTTTCCGGCCGCCGAGGAACTGAAAAACGTCTGCAAATGACCTGAGCGAGGCACGTCTGTTCAAAACACCCACCTCAAATATGTTTATGCTAACCAATATAGCCTTGCCTCTATCGGGGGTTCCACTTCCTCTGTTCCCCTCTATCCACTCATCAAGCATCCACTCCGCCCCGTTTCCGTAGAACATGAACCCTATCTGCGGATCTGTAGAAGTGCTTTAAACATGCCGATGGATTGGTCTCTTTTCGAAGGGATGTAATGCTGCTGGAACAGCTGACTACTTTCTTGAGGGGAGAGGAAAGTTGGGCGCCCCAATTACAACGTAAATATTTGTCCTGCTTTGTTTCCTTGTGTTGGTATTGGATCAAGGCTGATGCATGTTCTTGTTTTTTTATTTTTCCTATCGTCCTTTAATGGTGCTCTTCGCTTCCTTGATGCGGAAGAACTCTTCCATTATTGTCTTTTGTATTTTTCTTATTGTCCTATTGTGGTGTCTCTTCATTTCTTTTAGGGTGTGTCTCTTCATTTATTTCTCTTTTGTTTGTCTATTTAAGTGTTGTAATGTAATGGTTTTTGTAACATTCTATCAATTCTATTTATTCGAAATCTAGAAAAGAGCTTTTGCTCAAAGAGAGATTGAGTTTTGTTAACTTTTGGTTCGGCCTCCATCCTGCAGAAGGTTGCGTTACAGAAGCTAGCATCTGCAGAAGGTTATGTTGCTCTCTATCTCGCTTCTGTTGTAGTTTTCGTTATTGGTGTTGAATGTTTCCGCTGCGTTAGAACCTACAATTGGTATCAGAGCTGCTTGTGATCTTTCGGGAACTGTTGAAGTCTTGTGAAGGTTTTGGAAGGTTGTTTTTGTCCAACAGAAAGATATGAAAGCAAGCGGAAGCTGTTTTTCTTCTACGATGCCACCCTTGTTCGATGGAGAAAATTATCAAGCTTAGGCGGTGAAGATGAATGCTTTCTTGGAAGGTAGTGACTTGTGGGAAGCAGTGGAGGATGATTATGAAGTGGCCCCACTCCTCGACAATCCTACAATCAACCAAATCCGATTTCACAAGGAAAGAGTCACAAGGAAGGCGAAGGTGAAGTCGTGTCTCTCTGCTGCAGTGTCACCTTCTATATTCAATAGAATCATGAAGTTCCAAACCGCGAAGAAGATTTAGGATTTTCTAAAGATTGATTCTGAAGGTGATGAAAAGATACGAGGTATGAAAGCATTAAATCTGATGTGGCCACAGATATGAAGGATGGCCGGATTGTGCAGAAGATTTTGGTGTCGTTGCCAGAAAGGTTTGAAGCTACAATTGCCTCTCTGGAGAATACCAAAGATCTGTCCGATATAAGGCTGGCGGAGTTGTTGAGTGCACTAGAAGCTCAAGAATAGAGAAGGCTCATGAGAAGGGAAGTTCCTATAGAAGAAGCCTTACCAGCGAGGTCACAGATGAAAGCTTCTCGAAGAGAAAATAAGTTATGAAACCAACAGAAAGGGAATGCAGAAGGTTTAGGCGGTAACAGTGGTCCTACTGAACAGAAGCATCCTTCTGAGATTGGTTCTGCTAATCAGAGAGAAAATTTTGATTCTTGCAAACATTGTGGAGGCACAAATCATCCACATTTCAAGTGCTGGAGGAGGCCAGATGTAAAGTGCAATAGTTGTTAGAAGTTCGGGCATATTGCAAGATTTTGTCAGAAGAAGGATTCTCATCAAAACGATACCAAAGGTGCTGCAAATAACGAGGTAGAGTTGATGTTTACAGCATCTTGTTTTGCTACAGGTGTGGCTCGAAGAAGTGGGTTGGTGGATAGCTGATGCACCCACCACATGTTGTATGATGAGAAGTCATTCGCAAGTTTAAATCGAAGCTTTTATGCTAAACTGAAGACCGGAAACGGTGATTACATCAATGTTGAAGGAAGAGGAGATGTAGTCGTTGATGATCTAAAAGGTAGAAAGTTGATAAGTGATGTATTGTATGTACTTAAGATTGAGTTGGTCAACTCGTGCAGAATGGGTACAAGGTGATGTTCGAAGAAGGGTTCTGTTTGATATCGGACTCTTCTGGGAAGTAGATACTTAAGATTTAGATGAAAGAAAAGTATTTCTCCTTTTATCCTGTGTTACAGAGTCAGCAAGCTATGGCGGCTCAAGTTAAAGAAGTTTGGCACATAAGGTTGGGGCAATTTCACAGCAAAGGTATGGAGTTTGTGCAGAAGAATTAGATGGGAATAAGACCTCCTGTTCCACAGAAGGCTCCGTTTGACTGCAAAACGAACATGCTGGGAAAGCAAATCGGATTTCCTTTAGAGAGTTCAAGTTGGAGAGAGAATGAGAAGGTAATTGTGAGAAGAGATGTAAAGTTCCTTAAAGAAGAGAAGCGGAATTGGATGAACAGAAGGTCAGATTCCGAGCAGATTTGGCATGCGTCACAGAAGCCTGATTCTGAGGAACAGAATGCTGAGGGACAGAACGTTGAGGAACAACTAAATTCTAATGAGTGGATTGATGATCTATCAAGAAGAGGTACGAGATCATTAACTGATTTGTTTGAAAGATGCAAAGTTGCAGTATTAGAACATGTTAGTTTTGAGGATGCAAAGGAAGACAGAAGGTGGTTGGCTGCAATACAGGAGGAGCTAGCTATGATTGAGAAGAATGAAACTTGGGAACTTGTGGATAGACCACATGACAGAAAGGTCATTGGAGTTAATTAGATCTACAAAACGAAGCCTAACCCAGATGGTTCTGTGAATAAGCATAAGGTTAGATTTATCGTAAAGGGCTACCCTCAGGCGAAGATTTCTGTAGAGAAGAAGGGAGATTTCTGCGATACAGAACTTGAACATAAGGTGAAGTACTATTATCTTAGATGTGTGAAACATATGGATGAAGTAGAGTTAGTTTACTGTACCACAGAAGAGCAGTTGACCGATATATTAACCGATATATTGACCAAGTCATTTTAATTGAGAAGATTCAAGTGGCTTGGGAGAAGATTGGAGTGTCTATCAGCGCTTGATCCAAGGAGGAGTTTGTTGGTGTTGAATCACGGCTGATGCAGAAGAACTCTTCTGTTCTTATTCTTTGTCTTTTCCTATCGTCCTTTAGTGGCGTCTCTTCGCTTCCCTGATGCAGAAGAACTATTTCATTCTTGTCTTTTGTCTTTTTCTTATTGTCCTATTGTGGTGTCTCTTCCTTTCTCTTAGGGTGTGTCTATTCATTTCTCTTTTGTTTGTCTATTTAAGTGTTGTGATGTAATGATTTTTGTAACGCTCTACCAATTTTGTCAATTCGAATTCTAGAAAAGAGCTTTTGCTCAAAGAGAGTCTGAGTTTTCTTAAGTTTTAGTTCGGCATCCGTCCTGTAGAAGGTTACATTACAGAAGCTAGCGTCTGCAGAAGGTTATATTGTTCTCTGTCTCACTTCTGCTGTAGTTTTCGTTATTGGTGTTGAATATTTCCGCTGCATTAGAACCAACACCCTGTCAGCTCTACTTCAATGTCTTTTGAGGGGGATATCCGGGGAATCTTCAATCCATCCACATATGCAGACTTTACTTTAGTCATCCAATCAGCAAGAAAATCCAAGTTTATTGGGATCAGGTGATCCAGTCAAAGATTACAAGCATCAATTTTGGGGAATCGCTTTCCGAAATATTTGTTCAGAGTTGGTCCGAATGTATTGTTGCCATTCACGAAAGGGAAAAAGATGAATTAAGTGGGAAGACGAGACAAATCTTGTTCGGAGCAGACAAAGAATGTGATCATCTTCTTCACGATCAGATGACTTCCTACAATATTTGACGTTCTATCTTTTTCTTTTTAAAAGAGAAAAAGAAAGAAGAGCCGAACACTTTTATTCACAGTCGACATCCATTTTTTCCCTTCTATCTCTCTCTCTCTCTCATATTTCGGCAAGCAAAGTAACAGAGTTCAGGCAATGTTAAACATGCGACGGGGGTAAGGTGATTAGGACTTCAAATATAATTGGGATTGAATCTCATCTAATGCCATCCTAGTTGGACATTTTTTTTACCTTTGAACTATATAATATTATATAGTTCAAAGGGCTGACGTTGCAGACTTTATTTACATCGTCGACCAATAAGCATTCAATATCATGTATAATTCCCGATCCACACTCAAGGAAAATTAATTTACGTGGGATCACTAAGCTATACATATATACTCTCACGAATAAAAGAAAAGATGAAAGACTAGTTTTATCCCTCTCCCTTATATTAAGAATCAAGGGGTCACGATAGATAGACAGATATGCATCGAACCCACTTAGATTGAGTGTTCTCAGCTTCCTTGTTGTTGTTGGGACATTTTGGAATCCAAGCTTTACAAAGTCCAAGTTGGATTCCAATTCTTCCCTCAACTTGTGGGTTTGGTGGTGGAGATTATTCCTAAATTCTCCCTCCCCTCGTGAATCCGAATCGGACAAATTTCTTAATTCCTCCTCTGATTCCCATTATCATCGTACCATCCCCATCCCCCCCGTTATTGAATGTCAAAACATAATCCGACCCAAGTAAGTCAATACATGGGGATGTAAAATGGATGTAATGATATTCTCTCTCGGCCGATGCCCACGTTTCCTTTCACTTTGACCTCGAACTCGAATATATGTTAACAACTCGTATAGAGGAGAAGAAAAAGGATTTCTTTTTTAGGAGGAATAATAATAATCCAAACAGTTTCCTTTTATTTTAAAATGATAAATTATGAGGGGGAGTTCACTTTGCATATTATTTATTCGAACTGATTCCTTTTCTGTTCCTAAATCTTTGGAGCCGCCCCCCCTTTCCTTATAAACAACCCTTTCGCCACCACAAATAAAACAGACAAGCGTAAGAAGAAGACGTCGATATCCTCCCCCCACTTTCAACCCCACCCCCCTTGACGATGGCATTCCGTCGCCCGCTCTCGAGGCGCCTCCTCGACCTCGGCCGCACCCCCGTCCCCGCCCTAAAGCTAACACGACGCACGCCCGGCTACCACTCGGCCCCGCGCCTTCCCCCAGAGCTGCTTTCCCTTCCCCTGGGAGAGAAGCTACGGGAGACTCTCCGACACGTGGACGGCCACTCCCCTGCTCCCCCTCCCCTGCTTCCGCAAATGCCCCTCGACAGTGGGAGATTCTCGGTGGAGGACGCGAGGAAGCTCCTGAGGGCGACCAGGCTAGAGATGCTCAAGGGGAAGCTTAGGAGCATCAGGAGCAGTACCATATCCTACGAAGAGTTCCTTAGGATATGCGACGAGGCGGGCGATGATCACGAAAAAGGTGCCGAACTAGCGAGGACGTTGGACAAGAGCGGAAACGTCATCGTCCTACGGGATGTCGTCATCCTCCGGCCGGAACAGGTACGCTAATTTGATCGGCAGTTTGTTCTAAATTTCGTAATCAATTGAGCCTTCATTTTGGCAAAGAAAATCTCGTTCGAAAATTGTCAAAAAAAAATTAGTTGCATTAAATAACAAAAATGAAAAGATCTTTTTGTATATTTACTATAATAATCGTAAATCGGGGTCTTAAAGTTATATGTGATTATTTTGAAGGTGGCGAAATCCGTAGAGACCCTTGTCTACCAATCCCTGGCCATGCCCAACGACCCGAGGTGGGGAGAGCTGGACAGGCTCGAGCGAGAGAAGGCTCGGTTCGACCAGCGGGCTCGAGCCCAGGTCTGGACAGAGCTGTACTGCGGACTAGGCCTGCTGGTGGCCCAGACGGCGGGCTTCATGAGGCTGACCTTCTGGGAGCTGAGTTGGGACGTGATGGAGCCCATATGCTTCTTCACGGCTTCGGTCCACTTCGCCATCGCTTACTGTTTCTTCCTCCGCACGTCTACCGAGCCCTCTTTCGAGGGATACTTCCGCCATCGTTTCCTGACCAAGCAGAGGAAGATGATGGACGCGCATAAGTTCGACGTTGTCCGGTACCGCGAGCTCCGCAGGGCCTTTTACCAGGACACTGGGAGGGCCTCGGGCCCGGCCTTGGCGTGATTTTTACAGGGGGGGACGTGTTTGGTTGACCATTTCCAGGCCCGGGAAAGCATGCAATCGGACCAAAAATAAGTGATGGGATTATAATATCGGCGCATGTAAATAAGTCGGTGCCGTCGGAATATTTGTTGAGCGTTATTTAAGTTGGTCGGAGATGGCGGTCCCGATAAGGATTCTTCTCCTCCAGCGTCGGTAAACAACATTAATTTATTTGACAGCGTCTCTAGTCTCTACCCGGGTGGACACGACGTGGGGACCCGACCCGACCCGACCCGTTTGTCCTTGTCCTTCCACTGGAGGTGGACGTAGAACCTTAGGACGAGCATGAGGATGGCGCCGTTGAGCACGGAGTTGAACACCCATGCCCCGATGCCGTTGCATCCCCCGTTCAGGAGGTGTAGGAACAGCACAGCGAAGTGGCACAGCAGGTTGCATGCCAGCGCCACCACCTGGCAGTTCGCCACCAGCGGGAAGCACGCCCCAGGCATCCCCACCGCCGTCCAGAACCTGTACCCGTACACCACGCAGTACAGCAGCGTGGTCACCAGGATCGCCAGCACCTGGAACGACTGCGAGAACTCCAGCCACAGGAACGACATGCACAGCAGCATCGACTGGTTCAACAGCCTGAACGGGGACAGCCCCCTCCCCCTCAGGATCTCCAGGAACGTCCTACCCAGGTGGAGCCACCGCGAGATGTAGAACGCGTACGACCAGAAGAATACCCGCCCCGAGGGTCGCGTCCCCAGCGGGAAGCACAGCAGCCACTGGAAGGGTGTACGTCTCGTGCGTCGCCAGGACCACCGCGTGTCGCGGATCTCCGCCACGGCAGATAGTAGGATCCCTAGGAAGATTAGGGCGGAGGCGAGGGTCACCGCTAGGCTGTGTAGCGCAGGGATCGGTCCCAAGGGGATGGGCGGCTGCCGCCTCCCCTTCGAATGTCGGATGGAGAGGTTTACGAGGAGTTGGAGGGCTGCCGTGCCGATGACATAGGAGGCGATGGCCGCTAGGAGGAAGGACCAGGTGGAACCCCAGACGTTGTTGTGGCTCCAACGGAAATTAACGATGCTGGGGTGTTCGGACAGGTAATACCTGGCCGTCTCCAACATCCTAGGAATTCGCATACGTCCGGGAAAGAGGGTTTGGGTGGAGGGCAGGAATTCGTCCGTCCGATCGACGGTCAGCGGGCAATTGTTTGATTCTTTTTGGGGGGTGGATTGTTAATTGTGGGTAGAGGGGAGAGGGAAAGGGGGCGGGGAGAAGGAGGGGGGTCACCTTCCTTTGGCCTGTAGTATGAATTTTGAGAGACGCAAAATATATACATATTTTTAACATGGGAAGTATGATCATCGTGAGGAAATATGTCACATCGACGTGGTAACATTTGGTAGCCTCATAAATAGTATAGTTTAGTGGTGTGGGGAGGGAAATGAATTTTAATATAGTTTTGCCGAAATTGACCGACCATTTGTTATATTTTATTTTGGGGAGGAACGTAATCATTTTTGTAGATTTTTATTACCCCCGATCATAGGCAGAAGAACGGGGTAACATCTGAGGACGACGCCGATAACTTTGTCATCTGATGGATTTTTGATAAATGGGCCCACGAAACAAAGAACTCTCTAATCACGTGATTCATGTGGCGAATGTTTTGATTATCGAATTTATATCAGGTGGCCCATTTCCATGGGCCTGGAAAACTAGAGAATTTTTCACATGCCACGTGTAAAGTGAGGCGGGCCCCACACCCCTGAAACTCTTACCAACCCAATCCGACGGTCGGGAAAGGACGGAGATAATCCAAGAGGGGGCTGGCTGTGTAGAGGCGTGCTCCACCTTGGGAAGTGCCGCCCCGGTCAAACCCCCCGTCTTCGTCTTGGTCTAAACTCCTGCATTCCATCCAATTTCCCAACACCAACCCCCCCCCCCCAAAGACCAACCACCACTGGTTGGGGTCTCCGTCAATTTGTCGGATTTGGATCGGTCGGTTCTAGTCGGTAGGTCGATCGAGGGTCGGTAGTTGATTCGGTGCGTGTGCTCCCGTTAGTGTTCGATTCGGTTGATTTCCATGTCGCGATCCGGACCAGGTTTTTACGTTTGATCGGGAATTCAATTGGATTTTTCATTCCATCATAAGTTTTTTGTCGGGAACGTTGCTGGTAAATTTGGAGCTAGGGTTTTGCGACGATTGTTAAACAGTGCTCGGTTGGGTTATTCTTTGTTCGCAGGCGCTGATCTTTTCGGAAGCCCACGACGTGCTTATCCGTTGGTTTTCCTGATCAGCCCTTTGAATAATTAGTTTCTCGTGGTTATGCAGATAGTGAGTGTGGTTAAGCATGGCGAGTGGGTTTGCATCTAGCAGTCGGGAGTCTTCTAATGGGGACTCGAGCAATTTCGAGTGCAATATCTGCTTCGATTTGGCCCAGGACCCTATTGTGACCCTTTGCGGCCACCTCTTTTGCTGGCCTTGCCTTTATAAATGGCTTCACCAGCACTCCCATTCCCAGGAATGCCCCGTCTGCAAGGCCCTCGTGGAGGAGGAGAAGCTGGTTCCTCTTTATGGCAGGGGGAAGACCTCCTCTGATCCGAGGTCGAAGTCAATTCCTGGCTTCAACATTCCTCATCGTCCGGCCGGTCAGAGGCCCGAGACAGCCCCTCCACCGGATCAGAACTATTTTCAACAGCATGGGTTTGGACTGATGGGAGGCCTGGGCGGGTTCGGTCCCGCAGCGACCTCGAGATTCGGGAATTTCACGACGACTTCCCCATCTTTTGGCGGTTTCATACCCTCATTGTTTAACTTTCAAGTGCATGGATTCCATGATCCCATGGGTTACGGTGCGGCTCCAGGGATCCCCTTTGGGTTCCCACACATGTTTCACGGGGGGCATGGCCACTCGAACATGTTCCACCACCGCGGCCGACAGGGGCACCAGGATGATGTCCTGGTGAAGTTGCTCTTGTTCGTCTTTTTCTGTGTGGTACTCGTGCTTATATGGAATTATTGATGACTCCTTTCGTAATAATGACCGCGCTATCGTTTAAGAAGAAAATAGGTTGTCTCTTCTTCCTCTAATTGCCTCCATCCTTTTCCAGTTTAAGTTTATAATGTTCAGCCGGTTGAAGCCAGCTGAATAGTGTAAGGGGTGGGGATGTTCGTTTCTGCTTGTTTGCCCTGTTGGGTGAATTTACATTGTCAGACTGTGCCCATAAACCTTATTGTTCTCGTTTGCCCTTCGCCTTGTTCTTCCCATGGCTCTGAATTCTGAAAGATGCTCGGGACCAACAGCTGCTGATATCGTGTTACATGTCATGGGGACCGGCCTATATGCGGATAAATTCATTAAGGAGCTCCCGATGAATATTTAACTTAATGGTTCTCCATACTGTACTCGTGCTAGGTTCAATAGAAAAACCCGTGTGATACGCTACCAATTCAAGAGCTGTCGGCAGGAGGGCTCGAACATTCTGCGGCTAGAACCAGTGTTTCGTGGCGATGCTGTCCAAATAAACAAAAGGCCCTTCCAGTGAGGGGAAAAAGACATGACGGTGCAGGGTCGTGGCTGGCATCATCGAGCCTTTTTACTCCATCTTCCTTGAGATGATTGAGATTGCTTGTCGAGAATATATGCCCTTCATCACTCACGTGGTCGGTCCACCCCCCCCCCCCCCTTTGAATTGTTGACCAAGAGCAATTGAGATCCACCACTCTTTAGGGAGATAATTTCATCTCATGTGCCCCCCTCACAATCCACGAGATTGATCCACTGGCTGACCGTCCTCTTCCTCAAGCACATAAAACTTCTCCTCCCCCACGGAGTTTCGTCGAAAGGGGCACGCGCGTAGGAATCGGCATGCCCGGCCCCGGTCTAAAGTTGAGAGTGCCGCCCGGGAGGCCCTGCACACAAACATGTAGGGCGTAGCGGGAAAGTCCCACATCCACCGGCTAGACATGTTCATACTTTAGGACGGCAGAAGAAGGGGAGGAGGGTACACAAGTTACCAAAGATTTTTAACTAACAGGAGACAAGCGTGCCGTGATCTGATGTTGTTTTGACTTTTGGCGCCCGAACACACGTCTATGTGGAGTTTGAATCATGGTTTGGTTTTTTCAGGAGGGGGAGGGGGGGTCGGGTGTCGGTGGGTCATCAAGTTTACACATGAAATCAAATAAATACCAAGATTATATAACAAGGGGTTCCGTGTTCATTACAACTGGATTTTGCTTAGGTCATGTGCAAACGACATCACTTTGGCAGATCTGTGTTCCACAGGGACAGCGGGGGAGGAGGAGTACATTTCTTCTGTATGAAAGTCAAACACGAGCAAGTTAAGCATTAGGCCGAAAATAATAAAAAAATACGAAACAACTTTGTATGAAGTATGAAACGATTTGAAATTATATGAAAATAATTCGAATTAAATATGAAATGATTTCATATAATACGAAAAGATTGAATATTGCAGTACGAAATACTTTTATAGTGTACAAAATACAAAAATTTCGTACCCCATCAAAGTTTCCGTGGGAGTAACTTTAACCTCAACCCACAATTACGGCTACTTCTTCTTACGAATGAGGAGGGGGAGGGGGACCCCTTTGTAACAACTGGGTGTAAATCCTTTTGGCCAAAGGAGGATGCCGAATTGGGTCCGCTGCCTTGGGGGGGGGGGTGTTGTAAAGGGTTTAATGATGCATGTGTTCGCTTGCTTTGGACAAAAGGATTCGAGGAAGTCCAAGTCCCTCCACCCAATTCTCTTCCTCCTCATCCCTCGCAAGGGGAAAGAAAGCTCCGTCGTATCCGTCTCCGAGTCCGATCGTTCAACCGCGAAGGGTAAGAAATGAAAGGAAAAAGAAATGGGATCCTTGAAAAAAAAAACACATACAATGCTCTCTTGATTAAATGGTTTGGTCGTGATTACAACCAAATGAAATGATGATCCATGGACATCCCAGAAAACCCTTTCGTTTTCCAGTGCATTCATTAATTCTGGCCAAATGCTTAGACTCAAAGAAATATCTCCCCCAAACCCAGGAACAAACGAAAAAACAATGGGAAATAAGATTATTAATCCCTATCTGTGTTTTTGTTTTTGTTGGGTTAAAAGGGAAGGAAAACAGGAGAGAGGAGGAAGGAAAGAGTACTCGACTGACAGGTGTGAAATTTGCTTTCTTTCCTTTTTTTAGTGCCGGGATAAAAAAAAAAAAGATTTAATGATTGCAAAAGCAAAAGCAAAAGCGCGTCATTCCTCTGCTCTTTCGATTTCATAACTTTGTGTTCTCCTTTTATGTCATGTTATGTGGTGGTGTTGTGCTGGCCATCTTTTTTACCATATTCCCCTTGATTCAGGATTGGGATTGGGGATGAGTTACTTAGTTGTGTTAATGGTTAACTTTGGGTTTGGTAGGGGAAAGGATTTGTGGGTGTTTTTAATTAAGATGCCAAAGGGGCACATGACAACCCAATTTTACACATGTTGGTGGAGAGTGACCGACCCATCACACCCACCACAACATAACCAAACCCAAAAAATTCAAAAAAACAAAAAAAAAAGGATTTGATAATTTGAATCAAAACATTTTAGCTTTTATCTTTACAACACCATTTATACAAATCACCACCTCATCTTATATAAGCAAACAATGGCCATTTATTTACTCACCAAACTTCGCCTTTTCATTTCCCTCCCTCCCTCTTGGGACAGCTAATCACCAGTCAAAAGCACTCTTACAAACACCCCCTTTTCCTCCTCCTCCTCCTTCCTCGTTCCAAATTTCAGTCCCACGTATTTCCTCCGATATCAAATTCTTCTTACAAGATCCCCAAAACCGCGTTCGGTGTCCTCACGTCTATTGATGATACGGTTATCATATCCCCACTTCCCTTCCCTTCTTGTCCTAATACCATAAAACCCAACACCCCAATCCCCCCCCCCCTTTTCCGGCATTTCCCCTCCCGGATCGGACGGCGCGATGTCCGGTCGGGGTCGGATCCTGAAAGCCCTGCTCGTTGTAGCAGCGTGGCTTGTTGCTTCGGCGGGTGCCCGCGAGGGGATTGCCACGGCGGCTTCCTTGAAGAAGCGATTCAAGGAGGCCCCGCAGTTCTACAACTCCCCCGACTGTCCCACTGCCCCACCCGACGGCCCCTCCGCTCTCTGCTCCTCGTCCGCCGTCCACGTCGCGATGACTCTCGACTCCCCTTACCTCCGGGGATCGATGGCAGCCATCCTATCGATCCTTCAGCACTCCTCCTGCCCGCAGAACGTCGCGTTCCACTTCGTCACGTCCCCAAGTAATGCCTCCCGTGTTCGTTCTGCCGTGGCCGCTTCCTTCCCTTACTTGCACTTCGAGACGCTCCCCTTCAACCCGTCCCGTGTGTCCCGGCTCATCTCGGCATCCATACGTCCGGCGCTCGACTCCCCGCTCAACTACGCTCGGTCCTACCTGCCGTCGCTCCTCCCCAGCTGCCTCTCCAAGGTCGTGTACCTCGACTCCGACCTCGTCCTCGTGGATGACATCGCCGACCTCGCCTCGACCCCGCTCCCGCCACCCCTGGTCCTCGCGGCCCCCGAGTACTGCAACGCGAACCTGACGGCGTACTTCACCCGGGCCTTCTGGTCCGACCGAAGGCTCTCCTCGGCATTCGACGGGCGGAAGCCCTGTTACTTCAACACGGGGGTGATGGTCATTGACCTCGACAGATGGAGGGGAGGCAGGCACACGGAAGAGATCGAGAGGTGGATGGAGGTGCAGAAGAGGGTGAGGATCTACGAGCTGGGGAGCCTCCCGCCGTTCCTGCTCGTGTTCGGGGGACGGATCGCGGGGGTCGACCACCGGTGGAACCAGCACGGTCTGGGAGGCGACAACTACAGGGGACTGTGCAGGGATCTTCACCCGGGTCCGGTCAGCCTGCTGCACTGGAGCGGGAAGGGGAAGCCGTGGGTGAGGCTGGACAAGGGAAGGCCGTGCCCGCTGGACGCACTCTGGGCGCCTTACGACCTGTTGCAGCAGCCGTTTAACCTTGATTAAGGGAAAACTAAACTCACCCAACCATTTTTTTTTATTAAAGAGTTGTAGATAATTTACATTACGGGTGTCCCTCCTTTCCCCTTAATCATATATATCATCATATTAATTAGGGTTAGCTTTTTGAGGAAAAATAAAACCAAATTCCGAATTGTAAGATGCAAAGAACAAAATAATGATGCATATAGGAGACTACAAAGTCTTTGTATTTGTCCCTATATATCTAGATCTAACTACTATTATTTATTATGGTGATCATTTTTTGAGTTGGATTGGGGAGAGGGGACTTTCACATGGTTTCATTTCATTTAAATCCAAAAACCAAATCAATCACGAAGATTAAATATGATTTTTGATACTGGGATTTCATGGACTTGTTTGTGGGTTCTTTCGCTGTCAAATGCTTTGAAAACATGAGTCCCTTCTGAATTGGGGGGGGATTGCTTCAGGACACGAGATTGTCGGCAGATGGGATGGAAGTAAGGAGAAGATGGACAAGGGGCGTTTAGAGTTTGTTTATTACATTAAACTGGGAGATTGTTGCGCCCCCCCCCCCCCCCCCCCCCCCCCCCCACATCCCCTCCCCAGAAGAGAGAAACATATAAAGAGACAAATTTGAAATTTCAAACTTTATCGTCACTGACTCTGCTAATAGTTCGAGTTACGATGCCAAGGATGAAGTTATTATTTGGCGATAAATGACACGACCGAATTGTAGTTGAAATGTGTCGGATTCTTTTATTTTTGGCTAGCGTGTTTACGTACTTATCATCCGTGTTCGAATCATCAGAAGTACAACTACTAGTCAAGACACCACGACCTGCCCCCGTCCAAGAAGCTCTCTTTTTCTGCTCCTTATTTATTATCTCGAAATGTATCACTTCGTTGTTGTTGATGATGATGACGGTGTTAGGATAATTCTGGGTTTTACACCTGACCGTGTTTTAATTTAGGGGACAAGACCAGGAGAAGAATAATATACTAGTGTTCCCGATCTCTATATGGGCCTAGTTGTGTCAGTGGGCCTGGCGGACAATCCCTCCCGGACCATCAGGCCCAACCCACGCGCGGCCAGCGTAAACGTTCGGAAGAAGGCGGCGGCCGTGAAGGCCTAGAATTCCGGGGGGGGAACAAGTTCCACTGGAAGATTGGTTGGAGAAAACGTAGCGGCAATTCTACCTTTGAAACATGGCCTTTCGCTTGTTTTATTACATCATACCATTACGGGGGTTTCGGTCCTTGGTCCAATAACGACGGACTTATTAGACACGTCTGATTGTTGATCATTACATGTCATTAGATTAATGTGATGCTATATGTGCGTCATTTTTAGTTCGTTGCCCTTGGTCAAGCAGGATCAATGTTCTACGTGCTTGCTGACAAATCACCCACCTAACTTTATCCCCCCTCGCCCACCCACTTTCTGCTTAATTCGCTAATCATGGGACAGGAAGAGTCTCATCAACGACTATTAGCTCAGCGCTTAAACATGTTTCCCCAAAAGATCTAAAGATTTTAGTTACGATGAGATTTAGTCTTAAAATATAAGATATCCCTGGAAAGATATTCGGTTAATATTACAGAAATATCTCAGAAACGATTTCCGCAGCACTAGTAATATGCCAACTGTAGGTTGGCGCGGCACAATTGGTATCATAGCTTTTATTTTTCAACAGATTGTCCGAGGAATTGAAGGCCCTTGTGTCGAAATTCGACATGATAAATTTTTGTTACTGAGAAACACATGTTACATATTTATTATTTCATAAGGACTTATATCTACCGTTATACCAAAGCCATGAAAGGTTATTATTGACTCGAAACTTAGATATATATGTCTAAGTGAAGAGGAACTGATAGATACCCACAAATAATTCACGAAGGTGGGTGAGTTGTATGCTAAGTGGTGGGCTATTTGCTTGTATTTTGTAACTATCGATTTTATTCATTGAATCTCGAAGCACCTCCTCCCGTAGGCGTGTATCGTTCGACACACATTTATCTCGGTGTCTTTTTCGTCTTTATCGGACTTACCTACCGTGTCTTTTCTTTAACTTTTTTATTTTTTACTTACGTGACATGAATAAAAATCAACAAACAACCGCTTGTCTCGTGCCTCATCACGTGTCAAATCATATCCCGTCACATGCCAGGGGGGTTTTTTTTGTGTTAGGGACATTAGATAATATTCCAAATTATATACAACATCTAACATATTAATATTCTGCTGACCCCGATACCCACTCTTCTATCTGTACTCTGATGAAATCTAGATGGCTATGACTACAATAATGATGAATAAACTGGTCCGGAAATTAAAAATGACTTTGCTTGCATTACCAAAAAAAATTCAATTGTTCCCATCGACCCCCCCAAAAAACAATTCGGTAGAACATTTTTCTTACTATGTCTGTCAATACATTTTTCTAACAATGAAACAGACTACGATTTTTTTATGTTAGGCTGGAACATGATTTTTTTTAATCGACCATGAAAGAAATAAGGAAAGAATGAGAGCGCCCCACTCACCATTCTTAATTGCATCGGCGGCATCATCAGACATTCCGTCCCGAACTCATTTTCAGACGCATAACCAACTTTCAATCGGGCCCTTGTCTGAAACTTCGGTCAACTAATCTCAACTCTTGAGGATTTGTCCCCATTGTTATAAAAAGTTTATAGTCACCGCCTCCATCCGGACAACACCCCCCCCCCCCCCGGGTGCTACCGATACATCGTATCTGCCAATGGCCGTAGACACGCCCCTCCTCAACGGCAATGCCGCCGAGTCGGAGAAGAAGTTGTTCTCGGTGAGGGAGTTCGGCGGAGAATCTAAGAAGCTGTGGCACCTTGCTGGCCCTGCGATATTCACCGCGCTGAGCCAGTACTCATTGGGTGCGCTCACCCAGACCTTCGCGGGGCTCGTGGGTGAGTTGGAGCTTGCCGCTGTGTCTGTCGAGAACTCCGTCATTGCCGGGCTTGCTTTCGGCGTTATGGTAAGGCTTCTTCCTTCTGCTTACCTTGTTTTGCGTAGTCGCAGAGTTTTTCTGGTTTTGGGGGGATGTTCCGTGGAATGTGGGAAACGCGGACATGTTTTGGTAAACGGCTCGACTCTGAGCGACTGAGTAACTGGTTTTAACTTCTTGTAGTTGGGAATGGGGAGTGCACTGGAGACATTGTGCGGACAAGCCTATGGCGCAGGGAGGATTCGGATGTTGGGTGTATATATGCAGAGATCATGGGTCATTTTGCTCACCACGGCATTGCTCTTGGTCCCAATTTATGTCTTTGCCCCTCCGATTCTTGAACTCATTGGGGAAACAGCTGAGATCTCCGAGGCTGCAGGTAGTACATTTTCGCTGGTCTTAAACAAACTTTGGAAAACCGGGTTTGGAAGTTAATCGTGCTTTGGAGCAGGGAAATTCGCGATATGGATGCTTCCGCAACTGTTCGCGTACGCTCTCAATTTCCCGATACAGAAGTTCCTCCAATCTCAGAGGAAGGTCATGGTGATGGCGTGGGTTTCGGCAATCGTGTTGGTAATCCATGCTGTGTCGAGCTGGCTTATGATCCTGAAGCTGGGATATGGTTTGGTTGGAGCGGCAATAACACTCAACACGTCTTGGTGGCTCATCATCATCGGTCAGTTGCTTTACATCTTCATCACCAAGTCTGATGGAGCTTGGAGCGGATTCTCGTGGCTCGCTTTTGCTGACCTGTATGGCTTCGTGAAGCTTTCCTTGGCTTCGGCAGTGATGTTATGGTAGGAAACGTCTCCCTTCCATATACGGTTTCTGTTGAGTCGGAGAATAGGATTGTTTAATGTTGTTTCGATTTGTGTTTCAGCCTGGAGTTCTGGTACCTGATGATATTGGTTGTCATCACGGGACGTCTGCAGAACCCTCTCATTCCTGTGGATGCGATCTCCATCTGGTACGGCTTCTCAGAAGCCTTTTTTCCGATTCCGAGGTTTATGTGGTTACTCATTGAATGGCTATCCACTCTATGTTTAACAGCATGAACATACAAGGTTGGGATGCGATGATTGCTCTTGGATTTAATGCTGCTATAAGGTGAGAGTCTTAAGAGTGATTTAGATCCTCTGTCAAAGAGGCAATCCAAGTGTTTGTTGTGACGTATCTCTGTGGTTCCACAGTGTGAGGGTATCGAACGAGCTAGGAGCCGGCAATTTCCGTGCTGCAAAGGTTGCAGTAGTGGTGGTTTCGGTCACGTCTGTCACCATCGGAGTGGTCTGTATGGGTGTAGTGTTTGCTACCAGGGACTATTTCCCTTACCTCTTCACTACTAGCGATGCTGTCGCAGCCGAGACGACCAAGCTTGCTGTTCTGTTGGGAATCACAGTTCTCCTCAACAGCCTCCAGCCGGTCTTATCCGGTGAGTTGTACCTGACATTCAGATGCCGTTTCAAGGCTATGGCTCCATCCCTGTGATTCCTCATTAATTACGCTTTGCTTGGTTTCGTGCAGGCGTTGCCATTGGGGCCGGATGGCAGTGGCTAGTCGCATACATCAACATCGGATGCTACTACATCGTCGGATTACCCGCCGGGATACTCCTGGGCTTCACATTCGATTTCGGTGCAGAGGTAATGAGCTATTAGTATCCAACTTACTACTACTAATTGCAGTAAACAGCACGGCAGGAGCGATCAAACATAATCTAAATCGGCTGTTTTTTCGTCATCTCGTCACAGGGTATATGGTCGGGAATGATAGGAGGAATATGCCTGCAGACGATAATCCTGATCGTCGTCACTTCCATCACGAATTGGAAAAGAGAGGTGAGCTCACGCGTTCCATAACACTCTCAGCACACTCTACGTTTCCCAATAGCCGAGACTCATGAACGGCCCTTCTCACTAAATCTACACAGGCCGAGCAAGCAGAGAGCCGCGTGAGGAAGTGGGGCGGATCTGCCGGAGACTAATGATCGCACGAACTCGAGGAGTCCTCCCTCATCGCCCGGAAAAAGAAGGCCGCGCACGAAGACGAGATTAGCATTAGATTTAGTGACCGTGTTTCCATTATTAGCGAGTGATGCTCTGTCTAAACGCGAGGGAATGAACGACGACATTCGCCGCAGGATTTTTTCTGCCAAATCGTTAGCAAATAACGCAGGGGGGGGGGGGGGCGGGAACACCCCCTTTAGCTCCACCATCGATATGCAGAGAAGTAGGACTGCGTTTTCAATCCAAATAACAGGGAATCGGTCTGTCGTTGGAGAAAGATGGTTTTGCTTCATTTCATACCTTAAATTCGGCTTCCCTGTCATCGCCAGAAACACCAACACTTCAATCATCGTTATCAGAAGAAGAAGAAGAAGAGATTATTGCTAAGAGATGCATGAACCCTTCAAACATCAATCGCTAATATTATGAAAATGCTGAAGTTTATGTTATACTAATTTACATGATTTTTTATGAGAAATTGCATTATGCTTTTCTTTATTTGGCCTTTCTTCATCAACAATGCCAAACGGTCGCGATCCAGAATCGGATTCTTTAAGTTAGACACTCCCCCTCTGATTGGCACTGCATTATTTCCCCAGCTCCTAAGTTATTACACTCCGCCATTTCTTGTTTGGACCCTTCCTCTGTCCGAAGAAAGGAAACCCTAATTGCCGTTAACAGATGTTCAACCACGGCAACGGTATTTCCATCACAGTCTCTGACGATGACCACGATGATCCCGGACGAATCCGCGCGAGGGTCCGCCGCAAGAAAAAGAAGCCCGGGGTCCGGTTCGGAGGCGCCGAGCTGACCCAACGCCTCCTCAGGTTGCTGGTTAGGTACTGGGCGGTCTTGATTTTTGTGTCCGCCGCGGGACTGTTGTTGTTCGAGGCGACCAGGATCGGCCGGAAGCCGACCAGCCCTCGGGGATCGGCTGCTGGCGGAGTGATGAAGGCGGCCGGCGGTAGAAAGGAGGTCGTGGAGAAGCGGTCTATGGGGAATCTGAATCGGTTGGATCCCACCACTCGGGTTGTCGGCGGTGTGAGAGAACGTAATCGCATCCGCTTGCTTGGTTTCTTCCCTTTGAATTGTCTTCATCCCGTGGTGTGTCTGCTTGTCGGGATTGTTGCGTTCCTCGGTATGGTTTGGTTTGGGATTTTGAGTGAGCTTGTTTTTGTGGGTGATCGATCAGGTTGCTTGAAGCTGCTGCCTCTTGAGGAGCTTCAGCTATTGGATATACCCGTTGCGGAGGAATCCGATAGTCCAATCAAAAGCGTGTTGTATATATCGGGAGAGGTCGGGGAGGGTGAAGGTGATAATGCTACCTTTTTTCGGCAGATGGCGACGGATTCGAGATTTAATTTGTTTACGGGAAACCAGAGTTTTGAACAGAGGGAGGAAAGCTTTCAGGTAACAAGATCTCTTTGGCTTTTGGGATGAGGAAAATGCTGTACCATTGATGCTACTTCAACGGATTAATGCTTTTCCCTTCTACTCGTTGCTCATTTTTTGAAGTTGCCATCTCTCAGGTGAAAGAAACTGTTCAAGTACATTGTGGGTTTTATAGTGAAAGTGGCGGGTATAAGATTTCTGAAGAGGACAAGAATTTCATGGAGAACTGCGTAGCTGTTGTGGCTACTTGTGCATTTGGCGGTGGTGATGATCTCTATCAACCCATTGGAATGACAGAAGCATCAGTTCGGAAGGTCCTTATCCGGTATCATTTGGCGTTGTGTTTCCTTTGTCGTTATTATTTCGATCCATAATAGTGTTTGTTGTTCAGGTTTGTTACGTCGCATTTTGGGATGAAATTACTCTTGCTGCTCAGGCTTTAGAGGGACATACACCTGGCGAGGATGGCTTCGTTGGAAAATGGCGGGTGGTCGTCATAAAAAATCTACCATTCACAGACCAAAGGTTGAATGGAAAAATACCAAAGGTAATTTCCTTTATCAGCATCTGTGGTTGTGCCATTAAGTACTGGTAGAGTGCAATGGATACTCCAGCTTTGCTGCTTACCAGCATTTCTAGGTAGAAAAAATAAGAAAGAAAAGGGGGGAGGGGGAGGTGGAGGAGGGAGATATTTACTCCTAAACACCTGAGAATCCAGCTCGGTAATTCTTCGGCACTCAAAGCTGATCTAGGTGCGCAGTGACAAGACAAGCTATTAAGGAAAAGGCTCTGCCTCAATGACTTGGTATTCTAATTGTGCATTATTGGGCTTTATCCTCTAGTTTTCACATTAAGTTCCTGGCCAGCTGCATGTGTAATGTCTGTGTGTGTTGGGCTTGTGGGATTTTAAGCATTCCATTAATGGGCAGAACAAAAAAATTCTGACAAAAGGTGGGAGATTTAGTTATTGAGTTGCATATCTCAATTCTGTTTGCTGGCATCAAAGATTCAGGATAACTCCAGCCTAGCCTTAGCTTCTTCGATATTTGCAGCCCGCACTGTGTGCCAGCTACCTTGACTTTTTGCAAAGGAAAATGACAATCTGCAGTTAGTTGCTGATTACATAATGTCAAATGCTTCATCATATTGTTTCTTTCTACGCAGTATGTTTAGCTGTACTTCTGTCCAAATCTTTGATACAAGAAGTTCCATTATTTTTGCGATTACTTTCAGATGTTGGCCCACCGGCTGTTTCCTCATGCCAAGTACTCGATATGGGTCGACTCAAAATCTCAATTCCGAAGGGATCCTTTAGGGGTCTTAGAAGCTCTGCTTTGGCGATCGAATTCTGTTCTCGCGATATCGGAGCACGGAGCTCGTAGCAGTGTGTATGATGAAGCTAAGGCCGTTGTGAAAAAGAATAAGGCAACTCCGGAGGAGGTCGAGGTGCAGTTGACCCAATACAAGAAGGATGGCCTCCCAGTAGACAAGCGATTTCACGGGAAGAAAGGTATGCTGGCATCATACTGAGCTGTTCTGTTATATCTCTACCAGTAAACTAGGTAGAATGCCGATCTATCTCGGTCATGTCCTCCATGTGGTGCTGGTACCTTGGACATCTCTAGACTGCTTGCTTCAAATCGTCTCTGAAAACACAGTTCTTATTGGGTTTGTGCAGCACTGGCAGAAGCTTCGGTCATCGTGAGGGAGCATACCCCGGCCACGAACCTGTTCATGTGCCTGTGGTTCAACGAGGTGGTCAGGTTCACGTCAAGGGATCAGCTAAGCTTCCCCTACGTCCTATGGCGGCTGGGGGTGCTGGACAACATTAACATATTCCCGGTCTGTACCAGAAAAGACCTTGTAAATTCCATGGGTCACTTGCGCAAGGCTAAGCCTCTAATGACTTGATGGCCAAGGCCGAAACCATGGCTTTGTCGATTGGATATAATTAATTTATTTCGATTCAATTGAAAAAAGAAAAAAGAGAAAATCTGTTTTTACCAGATGCGCCATCTCCTTATTAGGGGGAGGAAAATCCGACGTGGCTTTAGGAATAGTCAATAATATCTTTTGACTCGTTCGTTATCTTCCCGCCACGTGGCGGGGAGGGTTGCCAAGAGTAATCGCGTTGATACGACGCCAGATACGCCCCAAAAAAATATTAAAAGGGAATCAAACTCAATCAGGACCGTTGATCTCGTCCTTCCAGCGCACGCCAACTCCGACCCCCTCCCCAAGGTCAGGGCCAACCCACCTTTCATTACCTCATCGAAAACCGCGTCGTCATCCGTTACATTACCTCCTCGTAGAGATCAGGACCGTCCGTCATCCTTTGCATCTCTCGATCTCCGCCGTTCACTTCAGAGCCCCTCCAACTATATAAAGACGCCCTTTCTCCCCTCCTCCCCTCTTCCTTAGCGCTTTTGTGTATTGTTGTAGCTTCGCTTCGTTTTTTGTTTCTTTGTTTTTAACGTCTGTCTTTGGAGTTATCGCTCGATGGTGAAATCAAAATGTTCGGGTCACGATGGTTTTGACGGATTCCCAAGGGGATTCGTAGAAATGGCGGATTTGAGGCCCAGCGTTTGGATTGATGGAGGATGATTGTCTTCTCGTTCTTCTATTTGATTATTTTGGATCGATTGTTGGAAGCGCGGTGGTCTTGATTGTAGTCGTTGTTCTTGATTGGTTGGCAGCACCTTCCTTCGATTATTTGGCTCGAGGCAGGGCATTTGATTTGATCGACGAAGTCGGAGAAATGGTTCCTTTCAATCGATTGAGGATGGATGATCTTCCCCGTTCTTCATTTGATTGTCTTGGTTTGGTTGTTGGAGTCGGTGGTCTTGATCGTCGTCCTGGTTGTTGATTGGTTGGCAGCTTCCTCCTTTGCTTCCCTTCAAGGCTGGGTGTTCGACCTGTGCAAGTGTGATCGATGCTGCGTTGGGGAAGCCTTTGGATTGAGAAGGTTTATTATTATCTCATAGTTCCTCTTTTGGATTATCTTGGAACGATTGTTGGAATTGGTGGTGTTGATTGTGGTCCTGGTTGTTGATTGGTTGGCAGCTTCTTCCTCCCTTTCCTGTGTTCGAGGCAGGAGGTTCGACCTGTGCAAGTTTGATCGAGAAGCATTGGGAAGCCTTGGATCGAGAAGGATTATTATCATCTTCTCGTTCTTCTTTTCATTATCTAGGAACAACTTTTGGAATTGGTCTTGATTGTGGCCTGTTGTTGATTGGTTGGCAGCTTCTTCCTTGGATTCCTTTGTTTAGGGAGGGCGCTCCATATGTGCAGTTTAATCGCCAGTCTTCATCAGAGAATCCCAAAGGATGATTGTCTTCTCACTTCACATTTGGTTATCATGGATCAAATGGTGGTCTTGATAGTCGTCTTGGTTTTTTATTGGTTGGCAGCATCTTTCTCTTGGATTCCTTTGTTCGGTTGTCCTTCGTCAGAGAAGCTTTTGGATTGATGGAGGATGATTACCTTCTCTTTCTCCTTTTGATTATCTTTGGAGATAGTTGGGAGTGGTGGTCTTGATTTTGGTCTTGGTTCTTTATTGGTTGGCAGCTTCTTCATTCGTTTGGAACAGGAGGGTCAACCCATGCAGTTCGACTTTCGATCTTCATCAGAGATTAAGGATTATTATATCTTGTTCTGCTTACAATTTTCTTAGGATCGATATTTTCAAGCGGTAGTCGTGATTGTGGTATTGGTTGTTTGTTGGTTGGCAGCATGGTCATTTGATTCCTTTGTTCGGGACAGGGCGTTCAACCTGTGCAGTTCCATTGTCGATCTTCGTCGGGGAAGTGTTTAAATGATCTACTCACCTCTAGCGATTGATTCATGATGCCTGCTATGCCCATATCTGATTGTGAATTGTATATTAATGTGGTAGGCATTGCAATTAGAGTGAGTTGGGATCTGTTTGTTGTAAGGAGGATCTGATTCTTGAAGATTGCAGTTCTGTCAGCCAAGGATGATATGTTTCTTCTCATTCTTCCTCTTTCCTTTGAGTTCCGGACTTTTCAGTTGTCTCGTGGATTTTGTGTACCATCTCGGCTTGTCATTGACAGTGGTATTGTTGGTGGCTAATGAAGGACATATCTTTGTTGGATAACTTTTGATGTCGACACCAGAAAGCGTTTGAATTCCCTATCCATTGGAAGAGCTCTTGTTTGCATGGTAATCGGTGCTTTGAATACCAAATTAACAGTGAATCTGCATATCTGGTAGGGAAAGGAGGGGCAGGACTAGTTGGACGTCATGGAACTTGAGGGAGTCCTAGTACAACATTCTGATTTTGTTTTGGATTTTATTTTTTAAATATGCATTTTGTCAAACTTCGCTTGTACAACAATCTGATCTTAGATATGTATGCTAGGTGCTGCCAGTAGTGAAGTGTGCGTCTGTATGATTAAGATGAAAGGGTTGTGGGAGATGATCTCGTAACTCCTGTAGATGGAGGATATGGCTGGCTCAGGATACACTCTTGTCCCTGTTCTCCTTTTGTGTATTAATGATATAATAACATATGACTTCTGACCAAGTAAATATGGGTTGTTGGCAGTGCCCTAATTCTACGCTTCAGAGGTGATGTTGGGAACTCCTGATCAGGCGCTTAAGAGTGAACTGTTTGGATTCTGCTCTCTCCTTAGTGTATCACATTGGTTTGGTTGACTTATTAAGCTGGATATTCATCGATCCTCACTTGTTAGATAGATTTGTTGCAGTTCGTTAGGAATATGGATCTTCTGGGTTGTTGAGTCAAGGCTCTTGGATTTCCTAAATCTTCACAGTGAAAATTTTCGGTTCCTTTTTTTTTTTGAAGTTGAGGGCAATAATTTTTTTATTTACCAAACTACATGTTTTCCTTCTTTTTACCTTTTTTTCCTTCCATTGGACTCTGTTTGCATAGTAATCGGTGCTTTGAATACCAAATTAACAGTGGATCTGCATATCTGGTAGGGAAAGGAGGGGCAGAACTAGTTGGACGTCATGGAACTTGAGGGAGTCCTAGTGCAACATTCTGATTTTGTTTTGGATTTTATTTTTTAAATATGCATTTTGTCAAACTTCGCTTGTACAACAATCTGATCTTAGATATGTATGCTAGGTGCTGCCAGTAGAGAAGTGTGCGTCTGTATGATTAAGATGAAAGGGTTGTGGGAGATGATCTCGTAACTCCTGTAGATGGAGCATATGGCTGGCTCAGGATGCACTCTTGTCCCTGTTCCCCTTTTGTGTATTAATGATATAATAACATATGACTTCTGACCAAGTAAATATGGGTTGTTGGCAGTGCCCTAATTCTACGCTTCAGAGGTGATGTTGGGAACTCCTGATAAGGCGCTTAAGAGTGAACTGTTTGGATTCTGCTCTCTCCTAAGTGTATCACATTGGTTTGGTTGACTTATTAGGCTGGATATTCATCGATCCTCACTTGTTAGATAGATTTGTTGCAGTTCGTTAGGAATATGGATCTTCTGGGTTGTTAAGTCAAGGCTCTTGGATTTCCTAAATCACAGTGAAAATTCTCGGTTCCTTTCTTTTTTAAGTTGAGGGCAATAATTTTTTTATTTACCAAACTACATGTTTTCCTTCTTTTTACCTTTTTTTCCTTCCAATAGCCGGGTTGGGATTGGGACTGATGAATCGATCTTTTTTAAGGAGAGGTAAGTCTTGGCAAGAAATTGTGAAGAGGCTGTGGTTATGCCAGCTATGATCTACGTCGTTGCTGTGTTCTCTTTGGATTCTCTTGGACTTAGAGGTATCTAGCAAATGGGTGAAAAGCTTGGTTTGGATGTGGTATGTCTTGACTGAAGGGTAAAACAGTTGATACTCAGGTCTCAAGATTTGTGATGTCAACGTCCTCTTTTCTGATTGATTACTTCTTTTCCTTGTTAATGATAATGAGAATTCTCTACCTTGGGAGTGTTTGGGGAATTTTACCTGGAGTGCCATGGCATTGCCCTTCCACGGATCCACAACTGCTACTTACTCAAAGATGTTTACTTAAAGTCGAAAACTAAGTGAAAAGGTTTTTGTGAAGCCGAAATGAGAGTTATTCTATTTGTGAATTTTAATACTAATATTTTTTGTGTAAGTGTCACTTGTCCATTTTGTAAGATCCTAGCCCTTAAATTTTCTGCATCCTTTCTCTAAATATGCTTAACTGAATGCAAATATGTTCACAATTCACATACTGGACTGTTCTTAGAAACTTATGCAGAAGTCAATAGGTTTGGATTGGTTCGATGTCATTGCTACCTTTCTCCGCTGGAGTTATTTGGCTCGGTCTTTTGGATCCTTTCCTGGAGGTATCTTTTCCACGGTATCTACTGGAGTAGTTGTCATTCTAATGCGGCTCTGGTCAGTGAAGTGTTCGACCTTGTTTATGGCGTCCAATCATCATTTCATTGAGATATTTTTGAAGATTGTGTGAATTTGAGGGTTCTTACGGCCTTGGGTGTGACGATGTGTACTGTTGGTTTTCCTTACCTGCGACTGGCTGGAACAATGGAGATGGGGTAAGGGCCTGAACAGAGGAGGTTGTACGTAACCGGGCATATTATATCAAGACTGGAAGCTTGTTGTGTTTCTGGGTGCTGCAGAGTTGGCTCAATCTGGAATTGCCAAGATACTTTCTGTAGGTTGTGAGACTGGGTTATTGGTGGTAATCTCTCTCTTAGTTATTTGTAGTTGATGGTGGGTTGCTGGTATTTGAAGTTCATTGGGGATGTGTTATTCTTTGAGAGTTTTTCTTTTAATCACTGATCCTGAGAATCAGAGAGGGTTCTGTTGAAGAGGGACAAGTGATTTCACAAGCCGGTAGCAGCAGGAGAGCAAGGGTTTCTTTTTCAGGGGACTACCTGAGCCCTCGATGATAACAAGGGAGTGACTCCACTAGCTTAAACTTCTACGTTGCTGATTGTTTTATTATTAGCAGTTGGACATGTAAAAAAGCGTTGTAATCTCCCTTAGGTTCCCTCTGCAGTTGAATGAAGCGTAATGCCTTCCCCCGTGGATGTAGGTCAAATATTGACCGAACCACGTAAAAAACCTTGTGTCCATCTTTTTCCTTTATGCTCGGACGAACAATCAAACAAAACCAACGTTTGTAATGAAAATGGAAATTGAACTGGACTGGGTTAATGTCAAAAGACCAGAAGAATATGAACATAAACGTCTCTCTAGAACTAATCCTCGGATGTACAATTAAAAAGGGGGTCCTAGTGAAAACGTACCAAAAATGCACACCCTTCTTCCGTCTTGCTCATCTAATCCTGTGGACCGAGCGTCTCTTGGAAGTCAAAGTGGAGCTGATTTTGATTGTTGATTAGGTTCACCAACTATTATACAAACACTTGTGCTTCATAAGATTGGGATTAAGCTTATTTGGTTCTTATAAACCTTCGATTACCATTCCCATTTCCCTTCCCCTAATACCATATACATCTCAGATCATGATCGCCAGGATCATCTTTTGCATTGCCGTCATCCTGGCTGTCATAACCGTTGTATTACTTGCCCTGTTATCGCCTCTTCCGCACAGCCGCTTGTCAAGGACCCAGCCCACTTCATGGGTTGCCTTCTCCCTCTACATCCAGCAACCAAATGCGCTGCCTTCCTACAATCAACCTCAAGGAAGATCGCACACTGCAGGCGGTGTGTTTACTTTCCATCGAACGCTGACTGAGGGACCAGAGAGTACTTCCAAGATTGTCGGCAGGGCACAGGGATTCATCATCCCTCTGCAGCATTTTGCGCATTCGGGATTCAACATCATCTACCTTACCTTTGATATGCCAGACTACTCTGGCAGCCTCAGCATCGAGGCCAGAGAACTCGCCGAGAAGGACAGGGAAGAACTTGACGTGGTTGGAGGCACTGGAGACTTCGCTTTCGCTCGTGGGAAAGCCATCTTCACACAAACGAGGGGACAATTCTCCGATGTTGATTCCTACACTTACAACGTGAAGCTGCACCTGAGATTTCCCAACCGGTCTCGAACCATACCGGGATGATCACGGTTTTACTGACCTTGCATATGCGATTGACGAATAAAATTTTTGTCAACCTCCTTTCACAATTATGATCTATTAATTTTTACTGTAGTTAAAGGCAATCAACAACATTATGTGCTCAAAATATCGTACCAGTGGCAATGAAGCCTATTTCTAAGCTTCTATCTAAAGCTTTTGTAAGCAGAGCTTCAATAACTGCCTCTTCGTAGAAACAGTGTAAAACCAATATCTCAAGGCTCATTCGAATTGATGGAATGGAAATAGATAATCCATATGGAACACAACAGTGAATAATTTGGTTGGCTAGACTTCTCTTAGATCAAAGGAGGTGAAGATTGGTTATTACAAATCAGTCTGGACTCACCTAGTTAAAGCATAAGCAAGTACTACAATTACATGTATAAGTAATTATAAACTTGTACCGCCACCATCACACATGAGGGAAGCGGCAGCGGCAGAGGCAGTGGACACAACACCAGTCGGGATATTGGGTTTTGATAAATGCAGGAGCCAGACAATATTGGAAACCACGGGTCGTAAGGTCAAAACTCAAAACGACGACATGGGATGACCAGTTCATCGATAGCCCATTTATTACTGTGCATCTTGAGAGTGTCAGATGAGGAAAGTATGGGTCTAACTCCCGGATCAGGATATTAGCAGGCAGGTGAAAGAATCAACAGCAAAGATGCAAAAAGACGATGTTCAAGAAGTAATGGTCTTACGGAGCAAGATGTTCACAGAAGGAGCTTATGGCGGCCACAACTTCTAAGTAATTTTCTGACGAAGCGGGAGCTGTCACTTCGACTAACTGCATGCCTGGGGTAACTGGAACAGCCTCATTAGTCGCGTGTAGCTTCAGCATCTTATTGATCGATGAAACAGTTACTGTAATCTGGGCGCCCCTCTGGAAATGGAAAGCGAACCCTACCCTAAGCAGTTCATGATCTAACTTGTAACCAAGGGCATAAAAGAACCGGAGCACATTTTTGCTCGCTTTGCTCTCCACCATGTTCCTCACCAGTACAGAAATCTGATCAGCACTGGCACCCCTCACGGAGCCCCCAATATGCCGAACAGTCCTGTAGAGAAATCCAATCAACCCAATGACCGAATCCCATAAAAAACCACCGACTAAAGGGAGACTATCAAAATTACCAACAGGGTTCCGACGGCTCAAGATCACATATAATCCGAACATCCGATTGCACGGCACCTATCAGTAAGTAGATAACATCAATGGCAACACCCGGAAGGTACGGATCAGTGAAACTACAAAGTGATCCATCTTCTCCTGGACCCATACTAACATAATTACCGAGATTGGGGCCGCTTTTCAGAACGAGCTCATGAATCCTCAAAGGCTCCTTGGGGACACCGCAAAGACCAAGCAACAGTATCTCCAACGCCTCCACATGCTTCCACCGCCATAAAACCAAACGGTTAATTGAATTGAAACTAGCACCAACCCGCTACCGATTAATTGTGGGGAGGAGTTCATTCTCCGGCGACCAACAGGCGGAAAAAGAAAAAGGAAAGATGAGAACTTTTAGACGACCCAGAATTCATACCTACCTGGGTTTCGATAATCCCTTGAACGACACACTCCATTGGATTGAAGTCCCCCACCTCACTCTCACAACCCCTGCGTCTTTGGAACCTGGAACAAAAGAAACCGCTATTTTGTTAGACGTCGTATGTGTTTTGGCTGTTCAGGAAGAAGTCTTTTTTAAAAACAATAATAATTTTAAAATTTGTATCAAATTAATATATCCTTTTAAGACTTATTTGGTAAGAGAAAATGAGTTACATTTTTTATTTTTGTTAATTATGAAAATAAAATAAAAAATCGTTTTTTAAAATTTCAAAGAAAACAGTTTTTTGAGTTTTCAAAAAATAATTTATCAAACGGGGCCCAAATCTCCATTTTGGATTTACTGCTTTGTATTGTTACTTTGTATAACTGTTTATAATCGAAAGATTACTAATTCTTTAGAATTTTTAATAAACAAAAAGCTAGAGGAATCCCTGTAAATATCTAATTTACATCAAGACAATAAACAAAGCTACCGCACCGTTGCCCATGTACCGTTGACAAGTACACTGCCTTCCAAGTTTGAAGAAGGAAACTCTTCATCATGGGCAAAGCAACTGTTCATTACTTGTGTTACCCGGAGGAATGAGCCATGGCTCCCACTCAGCAGGCAAGGTCCAACTCCAGCGCTTTCATACAGGCGAGTCGGGGAGTTCAAAATTTAGTAGTTCTCGGAAACGGATCTAGAAGGAAATAGCCTCAGGAGAAACGTAACCAGCGACCAGAGGCATAGCAAACCGAGAATCTGGAAGCTGGCAATGGTGGCAACCAGGGCCCCGCTTCTGTCTAGCAACTGAGGAGTCGTGGGGAGGTCTTTCATAGCGTACATCAACCTCTCGATGTAATGAGCAGCTTTCGTCAGCTGATAGAGTCTATACACCTACAAGTCATGTCGATGTTGCTAGATCAGAATATGCTGATGCACCTTCACCTAATGCATCCGCGAGCATAGGAAAATGCAGCGAGACGGATTATTTACCTCGAATATTATAGGAACAAGCGGCCAACAAGAAGACCCGCTCTTTTCAAGGCTCTTCTCAAAAGCAAGTTGAGCGAGGCAACCCGTGAGAAAAGGAGCCACAGCGACCACAGATGGCAGGCCAAGTTCGGGCCAGGATATATAAATCATGAACAATGGGATAAGAACCTTAAATCCCATGGTGAAGAAAGCAGAACTCAGGTATCCTCTCAGACCAGTGATTAGACTCCACCTCTTTGGGCTGAATTGCAGATATGGTCGTTGAACACAATCGGTCACAAACAGAAACGTCGCAAGACCCACATAAAACGTTGCATCAAAAGTCAAGGAAGTTACAATTTCTGCAAAAATGGCAAAACAAATGCGATAAATCCAACACAAACAGATGGAAAGGGACCATTAGGAAGAACGTCACTTCAAGTAAACAATACCTACGAAAGTCTCATTGTTCAGAAAAGCCTCGATTGCATTCCCAAGGAGAAACTGAGGGACGATCAACGACGATATCAAGGCAACGGGGGCCAACACCCACAGTAACGAGCCCTTGTTCTTCTCAAAAGGAGCCGATTCCAGCTTCCCTTCCTCAACCAACTGGTGAGTCAACCCGTAAAAAGAAACGGACCCTGATTTCCCACGGAAAGGTTCCACCCCATCAACCGGTCGACGAACATGACGAACCGACACATCATCACCCTGTGATCCTCCCGCAGTACAAACCCACAAATTTCTCCTCGATCCATCATTTTGACACAACACTACAGCTCCCCAATCTGCGCAACAACACTAAGAATCCAAAATCAATCCCTTGGAATAAAACCAATTTCCAAAGCTCTTATACCCACGGTAATCCTGGCCAATTAAAGCATCCACAGCGCGAAAAGGATGACCCCTCAATCTCAGAGACACATTACCTTGCTTAGCTTTCCCGACCCAGATCCTTCGTAAGTCCAACCGCGCAGCCTTCCTTCCCTGCTCTCAGAATTTACCCCCCCCCCCCCCCCCCCCCCACCAAAAAAAAAAGTGAAAACAAGCAGAACGTCATTCGCAGTCAATGAGGATAAACAAAACAAATCAATGCAACAATCGCAAACACTCACGAGCAGTGTCCCTCCAGTAACCCTCGGCGCTGAAATTCCCCGACAAACGGATTGCAATTCCATCGCTTTCCGATCGTTTGGTCCGCGACGTCCTCCGGCCCCGGTCTCCTAATTCCTGAGGGGGTTTAGGGTTTTAGGCGGTGCTGCTGGGGCCGGCTACGCCCTTTTCCGCTAACGTAACGCCGTCAAGTCACGCGACGGGCCAATTACAAGAAGAAACGTGGAGACTGCGGTCACCGTGACGGGTGTGGTCAGAGGGGTCCGATGGGCTTCCTTAAATGGGCTTGGGCCTAAAAACACATTTTATTATGTTCCGACCATTACTTGCTTGACCATGTTTAGAGGGACATATGACGAGGGGGAAAAGAAAGAACTCCCACTCTCCCTTTCCGACCATTGACACATGGTCGGGGACAAATGTGACTTGGGTCAACAAAACACGTGGGCTGTCTCGAAAATGGACCGGGAAGCCCGTGGACGGCGGGGGTGGAAGTGGAATATTAACCCCCGGATTGTTCACACCACCCCAAAAGTATATACTCAATTTGATGATGATTCCAAGTCAAAAACTGACGTACCAACCGAATTCATAAGCAAAAGGGAATAAATTGTTTCATATAATAGCGACCGGGATTCAATCGACACGACCTTCACCCCGTATGGAAATGATTGTTGCTTTTCATTTCGTTGTTCTTTTTTTTTTTCTATCTATGGTGCGGGACACGTGGTCAAACCAGCCATTGTCGAACGCAGAAAGAAATAAAATCATAATTTACATATCAAAAAATGAAATGGAGGAACAAATAATTTATACAGGAAATGAAGAAAAAACCCCACTTTCTGACAAGGGGGCACGTGGGATTTGGGAACCCACCACCATATGATATGTTGTATACACACAAACACCATCCAGGCTCAAAATTTTTTTTATTTGAACAAATAAAATTGAACGCGTGATGTCACCTGACCTAAGCCAACCCCCCCCCCCCCCAACACAAGCACTTTGTGTATATATATAAACGACAACAGCTCGTGGTCGTATCGTCGGAAGAATAATTCAGTCTCAGCAATTTCATTATTTCCCTTTGCTTCCCCCCCCCCCCCCCCCCCCCAAGGAGTAATTAAGGTGTCACCATAAACAGAGAGTGTGAACGTTTGATTACTCGAAATGGCAGCCACGCCTTTGACTTTTCCAACCTCCCTCCACCGCCGCCCCCGCCCCGTCGCCGCCTCCGTTTCCGAACGTCCCTCTCCCCCCTCGCTACCTTCGACTAAGGACCAGACCCGGCCCAAGCTCCCCATCCGGAAGATCCCCGGCGACCACGGCATCCCGTTGATCGGCCCCTTCAGGGACCGCAACGACTATTTCTACAATCAGGGTAGGGATGAATTCTTTAAGTCCAGGATCCTCAAGCATCGCTCCACCGTCTACCGCACGAACCTTCCCCCCGGTCCTTTCATCGCCCAGAACCCCCGGGTCGTTACCTTGCTCGACGGGAAGAGCTTCCCTGTCCTCTTCGATGTGAGCAAAGTTGAGAAGAAGGACCTCTTTACTGGCACCTTCATGCCGTCGACCGAGTTGACCGGCGGCTACCGCATGCTGTCTTACCTTGATCCTTCTGAGCCGAACCACGGCAAGCTCAAGCAGCTCATGTTCTTCCACCTCAAGTCCCGCCGCGAGAATGTCATCCCCGAGTTTCGGTCTGCATACTCCGAGATGTTTGATTCCCTTGAGAAGGAGATCTCCTCCAAGGGGAAGGCGTCGTTTGGGCTGGCCAATGATCAGGCGGCTTTCAATTTTTTGGCTCGGTCGTTGTACGGTGCTAAGCCTGCTGAGTCGAAGCTCGGGCTCGACGGACCGAAGCTCATTGGGAAGTGGGTTCTGTTCCAGCTCGCGCCGCTCCTCGTGCTAGGCCTGCCGAAGCTCGTTGAGGATCTGGTGATCCACACCTTCCGCCTTCCGCCCTTCCTGGTGAAGAAGGACTACAAGCTGCTCTACGATTTCTTCTATGCCAACTCGGGGTTCGTCCTCGACGAGGCAGAGCGGCTCGGGATCTCACGGGAGGAGGCATGCCACAACCTCCTCTTCGCGACGTGCTTCAATTCCTTTGGAGGGATGAAGATATTCTTCCCCAACATGATGAAGTGGATTGGACGAGCGGGGGTAGGGATCCACACGCGCCTGGCAGGAGAGATCAGGTCGGCATACCGAGAAAGTGGAGGGGAAGTCACCATGGCTGCGATGGAGCGCATGCCGCTGATGAAGTCGGTGGTCTACGAGTGCTTCCGTATCGAGCCCCCGGTCCCACTCCAGTATGGGAAGGCAAAGCGGGACATGGTCATCGAATCTCACGATGCGGCCTTTGAAGTAAAGGAAGGGGAGATGCTCTTCGGGTACCAGCCACTGGCGACGAAGGACCCGAGGATATTCGAGAGGGCGGAGGAGTTCGTGGCGGGGAGGTTCCTCGGGGAGGAAGGGGAGAGGTTGCTGAAGCACGTTCTGTGGTCGAACGGTCCCGAGGACGAGAGCCCGACGGTCGGGAACAAGCAGTGCGTGGGGAAGGACTTCGTGGTGCTGGTTGCGAGGCTGCTCGTCGTCGAGCTCTTCCTCCGGTACGACTCGTTTGACATCCAGGTCGGGGCGTCGCCGTTGGGGGCCGCCGTCACGCTGACGTCGCTGAAGAAGGCAACGTTTTGAGCGAACTCCGATGGGGGCCGTCGTCGGCAACGCGTCGACCCCACATCTGACCGCCTTCTCTACCGTCGGATGGGTGTGATGGGGTTTGACTTGACCGGGTAATCGGACGGTTAAGATTTCTCCTAGGGATGAAGTATTGTAATGTCAAATGGCATATCATTTGTCTCGTTTAACTGATTTAAAGGGGGAGGAGAATAATTTTACTGGTGTGCGTCCAGCAATGATTATATTTTGACGATGGGAAATAAAAAATAATGTATCCACCATGTAAAAGCTAAAGCTCGAAGTGGGGGGATGGTGCAAAATAACAGTGCGATGGTTGTGCACGCTGTTTCCCTGTCGGACCATCAGACATATATCTCTTTCTTCGTAGTGCTTTTCATGGCTGGAAAGCCGATGAAAATGCGCGTGCTAAATAAAGCAAAGCACAGCTCACTTCCGTATTTCATTTTACTCAAACCATATTTGTAAAAAAAAATATATATATATATCGCCTTATTTTATATTCTCCGTCCAGACCGAGTTGTGGGCTAAGATACATAACAGCGTTAAGTCGGACGTCGTTAGGAGTCCCATATAAGAGGATAATTTTGAGTTACCGTTTTAACGAGATGAATAAAAACAAAACGATTAAAAAGAATATATACACGTGATACCAAATTCAGCATTTGTGGCTTAATATGGACGGCTTCCAGGTTTTGGTACTTAAAATTATGTAAACGTGATGAATTAAAAAAAAAAAGAGAGTCCAAAAGGTGGTGGAATGGAATATCAAAGAGGAAAAGAAAAGAAATAATTGTGCACATCCCATTCAATTCAATCCCCCGGCACTTTGGAGGGAGCGGGGGAATGTCTATCACTTCCTTCGTGCCCCCATCTTATTTCTAAAGCAAATATTGGGCACGTGAAAGTTGCTCGATTTTGTACCCACCTTTTCGCCTCCGACCAAATGTAGTCAGTGCTGTCTTGGCCTTCACCCTTTCTTTCTTTTTTTCCCTTTTCCCCACCTCGCAATAGTGATGCAATCAATGTCCCTCTCTCTATGTATCGTCACTCGCAATAGTGATGCAATCAATGTCCCTCTCTATGTATCGTCAAAGTCCCTCTCTAGTTTGGAACCATTCATCCTTTTTAACAGGACAGGCGGTGTTACCACTCATCATCACCGTCTTTTAATTCATTTTACCTTTTGTCCCGTCCATTATTGCCACCTGGTTTTGTCATCTCATTTGTTTTTTGCTTGCCTACAATTCTTGTCCGAGTAGCTTTGTTATGAAATAATCGTTCGTGGATAGTAACTTTCAAAGTTCGAATTTTTAATGTTTTTATTCATGATCCACGACAGTTAGGCACATTAATGTCATGAATGAAAGCTTTGTTTTAAAATAATGTTAATTCGTAAAATATTTCGTGAAATAAATTGGTCAAAATTTAAATTTTCCGAACAGGATCGATAAATAATTATAAGTTCCGATTTTGTTTTTTTTTTAAACCGGAGTCCTGAAATCCGGTTTTAATAGCCTTCGATTTGGGAGTGGGAAGTGGACAGAGGAGTGTGGGAGGAAGGGGATGGGTGAGTGAGAAACATGTCTTTATCTTTATTAAAATCGGATTTCATGACTTTGATTTTGAATTTGATCAATTTAAAGTCGGAGTTTTTTAGTTCGATATATTTATAAAACAAAATCAGAACTTATAACTCCAGTTACCAATACTAGTCAAGAAATTTTTATGTTTGATTAACGTGTTTCGCGAAATATTTTTACGAATTAAGGACAAACCTCTTATGAATGATGACCGGCAACATGCCATAAATGGAGAAGGGAACTGGCCAACAGACTACAGCCCGACAACCAACCTCAACCCCGTATGGAAATCTCGGAAACCCAAAATTTGTCCAGAAGGGAAACTCTGTACTCAACCGACCCAATCCCCTCCCTGTTCTTCCCATGTTTCCATTCATCCCCCTCGTTATTTCTACTTATCGTGCTCTGTTTCCCTTTCTCTGTCTTCCTCCTACCATTCATTTCCACCGGTTTGGTTCGTCGAGAGATCCCTTTCCTCCTTCGTCGTCGTTTTGAATGTTCTAGAGAGCTGAAGGGCACGGAGTCATGGAAGCTGACGGGATCCTGACGCGTCCCAAGTACGACCCTAAGGTCTCCGTGTCATCCTCGGCCATCCTTGGCCCAGTTACGGGGGCAGGGGATGACGACGATTACGCCCACCGCCACAGCAGCGTGTCCCTCACGAGCCCTGGGTCCTACGACCATTCCCTGACGAGCGAGGAGGGTTCCCCGATGATGATGTCACCGTGGAACCAGACTGGGGCGTCCCCCTTCGGGAGCTCCCCATGGTCGGCCACGTTCGACAGCGTCGTCCCGCAGAACACCTTGATAGGGTCACTTGTACGTGAGGAGGGCCACATTTATTCCCTGGCTGCGGTGGGGGAATTGCTGTACACTGGATCTGATAGCAAGAATATCCGTGTCTGGAAGAACCTGAAGGAGTTTGCCGCGTTCAAGTCTAGCAGCGGGTTGGTGAAGGCAATCATTGTTGCCAACGAGAAGATCTTCACGGGTCACCAGGACGGGAAGATTCGCAAGTGGAGGGTGTCGCCCAAGACTCCGAACATCCACAAGCGTGCGGGAACCCTGCCCACCCTGAAGGATATCTTCAGGAGCTCGATTAACCCGAGCAATTACATTGAGAATAAACGTCGTCGTAGTGCGCTGTGGATCAAGCATTCGGATGCTGTTTCCTGCCTCAGCTTGGATGAGGAGCACGGCATGTTGTACTCCGCCTCGTGGGACAGGACCATAAAGGTGTGGAGAGTGTCTGATTCTAAGTGCCTCGAGTCAGTCAAAGCACACGATGATGCGGTAAATTCCGTCGTCGCCAGCATTGACGGGATGATGTTCAGCGGCTCAGCTGATGGGACAGTCAAGTTGTGGAAAAGAGAGCACGTTGTCCGGACGACGAAGCACGCGCTTGTCGAGACGCTGCTGAAACAGGAAAGTGCGGTGACATCGCTCGCCGTCAGCAAGTCTGGCTCTGTGGTCTATGCAGGGTCCTCGGACGGGCTTGTTAACTTCTGGGAGTATGGGAAAGACTCAAAGTACAGTCACGGCGAGGTGCTCAAGGGTCATAACCTAGCAATCCTCTGCCTCTTGGCTGCAGGGAACAACCTAGTCATCAGCGGTTCAGCTGACAAGACCATATGTGTGTGGAGGCGGGACGGAATGGTCCACATATGCCTATCGGTACTAACCGGCCACACAGGTCCAGTCAAGTGCTTGGCTGCCGAGGAGGATTGCAAGTCCACGAGGAACGACGGAGACAATAGGTGGATAGTTTACAGTGGAAGCCTTGATAAGTCAGTCAAGGTCTGGAGTGTGTTCGATTCCTTGCCCGATGTTGGTCACGTGGCCATGATGCAGCAACAGCAACAAATGGTCTTCGACGCGGATTCCATACCCTCCGACGGGAGCTTCTCCTCCTCTGCGACAGGCAAGGCTAGCCAAACCAAAAGCGCAAAGTACTGAGCCGGTCAACCTTGGCCGTTCATTCCCGGAGCACAAGCTGTATGATTTGTATTACTGGAGGGCAACAATCGCCTAATACCAGGTAATGAAAGCTGAATGTTGGAAAGTAACAATCGAATAGGCTGGCCGGGATCTGCTGTGCGAAATCGGGATGTCTTCTTGGAATAAGAATTCGTTTGATAAATGGAAGTGGGAATCGGTGATCATCTTCTTCTGGGTATTGATTAAGGTAATCTACCCCGATACAAGCCAATTAGGCCAAACTCCGAAAGAAAATCGAATCTGCGAGGTGAGATTCTCGAGCGAATGCTATCTTCCTTTTAGTGAGAGAGCTTCCGAGAATGGCTCCTCGCGTGATTGGCACGGGGAAATACACCATTTAAATGTCCGCTCCTGCTACCAGCAGTGTTCAGATCCAGCCCGAAGGGACCAACCGGATGTCCCTCTAGTATCCTAAGCACCTTGGACATGGGCGGTCTAGATTCGGGATCGGGTTGGAGACAGAGTGAGGTAGCGTGAGTCATCGTTTGGAACTGATGACCGAAATCGGGGGATGGGTTGTTGGTCATCCTCGGGTCCAGGGACGGGAAGGGAGCAACAGCCTTAGCTTCTTTGGGTTCAGTAAGTGCATATGGATTGAGCCATCCAGCGTATACAATTTGTTCCTTGTAGAACTGCAGCTCGATCCCTCTCCTTCCAGTCATGAGTTCGAGGAGGACCACCCCGAACGCGTAAACATCTACCTTCTCCGTGATTCTTCCTCCGTTCACGTATTCTGGTGCGAGGTAACTGGAATTCAAATGTTCAAAAAGTTTATCGAGACGGCTGCCGTTAATTTAATTGAAGGCGATAAAACCGAAGATCTTACCCAGACGTTCCGATGACCTGCGAGTCAGTGCCCAACTCATGTTCTGAGTACCATCTAGCAAGTCCAAAATCTGCAACCTAACGAAAACACAAAGGGCCTCCGTGAATGTTCTGACAAAGGAAGACATCTTTATCCACTCATCTCATACCAGTGGTTCAAAATCGTGGGTGAGGAGGATATTATTCGGCCGCATGTCCCGGTGGACTATACATCCAACCCTACAGTCCTCGTGCAGATACCTCAGACCCCTTGCGGCACCGATGGCGATCTTAAGTCGAGAATTCCAGTCCAGAGAGCTGCTTTTACGTCCTGCAATTGTTTCGAAATTGTTGGGCGCTGACTCAGTAGAATCAGTCAGGAAGGAATGGACACATACCGTGTAAATGGAGATCCAAGGATCCGTTACAGATGTACTCGTACACGAGAACTCGGTTGCAGCCATCGATACAGAACCCTATCAGTAACACGACGTTTCTGTGTTGGGCGCAACTCAACAACCTAACTTCCCTGGTGAAATCAGCATCTGCCTGTGCCCCGATGCACTTCAGCTGCTTCACTGCAACCACCTGCCCATCCCTAAGAATCCCCCGGTGAACTAATCCGAAACTTCCTTCTGCTATGAAATTTGTGCCAGAGAACCCGTTTGTGGCTTCCTCTAGCTCTGCATACGGGAATCTTCTAGGAGGCTTCCCGAAATAGGGTGCCTTGTGCTTACACAGCGAGCATAGTGGTGGCGGCATAGAAGAAGTCCTCCCTACAGAAACTACATCTCTAATGTTAGCATCCGTGATTCGATCATGTCGCTTCGGCTGCTCATGCATCACCCTTTCGGGCTTCGGTTTAGGATCCTGTCTAGTAAACTTGTTCAGCAGACGTTTCGAGAGAGGCAGAGGGTGATTTATTGGTGGTTTTTCAATGATGTGGTGATTCTGCGGGATCCAGTACACTGTCTTCTCATCCTCCGAAGGGAGTAGCACCTTCGTCAACTTCCTCAACGTGATGACCTTCTCGCCCTTTGTCTGAAGAACAGATGGGAGGTAACCAACCTCGTTCTGCCCGTAGCATGGGGAGCAATCTCCCTTCTTCCGTCCCTCAAAGAGAGGATTTTGCTCAAAAATATTGAAAAGGGACCCGGACACGTCGAACCTCGACGAGAGGCTCCCTTCCGCTATCCTAGTCCTTGGGCTAGACGACTCGGGGCTGCTGACAGGGGTAGAATACCTCATACTCATCCTGCATCCCCCCTGGGAACTCTGGTTATCCGAGAAAGGGGTGGAAGCCGAGGAGTAGAACGGAGTCTGGAGTTCCCGGGGACAAGCAAGGTTCAGCCTCAGGATCTTCGCCTGAGCCTTCTTGACTGACACTACGTTGCAGCTCAACCATCCGACACAGTGCTTGATTTCTTGCTTTAACTTCCTGACACAATAGAACAGTTTCTCAACTAATAACAGCCTCCTTCCAGAACGCTACAGTGGAACCATATCAGTTATGGACGACCTCGTAATAATATTACAAACATGGGCAGCAGCACAGGAGATTTACTTGTCCAGGATGACCCAGTTGGCTCCACTGTTGTTAGCCTCGGCCGCCACCGCGCCGCCAGGTTTGTCCAACACCACTTTAATCCTCACCCTGACCTATTGTTAACGGCACCCCAATTCAAAATCACAGCTCAAGGACTGTTCTACCCGACAAGAGCATGGTTAAAATGTTGTCCGAAGCAGCTTTTTCTGGGTTCATATTTTGAAAAGTCCCAATTTGGGAAGACTCCCATTTTTTGTTCCGTGTGAGGTTTGAAAGTGAAAGTGGATCATCCCAAAAAAAGTTAAAGACATCAAAATCATCCTGCAAATCATTCCCCCCCCTGCTTTTCCAGCTTTTGACATCAGACAAAATTGCTTTTTTTCACAAGTGTTCAAGATTCTTCTCTGCTTTCAAGAAGAAGCTGTCAATGGGCTCAAATTGAAATCGGACCTGTGATGGAATCTGAATTTCAAACCAAACCCTTTTTCCTGTTCTAGCTGAAAATGTTATCTCAAGAATCTGAATCATCATCATCATCATAAGCAGGCAAAAATCAAAAGAGAACAAGGAACCAATCATGATGGAATCATCTATCCTGTTATTTTGTCCTGACAACTCCAATGGATCCCATTACTTCTGCTTCTGCCAGCGGGTGATGATTCCCCAATGAAATTCTAGTATTTAATTAACAGGGTTTCTTATGCTAATTTTCTTGATGATTGAGCAACATGAACGTGATTAATTATTAGCGTGCCTCAGAATTCGACAATTAAAAAGTAGAAAAACTACTCCCCAGGACGAGGTGAACTGTCCCTGACCTCGAATTGATCGTGGAACTGGAGGACCATCTGCGAGCAAGAGTCCGAGATCCGCGATACCCGACCCGCCAGCTCCTCCCTGTCTCCTCCTCCTCCACCCCCGCCGCCTCCTCTCCGGGAATCCCCAGCCCACCTACCGAAGTTCCACAGCCTCCGACCTTTCAAAGACAAGCATGACCGGATGGGATTATAAGCTCGTGAAGTCATCGCGAGGACAGCTGAAACTGTTCCCCAATGTTCCAGCGCCTAAACAAAACCTTGTCTTTTGTTGGAGAAGACGGCGAGGAGGGTGACGTTGTCCCTGGGCTGGACGACGTTGGAGAGCGCCCAGGATAATGCGGCCTTGGAGATGACGTCTTCGGCCTTGACGGCCACGACGGCCTTCAAGCGGCCGGAGCCCTGGTCGATCTGAGTCGGGGCTTGCATAATGGTGGGGGAGGGAAGTGTTTAGTAGTTGTGGTTTAGTTCGGAGGAGTCGGTAGTTGTTACACGTCGTTTTTAAGGAAATGAATGTAATGAAATTGTGCCCGGGGGAAGTAGGGGAAGAGACAGACTTCAGGCGTTAAACCGGGGGTGGGTTGGGGGAAGTTAAAAAGGTTGTTTGAGTCGAGGTGATCGTACCTTTTAACTTATTTCATGTGCTTAGAGTTCCAATGGGTAAGAAAGAAACATGGAAAAGAAAAAGGAGAAAATGATAATAAGAAAAATAAGAAATCAACGACAGGATTTTTTTGGGTCCCACTAATTTTTTTTTGTCCGAATTATTACTACTTGCTACTCAGACACTCGAGTTATTAGTTCGACGGATTAGCATCATCCCAATAATTGATCGAAGAAACAGCCCGACTATCTCAGGAGTTTAGACTTATTCTCTTTTATAAAAAAAAAAAAAAAATCATTATTCATGGTCAGGGCACCAGTGGTCCGTCCATGTGGTCTGGTCCGCCCTCAATGAAGGCGTTGAAGCAAATCCACGCCTACGGCCTGAGGAACGGCTTGGACAACACCAAGTACTTAATCCTACGACTCCTGCAGATCCCCGACGCCGACTACGCCCTACGTATCCTCCTCCACCGTGCCTCCTTCCCCACCTCCTTCCTCTTCAACAACCTCCTGCAGTCCCTCCACGGCCTCGCCCACCCCACTCAATGCCTCCGGGTGCTGTCCTTCATGATGTCGCGCCACCCACGATGCGCCCCCAACGAGCACACCTTCACCGTCGTGTTCCCCGCTGCCGCCTCCTCCCTCGATCTGCCTTTTCTCGGGGCTGTCCACGCGTTGTTCGTGGAGTCCGGGTTCGGCCCTGATGTTTATGCGGGGACTGCGTTGGTGGATGCATACGTGAAGGTGGGGGAGTTGGGTTGCGCTCGCAAAGCGTTTGAGGAAATGCCCAGGAAGGACTTGCCGGCTTGGAATGCGCTCCTATATGGGTACGCGAGGTTGGGGGACGCAAGCGAGGCTGGGAGATTGTTCCGGTCGATGCCTTCCCGGAATGTGGTTTCTTGGACCTCGGTTATTTCCGGGTACTCGCAGAATGGTGAGTACGGGGATGCCCTGAGGACGTTCCTTGATATGGAAGGTGCAGGGGTGGAGCCGAATGAGGTGACGGTTGCGAGCGTGCTTCCTGCCATTGCGAATCTTGGGGCGCTCGAGATCGGGGAGAGGATCGCGAATTACTCCAGGGAGAAGGGGTTCATGCATAACTTGTACGTTAGTAATGCAGTTTTGGAAATGTATGCCAGGTGCGGAGAGGTGGATACGGCAAGGCGGGTGTTCGACGAGATTCGTGGGAGGAGGAATTTGTGTTCGTGGAATACCATGATCATGGGGCTGGCAACGCATGGCCAATCTATGGAAGCTCTTGGTCTTCATAGACAAATGCGGGTGAGTGGCTGCAGCTGGAACGGCTTTCCAATTGCCTGGAGTTCGTGCTGTTAATTTTGTTCTCCACGCTTTTGCTGATTTCCTCGTACATGCGCCGCGAACAGGATTTGGGAATTTTCCCTGACGATATCACATTCGTGGGGCTTCTCCTGGCATGTATCCACGGAGGCCTGGTCTCAGAGGGCGAGCGACTCTTTGATGCTATGAACAGCGAATTCAGAATCACTCCAAAGCTAGAACATTACGGATGCATGGTCGATCTCCTGGGACGTGCGGGCAAACTGCGAGAAGCTTACGAACTCATAGTGTCCATGCCCATGAAATCGGATTCCGTCATCTGGGGCGCCCTCCTAGGGGCCTGCAGCTTCCACAGGAACGTGGAGTTCGCCGAGAAGGCGGTGGACTCGCTCGTCGAGCTCGAGCCATGGAACCCAGGGAACTACGTCATCCTCTCCAATATTTACGCTTCGGTGGACGACTGGGACGGGGTCGCGAGGTTGAGGAAGTTCATGAAAGCGAAGGAAATAACCAAGGCGGCAGGATATAGCCTCATTGAAGAGGGAGGAGAAGTACACAAGTTCATGGTAGGTGACAGGTCACATACCAGATCGGATGATATTTATTCCACACTGGGGGCAATTTTGGCCATGCTGAAGCCCGAAATAAAGGCAAGGCACGATGTTGAGTACGAGGTTTTGGTCTGTTGATTGATTCTATTTCCCTCCTCCGATAGTTTTGGTCCGGAGAGACGGCTCTCGTCGTACGTCTAAACATTGTAGGCAAAAGAATCAATACTAACATTCATTCATCATGTAGAGAGGTAAAAAGAGTTCCGAAAAGACCCGACAGTGAAATGGAGGGATCAATGACGAGGCACGAGGTTCGATGAACAGGACTCAATCAGCCTTCACATTGCTAAAACCTAAGTGGACATTGGGATCAGGACAAGAGAGACCAGAAGTCAAACTACTAGGAAAGTGATGGTTGCTTTGTCTGCTGCATCAGAAAGGGGATCATTTCATAATTAACAAATATCAAAGATAATAATCGACAAAAGTCAAAACTCCCTCAGAACATCTATATTTTAAAATCAAACTCTGCATTGTCTGCAAGCACTTGAATATGAGGAATGCAGGAGAAACAGGGCAAGTTTAGTATCCATCGGCCCGCCCTCAAGAATAAACAAATTCATCCCTCCACCAGGAAGGATCATTTCCACCAAATATATATATATATATATATATATAAAAGAAAAGAGCAAACCTTTACAGCCTAGAGAAAAAACACCATGAAGATCAAACTTGGGTGTGGCCGAAAGATCAAGGCGCGATTTTCCTAAGTCTCGGCGTCCTCCGGAACGGTAGATAACCCATCTAATTTTACAAATGATGGCCTGAGGAACTCGGCTACAAAAACCCACATCTTGTATACGTCCTCGAAGTTGGAGAGGAAGCCGAGTGACGCGGTCACGACCTCAACTCGGAAGAACGGGTTCTTCCTTTCCTGATACCCGTTGGCCACTGGCTTGCATATGGCCATGGATTCAGGATCCAGAGACACGAGTCGCTGTTTAGGGCTGTCGACCATCCGTATATGACTGAGAATACCGATTCCCAGAGATATTCCGTTTTTCTCGGCCAGCTTCTGTACGGTTTCTGGGGAAACCCACCCTCCTTCGCCATTGCGGATGTTGAAGGCCACGGAAGCACCTCTTTCGTACTTGATCTTCGGTCCATACAGTTGTACGAGTGGCATTCCGGCAGCTCCGTCGGCACCGGGTAACCGTAACTGAAGTAATGAAGTGACGAGCCAATTGATAAGATACCGGAGTCGAGCTGTGGTATTGTTCAGTCCCAACATGTTTACGTGATCAAGATGCTGGCAGATTATCTCAGGTTCCCTTCTTTCCCATTCCTGGCCATTGTTGTAGTCTCCAGCACTAACCACCGATTCCTCATCGCCGATAGAAGCCAAAGAAACTTCCCCCTGTCTGTAAGTTCGGGTAAAACTCCCGCTCTGGTTGTTGTCTTCTATGCTAAAGGAAGCCCTGCTGCTCATGCTTGGGATTCGACTGTCTTCTAGAATAGAGAACCGACTGCCGTCAAATCTGCCGCGTTCTCTTCCACCTAACAGTCTGAATTCTCCCTCTGTCTCTCTCCTAATTGCACTTTCCTTCACATCCTGGCATATATCAGACTTCAATGATTTTTCCTCTAGGGCAGTATGAAGACCATACATATGGCTATTCAATACTGGCCCATTTTCAATACCGCTCAACTTAGAATCACATCCCGCTCGTTCTTCTTCGATTTCATTTTCTTCCTTTATCTCACCAAACTGATGCTCATGCGTATAAGTCTGCCTGATTTCTGCCATAGGCTCTGGTTCTTCTTCAGGAATGTCCTTTATGTGGTCCAGCTCATGTGATAAGGATAGCACAGCTGCATCAAAAGATAATACCGGATCTTCCTGTGCTCGGAGGCCAACCCTCTTATCTTCGAACAGGGGGCTTTTAGGTAGCTTCGATTCAGGCTTAGGAGAGACCCGCTTGGTATTTCTCCTTACCGATATCCATGACTGTTGTAGAAGGGGACTTGCTTTGTGTCTCCCAAATTGTCCGGACTTTTCCGATCCAAAAGGACTCTGTCCCAGATCGATCCAGCATGAATTGTCAGAAGAATCATCTTCACTAAATATCGGGCTCCTCGTAACCTCTCCCACCGAAACACTTTCCATTTCCTCGAATATCGTGCTGGCACCATCCCTTGAACTATTATCATGATCCATTTCCGTCTCGAAGACATCCCTGACCTGATTTGTGGTAAATACGCCTGAAAATGCAGGCATATTAGAATCTCCGCCACATGGTTCTGGACTCGCAACTTCCTTGCGATCAACCGGTTCTTCAATTCCAGCAAACATGTCAAGTCCATCCATTGAATCACTCAGATACTGAGGAAACACTGGAGTTATCTTAACCATTCCTGTACCTGTGCGTCCAGACTGGTTTTGCAGGCTACTCATCACAGACTTCTTAATCAGAAGGCATCCAAACCCGGTCGGGTCAGACCCAAACACCCGGTAAAATGACGTGATGATGAAGTCGGGACGAAAGAGGGAAAGGCCAAGAGAATCCATGTCCTTTGGACCCAGCGATCCGGCATCCAGCAATACATGCCAGTTGTGCTGCTGGGCAAGAGACATCCACTGGTAGGAGTACTTGGCGCCAGTAACTCTAGACTGAACAGGAAAGACAAAAAGCCCGGAGTCCCTTTTCCTCCTTTTCTTATTTACTATTTGCTTCCTTAGCTCCCTAGAGCAAAGTTTCAAGTTTGGCCACTTAAACCATGCACTGTGAACCTTGGCACCGTTATCCTTAGCACACTGGGCCATCCAATTCACCGACTGACTCTCGTGGTCAAACATGGTCAGCAGCTTCTTACCAGCTTGAAAAGGATAAGACTCGGCCAGCAATTTGAAAGCAGACCCTCTGCTAAAGGTAAAAACAAGCCCATACTCGTTCTCCGGAATGTTCAGGTACTCCATAATCCTAGACTTGATATCATGTTCTGCTGTGCCTTTCTCACCGCCGCCATACAAAGCGTGATTACTCAGATTTGTAGTAATCTCAGATAAGCTGAATGCGGATGATTCCCAATGCTGAAGCGTTTGAAGGTACGAAAACAAGCCAAAACCGCAATAATCAAGGCATACCTTAGCCGAAGCCTCACAGAGATGCTCGTATTCATTGGATCTGAGATGGTCAATCCTCTCTGTGGACTCAAATTTTGGATACATTGTGAGAAACAAGTTGAAAGCCTCAGACAGGCTAGGGATCAAGTCCATGCTGGAATAAATGCGCTCAGCAGCAAGAGAGGTGGCACGCAGGAATTCCTTCTGCACATGAAGTCTTGCGAGGGATCTCGACCTTCCGACAGCTGCATCTTGGCTTGGCAAATCGGTATCGATATCTTGGGATTTCTTCAGCAACCCATCATCGGAAGCTTCTTCGAGAGCCTCCCTAAGCCTGCTCTCTAGCAGCTGCCGGAAAGACGACGGCTTCCGCTTGCCATCCTCGCTGAACCCTGATCCCTTACTTCTTCTAGCCCTCTTCTCCAAGAAAATAATGGCCGCACAGTGGGATATAGGCTTCCACAGTGAAAGATGCATGAATGCTGACTTTCCCACTCGGGAAAACCACTGCACTATCTGACCCTCAAGAAGAAAGCTAAAGACCACCAACCAACCTGTCCAAACTCCACAGTCCGACCACAAGAGAACTTTTTTATCTGTGTCTAATTATGTCTGAAGAAGCACCGCCCAGGAACAAAAGTTCATCAAATTCAAATCTTCAAAATGAGAGCCGGAAAAAAGAAGGGGAAAGACTATATTCCCTGGAACAAATAACACACACTCTTTCTTTTGCTTCCTTCGCTTTTACCGGATGACCCTGAAATATCCAAAAAGGCATAAAGAACAGATATTTATCGTTTTAATACTTCTCAATGGGATATTAAAGTAGAGAATACAGTGACAAAGAGAAAAAAAAGGGGGTTAACAAGAAACAAGCAGCCAGCGCCATCCAAATTGAGAAAATCTAACCTTCACTTTGATTTTATCTGCAGAGCCTCACCGGAGATTCTAAACGAAGAACGAATCGCCACAGTCCTCTCAACACATCCCCGACACCACACTGAAGCCGACATTCAAAAGATATTACCCAGGAAACAACTTCCGGTTCAGGATTCTCCAACAAATAAAATTCCAAACTTTAACTCCGATTGCTCATCGGCAGCTCAAACGAAGACAAACCCAGCTCAATCTCAACGCCAGAAAACTCCTCAGCACGCAATTACCCACATCGGAGCAACACAAAATGAAAAGCTCCCCAGCAGAGACAAAGATCAAACGGGCAGCAGATCTAAGATCTCCCTTATCTCTTCCTCTCCCCGTCTATCTTCCCACTCTATCACGAATCACACTTTCTGGGTAAGGAAGTGATGGGGGTGTGTGATGATGGATAACGAAGAAGATGAGAGGGGGGCAGCCGAGATGGGAGAGGAAACGGAAGGGAGGACCATTAAATTCTTCTTCTTTTTTATATCACAGAAGAAAACCAGACAGAGAGAGAGAGAGAGAGAGAGGCAGGAACACCAATTGGGTGGTTGTCCGAACGAAGCAAAATTTACTACAGGAGGAGAGAGCAGCAGGAGGAAGATATTGTAAGGAGGGGGGGGGGCATTGAATGCATGCGACCACTTCCTCCCTCTCCCCCACCGTCCCTGTGTCTTCTTGATTCTCTGCCTCTCTTTGCATTCAATGCCCCTGTTTGTTGCCGTTATTGCCTCCTCTCTGTATCTCTTCAGAGTGATTAAGAACAGTAATAATAAAAAAAAAGTTGATGATTTTGACTTTCCATTATCATTTGATCCATTCTAATCCCTTTTGCTTTTTCTCTATAGTTTATTTAGTAGGGAATCCGGACAAATCATGGGGTACTAATTGAAAAATTGAAATGATTTGAACAGTGGTGGATTGGGGATGGGGGAGTCTCTTTTTAAATGCATCAAAAAACTTTAATGACAGGACAACAATTTTTTTTTTTTGATTGGGGGAATCATGTGATGAGGAACAGTGAACGACGAGGAGAGTATAAGCGATTTAAATGATTTACACCCAAATCGTACCACCCCACCATTTCTTAAATGAGAGATTCTTTGCACAACTGGTCCCATTTATTTTTGAAAGCGACTTCCTCTAATATCATCATTTTCTTTGGTCCCTTCTTTTTAGGCTCAATGCTTTTTTTTCCCTAGCTACTAGGCTCACGCTAATCCTCATCATTAACGAAGGGAAAATACCAACCCATCATCCCCCCACCCCCACCCCCCTGGAAAAGGAAAAGTAGCAATAATTGGGGAGTTGGGGGTGGGGTTCAGTTCAACATGTGCTTGAACTCCTCAAATCATTAGAGTCAAAACCCATGATTTTGGGTCGGTCTTAATCTTCTACTCAGGGATGGTGTTTTTGACTTCCTGTGGATTCATATCATCCTAATCAACGTGTTCATCGTCATCATGTGGGTGGCTACGTAGTAAGGAGGAGGATGACAATATAAGAAGTCAAAATGCAGGAGCAGCTTGTGATTACTATTATATATTATCGGTGATTACGTGAAGGCGCGTCCCGACGCGACGAAAACAAACTCCTTTGCTGGGGTTGACAATGTTTTTTTTTTGTTTTCCTTTTGTTGGTGTCAGTAAGTATCGTGTCTTACGAGAGGTTTATTTAATCAGATTCGCCTAGAAAAGCTGGAACCCTGCCCCTCCTCAGTTATCAAGGTTCACGCAAAATTATGTTGAGCCGAGGCAGCAAGCGATGTGGAGGTAGATAAATTTTCAGCTAAAAAGGGGGTTAATTCAATTATATCACACAAGACATTACATTAGTCGAGAGGAAGTGACTTCCAGTTCCAGGCGGAGGATTTGGTCAAGTCCATCCATCACACGTGACTGACTCACTTGACCCTGTCGGGAGATTGGCGGTCAACTGGTTTCGCAAGCTGAGAAGGAAATAACACGCTACGCCCTTACTTTCTCGGAACATTGGATTAGAAAACTAAAATAGTAAATGTGAAAGGAGATTAGCGGTACATTTCACTCTAGCGATTCACGTGCCGATTTATTTTACCCGCGCATGGTACCTGACGTCGGACGCCCGCCGTCTCAGGTTTCTCATCGAAGCCGGAGGAGTATACATCAAAGTCTCGATCAAATGTTTTTAGTACAATTATGTTCCCCCGGATCGACCAAGTGGGGGATAAGGAAAAGAGGTCAAATTGAGACAGACAAACCCAACTTTTGATTAGTGAATTGAATGACCAATTCCTTTTGCTTTTTGCTTTTTCTTAAGCTTTTATGGGATCATCCCTAATGATAATGAAAAAGATGGGTTGGGTTGGGTTGGGATATTGGGACAACACCCCCAATCATTTTATCAATGCTAGCAGCAATTATCCCATGAACCACAGGAAGGTAAAAACCTTCACGGGCCTTAAGGCCCAAAAGTGCCGTATTGGGCTTAAAGCCCCTTAAGGGCTCCAGTGTTATCGGCCCATTGAAGGTGATGAGAATAGCCCCATTAGTCCATTCCCGTTCGACGCCTTAACAGAAGAACATGGGAGCGTGAGTATGTATAATTTTGTCCGCGGACGGCGATGAAGCGGCAAGCTCCGATAAGAGTACTAGGGGTGCGGTGTTTGGACCGGATGCACACTCTCTCTCCGTTTTACTCATCAACGATAGCAAGAAGGATAGATAATTCAGTGATAAACCACTTTCAAGTGACATTAATATTTTTTGCTTACCCGCCCTTGAATAACTGGGGAACTGGGGCGCTACGCCAGTCTGGGCGTCGGTTGTCGGAAGAAGAGGAGGCAACAAGGGGCAGCAGCGTATAGCAGTAGCAGCTAATAACCACACTATCTCTATCAGAGAGAGAGAGAGAGAGAGAGAAAGAGTTAGAATACTGGATTAAAAGAACCCGTAACCTCAGAGACACGTCGTCCCGCTTATCAAAAAAAAAAAAGGCTAAAGCGACATCTCATGACAGTCGGAAGAATCTGGAACCTGCGGGGTGGTGTGTCAGTCTCGCCCGATCAGTGGCCCTGCCGTGGGCGGTCTATCTGGTCGGCTATGATCGCCTCCCTCCCTCATGGGATTATGTTCTTCGCTTCTATCCGGTCCTGCTCTTCTTCTTCTTCTTCTTATCCTTCTTCTTTAGGTTTGCAAAAGGGCAGGTTGGAGGGTCGTACCAAAGGTTACGATGGATAGTCCGGTCGAATAATGCCATAAACAAACACACATGATCCTTCCTATGTCGGGCGGGTGCTTTTTCCCCTGGACCCCATGGTTCTGTGTCGGAACCCAACTTTTTTGGTCATTGCTCCTGCACTCGCAAATGTGGAAACGATGTTAGTAAAATTAGTTAAGGGTGGGAAATGGTAAAAGGAGATGGGGGTAGGTAGGAAGGACCAACAGAATACACTGAGTCCGGTCGGGGTGGGGCGTATCGGATCAGAAAGAGCAGGATCCCCCAAAGAAAAAGAAATACGATTGTCTTCCCACGCTGCATTTGCCCAGGCTTGGCCGACAACATCATTCCCTCCTCTCCCCCAAAATGTATTTCATACCTGTGGCCTAAACCAAACGATACACACTAAGCTTATGTTAGACTCACACAAAAACACAATTAAAAAAAAAAAAAGGAAAGTGGCAGAAATAATAAGGGGATGCCACGTGTCGGATCCGTACCAAAAGGAGGAACGGGTTGATGCTTCAAATAACCAAACCCCCCCCCCCCGACACCATCATTTCTCAATTTCCTTTGATATCTCTTCTTCCCGCATCAAAAAAGGTGGAGGAGGAGGAGGAGGAGGCCCTGCCTGCAACAAGGAAGAAGAAGAATCAGCCCCCGCAAACAACACATGCCTTCCCACGAAAACAATGCTTTTGTTGCTGCGCCAACCCAACAACACCCCCGTCCTTCTCGTGCTACTCCCCACCACCACCACCACCGCCACAACCAGGTGCCCGTAGCGGCCAACGTCGGGTCCATCCCCTGCCCGCGTTGCGACTCCACGAGCACCAAGTTCTGCTACTACAATAACTACAACCTCTCCCAGCCTCGTCACTTCTGCAAGTCCTGCCGCCGGTACTGGACCCACGGCGGCACCCTCCGCAACGTCCCCGTAGGCGGTGGCACCCGTAAGTCCGCCACCTCCGCCTCCATCAACTCCTCGTCTTCGTCCGTCTCCTCCAACAAGCGCCCCCGCTGCTTCCCCGCCGTGGTCTCCCCATGTTCCTCCTCCTCTGCTCTATCCTGCCATTTCGACAGTGCGCCTGCGAGTGGAGCAAAGCGAGCAGTGCCAGTAGGTGTAAACGGGGATACTGCACTGGGCCATGGGGTCGGAGGTGGTCTGGGATTAGGATTCTCCTCTCTGCCGTCCGCGACAGGGAGCAACGCCTTCGTGACTCTCAGCGGGGGGTATGTTCCGGCACTCGACGGGATGGGTTTCAGTTTCGGCAGGGGTGTGTGGCCCTTTCTGGGCATGGCAGAAGGTGCCGATTACGGTAACTTCCGTGGCCCGATCCTAGGTCCAGCTGGAGTAGACGGGTGGAATGAAGGCGGCGGCCTTAGCAACCCTTCAAGGGATGGGGAGGTGGCCACGGCGGGAGGATTGATGGACGTGGAATCCTTCCATTGGCCAGAGCTGGCCATATCAATGCCAGGCCAGGGACAAAAGTGATACAACCTCAGTTCTTCAAAGGCCGGTGGGGGAAGAAAGCCCTGAACTTGGTCAGAATTTGCCATCCGGGTTCTTAGTTAAGAGTCAGCTCTTTCAGCTGTGTTTAGGTCTTCTTCCTGATATTGATGGTGATAGTAAGAGTGCCAGCCACTATGAGGGGAAGAGGGATTGATTGTGTTCTTGTTGGTATTTTAGAGGGTAATGTCCTGATTCTGATCTCATCTTCCTTTAAAGCTTTTTGATGTTTGGGGATTGGAGACAACAAAAAGGTAGGTGAGATACGAGGTGGTTTCCGTTTGATAACCAACTGAAGTAGCTAGCCATCATCCGAAATTGACATTACAGATGTCCCTGTTGTTTGACTTGGGGTCAACCTCGTAGTTGTAGGAAGGGACAAAAGCAAAGGCGTAGATTGCAAGCCTCTCCCCAACCCCACCCCACCTATTTCTTGGTCTCGGGTGCTAGTTTTCTTCCACAAGTTCGCTTTGCAGGTCCTTGCCGCGTGGCTTCCTTTTGTCATTTTTCTACTCCTGTTCTACATCAACCCGGGCTTTCTTCCCAAAAATGAACACTCTAAAGCATGTACAAATCTCAGGCCCATCAAGAAGTCGTTGAATAACCTTCTTTTCTGTCCCAAGTAAACTTGATAGCCTTGTCGGAAGAAACCCATACAAGACGAACCAGGACCAATTAAGACTGAACACGTGGCTTTTCAGCGATGTTGCATTTCTTCTGTATTGTTTTTTTTTTTTAATCACTCCGTCAAACTAAAAAAATTAATGTAACGTAGACTGCGTATAATTAATTTGTTGTTTTTTTTTCCTATCCACCAAACCAGATTGTCCGTCGTGACGTTTGCACTTCCGTCATTCCCCGAGTCTTCCCGAGGAAGCCAAAAGGCGGACGATCCATTTGGTCGTGTCACTTCGTTCATGAGTAAACAAAGTTAAACAACCCTGACTAGGTAAGCCTTTCTCCATTGCATTCCCGTTGCTTTGGTAGTTATTCTTCACTTGAATTAGTAAGTAGTAGTTATAAAAGATTGATGTTCGACGACCGTCGAAGAAGAAGGAAGGAAGAAGCGATGACATTCATAACAATGTTAAGGAGTAAACATTAGGAAGAGTCGGAAGAAGTGATGTGCTGTGATGTCGATAAAGACGCTAAAGTTTGTCAGACAGCGGAAGGTTCCAGCAAAGCAGGGGAGGGAGGAACAGGGAAGGTCGCAGGAAGTTGCTCAACTGAAGTTAAAGGCCCTGGGCTAAGTCAAAAGTCTACGACCCTCCCCAATTGTCCCCTCCAAAACCAAGCTAATTACAGGCCAATACCACTGGCAAATCCCGTAATTAACTCCAAAACTCGGCCCACTTTCCTAACTCACTCCCCCCAGTCGCCACCATATCAACCCCTCCTTTTTTCCATTCCTCCCTCACCTCCGTGACTCCCCCCCTCCCCCCGTCTCTGTTGTCGTCGGCGACTCACTCACTCCCTTCCGTCGCCGGCGACTCACTCATTCCCTCCCAATTCCTCCCAGCCTAATCCTTCAAGCCCTCCCGACAACCTTCGACGATGTCGTCGCTGGCGTGCTAAGCTCTCTCCCTTTCGCCCATCTAGACCTACCGTCCGCCGTGTTTCAAACCCTTACCTTCCTCTTCCTTAAGCTGCTCAAAATGGCGATCAGGGTCACCCTCACCTACTCCACCTACGTTGCCCGCTGCTTCTCCGCCGCCTCTTCCTCCTCCGCTGCTGCCCGCGCTCCCTCTGCTTCCTGCCTGCTCCCCGAATGCTTCTTCCTCCGATCCCGTCCCTCGTCCACCTCCGCTCGCCAGGGACCTGATCCCGGGATCGGGATAGCCCAGACGAATCTCTCTTCTCTGGACTCCGCTGCATGCCCGATCGTGTTCGGGGTTGTTGCTGCGATGAAGCTGCTATCTAGTGGGACGTCGTCAGGCGGGGGCCTTGGTATGGGGATCTCTCCGATCAGGGCTTCCTCGATCATCCCCTTCCTGCAGGGATCCAAATGGATGCCCTGCAACGAGGCTGCTGTGATGGACACCACCTACTATGAGATTGACCGGGGTGGATCCATGGCGGTGGGGAGGGATGAGTTTAATGCAGGGAAGGGGGATGCCGGAGGGAGGACCAGCTGGTTCTCAAGGCTTTTCGGGTCTTGCTCGGAGGACACTAAGGCAGCTTTCACTGCAGTTACGGTCGGGTTATTGTTCAGATCGACCTTGGCTGAACCGAGGTCAATATCTTCGAATTCCATGTACCCTACTCTCGATAAGGATGATCGTGTGCTGGCTGAGAAGGTGAGCTCCCTTAGTTTTGCGCTCAGCTTTGGATATTTTGTCTCTGAGTGTATACTGGGTTGTAGAATATGACATGTTGATTCGTTTATGTGGAGATACTTCCAGTCGAAATCAGGTCTTGTTTACTACCCTTCCATTTGGCTGAGCTGAAGATTTTCTCACCCTGATTTATGGGTTTTGTGTGCTCAAAACTTTATCCTCTTTACGATTAGTTGCAATGCATTGATGCTTAAATGAATGCCAATTCTCTCCGTGTTCTTGCTAGTCAGAATTGTTCTATGCAATAGGATGCTAATGCATATCTATTGTAGTCTGGTGATATAAGTGCAGACAGATGTCATCTCATTATGAAGTCGTTTGATGATGAAGCCGGATGTATATGCAAAATTTGAGCTGATCCATTTGTTGTTCCGTCCAGGTCTCATACTTTTTCCGACAGCCAGAGATCTCCGATATTGTTATCTTCAAGGCTCCTCCAATTTTGCAGGTCAGTATTATTTGCTTATTCTTAGGTTGTGCTTCCAAGATTTATTAGATACATTTGCATGGTGAGTTCTTATGCCGATGATTTAACCTTTGTTCGGTTTTTCTCATTCAGGAAGTCGGCTATAGTTCTTCTGATGTCTTCATCAAGAGAATTGTTGCGAAGGCTGGGGACTGTGTCAAAGTAAGCCCATGTCTCAGATGTATTAACTTGTCATGGATTGGTGTTGGAAGCATACCTCACTGGACGTGTCCTTCCTCTCGCAGGTCCAAAATGGTAAACTTTTTGTGAATAGTGTAGCTCAAGACGAGGATTTCATCGTTGAACCGCTCAATTACGAGATGGAACCCGTGGTATGTAACTGGTCCTGTTTGCCATTTCTGATCTTCTCGAATGAAGCTTGAGATGAAGTGTAATAATTAACTTGTTACTTTCTTTGAACCACAGCTTGTCCCAGAAGGATATGTCTTTGTGTTGGGCGACAACAGGAATAACAGTTTTGACTCCCATAACTGGTAAGTCTGCAGAGTTAATTTGATATGTAAATTTCTATCTTCCAATTCATCAAGTGCTACCATTAACCGGATGAAACTCTAGTCAATTTGCTCTACCCTGCTATTCTTGAGCATGGATTTCTGATCCTTTCATTTTTTGGCCGCTCGCAGGGGTCCACTACCGATCGAGAACATTGTTGGGAGATCGGTGTTTAGATACTGGCCCCCTACAAAAGTGTCAGACACCAGATACGACCCCCGGTCTTCGAAGAATTCCATCACATTGTCGTGAGTTCGCCGCCTTCCCATTTCTGCGGCGATCTTCCACTTCCACCTAGAGGAGGCCATTGACTTTTTACCAATCGTTCTCAGCTGTGTGAATAGTTTGACTAGCCAGCCTTGTTATTAATGTTTGATGTATTAATCTGATGGATCACGTGGTCCATCGCCTGAAAGATTCAAGATACAAGTCCGTACCGAAAAAGAAAAAGGAAAAATTGTTTGTAGAAGTGGAGGGAAACACAGCTGGTTGTAATCTTTCCTTGATTGGCTTGTTCTTTTGCTGTAAAAGAATTGTACATTTTGAAATTTTGATATATAACTTTTTTGTGAATGAGAATGACTAGTTCTTGTCCTGGTTCTGGAGATTATTATGTTGTCCTTTTACGGACATGCCGTGAGCCTTATGCCCTTAATGGAGGAATGATCGATCAGTCTGTTTCTGCAGAAAAAACGGACTGCAAATGTTGGTATGGCAATGGATACATCCCTTCACGGAAAACGGAAGTTTGGACTACAAGTTCACAACGCTGTGGTCATAATGAAGATCGTCAAACTCCAATGGATGGAGACGATGATGAGGCTTTCTCGAGTGCCTTCGTTTCCACCTTATACCTATACCATGATGCACACCAGAGGTACACCCCAAAGTTCACTACGCGCAGCCCTGCCTGCAACCAGTAGAAGTAATTGAACTTGTCCCAGTTCAGGTTGTTGTTCGCCAGCCGTCGCTTGACTTGTTCACGACCTATACCACCAGCGAGCAAATGAAGTACCCGAAAGCCAAGGAAGACCAGGATATGGCCATGGCCAGGGACTTCATCCCTGCGGAGCTCCTCGTAGAAGAACTCGAGTACCCCATGAGGGTGAACATGTCGGCAGCCCCGAAGATAGCGTACTGGTACCCGAGCAGAACACGCTCATGGGCAGTGGGTGTTGGAGTCGAACATGTTGTGTTTGACCGCAACCGTCTTGCGGTGGGTTTCGATGATCCCTGCAACAGCCATTGAAATGACTGAAAGTATGAGGTCCACACCGATTCTCTGGAGGTATTGTATGCGAGTGGGAATACCCATGAACTTATGGATTACCAGGATGAAGATGATTTCGTAGAATGGGATGAGGAAGGACATGAATATTAAGGGAATGACTGGTATTGATGCACCGGGGACCTTGAATCGTCCCAGGTGGGTGTCCATGGTTGTGCTTTTCTGGATCGCGAAGGTTTGCAGTTGGGCCAGACAGGTATTCATGAACACGGTGCTTAATATGATCCAGCATTCGGAGTAAGATCTTGGTTTCTTCGACTAGTGTTACTGTGCATAGCCGCTAGGGTCCCGATGATTCTGAAGGCGATCCATTACCTGTGCCACGCATGATTGCTGCTCGGTCCAGAAATCTGAGTTATACACCAAATATGTTACAATTGCCAAAATGGAGAACTATTCCAAACTTCATGACAGGGGCAAGGGCATTGCCTGAATTGGTTGGTTTGATCAAGGATCTCCTCATGCTCGCCCGCTTCCTTGTCATATATCTCGTGCAACTGATCATTCATTGATGGAAACGGAAGATCATGGTTCCTGATGGATGCCACAACCACCTACAACATAGCGTGGCAGAGCAGAGCGACTCGACATTACATCTCACGTCTTGCTCTCATTTCATTGGTTTTCAGAAATTCGGGTGCAGAAGTTACCTGAAAGATTCGGACTATCGGCGGAAGTAACTGCCATCGTGCACACTCCAAATGACCAATGCCAGCCCTGATATGTGCTAATGTACACGAGGAACGTGACGCGGATGATGGCTCCAACAGTGAGGCTGAACAAGAAACCAGTTGAAGAAGCTCGACTGTTGGTTTGCTTCCTTGGGGTCCTTGATGTCGAACTGGTTTGTTCCCAGTGACAGCAAAGCAGCCTTGACACCGCCGGTCCCCAGAGCGATCAAGTACAGTCCCACTAAAAGCATCCCGGCCTGGCCCGGTTGCATGCTCGCACTAGTACATCTCGTCGGGTGCCACTCCCTGGCAAGGAACGGGCCATAGCCCGTGGAAGTGCGACCGCTAATATGATTTATCGTCCATCGGCACATCTCTTCAGCTCACTAATTCAAATACGTCTTGATTTAGTGAACAGTACCAGAATCTCCATGCTTCCGAAGACAACGCAGGTCTTAAATCTCGAAAGATAGGTGTCCGATACGAATCCGCCGAACAGGGACAACAAGAAGGCGGTCCACGTGAAGGTTGTGAGGGCAGCGGCCGACTTCATCAGGCTGAAGTTCACGTAACCGAAGAAGTAGGTCACCAGGCTCACCGTGTTCGACACGAATGCCATGTTCTCAAGCGCCTCCATGGCTACACAAGCACAAAATCCAAAACCAAAATGTCAAACCCAACCCAACCCGACATACTCAACTAACCTACATTGCTCGCCATTAATAAAGCCAGTCATTCCCATTACCATAAACGAAGAGGACGCCCGGTGGCTGCCCTTCGTCGTTTCCATTCTCGGCATGACCTTCTCCCCATGTTTTTATCCTGCAGCGGATGGATGACTGCCCGAAATTATTATCGTAATCGTATCATAATCCTCTGGAACCAACTAGTCAATTCGTAGCTACGCTATTTGTATTATTGGTATTTTGACAAAAAAGAATGAAAGATTTCCAAGGAAACGACATCGTGGTTGGCCGGAACAGAGTTGGCAGAAGGGGTCCGGATCACTTGTATCTGCTTAGTTTACATCGTATTATCCCACCTACCGAGTACTGACCAAAACAAGAAAAACACCAAGTCTTTTGTAATAACGAGGGACAAGTCAAGCTAGAAAGCGACGGGAAGCGGCTAAAGGTACGTGGTTGTTTACTAAATTCGACCAAAATTTCAGTAATCTTTACTAAAAATTGATTTTTTTAGTAAAATGATTAGTAAATTATTAAAAAACGTTAGTAATCGGTTACTAATTTTTTACTGTTTGATCATTCGGAAAAGTTACAAAACTAGGTTTAGTAAATCGGCGGAAAAATTTACTAAACTTTTTAGTAACCGATTACTAAAAATAACGGTGATTTGACAGTTTTTTTTAGTAATCGTTACTAAAATTTCACTGTTCAACTTTAGTAATCGGTTACTAAAAAGTTTAGTAATTTTTTTCGCTGATTTACTAAACCTAGTTTAGTAACTTTTCGAATGGTCAAACAGTGAAAAATTAGTAACGGTTACTAATTTTTTGTAGCAAAATTTGTAATACTAGTAATTTTCCAGGTAGGCCGTCCGGAGATTTTAGTAATGATTTACTAATTTTGTAACCGAAATTAGTAAATTACTGTTTAACATAGTAAAGTCATTAGTAAATTACTAAATTTTTAATTTTTTTTCGTAATCGTTTACTACCTTTTGAACAAAATTCAGTAATCGATTACTAAACTTTTTAGTAATTTACTAAACTGAACAATACATTCCGAACCTAAAACTGGACCTGTTTTCAGTGTGAAATTACCATTTTACCCCTGCGATAAATTACGAAATCGTTTACGAATTTTCAGTTCGAACCTAAAACCGAATCTATTTATAGTTTTACAGTATGGGTAAAATGGTAATTTTACACTGAAAACATGTTCAGTTTCAGGTTAGGAATGTATTGTTCAGTTTAGTAAATTACTAAAAAGTTTAGTAATCGATTACTAAATTTCTTTCAAAAAATAGTAAACGATTACGAAAAAAAATGACGACTTTAGTAATTTACTAACGACTTTACTATGTTACACAGTAATTTACTAATTTCTCTTATAAAATTAGTAAATCATTACTAAAATCTCCGGACGGCCTACCTGGAATATTACTAGTATTACAAATTTTACTGCAAAAAATTAGTAACCGTTACTAATTTTTCACTGTTTGACCATTCGGAAAGTTACTAAACTAGGTTTAGTAAATCAGCGGAAAAAATTACTAAACTTTTTAGTAACCGATTACTAAAATAGAACAGTAAAATTTTAGTAAATATTACTAAAAAAAACTGTCAAACCACCGTTATTTTTAGTAATCGGTTACTAAAAAGTTTAGTAAATTTTTCCGCCGATTTACTAAACGTAGTTTAGTAACTTTTCCTATTGTCAAATAGTGAAAAATTAGTAACGGATTACTAATTTTTTTTAGTAATTTACTAACGATTTTACTAAAAAACATCGATTTTTAGTAACCTTAACTAAAAAAAAAATCGGTTACGTGCACGTGTCGTTAGCCGCTTCCGAAAGCGACGTGGTAGTAACATCATCCCCAGAGTTATTGTGAGTTGTTGGATGGTCATCCTAACTTTAGTCAAAGTTGATGAGATTGATCGCATGCCGCTATTTATCCGGGACGTATGCATATGTCATGTGTCGGTCCAGTGTGGATCCGTAGGTGAACACATCTTATGGTAGTAAAAAGATGTCCTTCAAGAAAGCATGTACTACACCGATCGGGATATTATGAGCAGGACGCGGAATAGTTGAATCGTGATGGCCACCCGGGTGAATTATTCGGATCTCGGCTGTAGGAATAATTTGGAGGGAAGTGCCACGGCAGGTGAATTATCCGGGCCAGCCCACTCCAACGTTTTCATGCGTTCATTCAAATTCAAAGGGAACATCCTCACCTAGTGTAAAAATGATGATAAAGCGGTCATTTGTTACTACAAAACAAGGCCAATATCCACGAACCAAGATGTGAGATTAAATGATGTTACGAATGTCCGAATGCATGAGTTAATATTAGTTGAGATCTCATCTGTTGTTTGGATTTTCCTCTAGGGTTTGTTAAATTTCTTTCATCTATAATTACTTAATTAAGATATGCACGTTTTTTTAAGAAATTAATATATTTTTTTATTTATGGGGTTTCCTAAATTGTATAACCTGACTACGATTTCGGCAATAGCAGATATTTGATATATATATATATAATGGCAATCGTAGTCATGCGGCAGTTGCCACCAAACGTGCCTTAAACCTCTCCACCAAACGCCATTGGTCTACAAAACTAAGTTGCAGGCTGATGCGATTGTGGAGAGGTTTAAGGCACCTTTGGTGGCTAAAGGATACACACAAAGAGAAGGGTTCGATAATGAAGAAACCTTCAGCCCTGTTGTCAAGCACTCTTCCATTAGATCTTTTCTAGCTGTGGCAGCCATCAGAGGTTGGCAATTACGCCAATTCGATATCCATAACACTTTTCTCAATGGGGATCTTATTGAGGAAGTATTCATGCAGCTGCCACAGGGTTTGGAGATTCAGGGGAGTGTTCAGCAGCTGCTCCACTGGTTTGCAAGCTTCGTAAGTCGCTTTATGGTCTTAAACAAGCCTCCTTGCAATGGAACTGTAAGTTGACCTGTTGTCTGTTGGAGTATGGCTTTATCCAATCCAAGGCCGACTATTCTCTTTTCACCAAGCAGTGCTCTGAAGGATTTCTAGGAGTTCTTGTCTATGTCGACGACATTGTTGTTGCAGGGTCAAGCAATGCACTCATTGATAACCTGAGGAGCCACTTGCAGGGCCATTTCAAGTTGAGAGACCATGGCAAATTAAGGTGCTTCTTGGGATTGGAAATAGCACGATCACAGGAAGGCATTTTTATCTCGCAACGAGGTTATGCTTTGCGATTGCTAGAGGATTTGGGAAAGCTGGGAGTCAAGCCATATTCCATACCAATTGTGCCTAACCACAGGTTGACACACGCAGAAGGGGGTGAAGTGACAGATGTTGGTGCGTACAGAAGGTTGGTGGGTCGGCTCATTTACTTGGGCATTACGCGACCAGATATGACTTACACGGTACATGTGCTTGCACAGTTTATAGACAAACCATTGAAGAAACATTGGGATGCAGCATGTATGGTGTTGAGGTATCTAAAGGGAAGTCCTGGAAAAGGCATGTTCTTCGCAAGCAGAGCAGAGGCATGGCTTCAAGCATTCTCTGACAGCTATTGGGGTGGCTGCGCTTTGATTAGAAAATCGACAACAGGGTTCAACATATTCTTGGGTGATTCACTGATAAGCTGGCTCTCCAAGAAACAGAGCACGGTATCTAAAAGTTCCACGGAAGCAGAGTACAGGGCTTCGCTACTACAACAACAGAGATTGTTTGGTTGAAAACTTTGATGGCGAATCTGGGAGTTGTCACAAAGCAGCAAATTACACTTCATTGCGACAACAAGTCAGCCATTTACATCAGCAGGAATCCAGTGTTCCATGAGCGCACTAAGCACTTGGAAATGGATCTGCATTTCGTCAGGGAGAAAGTTGACGAAGGAGTCATCAAAGTGTTACACACTCAGACTCAGTTTCAGCTCGCGGATATCTTCACCAAGGGCTCTACACCCGGCAGGTTAAATTTTTTGATTGGCAAGATGGGAATGAAGGACATTCACCGCTCCCATCTTGAGGGGGAGTGTGAGCACAGCAACCATAACAGACAACAAAAGGAAGAGTCCCATAAAGTTGAGGGTAGTGGACCAGGACTTCACACGCAGCTGAGAGGCCTGTGAGGCTGGATGATGTTTGAGGCCAGATTGTCCACATGAATTCTTTATATGTGAGGGTGTAATAGTAATTGTATAACAACAAGTTTGTTAGTTTGTTAGATGGATTTTATAGTGAACGGAGGAGTCTGTACAGGAGAGATTTTTCAATAAGTTTCTTCATTTTGTTTTGCTCTGTGCGGGTTGCCAGAGCTTGTTCCCAAATCTCCAGCGTCCTCTTCGTCTTTGTCAACCTTCACGGAGTCTGGTTGGATAAGTCGTTACCTTCGAGCGATACCTTCAGGAAGGTGGTTAACAATGCGTACCAGGGTTCTTTCTCTTTTCCCGGCAGATTTCATAAACGAGGTGAGCCCCTTCTTTTTCCCAATTGGAATTTTCTGGTTTTGTCCCTGAATGTCTGGAAATTGCGGCAGCCAGAAGCTGTTGAACACTCACTCGGTTAACGGATGGGTGAAGGACAAGACCAAAGGGCTGATAAATGGAATCATTGCCCCGGATCAGCTCCGCAACAGTCCTCCGCCTGTACTCATCCTTGTGAATGCTCTCTACTTCAAGGCTGCATGGGTGGACTATTTTGAGGAAGAGCATACCAAGGAGGAGAATTTCAGTCTTCCTGACAACAGCACGATCCGCGTCCCAGTTATGAATCGTGGTGGCATGGAATGGGCAATTTCCGTATTCGACGGTTTTAAAGCACTCGGGCTTCCGTAGGAAGGGAACCTGTAACTGGGACAGTAATAATAGCTTCTGGATGTACTTCTTTCTTCTGGAATCCAACGACGGACTGCCGTCACTGGCCGAGAGACTGTTCTCGCCCGAAGCTAAAGATCCCGAAGTTTAAGATGGGGTACCAAGTCCAAGCTACGGAGATACTAAAAGGAATGGGAATTGGGGGACTGTTTCTTCCTGGAGGATTAGAGGAGATGTTGGAAAAGGATCATCCCTACCTCCATTTCCTCAAAATATCGAGGGTTTACCACAAAAGCTTCATCGAGGTCAAAGAACAGGGGACAGAAATGTGTGGAGTTACTGTAGCCGGTGACGATGAAATGGGTTTCAGTCTCTACGAACAGCCGAAGCCACCACCGGTTGACTTTGTAGCAGATCACCCCTTTTTGTTCGTGATTAGAGAAGAGAAGACGAAGATCGTGCTTTTCATCGGTCAAGTGATCAACCCGTCTTTGGATGCTAGTTTGAACAACAACTAACTTATCAGCCTTTTGTTCCTGGTTAAAGCTAGCTTTACTAAATAACATTGGGTTAAAAGTTTTCACGACGATGCTTCAAAACATTTATAATGTCAATAAATATTGTAATACCAAATTGTTCCCAGCAGCTTGTTCCTATGCCCTTGGCTCAGTTTTACTTAGCAGATGGGACAGCCGTTGGTCGACTAAGGTTGTCTGTTGCCTGGTACGTTCTCTCCATCAATGCCTCTCTTGCACGAGCAAGAGAGGGAGAGGGGGTCGTCCTTTTTTGGGTTGGTGGAGAGGGAGAGGGTGGAGATTAGCTTTGATGTTTTTGAACCAAAGGAAGGCGTGGAGGTTCGGCGAGACAAATCGTCCTCAAGCCGATGATTTTAAATTCAAAGCGAACATCCTCACCTCATCAAAATGGTAGAATGATGAAGAATCACAAGGCCAGCATCCGTGGACCGAAATGTCGCCTAAAAAATTTTTTCCGAATTCTAAGTAAACCTAATGAGACCACCCTCGATCCTGAAACAACAACTACAACATCGATATTACTTTTCCATTGGGCTTGAACACAGACCGGAGGGACTGCCTCTGTTCTTGAGATGCATTAGAGGATTGCCTATGTGACTGTGCACACGAAATGAAATCTCAGTTAGTGAGATTAACTGACGTTATAAATGATGTTCAATGCATGAATCTATTATTAGTCGAGGTTTCATATCCTCGACCGAGTATCGCTCCAAGGTAACTGACTTATCCAACCAGACTCTGTTTCCAATCAACATCTTGGGCGAAGGGCGATAGTTGTCCTCGTACATGCCAATGCCAGTTGACAGAGGTTTGTCGTCATCACCAGCTTCAGTCACAAGGCTGTTTGAACCATTCGAGAACAACAATTGCAGGTCGTCAGTCAATTTGACTGTGAGGAAGTACAAGATATGCTGGCGATAGTTAATTGGGAATGGAGTCCGGTTGAATAAGTTCATACAGAAGAGGGCATGACTGAGCTTCATCCATGACTCTACTCTTCAATGCAACATTTAAGAATGAATTCATCTTCGGTGAAAATAGATTATTCGCATCATCTTCACATATTTCTCATTCTTATCAACGATCTGATCATCTGGAAAAGGTAACCTTGTAACATTTCTTTATCATTTGTTGTCCGCTAAAAAGATTTCAAACGATGCTTGGAGAATAAAACACATCATTACTTCTCTTCTCTTCACAATTTGTTGCTTTTTCATCAATAACTCCATTTTCTTAAATCTTTATCTTTTTGTTATCCCCAAGTTCCAACAACGAGTTGTGACTATTGTTGATCTTCACAAAGTTTTTTTTATTTCTTGTCACATGATTGCTACAACCACTATTCATTCATATCTTACTCTACATTGAAACATGAATAGAATACTTACTTCTTTTCTCGTTCTTTTGAAAACTTTATCGAATTTTGATAATCATGTGGCTGTTGCGGCTTGTCTTTATTAATAGCAATCCCTATTTGAATGGTTAGGAATCCTGCTTCTCTTGTGCACGAAATTACGAAACTTTACCACGAAAGCTTCATCGAGGTCAAAGAACAAGGGAAGGAAGCCAGTTGCGGAAGCAGGATGATGATACGGGGTGCAGTCTCTACTGAGAACTGCCAGAGCCTCCGACATTGGACTTCGTCGCTGCCCACCCTTCTTGTTCGTGATTAGAGAAGAGAACACGAAGATTGTTGCCTTCATTGGTCAAGTGATCAACCCCCTTCTTGAATTTTAGTTTGAACAGCAAGTAACTTATTACAACGAGACATCTGAACATTGATAACTGCCAAATTATTCCCAACAGCTCTTTCCACCTCTCCGATGATGCTGCAAACTCAAATACGAAGGAGACTAAGAGTAAACCCACGATGAACATACCCCGATAAAGTTTGCCCGGATTCCTCATACTCTTCCTCGCTTAAACGAGATTGAATAGGATTCTCACGGATCTCTCCTAATCGTACTATGTTTTCCTCTTATCACGGAAGTTACAGATGTAAGATTCCCATCGTGGCCTTTATGTCTTTCCTTTACAAACTATTTTGACCTCATCTTCTTGTCGTGTTCCTGTCAAAGAAATCGTACCCACTTACTCCTCGCCCTACAAACATCATCTCTATCTCATTCATGTCCTCTTGCTAAATCCTGTAATAGGGTCATCGAATCTTTTCTGTTCGATGTAAGAAAGCTACTCTAACAAAAACAAAAATGTCGTACTTTCCTTTTTGTATTAGTCAATTGAAGAGTGAATTCAACTTTTTTTTTTCTCCAAGTACAAACTGTCGGGCGTGTTTCATTTCACCGACTCGTTAGTTAAAAAGAGAATTCTCTATTCAAACTCGTCGTTCGTAGTTCGGAAATGGAGCAGCCTCACGGTTACGGCTCGGGCACCGGTGCCCAAAGTCACGTATCGATCGCCCCATTCATCGGGATATTCGCTGCGGTTGTCGTCCTGGGCGCTGCGGCTGTGGTGGTCGGGCGGGTTTGTTCTGGGAGGAGAGGGATTGCCGGCGGAGATCGTCCCCTAGGGAAGTATGATTTGGAGAGTTGGGCGGAGAGGAAGTGCTCGTCCTGCATCGATGGCAGGATCCACTTCGATTCCCCGTCGGGGAATGCAGGCTCAGAGAAGGACTTGGAGCAGTCGGTCACGTCAGTCGAAACCGCGGGAGGGTGTTAGCATCTCCGAGTTTCCTTCAGGGTTTGATTCTCGAGGGTGTCGTTATCTTCGTTATTGCTCTTTCACTTATATAACATGATGCGCGAGGTTGTTTTTCTTGAGATTTAGCTTGTTTTTTTTTGTTCTCTCTAATATTGGCCCAAAATCAAATCCCAGAGGATGCAAAATAATCTCGTTGGGGTTGTATGCTACACATAATATCCCAATACATTGATTTCCAGCAACAACTTCTTCAAAATATTTCGAATTGTATTAATGTTGTTGTTTGATTTATGTAACGAAAGATTGCCCCCAGGATTTGGAGGAGATTCCATGGATTGTAAAATAAAGTAACTTTTCAAAATATGTATGGATCAGACGGCGGGCTTACATATTGCCTCCTCTTCTTCAGAACTTTTTTCGTCGTTAGTCACAAAATAATTTTTAAAATAAAAACTTAAAATTCGTTAATTAATAATAATAACTCGAAGTCAGTAATTCACTAAGTTTAACCAATCAACACTTGAGGAAGAATGGACACTATGCTTTCATTCTGACATGACTGAAGCCCATTAAATTTTTAGCGAATCACGTCGGGTTGATGTTTCAATTGGGCCCAGCCGACAATTCATCTGTAATTTCCACCTTTCCTCGCTTACTATGTACGACGTTGTCTCTACGTAGAAATTATGGAAAGTAGTCGAAACAAGAGGAGTTTCTTAAGAGGAGAATATATCGATCGTTCGCCCGTATACATGTAAATATTATATTTTAATTGATTAGACTCGTAAACCTCACATATGGAGCACCTGACGCCCTTGCCTATGCTGAGCCCGCCGCCTCCGCCACCACCACCACCTCGCCACTACGGCTTCCATGCTGCCACCCAGCATGCGATCCATGCTTCATACTTCCCTTTCCTCATCGTATTTTGTTCAGTGATTTTGTTAGGGATCGCGGCCGCATTGTTTGGGCGTTTCTGCTCCTGGAAGTACGACTTGGAGGGATGGGCCGAGCGAAAGTGCATGTCCTGCATCGATGGCGGGATCCATGTGGTTGGATACCCAGTAGCCTCGTCGGCGAGGAATCAGAGCACGGACACAGACATGGAAGACAAGCATTCTATCGCGTTGAGTGACTGTACTATTTCTTCGGTCGCCTGTAGTACGGTATAGACAATGGTTCCCCAAACGCCTCAAGTTGTTTGGTGGGTAATCTACTCGTCCACGGGGAATTCGCCATTGTTTTGGTGTTCTCTGTGACCGTGGCTTTATGATTTTGTTTGTGCCGGTCGCAAACTCCTCGGAGTAGTAAGACCAGTGTTTTGAGACACTTAGTTTGATCAAGTTTATGCGACTGTGAGACATGAACTCACTTCCCTATCAATCGTCTCACACGCAAAACTCCTCCGCATTGTCCTCCACCAGCAATCTCTCTACCGCAGCCACGCCTGTTTGCAGGTGCCTCGCTAGGTTGAAATCTGGTCATCCTCTGATTCATAATGGGTATCATGGTCCACCTGCCTTCCCGTCTCCTCTGTTTCTCCCTTGCGGCAGCTCCCGCTGCCTCGCATCACGATCTTCTCTGGCCTGATGGATGCTCACGCGTAACCAAGGAGTACAAAACCGCAAACTACATCGTTTATGGACGTTCTCCAAGGAATAAAAAGCAGCCGCAGCCCCAGCCCAGCCGTGACTACTTCATATCAAAACCACATCCTTCCAAGAACAGACGACGTATAAATACAGTAACCGCCCGTGATTAAGACACTAATCATGCAACTAAACCTAGTTACTTTCTGTCGTAAAAATGTTCCTTTCGTCTAATTACTAAGTATTACTTCAATATATAATTACATACGACACACAAATCCCAGATCAGCAATTACCCAATCACCTTACTCTAACAAGGAAAATACTGAACTCAGGCCCTTGAACACCATCCGGGTTGATCATGTACAGGGCTTCCGAATCCTTGGACCCAACTACCCGTTCGAACCTCGCTCTCACATACGTCAGCTCCCCGTCCGTCTCAGGGGCGGGTGGGAGTACGCCCACGCCCATCGACAACCCCCTCAGCTGCTGCATCACGTGGGCCTCATCCTCAGTCATCTGCTTCCTCCTGATTAAGTACCCCACCTTCCTCCCATTGCAGTACACGGCCCAGACGTACTCCTCCACGAGCCCCTTCCTGTGCGTCCGCATGTCGCTCTCCAACGCGATCCTCACCGTCTCCAAGGCCATCTCCCTTCGGAAAGCCGAGGTCGTGATAGGCAGCTCGATCACAAACATCGGGAGGCAATGCGGGTCCTCCTGGATCGCGAAGACGACCCTCCCCCTTTCGGTAGCCAAAGACTGTAGCAGTCGTCACATTGTCCTTGAGCAAGGGCGGGTTCTTCCTAGCGGATCTGCCTAGGAGGGCGACGATCTTGCAACCCGTGGTCAGCATGGGGAAAAGCTTGAACACGCGAAGCAGCCCGCCCGACGAGGAGGATGAGGGAGACTTGGACTGTCGCATCTGGCCAGTCGTCGTGGCCTTCGAGTTGGCCATGCTTCTCAGCAGCGATACTATGGAAGGGTTGTCCATTTGATAGAGAAATGGCTGGACTGGAAGGATGTCATTGTTCACTCCGAAAGTGAACGTGGACAAGCCGGATCAAAGCACGTCGAAAATCTCTGGCACAACGGGCAACTAGTACCCGGAGGATTCGTTGAAATGTGTGGTCGCCGTATGAAATGAAAGAAGAGAAGAGGAGAAGACAGCGGATGGGCAGCCTTAAGCGGAAGCACTTACGGATGCCATCGGCAATGCCTTCGAGAGTGAGCAAGAACGCAGGAGCACAAAGAGAGTTTGAACGCTGGAATGCTTGAAAAGATAAAATATGACAATATATGTTCGTCTGTAGAGAGGTGTTGATGTACAATGCCTAAGAACAACTATTTATACTAAGTTAAACCTACGTATATACTGTAACTATGTATTGCACATATATTACATTTTCTTTGCTGCCAGTCTTCCATGGAATATCTCATTTCCGTATGAGTAAACTTGGCAACAATCTCCTTCCGGATCCCAAGGTCTTCTAGAGCCTTCCTTAACAGTTGACTCATCGACCGTGTCGCCCATTGGCCTTTGCCGTAGAGTTTCCTCACTCGTCCAGTCTGACTGTCGCTTGTCGCTTCGTCAACCTGTTGTCGCCCGTCGCCTGGTAATCTCATCGCTCGGTGATCCCTTCGCTCAACAAGCCTTCGCCTTGTGTGTACCCGTGGTCACCTCCTTCATGGATTTTCCTTCCTTGGGCGTATGTTCTGGACCGTTGATCTACAGATTGAGCTGAGATCTGTGGTCCAGAATTTCTGTTGCTAAACAGTATTATTTTTCGAAGAAATTTTTTTCTTGGAATTTCATGCGTTTGTACAGACCATATTTTCCAACAAAATTGATAATTGTAAAATTTGTAGAAATTTGAGAGGCAATAAATATAGAGGAACAAAGGGTCAGGGAGGTCTCTCATGGCCTAATCTTCTCTTCTCTTTTCTCTCCTTTTTTTAATAAAATAAAAAAGAAAAGGCCGAATGATCAATTCTACCCCAAATTTTCATTTTTTTCCGATTTACCCTAAAATTTTCAAAATATCGTCACGCATCCTAACGTTTGACTGTTATCACAATTCTAACCACCATTAAGCCATTTTATGGACGGAATCATATGTGGCGCACAGGTGGCCATTAACGATGTCTGCCCACCGTTATTTTCATCAAACATCCCTTATTGAATCCCAAATCGAAAAAATCCCCAAAATCTGAAACCCTAACCTCTCCGCTCCCCCGATTCTCCCCTTTCTCCACGACCTCCCCGACATCCCCGACCTCTCTCCCCAACACCGCCGACGTCCCTCCCGATACCCCCGTCCTTCCTCCCTGACACGCCGTCCTTCCTCCCTCCCCCATCCTTGATCTCCCGGGCTTTGTGTGGGTTGGGGGATGTTGTTATAGCAGTCAGTACGGTTCATGCTGAGATTTGTTTGCTACCTATTCGTTTCCTTCCTTATGTCATCGGAAAAGCAAGTACCGACGGCCGTGAGATTCCCTTGGGGCCTAATCGTCTTAGATTTCCTGATCATAGATGTGCGGTCATTAATTGCCTAACACTTGGTCACGGTCGGCATGGAGAAAATGGGAAGTTTTTGGATGTGGACTCAAAATGATGGACCATTATGGTCTCAATGTGACGATGACAGTCGAACTATTACTAATCGGATATCCACTTAGTCTTGAGTGTCTACAAATTAGTGAAGAAAAAAAATGTCTACAGGTGGCCATTAACTCCTTCAGTCTCTCCGTCGCCAGCCCCAGGGTGAGCTTGTAACACCTCTTATGGTACTTGAACCCGTTGATGTAGCGCAGGGTCTAGGCAACCAACACATAGAACGCGAAGTGGGCGAGGGACAGGAAGGAGATCGGGGCCAGCACTGGCGACATTGGAGTCGAGACGATGGCGAGACAACAAGGGCGAGCAAAACGATGGACAGGAAGATGAGGAAGAGGAGGAAGTGGTGGTGGAGGTGCTTCTTCTGACAGGAAGAGGAGGAAGTGGTGGTGGAGGTGCTTCTTCTGGGCATCGATGGAGCGCTTCTTCTCGAGAGTCTTCTTTAAGTGGAGCTGGATGATGGTGTTGAGGGCTTGGAGGGCCGCTATCTCCTTTGAGTCGACCCGGGGAGGTAGGGGTGGAGGTGGTAGAGGAGGATGTTGTTGCTACTAGTGGAGGTGCTGGTGGTGCGTGTGAGTGTTGGGATAGTCGTCCATTAATTAAGGAGAAGATTTTTGGTATGGGGTGAGGAAGAAAGTGGGGGGAGGGAGAGGGAAGTTAGTATTTGTGGGGGTGGTAAAAAGTTGATCCAATGGTGCGAATAAGAGAGTGAAGGGGCGCATATGCCCAGTCAAGAGTTATTCATCGGTTTTCAGACGGGGTTAATGACCATATGTGCGTAGGATTCCATACATAGATTGACTTAACGGTGGTTAGAATTGAGATAACGATCAAACGTTGTGATGCGTGACAATATTTTAAAAAGTTTAAGATAAATAAAAAAAACAGACAAAATTTGAGGTAGAATTCATCATTTGACCAAAAGAAAAACATAGAATTGACATGTCCAAGACTTTTGAGGACCTACACATAAAAGTAGACCATAGGACGTTGGGTCACATTTCTTTCGATGTTCTCATTTATACAGGGGAAAAAACCATATTAGAGAAGAAAAAATGTTATCAGATCCTATCCAATCCAAACCCATGTTTGACTGTTTTGATCGTATCTATTTAGAGATACAATCTATTGCGATTGGGAGTTGGGGGACGTTGGTAGAGGTTCGTAGCTCTGCTGGGTAGATAAGAGATGTGAAGTAATGGGAGTCTGCGGAAAGGCAAAGGGAGTTGGGATGTGACTAAGTGTTTCAATAGGGAGTTAGGGCAGGTGGAGATCGAGATAAAGAGACGAAAGAGAGAAGTGGGTGGTGAGGAGGACCACGATCGTGTTGTTGTTGTTGTTGTTGGGGGTAGGATGAAGATGCTTAGGAGGAGCTCTTGATTGAAAACACTTCTACTAGGCCAGGCCAAAAGGGCAGAGAAAATCGAAAAAGGATTGCCATCCAAAGTTTTCATGGTTTTATTTTATTTATTTATTTTTTGGGTCTGAGGCCATGTGACTCAATCAAAATCATTAGGTTTACTTCAAAAAGGCTTTGACATGTTCACGAGTCACATCTCGAAATAATTTTTTTTTTTTTGTAAAATAGACCTCATCCTCTAAATTAGGCCCAATAATGAATAGGCCTTAAATGGGCCGCACTAGGCCCTTTTTTTTAAAAAAAAAGGAAGTCACATTCAAACTTTCAGTTGAGAGGAAGAAAAGATCTTTGGGGTTTTTCAAATTCAGTTGACGCAATTCTCGGTGAAAAAATCTTCTTCTTATTCTCCTCCTTCATCTTCACCATCATCATCTTCCTCAGTCGTCATTGTTGTAGCCGTAGTCGGGAGGGAGAGGGCTAACTGGGCGCCGTATGAATTTCTCCCAAAAAAAATGACCCACACTGTATTGAGTCGTCGGTTTTCTGATAGAAAAAACAAAGAGCAAAGATTCCAACTTTGTCCTCTCCACCAGTAAAAGTCGGCTACTTTCGATGGCTTCTTCCCATTTGTACTCGAGGCGGGGACTGACCCAGTAGCAGAAGACAGCGTCCGTGTGTAATTTGGGTAAATAAATCAGGGTTATATCCGAGTTTTGCATTTTTTTTTATTTCCCGAAAAGATATTTTAAACCAAAGACAGACAGACAGAGAGTGTTGTGCAGTTTCTTTTCTTAGTTTGGGATGATTTCATCTGGTTTGGTACGTTTGGATCCCTTTTGCTGTTGTTGTTGTTTTGAGTGTTTTTATCATCATTTGGAGTATCTTTACATTCTGTTTTTGTCCAGTCCTTCGCTTCACATTTTGAGGAAATTTTATCTCTTTGGGAGAAGAGTCTCTGTCATTCGAAAGTGGAACGGGATTTCTGTGTTTGATTGTGTGCTTTTTGGGGGGAAAATGATGAAGGTTTTTGAGTAATGTGTGAGTTTAGTGATGCAGTGGTAAGGCGGTGAGGTGGTGGTGGTGGAAGGGATGGATTTTTCGGAGGCTACGAGCAAGGTTTTTGATCGGATTCGAGAGGTGGATCCTGATAACGTCACCAAGATCATCGGTTGCCTTCTCTTACAAGAGCAGGGTGACAAGGAGATGATAAGGCTCGCGTTCGGTCCAGACGGGTTCATTCACGACGCCATCGAGAAGGCTAAGCGTCACCTCCAGCATATGGCCTTGAGGTCGGCTTCTTCTCAGATCCCGCCGAGCCATGTGATGGTGCCCGAACACGACGCCTGTTTCCTTGTGGCGAATTTCCGGCATTTCCCTGCCCAGTTCGGGGTACCTTCCCAATACTGGCTGCAGCCCGGGATGGTTCCTAGGAACCTCTCCCCAGAGTACGTGAAATATCCCGACCCAGGATTACCTGAAATGGGGAGCCAGGGGGGTCGCTGCTTCGCTTTGGACGATCCCGAGTTCATAAGTGAAATGCACTTTCCGGATGGTCCGAGGGAGGGTAGCGGTCATCACCATCATTTGTGCCTGCCGGATTTTCCCGTCAAAACTTGCCATTACTTCAACAAAGGTTACTGCAAGCATGGAAACAACTGCAAGTACCTGCACGAACAGGTCCTGTGCGAAGGATACCCTTCCACCCACTATGAAGATCATGTATACTCCCCGAGGTCGCTCGAGAAGTTGGAGGTCGAAATTGTGGAGATCTTGAAGTCGAGGAGGGGGAACCCTTTATCGATTGCCTCTTTGCCCATGATTTACTATGACAAGTATGGAAAAGTACTTCGGGGTGATGGCTATCTCACCGAAAGCCAAAGGCATGGAAAATCCGGCCATAGCTTGACAAGGCTTCTCTCGAGGCTCGAGAGCATTTGCCTTATTGATAGGTAAAACACGTGTTGGCGATGTTGCCAATGAACTTCATTATTCGAGAAAACTTTATTTGACGAACTCCGTATTTGAAAAGCAGGCCGCATGGACAGCATGCTGTGATATTGGCTGAGGATGCAGCGAAGTATATGGACAGCCGGAACGAGAAGATTGACAATGGTCAAGTGAACAGCAAGTCACGCCAGATTTATCTGACATTCCCGGCTGAAAGCACTTTTACTGAAGAGGATGTTTCGGACTACTTCAAGTAATTAGAATCGCCATCAAATCTGTTGAGAATTCTTTTTTGTCATGCGTTTATTGTCTGGTTTGGTTCTTACTGCAGTAATTTTGGGCAAGTCGAAGATGTCAGAATCCCATGCCAGCACAAACGCATGTTCGGCTTTGTAACTTTTGTCAACTCCGACACGGTGAATATGATATTAGCTAAAGGGAACCCGCATTTCGTTTGCGGTGCTCGTGTTCTCGTGAAACCGTACAAGGAGAAGTCTAAGTTGATCGATAGGTAAATGCGGACCTGACTTCTGTATCCGTTGTTCTTCGTGTTTAACTTTTCCTTCTTGGTATAGGAAGTGCCAAGATTTCGATCCGCCATTGTATCATCTGCCACATTACTCTGATATGGACTCCAAGTTTCCTTCATGTGAGTGTGCTCAAAGTCATTCGATGGGCAATTGCATTTCTTGCGTTAATGACGACAGGGTGCCGTTGTTTCTGCAGATCCGAGAGGATGTAGGGCCTCTAAGTGCTTCCAGAACCAGCTTATTGAAGAGAATGAGCGGGTTCTCGAGTATCATAGAATGCGTCTCGCGAAGCTGCAATTGTCAAGGAAGCATCAAGGGAATCCACAATACCTCGTCGACTCCACGGATGTGCTTAGATCCTCAGATGGTGGAAATCTGTTCACTTCAATATCCAATTTTCATCGTCCCTATTGTCAGAACAATTTTCATGTGGTATCCCTCTTTGATCCTGTTTGTGCAGAATCGTCAAACCTCCAGTCGGCGGAGTGCTTCAATTATTTGATGGATGTTTTGGACGGCGATGGCGATGGGGTCGGGCCTTCAGAACCAGAGTATGGGAACGATCACGAGAGGTCTGAGAATTTTCAAACAGACATCACAATCTTCCAGCGGTTTACCTTAGTCTGATTGACTCTTTACTTGTATGATACTGGTTTCATACACTGCAGCCAAGGAATTCATCTTCCAGAAAGCCCATTTGCGTCTCAAGTAGATAACAGCATCTCGACACTGACTTAGGATCTGCGGACCGAGACGACTGACATCGACAGTTCTTTTGTAAATAAAGGATCTCTGCTATTAGCCTTTTTATCATGAGAAGTTGCAGCTGCAGGAAGTAGTAGCGTACATAAACAGCCAAAACCAAGGATGGCGTCTGTCTGCTGTAGGCAAGGCACATGACTAGTCTAGTCGGGTTTGAAGATACATACAAGAATGGAGCACATCCCAACTGGTTTCGGAAGTATAGCGATAAACAACTGATTTTACTTATCTTTTAGGCGGGGGGGCTTCATGAATAACATGAACTATGAGCAATTTTTCACTTGTTTTGAACTTAGTGTTTCACTGCCCAAATTAAAGTTTTATGTATGCAATAAGTTAACAGAAACTAGAGTACAATAAATTCAGTGCAAAAATCATAATTTAATGCATAAGCTTCTTTTTACCACTGTACATCCCTTAACGAGCAAACGGAAAGATCATTCGTTGGGTTTGAACTGAGTTTCAGCAGAGAATGCCTTGTAGTCCAGTTTCTTTGAGCATGGCTTCAGGGACCTGTTACCATTCTTTCCACATTTGGAGGGTGAGGATGGGATGGTTGTGCGAGAGGTAGCATTTCTGCTGCATGTACCTCGTGCAGGGTTCCTCGGAAGCTATTATACATTCGAGCTCCCGGAATAGCACTCATATTTGAGGAGCTAGAGATAAATTGTCTTCGGACATACTCTGGACCTAACAATGGCTGCTTCTGCAAGGTTGTCATCTCTGTTGCAGTGCTTCTTCCGACCCCAAGGTCAAGGCTAACCATCTCGCCCTCGGATCTGACGCTAGATGGGCCATCGGAGGGACCTCCGGTATCATGGCTACTTGATTTGGCAATAGGGACGTCGTGATTGTGCTTTCCTTCATAAGTTGTGATGACAGCTTTGGGATCATGCGAAGCCCTTTCCACGTGCTTCCTCACAGGGCAACCCGCATTTGTGCATTTGTAGTAACTCCTGCATCAGGCATTGTTTCTTCGTGTCAAATGGAAATGGAAGAAGGGATTCTATTGATCAGAAAAAGGTAGACACAAAATAAACACACCTTGGATTTGGATTGCCTCTGACAACCTTCTGGCCATACTTACGCCACCTATAGCCATCATCTAGTATATCCACCTCACTAATAGTTTGGACCACAACACGAGGTTCTCTGATTGGTTTCACTATCGCATTGACATCTCCGACGATCTCCTGCTTCCTGTTCATTAAAATTGCTAATCACCATGCTTTTTTGGGATGAAAATGTTGTGCAATATTTTTTACACGGGATTGGTACCATCTCTTGGATAATGGACCATCTTCATCGTCATCGACTTCCTCAAGAATTCTGTTGGAGACAAAAGCAGCTTCCTCCCCAGTTTCGTTCTCAGCAATGTGAGGTAGCTCTAAAATGCCACTGGCATCGCCAAAGGCAGGTGGAGATTTGTCTGCCAAGAGACAGAAACAGTCAAAATGCAACAACATTTGATCAAGCAGAAATAATGCAAAAACTTTTAACAAACCTGAAGTTGGAAAGGACAGCTTGTCGGTTCTCTCTTCCGGAGGCTGTGAAGGCACGATGCCACCTGCGGTAAAACGCCGGCCAGGTTGAGGCTTCGGGTGGTCATGCGTTCCTTTGTAAATAATCTCAGTTATGTGGCCTTCTGGAGAACGCTCAAAAAGCTTCTTCACTTCACAATTGGGATAGGTACATTTGTAATAACTGCGTGGGAATTCACAACCCTTCACATGTTTTTGCCCATATTTTCGCCAGTTATATCCATCTTCGGACAATCTTTCGCCCAAAACAAAAGCCCCAGTGCCTAGCCCTCTATTGGGCTGCTCTCTGCAGTTTATTGCATCAACATCATCATCAGCAGTCATGGTTGCGTCTGAGATCACTGGTCCAGCAGGGGTAGATAGACTCAACTCTGATAGAACACCCGTATGACTCTTGGCAGGATTCGGGGATGCCCCCGAAGGAGATTTTGCTGGGCTGGAAATACCATCCGACTGTTCACTTGTTTGGTTTCTAAACTGTCCAGAAACCTTCCAAAATTGAAAAACCAAGAAATAAGTGCTCAATCATGAATAGCCCAAGGAGAAGGGGTAATAGAACTAATCTTACTCGAGGCTCCCTCACATATTGAGATATATGCATAACATAATCAGGAAGGACATAACAAGTCATAAAGGGGATGGCAAACTCATATTTCTAGGGACATGAGAAAATAAAGAAAGGAAAGAGTGTCATGAATGCCAGACATGAAGCTGAAACCACATGAGTGCATTCCAACGATTTCAGATGAAGCACAGATAAGATAATATCTAGACTTACCAAGTTTGATCTAGCCAGTGGTTTAAATTCGAATTCGCCGCAATTTCCTTCATCCGAGCCTTCAGCATGGCCATGATTAGCAGCTCTTATCTCGAAATTCGAACCAAGGAAGCCATTGTTCAAGTGAAGCTTATTAAGAGACCCCGTTGTTGGAGATGGCTCTATCTACGAGTAAACAACCAGAGAAAAGAAGCTTGAGATTGCCAGAAGCAACTGGGGCAAAAATTGGGTTCTTTTAAGCAATTGGAAACAAGTCCTCCAGTAGGATAATCTCGTGATTGCTGTCAATAAAACAATCTCTAATAAACTTGATAAATGGTCAAATATATACATTCGGAATAACAGTAAGATTACCAAGCAGAAACTAGAAAAACAAAACCTTTCAAGATTATAAGAAAGGAGGCAAGCTCACAATCTCATTAGGCGAATTGAACTTCCCCCGTTAAAATCACTCTAGAAGACAACATAATTTGTGATAGTACCTCCATCCCATTAAAACTAGAAAAAATGGAAGGGATGCCCTCGCTAGAAATTAGTCTTAAACTAGTCGAGTGTACTTATTTATCCACTTCAAGCACAAAATGGAATAACTGTGATAAGCATCAATTATGATGCTCTATATTTTTCCGTCATAGTACATAAGCAGATTCGTTTCTCCCGAAGCATTTATACTGTGCTCGTCAAATAAAAAATATAAGTGGACCCTTTTCAGCAGATCAATTGGCACCGTTAAACAAAAAAGCAAGCAGAAATTCTGACACCGCCAAAAGGGAAGATTCACTATGCAAAAAAACCACGCCGCCAGGTGCCATTATAAAAGATAAGCAGTAGTAAAACTATCCCCAGTATCCTGACACCATATGCAAACCACGGAAGAGCAACCAAATCAGGGGAGAGAAAAGAACAAAAAGCACGCCTCAGAATATATCCATGTCTCCAATAAACGCACGCGCACTAACATAAAATCTACAATTTAGGGTTCCTATGAGCACAACCAGCGGCTTACAACAGTCTCCACCGAATCACGAGACAAGGAAGCTGTTCCTGAACTACCAAAGAGCATCTGTGATGTCAAGAACCATCGAATCACCTCCATGTATCCCCTAAACTATATCCTCCTCTCAAAAGAGCCAGCGCGGTGCCCCATCCCACGGCCAGATTCAACCAGGCACGGAAAAACAAAGGCCAACGAGGAATCACCTTGAAGTTAGAGAGGAGTACAGGAGAGTCGAGGAAGGAGGTTGGGCTGAGGCCGGGGGGAATGGTGATCCAGGGGGACCTCGAGATCGGGAGCATCGCGGGGGACATGAGCTTGTACCTGGCGGAGACGGAGGGGGAGGAGAGGGAGGAGGAGGAAGAGGAGGTGGAGGTGGCAGCCGACGAGGAGACGATCCTATCGGATTCTTCGCCGGGGGTGGGGATCGAGATCCCGGCGGAGTCCATCGTAGGATTGGATTGGAGTTAGTTAGGAAAGGGAGGGGAGTAGTAGCGGGGGTAAAGTCAAAACGGGGGGTGGGGGGGGAAAAAAGGGAAAGGGAAGAGAGGGAGAGATAGAGGTTGGGGGGTATTTTGGTCATTTGGGTATTATCCGTTATAATTCATCATAAGAAGAAAACAAATCATGATTATTTTTTTAATTATTATTAAAAAGTCTCATCATCAACCAATTAATATCATTTATCATGCATCCAAAGCCAACCAGCGACATGATTGGATGAGAGTTGTAGAAGGCAACCGGGGGGGGGGGAGGGGTTTCGGTTACTTGCCATCCTCAGCCTTCTCATAAAATAATCGTACTATATATCTTAAATATCCCTCTTTCCCAACCACCAACGTGTAGTTACTTCAAGCGGTAAGCAGTCACCAGCTACCTTACCCAAATTGAATTCGAATTAGTCGACGGAAATCCGAGAAAATATCCGGAATGAAAAATAAAGTATTTGTACAAGAAGATAAAACAAAATACAGAGGTCATGTTTTTCTTCACAAAACAGCGTGAACTCGATCAAATGGACTTACTACCACGGAAGAGAGCGTCCGTTACGGAGTACCACCGGAGAGATGGTCCAGCCTGGAAAAGTCCCATATTGTCTTCTCCGTGGTCGTCCTGTTTCCGGGACTCACCTCACGGGCTATCAAGACTTGAGAATAAATGCTCGAAGGGAATCCCACGTCGATCCTGCAGGCGCAAATGGGCGAGCAGATGGGCGTCGGGGCCATTCTATCCTCCCGAAGCTACTCCACCTTTCCCCAAGGAGTTTGTTGCATTCCTTCTGCTCTCTTGAGCTGTGCTTCTTGATGGGCTCAATGGGCCTCATCAGTATATATTTGGGCCTTTAGGGCCATCTCTTAATTTTCAGGCCCGGTACACTACACCGGCCGAGGCCCAATTCTCGAGTTATTAGGAGTTTGCGTGCGTGTATCAGTAGTAACTTATAATGAGATTGTTCTGACGTGGATTTCCATGGATCTGAAAGCCGAGCACCGAGAATTGTCCCAAGGGATGTCTTTTGTGGACGATCAAACCGATGATTTTAACCAACTGACGGGCCCTTCTGCTTCTATTGGCTGAGGAAGGCGATGCATTCAATGGCTTTAGCTGTTTTTCGTCCCTTTAGTCTTCCCCTAAGCTCATGGCCTGTTCTGCATACGGTTGGCAGCCATTGCACTGTCGACGCCTTTCCCTACAACACGGGACGAAACAAAGTTCGATGAGCCCTATGAGTAAGATAATGACTTCGGGACGCTTCGGTTTAATGACCCCACAGATATGAAATCACTTGCTTCGTGTGATACTTTCTTCGCGAACATGGACGAAGCTTTTCGCTGCCGGAAACAATAGGGAAAGGATTTCAAGTGTCTATGGTTTTCGTAGCTTTTTCTTGGCTGAATGTATGTACATTCATGGTCGTGTCGGGATAACTCGCAGAGTTGCATCGCGTTACTGTGGGCAGTTGGCGGAGATATGCGGAGGAGATGATATCATGTACACCAGAACATTCTTGTCTCGCGGAATAACCGAGGTGGGTAGTCGAAGCTGGCAGGCGCTTGGCACGGCTATTTTAGCCCTTAGTGGATTCGTAAATATTGATGATATCATCGCGGATGCTTGAGGTTGGCACGAAACAGATTTAGGAACGATGATTTCAATAAAAAATTGTAAAATAATCAATCCAAAACTAATATGACCGTCATTGAAATTAGGATACGAAAAGGGGAGTATTCATGTACCTTGATAATAATTTGATCGAGCCTTTAATCTTATATTTTTCTCTTTTTTATAATTTAAATCGTTTCCGAACGAAACTCGTAAACATAGAGCGATATCGGTAATCTAAATCTTGAGAGAGGAGAAACGAAGGGATAATATGTTTTTATTAGAATTAAGGCAATCGGAGGAGGGTAAGCGTGAGAGAAGATTATGTGACATACTCAACACATATCGTATTTCTCTAAACTACATTAATAATAAAAGTTGAAATGCGGAAAAGTTCAACCAAAATAATTACACAAATGTTAATGGTCACTAATAAGTTATGATGCATATAGTCTCTTATATCATGAATAACATGTTTATAAGTTCATAAATAAATAATTAATTACAGTATAATTGTATAAAATAAAATTCCAACTTCAAGGCCATTTCTTCTTTTAACTTTACATCAGGAAAAAGCGGAGACAATCAATGATGGGTAGCTTTTCTGATCGCACGATGAACAACTGATCAAGCATCAGTCATGAGTCCGTCAAAAGATATCGTGTTTCAGGCGATCTTCGTGAGAATTTTAGGTGTCGCTGCTCTTTACGTGTTCGTTTCTGCAGGGAATGAGCACTATGTGCGAGCCGAAGCATTCCTTCTGCAGAACCCTGCGCCCGATGAGTCGAAAAGCTTGGCATCTCGTGAAGATGGGTTTGGAGAACGTAAGATGGAGTATTCGACAAGGAAGTTGTTGGAGTATGAAAGCCAGGCACCGAGTGAACCGATCTCTTGTCCGATGAATGGCAAAAGAGGAATTGGCTGGGTGCTATTATTTCTCGGAATTGGCGTATTCTTCTTTCTCGCATATTTCTTGGGAAGAAAGGCCAGAATGTTTGCGAAAGAGGAAGAGATCCGGAAATCCCAGAGGAGGGCACAGATAAAAAACGTCCCTGTGAAGCCAATCGAGGTTGTAGACGTCAAGCCAGAGGAAAGTCAATCAGAGCTCGTTTTCTTTGTGGAGGATGATGAGGCTTTCAAGTTCGATGATCTCCTCGAAGCTGCAGCCGAGTTAAAAGTCCAGCTCCCTTGTTCCAGCCTCTACAAGGTGATCCTGAAGAGTGGCGCTGTTTACACGGTGAAGAGATTGAAGAAATTGCAGGGTTCGTTTGAGGAGTTCGGCCATACTATGACTAGGATCGGGAAAATAAAGCACCCGAACATCCTCCTCCTTGTGGGTTACAATTCTACTCCCGAAGGCAAACTTCTGATATACAAGTACCAGAACAACGGGAGCCTTTTTGATTTGCTCGACGGTAAGTTCTGTTGAATCTTCAAACAGTTAACTCCTAACCGAAATGGAACCGGATTTGATTATGGCGACGTTATTGGCAGATCACATGAAGGGAAAGAAGGTGTTCCCATGGAATCTGCGCCTGTACATAGCATGGGGAATTGCACGAGGTTTGGATTTCATACACCGAAGCTCCGAGAACAAGTCGGAGATCATTCCTCACGGGAACCTCAAGCCATCCAACATCATTCTGGGTGATAACATGGAATCATTGATCAGCGACTATGGTCTCTCAAAGTTTCTAGATCTGGATGGGATCTGCCTCTACTCGTCGGCCAGGTACACAGCCCCAGAGAAACATATCTCCGAAAAAGGGGATGTGTACAGCTTCGGCGTGATGCTGTTAGAACTGCTCACTGGGAAGGTGGTGGAGAACAGCAGAGTAGACCTACCGAAATGGGTGAAGCACGTGGTACGAGAAGAGTGGACTGGAGAGGTGTTTGATAGGGAAGTTGCTGCGGAGGCAAAACAATCGGCGTTCCCGCTGTTGAACATTTCCCTGAAGTGCGTCGCCGATTCCCCTGAGGACAGGCCTAGCATGGCAGAGGTTCTGGACAAGATTGAGGACGCGATGAACGGTCAGTTGCAGCATCAGGGGCCAGATTCACCCGTCTCACGTGGACAATGTGGCGAGGACAATCGTCGGGACTGCTGCCTGTTGCATTCCGTCATCCCAGAGACATGGGACTCGCCGGGGTCAAATTACTAAATGATGGATGTTTCGCACCCCGCTTCTTCTTCAAACGTTTGTTGCTTTTCTTGTAATCCAGTATTGGATGAGTTTGTCATAAAAGGTCTATTACAAGCACTGGCTCTTTTTCACGGAACGTGAGAATTGAGCACAATCCACGATGTGCGCATAGTCGAAGTTGCTGGGATCCGTCGGCAGACTCTTTTCACGATTCGAAGTCATTACACGGGGAACATTCAACTCTCTAGCATTCTTACTCATGGGACAAGCTTAAAAGATGATTCAAAGTAGTACTAGATCTCGAGTATGCAGTGCGATTTTGAGTTGCCTAAATCATCTCCGAGATTCTGAGGCGAAAACCACACCAGATCATAAGTTACAACGGCTAGCTTAATAACTAAGCATTAGTCTTGATCCTAATGTCTGTCACCTGTGTCGTCCTTTCCTCAGAAGAAAGCCCTGCTTCCGTAGAAGACACGGGAGCCATTGTTCTTCGAGTCATCCGATTTTGCTTCCGGACTCGGTTTGTCCGAACTGGCATTCTCGGTTTCAATGTCCAGCGGCAGCTTCATCTTGGCCAAAGACTCCGTGAATTGCTGCATGCTTTTCAGATAAATGTCTACAAAGTCCTGCTGCACTACCTTCTGCTCAGGAACCTTCACTGAGACAACCGGATTGCTGGAAGAGTCACTCTCATGACCTCCGACTGCATCCTTTGTGCTCGAAGCCTGAAACCCGGCTGATGATTTCGAGGATTGCTCCTGACCTGGGTATTTGGAAACCAATGGTACTTCCGAAGACTGGGAGCTGGCTTGCATCGAGGGAGAAGAAACCATGCTGCTCGATCCACTGCTCGGTGGGGAATCTAGGGCATGTTGTTGGGCAGGCTCAACAGCAGCGGCCGCAAGGCACTCGATGACCCGAACACCCATCTCAGAGTTCAACGGGGTTTCGGCATCCGAGGCGACGAGCTTGTCACAAGAATCAGAATCTAAGCTGTCCGGTGATAACCCAAAGTACTCTGAAACCATTATTTGGTTTTCGTTGACGATTTTCGGGTCAGGGAACTCGATCTTCTCCAACTCACGGGGAAGTGGCTCGGCCGCATCGGATTCCTCAATTGGCACATCGGCAGCCAGAGCAGGGGGAAGTAGGGGTGCAGGAATAGCCATCACTTCGGGTGAGGACCCAACGTAGGACAGCGATAGCTGAACGAACCCTGCTGGAGAATGGAAAAGATCGGTTGAGGAGAGGGAGAACTCTTTCTCAAGTTTCCTGTTCTTGAGGATAACTTCCGACAGGGGCACCAGAGCGAAACCAAGAAGCTGGTCCTCGAGGTAGTTCCTAACCCTACTGAGCATCCAAATCTCGCACTTCAGGGAGCACTCCAAGTTCCTCACTTCGAGCCGGAGGTTGTCGTTGAACACAGGGTTCCTGCCGCCGCCGTTAATGATCCTGGACGACGCGAAATTGTCGGGATGGCTCGTCAGGCAGAGCTTGGCATAAACATCCTGCTTGTGGTATATGCAGATGTTGTGAATATCCCTGGCCTGGTGAATGTAAACCTCGAGGGACCCGATCGGGGAATCGGGGTCGCCCCCGGCCGACTTATCCCTCCTGTTGGTATCCACGGCGTGGGAATTCAGGACGAAGAAGTCGGTCTGCCGCTTCTCGACGATGGCCACCGGAGAGTCCCGCAAAGCGGAGACGAAGGCTTGAGGGGAATCCATTGACAAACCTGGATAAAAAAACTGGGAAAAAGGACCAAACTTTGAGGAAGATTCCACACAGAAAATCGCAAAAAAAATCGAACTTTTACCCTCAAACTTCCCGAAAACAAACAAAGAAATAAACCTGGAATCGAGGAGAACTGAAGAGGAAAAGGATGAGGGAGTGGCTTCTGGGATGCCGAGCAGCGTGTTGTAGCACAAAAAGTGAGGGAAGGAAAAGGAAGCGACAAAAGTGGAGAAAGAGGAAAGAGTAAAAGGGTTAAAAAGTGGAAGACTATAAGAGAAAGAAAGTGGGGAAGTGATTGAGTTTAAAGCTGTCGGGTTGGGGGGGGGGGGGACTTTTACCTAGTTTGAGATCAGGATATTACTTTTATTTTATTACATTAATTAATTTGTGTGTTTTTTTAATTATAATAAATGAATAAATTGTGAATAGAGGTTTTTTTTTGGGGGGGGGGGGTGGGATTTCACAGTCCCACTGCGTTGAAGACAGCAGAGCTAGCTGCCGACTTACAATTTAACGCTAATCTAAAAAATAAATGATTTTTAAAAAATTAACCCTTATTTCGTAACATCATTTTGAACATAGCTATTACTTTATCCCTCTCCTTATACAACAAATAATCAACATCTTTGTTCATACCTTCTTACAATCAATCTCCCTATCCTTCATTATTTTCAGATATCAAGAAGCTTGGCGATATTACAATCTGGGCCAAACCACAATACAATCATATAAAATCACTCGGACAGTACTCTTTCTCATCTTCATTATCATTTTCCTGGATATTGCATCATCAGTTAAGCCCCCGGTATTACATGCTCAATTCTACCTCGATAAATTTGATATTCCTAATCGTGGTACATTCTGTAGTCTAGCATGCATGTCACATGCTACCTTACTCCGCGACTGGTAAGACAACTGATGATTCATTTTTTTTTATCTCAGTATTCAAATTTTCCGTAAGACACCTAATAATTCTTTGCCTTAATGGACCTGAATAACTATTTCTTAATTATTAAAAAATAGGAAATTTGTTAAATGGGATCACTGCCTAGATAGTGGCTTGACTGATTGTTGCTTAATTTGTTCCCTAAACGTTCAGTTCAAATAGTGGCATCCACGTGTATGGACACCAGAACCTTCTATCTCTTTTAATTTTTCCTCCTTCGAGAAGGTCTTTTTATTATTATTATTATTTAATTTTTTGTAAAAAAAAAAGCACAGATTTTGAGAAATTGGGTATTTGAAACGATAATGTGGCAATTTCTTTCGTTAAATTAATCAACAACTCGTGCCATCATCATCATCATCATCGATTACTGTTTGGACAATAATTTGGACCCCTCAACTTAACCGAAAAAGAAAATGTAAAAAAGAAAAACAAATTCCAAGTGAGTGGGAATCAAAAGGAAGGAACAAAATCTGTGCAAAACTTTTGCATGTGAAGGAATAATTGCCCAATATGATTTATGAAATGATTACCACTACTATACCATCCCCCCCGCCCCCACGTTTTATTAATTTCCCACAGGGAAAATTTAATTTTTTATTTATTTTAAAACAGGCAGCCTACAAAACTCACAGAATTTACTATCCGTTTGAGTCGGTCCCCATTTTTTTGCCCCCCATCAACCCTATTCTCTGTTCGTCTGACGGAGAATTAGGCTTTGTTTCCTCATCCAAACGAAGCCTAAAAAAGCCAACAGTGAGGAAATTAGGTGAAAAATTAGTGGATAATCATGGTGGGACACCCCCTAACCCTAAATTAAATAATCCACCCCTAACATAATAGTCTGTCAAATGTAAATTCCACAGTGGGTGATGGTTGAAGGTTTGAAAATGTGATAAAAAAATCCATCAAAGTTTAGACTTTTTGAGAGGAGGTGTTGTTTGTGTTTGGCAAATTGGGGAATGAGACCCGTTTGATGAAAGAGATGAGGGGTCCCAATCACTTTCACCACCACCACCACCACCCACCCCCCTTCATTATTGCTCCCTTTGACACTTTTTTCTATATTATTTAATTAACCTTTTCAAAATCAATTACTAAATACAAATATTTATGTATGTATGTGTTCAAAAACGAGGAAGAATTATCCACTAAATTTAAAAATGCTCCATCTGGATTCGGGGGCTGGTTCGTCTGATTATTGATGAGGATATAAATCAAGAGAAGCATTTACCCAAAAAAAAAATTTGCTTTTTTTAAGAAGCAAAGAAATGAATCGATCCTCGGATTCTTTTCCATGACCCAGTACAGGATAACACTGTTACTGTATTGGGTTTAATTTTGTCATTGAAAATTTTGATGGGTTTGGACCCCACCCTAGCTTGAAATTCTTGACTTAATGTCCACCGAGGTATAAAGCTACACCTACAGGTACTACCAGTAGATCAAACAATTTAATACCCTTTTCCTTTTCTTCCTTTTATCAATAAAGAAAAGGGAGGGTATTTTCAATTTGCTTGACTTTTGCTTAACAACCTACCAAAAAACTCTTTTGTCGGTGTTCGAAATTGATCTGATCTCCCAAATTATTGCTTCTTGAAAAATGAAAGGCTATCTGGGCCAAGTCTCGAAACGTCGTTTCTTTCTTATTGGACCGAAATCGATAAACGCCCATCATATACGGAGCCCAACCCAGCAAGTGGCCCAAGCCCATGAGAACCGGGGGTATAATCGTCATTTCGGTGGATAAGGCATTGAGTAAAATCCCCCGACCGCCCCCGGGCATAAATCTTTCTTCTCTCCATCAGACGCGAACCCTAGCAGTAGAGTGCGGCGCCGGCGGCTGGACAGGAGGAGGAGGGCGAGGGTCGCCTAGGGTTTAGCAATGGGTAAGGGAGAATGCCGACTCCTCCAGGAGGATGATGATCGCTGAAGTTTCTTGTTCCGGGGTGTAGTGATGTGATCAGCCTTGGCTGTTGATTTCTCGATGTTGCAGGTATCTCTCGTGATTCCATGCACAAGAGGCGCGCCACTGGTGGCAAGAAGAAGGCCTGGAGGAAGAAGAGAAAGTAACTTATTTTATTTTCCCTTTGTTGTTGGTGTGCGGTTGTTGGATTCGGCTTTGGCTGGTTTCTTCCTAGTCAGTGGCTTTTATATTGAAATTTGCCTGCCGAGGGTAGAATTTCGTGGCATTCCTTGATTTGTGCTTGCCGGATTAGTTGAAAATTGGTTGGTTGTCTAGGAGCCTGAAAATGGAGTCCCTGAGAGATTAGATTCGTTCGTCTTCTGATTATCCTGTTACTTTTTGTCGATCTATGAGAGGTTGTTTGTGGATATGGTGTCTGCTTAGAGATGTGGAATATTGGTTTTGCATATTCTTGACTATCGATTTCTTATTATGGCGCTTCCTTTTATATAGGTATGAGCTCGGAAGGCAGCCTGCTAACACCAAGTTATCCAGCAACAAGACTGTCAGGAGGGTCAGGGTTCGTGGAGGTAACGTGAAGTGGCGTGCTTTGAGGCTTGATACCGGGAATTACTCCTGGGGAAGTGAGGCTGTGACCAGGAAGACCAGGATCCTCGACGTGGTGTACAATGCATCGAATAACGAGCTGGTCCGTACTCAGACCCTAGTGAAGAGTGCTATCATTCAGGTTGATGCTGCTCCTTTCAAGCAGTGGTATCTCCAGCACTACGGTGTTGATATTGGCCGCAAGAAGAAGGCTCCTGCTGGTGCTAAGAAGGATTCAGAGGTTTGGTTTCTCTTTAAGTTATACTTTGTTTCAAATTATATTTCATGTTGTTTCTTCTTGCTGGATGTTTTTGTATTACATTCAGCTTTATAAGTAACTGGCATAGAAGTTATTGTCAGGGTTTGTTCTCGATGAGAAATTGTGGAAAGACAGTTCTCTTTCTAAACAACAGGAGGCTTTATGGATAGCCGGAACTTATTAATATTTTTGTACAGGAGGCTGAAGCTTCTGCTGAGGAGGCAAAGAAGAGCAAGCATGTTCAAAGGAAGCTGGAGCTGCGCCAAAAGGACAGGACGCTTGACCCGCACATAGAGGAGCAGTTCAGTAGTGGTCGTCTGTTAGCTTGTATTTCATCCCGACCTGGTCAGTGTGGCCGTGCTGACGGGTGAGTCCCCCTTGTCCTGCGAATGTTTTGCTTACCCCAGTGGCATAAGAACTTACTATTGGCATTCCGAATGCATTTCCCAAATGCATTTCTATTGCAAGACATCGATTTCATGCATTAAGGGATTTGCCTTTGTGTTGTTGTTACCAGGTACATCCTGGAAGGCAAAGAGCTGGAATTTTACATGAAGAAAATCCAGAGGAAGAAAGGCAAGGGTGCTGGTACTGCATAGAATTTTGCTACCAGAGAGCTTATTGCGGTCTTGTTTCCATGTCTTTCTTCTTTGGCGAACTGTCATCTCGGTCCTTGTCAGTCTACTCAGAATTCAAGATTTTGGATACCTGAGATCATATCTTTAACATGTTGATTGACCCATTGGTACTTTAGCAGACAATGTCGTTGTTAAGCTTGTTTTTTTTTTGTTATTTTATCATTTCAATTTGCAATGCAATGCAAAAACAAAATAAGGGAAAAATTGTTGGACGGCATAGTTCCCCAAATTGAGAACGGGGAAGCAAATTATGGCTCCATCCTTATTGAGTGGAATGCTGCACTGGGAATAACCCCGAGAATCCTCCCCTTGCTATGATGGAAGGTGGCTTCCCTATGATCAGTTCCATGAAGAAAGAATCCGACGAGAACAGAGAAACGAGTGTGATTTACCCGGGGGCGAGCCAATTATGATCAATGGGTTAGGCCGTTTAGATATATAATCCATCAACTTCTAGTTTAAGGTAATTTTTGCCTCTTTAGTGAACCATAATGTCAACACAGCAAATATGCAGCTGTTGTCAGAATGAATGATCTCGCCCGATGGAGAGCGGAATTTGACCAGTCTCGGAGCACAAATGTAATGCAGGAAAAGAAATAATCATCCTAAATGAGCTTTGCGGATTGAATTTCTCTACAGACTGACTAATTGTTGCTATATTATGCTAATAATCTGCCTTGTACATCACCAGGGTGATTGCAGAGATGAGCACGGACGGATATTGCTGTGAGGGTAGTTTCGGTTGACTGTTCTGAGGGGGAGTCCTAGTAGTGACATTACCATCGCCAAATGTAGCCCCGGTACTGCCTCAGCTGGCGGACGGTACAGAAGGAATGTAAGGAGGTCGCCAGGAATTACACATTTCTTACGACGGTTGGATCTGAGAGAAAATCGTGTGCTTGAGAGACTAACTCGTTTCTAAAGAGCTTCACGTAAATGAGCAGTTTCTCAGTGTGAAGCTTCTCCACCATGTGCCGCGCATTTTCCATAATGAAAGCACCGTCTCGTGGGAAGACTGACTCCTTGGTCAGTGCAACAGAATCCACAAACTTCTTGATGTCCATGATGGTAGCTTTGGTGGCTCCACGACTATCCTCGGCGGCCAAGCTGAGTAGCAATGCGGAAAGCAGCAACAACACCCCTCTGGATACCCGAATTATTCTCGGCAAGGATTCTAGCGAAGAACGAGTCATCCTATCCAACTGCCTTCAGGAATCACAAATAGCGAAGGGGGAAAGGTGCAGCTACTACTACTTCACACCCTCATGAAGTAGCCACATATGTTGCTCACTATTTTGGGGAGAACAAGAACAAAGACTTGACTGAGGGACTTGTTTTGTACATCATTCGACCATTCCAACTCCTTTTCAGTTGTGGGCCATTTACATTTTCATGATGATCCACTTCGTTACAAAACACCCCCGTTAAGGATTATGCATTAAGCTTTGACTAGTTCATCCGAGTAACGAATAAGTTCTAAGTACGCATAAAAGAGTCAGTCGCCGAGAACCGAGGCACCTTTGCCACTTCTTCGACAACATACCGGATAGGACAAATAGCTTTGATACGTATTAAAAACAATAGTGGATCCACTGACCGCATAGGATAATGTGTGAGGTGGAAGAATCATATGCCAGTCAGATCCAAACTAACATACAGGGAAGAAGATGATGGTATCTTGGGAAGAAGACTTGGTGGGGGCAACAGATCTTCGCATGTGGATGAAAAGTCGATAGAGGATCACGTTACCCATAATTCAACATGGTCTTGGAATTTAATGGGAGCCGGGGGCGGGAGGGCATCTATGCACTATCTTCAACAAGTTACGATAACACGAAACAATTTGGTTTCGACAACAGGCCCCAGGACAACCCATCTTCAGCAAAGCCAAAACCATGGCCAAGTCATGCGAAGAAAAATAGGTGGGTCACAGGATCACAAATCCTAGGTCGTACATTAGACGAGCAATGTCGCTAGCTATACAAAGGGGTTAGACATTCCCAATGGCAGATCTAACCTAAAGACAAACATAAACAACAGTTACCATTACCATACTGTACATATAAAGAACTACATCCAGTGGAGGGGGTGGAAGGAAGAGGGAGAAGGGGGAGGGAGGATTCATAACCTACTTCCAAGTCAGCTTTTCTTTACAGCAACCAAAAAGTGCACCTGCATTAAGTGATCAAATAAGAAGCTTTCGAAAGCAGACGAGAACGGATGTCTGGGAGAAGTGGAACGCATACTGACCAGGAAGCATTCATTATACGAGCGGCGGTCTTGCGACAGTCATCTCCTGATAAGGTGGTGAGCCAAGACTTCAGGGATCTCCAGAGCTGGAATACTCTCGCGGCCAAATATCTTTTGCAGCTTCTCATCACAGCTCACCAGCGTAGAGTTCTGGCGATCCTGAAACGACAAGAGAGATCATCAATCCTAACTATTATTTACAGTAACAACTAAAAAAAGGACTTCCGATGCAAGAAGTAGCAGAAAACAATTGATCTGGTAGAACAGATGTCTAAGTACACTGTTTGAGTTGGTTTAGCAATTGTTGCGAGACACTAAGAAACAAAGTTATAAAATAAATAGGCCAAATTTTCACAACTCACCAGCAGCTGGTTGTCATGAATGTATTGCCATATACGGTCAGTTATCTCTTTCTGTGGCATCACAGTGTCACTAACGCCAAAGAAATTGGCTAGATCTTCAGATATTTTGACAGAAGGACTGGATTCAGAACTACTTTTGAGTTCAGGATCGGCTTCCACTTTAAGCTTCTTTGCCTCCGACTCTTCTGCAATCAACACCAAGAAAGATAATTTAAGCAAACGAAAAATGACAGTGCTAACAATGCCTCTCTGCGAACTACAACAGATGGGTTCATCCGGAGATGCATACTAGTGGGTTCCATGGGGCCAATGTGCTTAGCCAAGAGCTTGTTCATCTTGAACATATCAGTGCAGTCCGTCTCAAAAACCAACCGCAACTCGTCGTTGCAAATTATCTTCCGCTTGTTATTAGGATCTTGCAGATTATTCTTCCTTATGTAGGCCCACAGTTGCCTAACAATCTGCAAAGAAACAAAAACGGTTAAACACACAAGTCGGAACGAAATCTGACGTCAAAAGCTCCGTCATCTCAAACCATCGACCTCAGTCCTAGGCATGGCAGGCTGCCCAACAATGGCCTCCAGTTCGGGAGAAACACGGCAGAGCTTGCTGAGTCCCCCCGTTCCGCCTTTCCTTTTCGGTTTAGCAGGCGCACTGAGGTTAACAGATCAATCGTAAGTTTGTCAACTGCACGACTCAATAGAAAATGGGGTACGTCATTGCAACCGTTATTTCATTCAATCAATCGACAAAACCCTAAACTTGCCCACACATACTCTTCTTAATCAGAGCAGATAATTGAACCACACAAATCCACCCAAACCCACTAAAAACGAACGAAACTTGCTTCGATCTCCGGCGGAAAACCCCCCACAAGACCAAACCTTGACAGGGGATGTAAAAGGAAAAGATTAAAAAAAAATACAAAAAAATCCCAGACCTTTCCTTGGGGGGAACCTCGACACGAGAGGCGACGGGATGAACCTGGGGGTGAGGCTGGGCCTGGAACTGGACCTGGACCTGGGGGTGGGGGTGGTGCCCCATAGGATGATGGGGAGGGAAAGTATGGAAGGCGGAGGGGGAGGCATGGAAATTGGAAGGGTGGTGATATTGAGGGTGGTGCTGGAACACGAAATGCTCCTTGGAGGGGACGACGACGGGGGAATGAGGAGAAGGCGGGTGCTGCTGGAGATGAGCGGCTGCAGGATGGGGATGCTGGGGAGGCAATTGGTAGAGCAACTGGATCTGGGAACGGATGAAGTCGAGCTTGTGGGAGAGGTCGACCCCGAGCTTGGACTGGAGCTGGATGACCACGTCGTTGAAGGTGGTGACGTTTGGGTAATTAGGGTTAGGGTTGGGGACCGATTTCTCCCTCAGGATGGCGTGGAGGGCCCTCGTGATCTCGACGTCGGTTGCGCTAGTTCCGGCGGAACTCGCCCCTCCTCCTCCTCCTCCGGCGGGTGATGCTGCTGCCGCCATTTTGAGCCTCTCCTCCAACAAAAACCTTTAAGCCCTTTCCTCCCTCTTTTTCCACCCTGTCGGACACGATCAGGAGGATCTCTCTCTCTCTCTCTGCGTTTCCGTGTCTTTCTCTCTCCTTTTCTATCTCTCTCTTCCCAGTCGTCTCTATCTCTCTCTTCCCATGTGAAATGACCAAAGTGGACATGGCCACCCCCCCGGACATATCTCGTCGGGCCCATAAGCTTCTCGCTTCCTCGGCCCGTTCTGTCCTCCAACGACAATTTCCATAAATAGACTTTGGATGGGGGGGGAGCCAAGCTTACTCGTTTATTCGTGACGCTGAATCTGCATGCACTGCCGCGATGCCAACTGTTAGCTCGTTTCTGAATGTAAGTTCAGAATCCCCGTGACAACGACGCCACGTATCAATTTTTTTTTTTTTTTTGTTTCCGGTCATTCATGTGGTAATTTATATTACACACAAATTATTTAAAATATAATTAAAATGAATGAATTGATATTTTCATCGAAAAGGTTATCTGCGCCTTTTCTTGGGTTTCAATCAATGAGACGTGTTTGTCAATTGTCGTGTAAATATGTCGTATGGAAAGGGAAATTATATATATATATATATAACGGAATTTAATGAGATTTTGTGGTGGGGGGTTGGGATTGGGTGGGGGAGGACCATCTCTCTTTTCTGAAAATGGATCGGAACAAAAAATGAACAAGAGATTGTCAGAACAAATTACCATTGATGGACGGCCACCGCCCGCTAAGCGTGATATATCTTCTATTTATTTAAATTCGTTAACATCAAAAAATTTTTCTAAAACTAACTCCCCCGCGTTGCCGATGGTCTGCCCTTGAGACGCGTGTCGGGCATTCCTGGCGAGTGAGTTTTAGTAAAACGACAATCGCGAGAGTGGGCGTGTTGATCCCTCTCCTTTCCTTTCTCCTTCTTACAAGGACAGTTTGCTCCTTGCTGTCCGCATGGAGTAGTAGAAGTAGTCACTTCTCTTACCCGTCAACCCGCCCCACCTTTGCTTCATCGCCAAGGAAACTCAGCTAACCAAGATTCCCCCCCTCCCCCATCTACTTCTACATCTACAAATCGCAGGGTTGAGGGGCGATATTCATAGTAAGGCGTAATCAAAGATTGGCCGATTCATGGTTGCGTGATTCTTTTGCTTTGATTTTGTTCTTACCGATTCTTCCTCCTCCTCCTCCACCCGCTGATTGTTCCTTTTCGAATTTTGTGAATCGCGTTTCCTTGGGTTTTGGAGTTTGGGGCGGTGATTCCGCCGCGGCTGAATTCTGTTGCTTTTGCACGAGCAAGAAAGTTGCCTCTTTTAGTCGCTGGTTTGCTGGAACAAGCTATTTCGGGGACAATCCTTGTTTGGTTTGTTTGTTTTTAACTATGGTTGTTTGGCGATATCGAATGGTCTTGAATCTTGTCCTGTCGTCGGAGTTGGCGGTTGCTTGCATGTGTGTGGCTCTGTCCGTGCTACAGATAAATCTGTGCGATGCGTTGCGATTTGTTTCCCGGATGGTGTTGTTGATACTGATTGTGCTACGGAACCTCGCCAGTTATATCTCCACGGATCGTTGATTCGTGGAGATGTCGAGCTTCGTCGGTGTTTTGGTATCTGATCCCTTGCTGCAGAGTCAGTTTACTCAAGTTGAGCTTCGGGGCCTCAAATCCAAGGTCAGTGGATTTTCTTTTGTTCTGGTTATGTCATGACAGCGACAAAAATTTTAATCGTGCCAATGGTCTATTATCTTCCTGATTGTAGTTCACAGCTGTTAAGAATCATAATGGTAAGGTTACTGTCGGCGATTTGCCTGCATTGATGGTCAAATTGAAGGCCTTTAGTGGAATTCTTTCCGAGGATGAGATTCAGGGGTTGCTGACTGAGGCGAACTCTGATATGGGCAGTGAGATCGAGTTCGAGGACTTTCTCAGGGTCAGTCAAAGTCATGCATGCACCTTAAACGCTTTGGTTTAATTTCTGTTGGAAAACCTGCCCAAAATACACTGCCATTTACAGATGACTGAACTGGTAATGCTGTGCCTTTGAGCATGCAATGGTGTAACGATAAATTTGCAGTTCAACCATTCAAATTCTTTTGACTTTGCAATGCAGTCGATGTGACCTTCAGGTGGTTTTGTTAAATTGGCAGATACATTTGAATTTCCATGCCCAAGTGACATCTGGCAAAGGAAATACAAAGAACTCGTCATCCTTTCTGAAGTCTACGACGACAACTCTGCTCCACACCATTAGCGAATCGGAGAAGGCATCTTACGTCTCTCACATTAACAGCTACCTCAGAGATGATCCGTTCTTGGCGCAATTTCTTCCTCTGGATCCTACTACAAATGATCTGTTCAATCTGGCAAAGGATGGAGTACTACTATGGTGAGTATTAGTTCCGGATGCATCTTCCACCCCTTTATGTAAGTTGAGGCTATTGAAATTGGTGCCGTATTTCTAATCTGAAATTGGACGTTATCCAGTAAGCTGATTAATGTGGCCGTCCCTGGAACTATCGATGAACGAGCTATCAACACCAAGCGAGTACTGAATCCATGGGAGAGGAATGAAAATCATACGCTTTGTCTCAACTCGGCCAAAGCAATTGGCTGCACAGTGGTCAATATAGGCACACAAGACTTGGTTGAAGGAAGGGTAAGTCCAATGGAAGTTCAATAATACGTCCAATTTTTGTTATGTTGATCTGACAATTTATTTTTTATAAACCATGCAGCCTCATTTGGTGCTTGGGCTGATATCTCAAATTATAAAGGTATGCTTTTGGAGTAACTCTAATCTGTATAGACGGGTTTTTTTTTCTGGGGCATTGCAAGTATCTCCATTATCTACTTCTTGCTAAATCTCGACGCTTGATGAAAACTCTCAGATTCAATTGTTGGCGGATCTCAATCTTAAGAAGACGCCTCAACTAGTTGAGTTGGTGGATGACGGAAAGGTGTTAATTCCTCACATACATCTTCATTAATATATATTTCGGTTATTATATGAGCACTCATTTTCTTTTAGTCAGTTCACATGTATCTTGGGAATTAACTTTGGAATAGGGGATACTCAGTAACTTTCTGTGGTCTGATCTAACAGGATGTAGAAGAGCTCATGGGTTTGGCTCCTGAGAAAGTTCTATTGAGATGGATGAATTTCCATTTGAAGAGAGCTGGCTATGGGAAAAACGTTTCGAATTTTTCCTCAGACCTGAAGGTATCTATAAGACTTGATTCAATTCACACAATCCAAAGATAGTTGAGCAGCGGTTCTTGCCTTAGTTCAACGAGGAAATTCGTCACCTAAACTATTAAACTTCTCTCCTTACACACTATAGACTTAAACAGCGAAACTAATTAACAGGCCGGTTAAAATCAAGCTGAAATCCTAGACTAAGAAAGAAAGTAAGCGCATCCTGCCCCGGGGCAGGAATGAAGACCATGGCTGGCATTCAATTGACGACAAGTTTGAATGCCAGCTGTATACTGTGTGTTATATTGCCCTTTGTATATGAAAAATGAAAATAGAGTAAAGAACTCTCGGCAGTTGCGATAAGTTCTTAGACACTGTAATTATTGTCTTGCAGGATGGAGAGGCATATGCCTACCTGCTAAATGTTCTGGCACCTGAACATTGTACGCCAGAAACTCTTGATACAAAGGATCCCAAAGAAAGGGCAAAGCTGGTCCTTGATCATGCAGAAAAAATCGACTGTAAACGATACTTGACCCCGGAAGACATTGTTGACGGTTCTGCAAATCTGAATCTTGCATTTGTGGCGCAGATATTCCATGAACGGTAAGAAACAACTTGTTCTACATCCATCTCAACACTTCGTGGATATCTTTGCTTATGTGAAAGGAAGGTGAAATTCACATGGTGGAGCTTTTTGTAGGAATGGCTTGTCTACGGATACCAAAAAGATTTCCTATGCGGAAATGATGTCAGACGATGTCCAAACGTCCAGAGAGGAGAGATGCTTTCGACTTTGGATCAACAGCCTTGGTATTGAAAGCTACGTAAATAATGTGTTCGAGGATGTTAGAAATGGGTGAGTACTTACTGCATTGGATTCATATGTCAAACCCTTCCTCAGAAAGATCGGGTTTTGTTATAATGTCTCCCTGTTTGTAGATGGGTACTGCTGGAAGTGCTTGACAAGGTTTCTCCTGGATCAGTCGCTTGGAAATTCACTTCGAAGCCTCCTATCAAGATGCCATTCCGAAAAGTGGAGAACTGCAATCAAGTGTTGAAAATTGGGAAGTATTTGAAGTTCTCCCTTGTTAATATTGAAGGGAACGACTTCGTTCAAGGAAACAAGAAGCTTATACTTGGTATTCAGCTTTTTACCTATTTAATATTTTAATTGCACCCTTTTTTTATCAGTACTTAATAGAGTGTTTTACCAAGATCGTAATTGGCATGTCGGAAAGAAAATCGTTGGCTGACCCAGTGGACATGATTTCTCTACTTAACCAAATGCTAAGTATAGTCTGCATTTTTCCAGCTTTCCTCTGGCAGCTGATGAGATATAACATGCTCCAACTCCTGAAGAACTTAAGATTTCACTCCCACGGGAAGGAGATCAGCGATGCTGATATTTTGAACTGGGCAAATAGGAAAGTCAATAGCAGTGGTAGAACAGGCCAACTTGAGAGCTTCAAGGTATGATTCTCCTTCCCTGTTCTTTTTGGCTAAGAAATCATGTCCCTATCCATGGTTATAATCTGAGAATCTTTTGGCTGCAGGACAAAAATATATCGACGGGGATTTTCTTCCTTGAGCTGTTAAGCTCTGTGGAGCCCAGAGTTGTCAACTGGAATCTTCTCACCAAGGGAGAAAGTGGTAAGATATGCCTGTTAATGCACAACAAGACCATGTTTTTTCTTCAAACTGTCGTCTGATTTGATTCTGTTGGCTAACTTTTAGTCGACGAGAAGAGGTTGAATGCGACATATATAATCAGCGTCGCCAGAAAGCTTGGTTGTTCCATCTTCTTGTTACCGGAGGACATCATGGAGGTAATAAGACTTTTTCTTAACTTGCCAGCATCTCCGTCCGACTCTTTTATTGCTGCCTGGATAATCTGTGAGGAACAAGCGATCTCTTATCCCTTTCCTGATCTCAGGTGAACCAGAAGATGATCCTTACCCTGACAGCCAGTATAATGTACTGGAGCCTTCAGCAGCAGGCAGACGATGCAGACTCCTGTTCGACCCCTGAGGAGACCGTTACCAGCATAGGCACCTTGGAGGCATCTCCCGTGTCATCCCTAGGCGGAATGACTGACGAATCCCCCACGACCTCAGTTAACGGAGACGACGAGATCTCATCGTTAAGTGGCGAAGTCTCGACCATAACCATTGACGACGCAGTCACGGCCGACACCGGGATCTCTCGTCGTTTCGAGGGTGAGGAGGAGATCCCCGTGACTCCGTAGGGTTAGAGCAGGGGGGCAGTTTTTGTAACTTCCCACTATGAGGACATTGCCGCGTAAGCCAGCCGGGCCATGATTTTCCGGATTAACGGCTGTCAGAGGCAGAAAGAAAGCACTGCGGGAGCGAGATCCAGCAGGCCAGTTCTTGTCGTGTTTTAGGGTGGTAGATGGAGGAGAGTAGTTGTAGTTAGTTGTCCATAGATGATCCAACTGGTAATGATACTCGTCACATACGGCCAATAACCGGTGGGCCTAACTGATGGGCCTGGCCCACTAGCTACTGTTCCGCCACGTGGATCTCTGTTTGCTACTTCCCAGTTTTTCCTCGATAAAGATCCAACGCTTGTCCGAGCTGAATGTGTAGTCGCCTCCCCTCCATTGTTTCGTCATTGGATTCGGTGATCGCCCGCAATGATGATGTGGCCGGCGATATCATCAGTTGAATGAGGTTAGAAAGTTGTGATTTTTAAATTCCTATTTCTAAACAATCTGATAACAAAAACTTACCACGGTAAAAATCATTACGAAACATTAACCGTCGAATTCGTATGTATTAGAATACTTTATTGATATTCCTTGCTCATACAATCACTTATTCACAAAATTCATGTGTAAAATCTTATGAAGTGGTACTTCGAGATTTCGTACTTTACGAATTGAGTTCGTAAAATTTTACTGGATTACGAACCCATTCATAACATGGACTTCATACTTTACGAACCAATAAGTATTATTTAGTATTGTTTCCTACTGGGCCTTATTACCAACAAATTCCTATTTTCAATAGTGGGGGCTGCTGTTTTCGAAAAAAACAATGGGAGATATGTTAAAGTCCTTTATTAATAAATATTCGATAAATAATAAAACTCTGTTTTAAATTATTTTGTAGAGATGACAAACACAAACACTCGCTGCGAAGCATTCTCGAGTAAGAGAATATCCTCATCGGTTCAAACTACCTGGATTGGTATAGAAAACTGAAAATTGTCCTCAGGCACGAGAGAAAGATTTATGTGCTGGAGGATAAACCACTTAAAGAACCTGCACCTAATGCTTCTGAGGATGATCAGTCTTACTACAGTCAATACTTGGAGGATGCGCTGGATGTTCAGTGCATCATGTTGTCTTCTATGTCTCCCGAGTTACAGAGGCAGCATGAGAACATGAGTGTTAGGGAGATTATTAATCAGCACTTATGCGAGCTCTTCCAAGAGAGTGCCAGAGTTGAGAGGTATGAGACCTCTCGGGCACTGTTTCGAACAATGCTGGTGGATGAAAACCCAGTTAGGCCACATGTACTCAAGATGATAAGGTACATTGAGAGGCTCGAGAGCTTGGGTTCCAAGCTGGACCAGGACTTAGCTGTTGACCTGGTTTTATCCTCACTCCCACCATCATTTTCTCAGTTTGTGTTGAACTTCAACATGAACAGTATGGAGAAGAGTTTGACTGATCTGATGGCAATGCTGAAAACTGTTAAGAAGGACATGAAGGTGAATCCTACACTTCGAGCAATGATGGTCAGAAAGACCAACAAGCGTCCTGGCACTGAGAAATTCAATCCCAAGGCCAAAGCAGTTAAGAGCGCCGGACCTCCAGCTCAAAAGAGGCTTAAGAAAGGGCAGCAAGTACCCTAGTCTGATGAGAAGGAGGCTATATGCTTTCATTGTGGCAAAAAAGGCCACTAGAAGAAGAATTGTTTCCAACTCATGAAGAAGAATGCCAGTGGAGCGCATGCTTCAGGTGTCTTTGTGATTGAATGCAATCTTTCTGTTTCTTTATCATGGGTCATAGACTAAGGAAGTAGTTCTCACATTTGTGCGAACTTGCAGGGTCTAAGTGATTGCAGACGGCTGTCCAAGGGGGGCGAGATGGACCTACGAGTGTCGAATGGAGCTAAAATTGCTGCATTAGCTATAGGGACATATGTAATAAAGTTGCCCGGTAGATTTGATTTAAATTTGGAGAACTATTATTTCGTTCCTAGTTTTTCCAAGAACATCATTTCAGTGTCGAGTTTAGATGCCAAGGGATTTGTATTTGAATTTAAGGACAAGTTGTGTTCCTTTTATTTGGATGAAATGTTCTATGAAAATGGTTCATTGAATAATGGTTTGTACGTTCTTAATTTGGATGAGCCGATTTACTGTGTTGAAGGGAAGAAACAAAAAACGCATGACTCAAACTTAACATATCTCTGGCACTGTAGACTTGGTCTTGTAAACGAGAAACGCATCGCAAGGTTACTAAGTAACAGGTATTTGGACTTTTTTAAGTTAGAGCCCATAGATACATGTGAAGCGTGTTTACAAGGAAAAATGACCAAGAATCTTTTTACCAAGACAGGTGAAAGGGCCAAGGAAATGTTAGAACTCACATAGTGATGTGGGTGGGCCATTACCGGTTCAGGCCAGAGGAGCGTATACCTACTTCGTGACTTTCACCGACGATTTAAGTAGATATGGATATGTCTACTTAATGAAACACAAGTCTGAAACTCTAAAAAAGTTTAAAAAGTTTAAGAACGCGATAGAAAATCAACGAGACCAGAAGATAAAAGCCATCCGGAGTGATCGATGCGGTAAGTATCTTAGCCAAGGGTTTATTGATTACCTAAAAGAGTGTGGGATCTTTTCACAACTCACACCTCCTAAAACACCGGAGTGGAATGGTGTTTCAGAAAGGAGGAACCGCATGCTCATGGACATGGTTAGATCAATGATGAGTTATGCAAGTCTTCCGTTGTCATTTTGGGGTTATGCCTTAGAAACACCAACATACATGCTTAACCTAGTTCCAACTAAGTCAGTAAATAAGACTCCTTATGAATTATGGTTTGGGAAGAAACCAAACTTGTCTTATCTTAAGATATGGGGCTGTGATGCTTATGTGAAGAATGAAAATTCTGATAAGCTTGCAGCAAGATCCACTAAGTGTATGTTTGTAGGTTATCCTAAGGAAACAAAGGGATACTATTTTTATCTCCCAAGCGAGCACAAAGTTATCGTTGCTCGATATGCTACTTTCTTGGAAAAAGAATTCATTTCTAAAGAGAGTAGTGGGAGTAAAGTAAGTCTTGAAGAAATTTCGAACTCTACAAACAGGTTGGAAATTGAACATTTAGATAGGGAATCGGTACCACTAATACAAGCGATTCAAACTTTTGAAAATATTCCAGGAACGCAAGATCAACGTAAGTCGACAAGAGTATACCGAGAGCCTGACAGATAAGGTTGGCTGATAATTCAACATGGGGAAGTACTGCTCGTCGAGGATGATGAACCATCGACTTATGAGGAAGCAATCGCTTCAAATGATTCCGAGAAATGGCTAGAAGCCATGAAATCAGAGATGGACTCCCATATATACTAACCAAGTCTGGGAGTTGGTTGATGCGCCAGTTGGGGTAAAACCCATAGGGTGCACGTGGATCTTCAAAAAGAAGATTGACATGGAAGGGAATATAAGTACCTATAAAGCAAGACTTGTGGCCAAGGGTTTCACTCAACGTCAAGGAATTGACTATGATGAAACTTTTTCTCCGGTTGCAATGCTTAAGTCCATTAGAATTCTGCTTACGATAGCAGCTTACAAGGATTACGAGATCTGGCATATGGATGTAAAATCCGTTTTTTGAATGGAAAGTTACAGGAGGAAGTATTTATGGTATAACATCCCGGTTTCATTGCATCCAATAATGTAGATAAAGTATGTAAGCTCAAGAGGTCCATTTATGGGCTAAAGCAAGCATATCGGAGTTGGAATCTGCGATTTGACGAAGCGGTCAAAGAATTTGGCTATGTCAAGAATCCAGAGGAACCTTGCATTTACAAGAAGGTTAGTGGGAGCAATATTTCATTTTTAGTGCTGTATGTTGATGATATACTTCGGATAGGCAATGATATCCCTAACCTAGAGTCTATACCAAGACATGGCTGCGAGAGTATTTCTCTATGAAAGATCTTGGGGAAGCAACTTATGTCTTAGGTATTAGATTATACCGTATAACAAAATAGGTTGCTGAGTTTGAATCAAAGTATGTATATTGACAAGGTATTCAGCATACAAGATTCCAAGAGAGGATTCTTGCCAATGTCACATGGTGTACATCTTTCCAAGTCTATGTGTCCGCAGACACAGGAGGAGAGAGGAAGGATGGACAAGATAACTTATGCATCAGCTATAGGGTCCATTGTGTATGCCATGATTTGCACTCGACCCGATGTCTCGTATGCTTTGAGCATCACAAGTAGATATCAATCAGATCCTGGAGAGGGTCATTGGACTGCAGTAAAGAATATTCTCAAGTATCTTAGAAGAACAAAGGACATGTTCTTAATTTATGGAGGAGATGAAAAGTTAGTTGTCAGAGGATATACTGACGCTAGTTTCCAGACATATCGGGATGATCCGAAATCGCGGCAGGGTTATAAGTTTTGCTTGAATGGTGTAGCTGTTTGTTGGAGGAGTTCTAAGCAGGAGACAATTGCAGATTCTACAGCTGAGTCCGAGTACATTGCAGCTTTCGAGGCGGCAAAAGAAGCTGTGCGGATCAAGAACTTCATAGCGGAGCTTGAAGTGGTTCCGAGCATTGTTGACCCAGTGACATTGTATTGTGACAACAATACAACCATAGCGCAAGCCAAGGAGCTGAGGTCTCACCAACGATCCAAGCACTTACTGCGGAAATGTCACATCCTCCGAGAGATTGTTCAGAGGGGTGACGTGTTGGTTAGCAGAGTTGATACGAGCGAGAATATCGGGGACCCACTCACAAAGGTCTTACCTTTGCAGAAACATGAGACCCATGTGAAGAGCCTCGGACTTCGAGTCCATAGTGCTTGGCAATAGTGCAAGTGGGAGACTGTTAGAGTGCGCACTTATGTGCCAAGACACTTTATTGTATTTATGGATAAATAATTAATAAAGGCGAGTATTTGTCATTGATTATTTTACTTTTCTGCATGTAAAATTATTAATGATAAAGTCTCACAGATTAATGAGCATATTAATCTGAAATAGTCGGTGATCGGATTGATGCTTAAAGGGGACATGAACATCAATATCATCGCTGAGGATAGCTTAGGTAAAGATAGAATGAATGATTGTATATCTAAGTTATACTTAGGGGTACCCTGAGATTAGGGTTACTGGACACGACCCGATTAAGAGGATACCCCATATTGAACATCATTGGTCAAATCCTCTTTATGGACGAGTGTAACTGATCTTTTGACTTGAGACCTTCATTTATTCTATGGGTGGAGTTTGTGCACTTTGACGTCGTTAAAAGCCGTCTTTAACCGGATTGTGAGTAATACGATTGTTGGGTGTGTGAAAAAGCGTAGAGAGAATAATGTTGAGTCAATATAGGATTCATCGCTCTTTTGGTTTGGAGAGTTGGCGTCTAGGCCACTTGATAGAGATATTAGTGACTCTAAAATCCATGGCCATGTGAGGAATTTTTTACATTCAAGCTTGATAATCAAGTAAAACAATTAATTTGGTGATGATGTATTTTGTGCCGAATTAATTGGGATGTTGGTTAGATGAAGAGGTTGAATTACACAGTAATCGGTTCATAGTGGTTTATGATTTATGATCATTATCCTAACACGTTGGGGGACTAAAAATTGTTGCTAGACGGTTACCTTAGTTTGTGTATGGATATACACTACCTTCGTGTATAGGACCTAGAGGGTCGCACGCATAGCACGTCTACACGAACATTATACTATTGATTATTTTAGTGGATACTAAACTTAATAATTTTATTATTTCAGAATTAGAATTAATTGGATTATTAATTTATTCTGAAATATCGGAAGCAAATAAATAGAGCAAGATCGAATATGGATTTATTCGAGTTGTGTTATATTGAATAAAGGATATGAAATAAACATTTAATAATTGTTTAGATTTTATATCATGGATATTTTATTTAAGAAAATAATATTTAATCAAATTATTTTAATACATACATATACCGTTTTGTTTTACAGTTAAATAATTTTTTATAAAAAAAATTAATTTAATCCTTTTGGATTTTCGGTTAAATTTATATATTTATTAATTATTATGTTGCCGTTACTATTTTACAAATGAAACGTAAGATTTTTCTTTTAAGGCAAGAATTTAATGGGATGGGAGGGGTTATCAAATAACACTCAGATTGGGAGATATAGCGTATCGTTGGTCCTAAGAGGACAAAATCTGAAAAGAAAATCAACCCCAAAAGAAATCAGAGGACTTAGTGATTTTGCTTATGAAAGTCATTCGTCGATCCAAGAGGCTAGCACCTACAGAATCGTCGAGAGGTTCGTAATCGTGTGCGCGTGGATACAGCTAGATGAGTCACACGTGGGGCTCTTGCTCGTTCGCGACAGTGATTTGGTTTACCGGAATATCAAGATACGATTTTCGGGTAAGTTTTATTTCTGTTTATCATAAAATCTTATGAGGGATCTTTTGATTTTGGGTATAAAAGTTTATTTTATATTTCCGCTATGCCCTAAAACTAATATTACTCACGAGAGGACTGAAGAGCCACCTCGGAGGACACTGCAAGGACGACCGCGAGAACGATGCCTAGGAAGTATGAAGGACGAGAAGGGCTTTGGAGGAAGCCATATTAAGGGGAAGAGGAAGTCTTGTTTTTTTGGCCCGAGAAGTGAGTTATCGCAAAACCTACATGGAGACGACCCGTTTTATAGGAGAAAGATGGCAGAAAGAATACAAAAACAAACAGCATGTCCCCCACTCCACTCGCCTCCCATTACCTTCCAGCCAATGTGTTCGTAATTCGACCAGTGTCTCGACCTCTATCGACGAGGCCATACCGTTTCCTGTTTAACTCAGCGGCCGAGCGCATCGCATCAACTGACTGCGTGTGTCTGTCTCGTTAGCTTCTGAGTTCATCTGTCAAGTAAGTATAACAAGGGCTAGTACTGTTAAGGCGTGCCTTTGTCTTAATGACAGAGAAATCCCAATCCGTATCAAGTTAAAAAAAAAAAGAAGGAAAAGGAGAATTATGGACAGATAGAACGCACTGAAACGCACTTTTATTAAAGTTACTGAATCCGCTACTTATCTTCCTCCCTTCCTTTCTTTCTTGGTAGTTAGCCGCTGCTTTTGACAAACGAAATTATATCCATCCGAGTCATTAAAAACCTAATCTTTACTTTATCACATGCTTGTGTTGAAGAAACTAAAAAAATCCAAGGTACTACTTGGATTTAAACAACAATATCCTCCGTGTTGAAAGAGATATGGTTCACATTTTATGCCCATTAAGAAAAAAACAAAAAAGAAAGAAAAAAGAATTGGCCAAATTGCCATACTCTGGACACGTGAATTTAATTATTGCACGATAACCCGACATACTCACTTACTTCCCCAACTTGTCACTCTTCTCCTTATTTTGTCTCCACTCCCATCTTATTATATATTTTTTTTGTTGGAGTATTTGTAATCGATGAGATAAAATAACGAGAGGTGATGAGATTAGATATATTTGGACAAACATATCCAAATGCGACGACGATCCTGGCGTCGCAAACTACAATCATTTAGTTGATCGCCGCCACGTCCCACTTCATTACATTGATTGAATTTGGAAACCATCCCCCCCTCCCCACTCCGAATTAACAACACTTGTCGAGTGTTTGGTGAATTCAAACCCCAAACCCTCGAAAGTCTCCCATACCTTACGTGACAGAAAGGTAATCCACGTGACGGGGGGACTCGATTATTATTGGCAAGGGATACGGACAAGATATCCGACGTCGTTCCTGGCGTCACATAATAATTACTCGCTCATAATGCAGGACCATTTTTTTAAATTTAAGATGGGCAGGTGCAGGGATTGATCCCCCTCCCCTCGACGAAAAACGTTAACAGATTAGGGAAGGATGTATGTTCTTCACCACCATGATCATAAATCGTCTTCACCATCGTTATTAGCAAAAGCCTTCTTGCTATAATACCATGTGCAGATTGTGTTTTGGGTTTCATTTATTTAAAAACTAGTAATTAGATGACTTAATCTATATATGCATTAGTTCATGTCTTTGTTTATCCCGTGTGGAACTATTTTCCAGCATCGAGTCCATCCGCGCGTCCCCCGGTTGTTACGCCTTGTCTACTACGCCTGTAAACTCCGACCTCCAACTCATCCTATGGCGATGGTGGGCGTACTCCACGTCTGCCGCCCCGTCCATAATCTCTCCATCCTCCGCTAACCGTAGTCAAGTAAATCATGTCATTCTCGTTCGGCACTCTGTAAATTTCTGTGGAAATAACGACGCATTTGATCCGAAAAGCATGGAGACATCACGCGGAGTTATCTCATTACGGATCGGCTTTTTTATACAAGAAAGACCTTTGTCGGCCCTAAAGACTTTTATAAGGGGAGGAAGTTAGAAAACATTGTCTTGACTGACGAGGGAACAGAAGAGCCTCCCCAGAGGAGGACACCGCAAGAACGAACACGAGGAAGAGGCGTAAGAACAGGAGGGCTTTAGAGCACGCAGTTGTTTAAAGTTCACGGTGTTAAACCAAGTGCTGCTCTTTTTGCTGAAGTTTTGGTACTAGTAGTAAATGTAATGTGGAAAACTCGTGTTGATTAGGGGAATTGTGAGTTTCCCCGACCAGACGAGGAGGCCAAGTGGTACAAAACAAAGCATGATTCCTTCTTTAGCTTCATAGTTAAGGCACATGGGAAACACATACAGATTGGCCATTGCATTTACCTAGAGAGACATCAGAAGCTTCTCCCAATTACATTCCCATGACAAAGAGTCCCACTTTCCTTATTACTACTACCTTTCATGTCATTATTATTACCACAAACCAAACCATAAAGGCTTAGTTATCGCTGGGCTTGTAGCCTTTTAGTTCTTCACTTGCTCTGTCTTCTCCGGTGGGTGTCCCCCGCCTCCTCCGTATCCACCTCCTCCACGGCCACCCCCAGGTCCATACCCGCCTCCTCCTTCGTGCCCGCCTCCTCCACGGCCACCCCCAGGTCCATACCCGCCTCCTCCTTCGTGCCCGCCTCCTCCACGGCCACCCCCAGGTCCATATCCGCCACCTCCTCGGCCACCACCAGGTCCATGTCCGCCACCGTAGCCACCTCCACTCCCATACCCTCCGTCATCCAGCTCGTTCAAAGGTGGGTGTCCTCCACGTCCGCCACCACCATATCCACCACGTCCGCCACCTCCATATCCACCACCCCCACGGCCGCCGCCGCCATATCCACCACCACCACGGCCGCCGCCTCCGTAACCTCCATCCTTCTCTTCAGTCAATGGAGGGTGTCCCCCACGTCCGCCACCACCATAACCACCACGTCCGCCACCTCCATATCCACCACCCCCATGGCCGCCGCCACCATATCCACCACCACCACGGCCGCCGCCTCCATAACCTCCATCCTCCTCCTCAGTCAATGGAGGGTGTCCCCCATGCCCGCCACCGCCATATCCACCACCACGGCCACCGCCTCCTCGGCCACCGCCATAGCTACCATGGCCGCCCTTGCCACCACCTCCATATCCGTCAGCGTTCGCCTCTTTTGCACCCTCCTCTGAAAAAAAAAACATAAAACATTAACCAAGTTAGCATAATGTCAATCTCGTCGGCATGCCAAGTTCCGTGGCACACTAAGGCGTCTTTTGTCCGATAAAAACGCATCAGAACGTGAGGCGCATTTAATCTCAATACAACGGATCCACTTTTTATGAGAATGCTTTTATCGACCCTAAGAGGACGAAGTAAGAGGGGCGTTTCCACTCACGAGTGGACTGAAGAGCCACCTCGGAGGACACAGCGAGGACGACCGCAAGAACGATGCCTAGGACGAGAAGGGCTTTCGAGGAAGCCATTGTTAGGGGAGGAGATGTTATTTTTGTTCGAGTTATTGCAATCCCATGCATGGCGACGAACCCTTTTTATAGGAGGAGATTGGAGAAAACGTTAAAAAATGCAGTGTGGGTGCGCCCCACTCCCATCACTCCACCGAGTGTTCACATTCAACATCTAATAATATTTAGTCCCCATCTATCTTTTCTTTCTGTGCTTGGGTTTAGGAAGCAAAACCCACTCTCAAGTCCGGATATTCCCCGCCTCCATCGAATAATTCGATAGCCTAGGGTTTATGTAGACTATCCGATACGTTTCCCGTTAATGTCCGATTTCATTGCAGACGGTCATCGACGGGAGGTTCGTCTCAACTTGTCATTCTGTGTAGCCGGGTTAACGCCTACCTGCGACGAACGGATCGCATCACCGTGTGTCTGTATATTTAGCTTCTAAGTTAATCGGTCAAGTGAGTAACTTAGGGTTGGTACTGTTATGGCGTGCCTATATCTTAATGACAGAGAAATCCTAATGGTGAATTATTATTATTATTATTATTATTATTATTATGGAGAGGATAGAACGCACTGAAACTCAACTTTATTTAAGTTACTAAATCCGCTACGTATCTTGATCCTTTTTTGTTTCTTCGTTGTGTTTAGCCGCTGCTTTTGACAAAAAAAAAGATATACCTCCAACTTAGTTTAAATAAATATAAAGATTAACCTTTAAACCTTCTAATCTAACTGATGTCTCAGAGATAATTACAGCTTAGGCAAAACTAGTTCTAAAAAGGAGAGAAAATATATACAGTTTATATGCTTGTTTTTTCATGTGAAAAGTAAAAAAAATCCATGTAAATAAAACCCAAGGGCAACATGATTAAAGCTACAATATCATTGTGTTGAAAGAGAAGGGAGGTTGTAAATGGTTCATATTTTGTTATCTTTCCCTTTTGAAAAACAAAAAAAAAAAAGAATGGCAAATTGCCATGTTTGGCGCACGTGACTTATTGCCCGATGCCGACATACACTCTTATCACTACTACCACCCACTACTATTACTACTTAATTCCCCCCTTCGTCTTCTTTCTCTTTTCGATTTTGAATTTCTTTCTCCCTCTTTTTGTTATCCCTACTCAATTCCTATTATTATATTGGGAAAATATTATTATAAATAATGAGATGAAAATATAACGACAAAGTGAGAAAGCAATTAATGAAACGTTGAAGGTTGGGTTGGGGGGGGGGGAGAGAAAACGCCAGGTGTTGGATAAAATTGTTGGGGAGGGGAAGATTGACAGGATATACGACATCGATCTTGGCGTCACAATGAAAAATATGCGACCCCACCATCATTAAGACCAAGGATGGGTGTCATGAGCTGATACCACACTTACACCCAAAACCCTACTCTTTGTCGTCATTTCCCAAGTTCATTGAATCCGGACACGTTGAAACTTGTGTGCCCCCCCCCCCCCCCTCTCGCTGTGAACCTGTCCGCGTGCAGCGAAGCGACAGCGTCCATTGAAATATCAATCACCAATGACAATAACCCTGCATGTGACAGTACATGTCGGTTTTTGATTCTCGGGTTCGGGCCCTCTGGAGACTTTCGCGATCGCTCTCTCATTTTCTGTCGCACGGACCGCGAAAGAGAGACCCGAGTAACCGGCTGCCGTTCACGTGTTCTCCTTCCGAAGGACGACCTCCTCGTTTGTGGGAAGTTGACGATCGGCGATTGTTCGTCGGAGGTTGTTGTTAGGAAGGTTGTCCTAGCTTGCTCCACGATTCATGTAATAATGATGTGAACTTATCTGAGGGGGGTGGTGCCAAAACACACCCACTAGCAAAGTAGAAAAGTGACGGCATGGTGGTGGGGGGAATGCAGACCAACCGGGTCGGGTCACGGCCTTGACGTTCTACCCTGTAATGATGACGGGAGGCGCGTCTGAGCGTCAACTAGCCGATGACTACTGATCAGGTCTATCCAAATCCAATCGTCAATCAGATTTTGATATCGGCTTACGTCGAAGAGATTGTGGGCTTATGCTTTCATCCAGGACCCAATTATTGGATATTAAGCCCAAACTCCTTTGTAGGCCCAATTTTTGGAACATTAGATCCATAACCTGGCCTGGCCCCTCATAATATTTGGATATGATTTTCAAACTTCTTTTTTTATATTAATATTATTTAAAATAATAATATTTTAAAAACTTTAGTTTTTTTTTTTACCAATAGGGCAAAATATCAATTTGTTGTCAATTTTTTGTGCCCTAAACCTTAAAATCATAGTAATTATCTATCGGGCCCACACTAATTTTTCAGATCTTACTACTACTCATTGTGCATTTAACAAGAAAATTTAGAATTAATCTCCGAATTTCTTTCCTTGGAATGCCGCTCTCCTTTTACACAAATTGAGATCGAATTATGGACTTGTAAAAGAAACTGAGATCGATTATGGACTAGTAAAAAAATTGTGACCGAATTATGGTTTTCTTTTTTAACCCTATTTTAAGGGATGAATAATCACAAAGCATGTCATAACCCACGTAGAAAAAATTAGTGTTAAAATATGTCATGATAGATAATTACGACCTTCAGCAAATCGTAGATTGGGTAAAACAATTAGAATAATGTCATAAATGATTAAAATATAGATTTAAGACTATAAAAAAAGAAGATTTCAAAGTCTATGCCACAAAAGAAAGTCGGCAAAAACGTTTAGATAACTACGGCCTTCAATAATGGTAAATCGTATATTTGTGTGACGCAATTAAAATAAGGCCATAACCTGTTCAATATATCAATTTAAAAATTTCAAAGGCTACAGAACAAATTCGACAAAATGTTTGTTCCATGAATCTATATTTTGCATTAAGAAAAACGCAAAATAATTTTTACATAATCTCTCCATATGCCCCAGGAGTATCTCTTCGTATACCTCAAATTCTATGTCAAAACCCCCATGAATATAAAAACCCTATATATATATATCCAATTAATGCTAAAGTTTTAGTATTTATGTTTAATTTTATCAAATTAACATTGCCTTGAATCTTCCATAAAGAGTGAATTTAGTAATTGACTCCCCTGATAAGATCAGAAAATAAATAACACTGCTTTCAACTTAAATTAAGACTTAAGTTTATTGCAAACATAAAGCACTTGCCATTAAAGATCCAAACCCTTCTTCCCATTACATTTCATCACAAGTCGTCCAGGGCCTCACTTTTCCTTATTCACTTCATTATTATTACACCAAAGTGCAAAACGAGCGAAGGCCATCAACCCCGACAAACCAAAGGCTTAGTTCTTGACCTCCTCGGTCTCCTCCGGTGGGTGTCCTCCACGGCCGCCTCCATATCCACCGCGTCCTCCTCCATATCCACCACGGCCGCCTCCATACCCTCCCCCGTAGCCACCACCGCGGCCGCCTCCATATCCTCCCCCGTAGCCACCACCGCGTCCGCCTCCATACCCGCCCCCGTAGCCACCACGGCCGCCTTCATACCCACCCCCGTAGCCGCCGCCATAACCGCCGCCACCATATCTGTCAGGGTTCGCCTCTTTTGCGTCCTCCTCTGAAACAACAAAACAGAAAGACGCTTGACCAAGTTAACGTAATGCAATTCATCGTAAGCATGCCAAATTCCCAGGCTCTTAACACATCATGTCAGGAAAACACGTCAGAACATGACGGGCGTTTGTCTCATTACGGATCAGTTATTTTACATAGGGAAGGCCTTTCGACCCAGAAAAAAAGAACACCCATGAGAAGAGGGGAAAGAAGGCATCGTCTTTTAACTCACGGGAGGAGTGAAGAGCCTCCTCGCAGGACACCGCGAGAACGAACACGAGGACGATGCCTAAGATGAGGAGGGCTTTGGAGGAAGCCATTTTGTTTACAAAGAGAGAGAGAGAGAAGTGATTTGCCTTGAGGTATGAGTTTATTGCATTGTGCATGGGCGGGTGACACCCCTCTTTTATAGGAGAAAGAGAAGGACTCCCCCAACCCAGCAAGTCGCGTGTTCACATTGAAGTTATGGGCAACATGAGTTTTTTGTTCCGTCGGCACTTAAAATGTCTAATATTACATCAATTTTTCTAAAAATTTTAATATATAATTTTTTTAAAAAAGTAATTTAGACCGTAATTTTCAAAGTATTTCGTGCAAACGAAGCACTTTGTTGTTTTGCATCAACTATTTAAAAAAAAAACTTTAATAATTGCGGTGGCCAATGAAAATTGATATTTACAACGGTTTTTTTAAATTTATATTAATAATTTTGAAAATTTCTTTCGTATTATTTGCGAATTGACGTTATAATAAAAGAAACCTCGTGGAGGGGGGAGGGGGGTGTTTTGAAAGTGGTCCACAATTTCTAAGTGAAATAAATTTGCACGATGCCACGGTACTTGCCCTGCTCTCTTTTCTAATAATAATTCTCCCCGACTTCACTCAATTTTGTATTCGGAATAAAAAATAATACGTGACAAAGAGATATCCACGTGACCCGGGGGACTCAATTATTATCGACAAGGGATACGGACAGGATATCCGACGTCGTTCCTGGCGTCACAAGTGTATGGGACCATTATTTACATTTAAGAAGGGCAGGGCAGGGATTGACCCCCTTGGACGAAAAACGTTGCCAGCAGCCATATCTCGTCGTTTTTCCCATAACCATTTTGACCTTATCGGGATTTGGGATTGATGTTTCGTCTTCCGATCCCAGACCCGTACCCCACCTGTCATGTCATGTCAGTCAGTTAGTTGTTGGGCATGGTCCCCCCAAACTAAGTAAGATTCATATCTTCATACACCCCACCCACCAGGAGATAAGAGAGCAGACCTGTACTTTGTCCCCGCCTTACTTTTTTCTTTTTTATCACAAGAAAATGGAGAGCTCCGGTGAAGCATAGATATTTTCGTATGCTTAATTATCAAAAAAATATTTGCCAAGTACAGCAGTCGTTTATCTTCCTAAGTACAGCAGTCGTTTATCTTCCTAAGTAGCGACTTTTCTCAACGAAAGTAGCCGTTAATTCATACAACGACTCCTAATTAAATGTTCATAAAGTCGCCACTTCAAGTAGCGATTACCCTAAAGCCACTGCTTGAATAACCGAATTTCTTTAGCTTATAATGTTGCACATGTGGTGGAGGTTCTTCAAATGTGGGAAAATCAGCGGATAGCTACGAAAGTCGGGAAACTTATCGGAGGAATTCTTGTTCGACATTGGGATGGTGTCAACACGACTTTCATGGTGCTGGAGGAGTTACTTGATGCATCAACATTCGGAATGAAGTCAAGAGTTGCGAGACAATAGGTGTTGTCCTCAGCATCTTCCCTTCTAATAACCACTTCTTCCTTCGATTGGATGTTTCTCTGTGCCTCATATTGTCCAATCGGTCCGTCCTCTGCTTCTTCTGCATCTACTGGCTGGTCCTCTAATCCTCCGCACCTAACGTATAGGCGCAATGACGCAAATTCTGCCAACATTTCCTCCCCTCATGAGATAATTCAATTATTTGACTAAACTCTTCGATGTTCTTTTTTTCAGCTATGTGTGTGATAGTTCGGAGGATATTGTGTTATAAAATTACAGTTAGTCGAATTCTTAGACACCTTATAACAGAAAAGAATAAGTAATCGTCAGGGAAAATAACCTTTCAGGCACAAATGCAGTAGTTTATCTCATGCACGATAAAATGAGAAAGTCGATTGGTGGAAGAGGTACCTCATCAGCAATTGATGAAACAAAAAATGGTACCAAGGGTTGGAGACCCGGGTCAGTGACCAAGCTTTGGTGTGCTCCTTTGAAACCAATTGAATTGGGTTTCTTAAAACCAAGATCTCTGACCTCCTCATAGTATAACTGCTTCAAAATTCCCAAATTACTATACTTAGGGTTGAAGTTAACAACAGAAATCTGGGGTTTAGTCACGAAGTTGTACCGGGAGCTCCTTGGTTACTACATGTTTGATCGACAAGCTAACATCAGCGGAGATTCCAACATCCTTGTACTCAAGCCTTTTACCTTCTGGTGGAAATTAAAAAACAAACATAGAAATAGACAGGAAATACTGAAGTTTCTACAGACCAAACAGACTCCAATATGAGGTGAGACACGAATATTAACTAATCATCATAGATAGTAGATCTATCAATGATGCATAACCCAAAGCAAAAGGCAATTCAAAATACTACCTTCTTCAACTGGAGGATTTTCAGGAATTGCCTGCTGGACACCTTCAACTGCAAGCCAATGAATGATTACAGATGTCTCTGGTGGAGCTCTAGGCAAAGGAATTCCAGTTTTTTCTCATCGATGTAGAATAGGTCCATGTGTCCAGCTGCTCTTTTGAACTGCGGTGCATCATTGGAGGTGAAACCATATGCTGGCTTCAATAAAAATATAAGCACCCAAGCATAAGATAAGGCAAATGGCCTAGAGCGCAAAGTAAGTGGAACAATAACATTAAAACCCAAATTCCAACACAGATACATAGATTTTCTTTTTTTTTTTAGGGGGGGGGGGGGTGGACAGATGGATCAGCAAACGTGTACAAAATTTGACAGCAATTTACTACTAAAGAGTGTCTTTTGCCTCCAGATTGCTCAATCTGAGAAAACTATCGACATCATCACCAGTGAGCACAGCCCTCTTCGAGTGGCGCATGCATTTGACTGCTTCCTGTAACTCCCAAGTAAACAAAGAAGGGAAATTTCAGCGAGGGATATCAGCAAACTCCAAAAGTCGACCATCAGTGTCTCCTAACATCGAAGGTTGCGACAAAGCATTCAACTGGACGGGTCTAACAAATTCAACCGGCCTCTTCATCCCAATTTGGATAACAGGAGAAAACACTCAGCAAATTCATTCGGTCACAATTCCACAAATACCTGTATGATCTCACGGGATTCGGTGCTCGACATCATGCCCAAGGGCTGCCGCGACGTCGGGGGACAAGTTCGCGATGCCTATGCACTGCGTAATGACCTCAATGGACTCCTTCACCACGAAGCTCATACTTTCACCACTCCTTCGGACTACAGCAATCACCAACAGAAGCGCCAAGCAAGAAGCACAAACCTTGGAGCATCCCGTCACGCGATCGACGCCAAAGCCCGTGCCAGACCGAAAAATCCAATCCTCCGGCGACGAACGTGATACAAAGAAGAAAAAAACGCAGCAGAGTTCCGATTCAGGGCTTTGAAGCGCGAGTTTCTCGCAGTCGAAGACGAAGAAGGAAACTAGCCGAACCGACCGACCCTTGATCCAACCCGAACCTGACGGGCCTCACCTGTTGATTTATTGGGCCAAATAGGAGAGAACATGGCCCGTTAGGAATTTTTAGGGCTCATTTAAAGTGGGCCGGATAAGCCCGTAGGGCCTTCAGTTTTAGGATTATGCGAACTTTCACGTTAATCTAATTAAGAATAATAGGCCGGTGATATTTACACGTCCAATTTTTTTTCATAAAAGCAAACCCTTTAATCTACGTCACTTGGTCCAAGTGGTTACTTGTTTAAATTCGATTAAGGAAATTTGAAACCTACCGTATGCAAATCACCCGTTAGAAGACATCTAGTGCAACAAAAAAGAGGTACACATAATCGAGTTTTAAAAATTTTAACCGAATGCTTGTCATGGTTTAAGATTTATGTTTTACTTGTAGAAAAAAAATTTGTGGTTGATACAATTAGATCTAGATATTCATTAGAACTAAGATGGTAACTAAAGTTCTGAACTATCGTAATATCAAAATAGGGTGTGTAAATAGCATAAGCCGAATAAATATAAGATTTAAGGAATGACGCTGCAAGAAACAGCGCGGCGAAGCTTCATCATGGCATTACATCAATTTAATTTTGCACAGTTACACAAAATCATCAGATCACGCCAAAAAACAAATGGAGGCAAGCAAAGAGAAACCACAAAAAACGGAAAGAACTCGCCTGAGGAAACACCCGAACAAGACCGACAAAAAGGGAGGAACTAACGAAGATGCTTCCTCCTCCTCCTCCTGTTTCTCATAGATTTTAAAGGTACTTAACCAGCAAATATATGGCCACGACTAAAATGACAATCCCGATCACAGACAATATCATGCAGATGCACGTGCAGCCACCCTTTGTTCGCCGGTTCAGTATCGCCAGGTTCTTCTGCACTCTCTGTTTAGGCCAAATGGAATAAGAGATTCATTAAGTAATGTGACGCCCTGCTTAATCCGCTCAGATGAACAGCAGCAGTGAAGCGGATGCAACAATGGAGTTCCAGACAAAAACAGCGTTACCAAGCACAGATGTAAGAAAAAGGACTCACCCGGAGCCGGGAGTCAGTAACATCTACATGTTGATCCAAGTTATCCTGGCAGACGAAAAAGTTGAATGAGAGCATAACATGTACATTGCAGCGAGGTTACTTATGTCGATCCCAGAGCAAAGGATGAAAGCATACAATTAATCTTGAATGTAAGTCAAGTTCCTCGTTCACGGCCAGGGCAATGTGCTTTGTGCTCACAACAGTCTCTTCCAATTTATCAAGACCTTCATCTTGTTCTGCACAGGAGAACGAAAAAAATGGTGTGAATTTATTTGTGGTTATTCCCAAAATGTTAGGGGGAGGGCACGGATAACTAAACCATGTAAAAAAGTTATTGACAAGGAACTCGCCTCTCATTATTTGCCTCTGAAGGCCAACAACGCCTTGATTGTCAAGACCAGCAGTTTGGGCCATGACATCGGCTGGCTTAATTTCTGGTCCTAGCAAGCTATCCCTTGCAAAATTGGACATGTGCACTTGAGAAGCCATCTGGCTCACTTTACCTCTTAAATTTGATAGCATGTCTTTGCGACGATTCATCTCTTTCTCTGACCTGGACATGCAAAAGAGAATTGAATAGGACTCAACGATTGCAAAAGCTGGCGAATAGGCATCCCACTAAATACCCAACCATAACTTTTTCTGAAAGACAGAGGCCTAAGTAAACCTCATGGATGGATTATGTCCAGAGACAAAAACAGTAGAGTAATAGGGAATAAGAAAGCAGAAAGGCTTCAACCAAGATGTGTAAGAACAACAAACAAAGACACTGATCAGTTGAACACTGAACCTAACTGTACAACGCGCAGTTCTCTCTGAGTATGGAAAGTCAAGGTTGCTACAAATCAGAGTCTCTCTATAAGACATCCTAGCATACACATTAACTGATAGTTAAGAAAATGCAGACATGTACAGATGGCAGGGCTTCCAAATTGGGCTCAGTCTAGAACAAAGAACATCCAGAGGCGAATCAATGATCAAGCTATAGATCAGGCATCTGAATGAAAATGAAAGAAAAGGAAGAGAATCCCAAGTAATTCCATTAGAAACCGAAAGAAAAGGGCAGCATTGATCCGAAAGCACAACTGCACCAAACAAATAGTATCACAAGCGACTTACACGGGCTTGGACAACTTGGTCAAAGCAGACTGCAAACCCTCTATCTTTGTGCTAAAAATGGTAATCTTCCTCCTTATTGCTGAAGCATGGCGCAAGCTGTCCGGTCCTGATGTGGACAACACATTAAGTTCGCTGATCATCCCATTGATCTCCTCGGCCAGCTTCACCACTTCTTGATACTCCTTCACCCACGGATCCGATGAAGAGGCCATTATCCTATGAAAATTAAGTACCCCAGTTCACCGATCACAAGAAAAAGGCATGCCCTCCATAATCTCCAAAAAAGACACTATCCGTCAACATTTCTGGTCAAATAACTTACATATACACGCTACCAATTAGTGGCCGTGATACCAATAACACATCAGTGCCTTTCTGGGTTTCCCCCGAGCTACAAAAGAAGATCCCTGGCTCCACTAAGATCAACCACACACATTTCGATCCGACCTGACTTCCGCAGTGGCCAACCCGTTTTCTCATGCCATCATATCAAAATGCGGGCATACAAAAACAAACCCTAGGATAATCTAAAGTAACCCTTCGGAGCCACAAATCAATAAACACACCAATCAGCATTTCGCACCTCTGGATCCGTCACCCAGTAATTGATCGACGGGCTCGACGCAACTCCTCAAAACACGGCTCTATTCACCGCAAGATTTCGCCTTGCGCCACTATTAGCAGCTGCAGGGACGAAGGAAGCCTGTCCAGGAAAGGAAAGAGGCGGAAAATCAATCACATCACTGCAGCCGGCCACCGATGGCTACATAACAATCCTGATCGGGCCCCGGAGAAAAAGCGGTCGGGTCTGTCGGGTCGAATCTATTCGGGTACCCTTCGCTGATCCCAGGTGTGGATCGACGACAGGCTTCCGATTCCGAAGAAATTGGGTATACGACGGACAGGCTTGAGAAACCCGTTGGAGCCGGAGGTTGTCGGATCCGAGCCCTAAGTTTTGGACATGATCTGAGGAAGGCCCGAGTTACAGTGAACTAAACCACCCAGTTTTGTTGTGATCCAGCCCGGTCAGAAAGGGAAATCATCCTTAGATTCCATCTCTCGGGCCGGATGGAGATTCCTTCCTCCGACTTGCTCAATTCAGCTGACATCGACGGTCGTTGCAGAAGATAAAGACTGCCCCCGTCTCGATCAATCAACTAGCAATGAATGAAGAGGCGAGCGAATCCAACACGCACACTCATAAATATCCCGAAGAGACTTCGACTGGTCTCTTTAATGAGCAAGCCTCCAAAAGTAAGAGCATCCAATCAATCATCGCTCTTCAGTCGTACAGTCATCTTTCTTGGGGCACAGCTTTGAGCGAAGGACCGGTACCGGACAGAGCAGAAGCATGCCCGGATCGACCGGAAAGTGCTTTGTGAGGTTCTTCCCGATCGTTGTCCTGGTTTTTGCGAGTACCCAATTCCATACAGCCGAAGGTGGCGCAATTTCCGTCCTCGTATCAGAGAAAGGCCTCAACTTTACCAAGGACGTCCTCATACACGAAGCGCTCAGGTCCATACTTCCGCTACGGCTACCGCAGATCGAGAAGGATGTGAAGGTCCCGGTGGTGGGCATGGCCCAGATCATTCTCTCGGACATCAGCGTCGACGAGGTCAAGGTGGGTTCTTCGTGTGTGAGGACTGGCGACAGAGGAGCCATGATCGTGTTGATGGCTTCTGGGGCCACAGCGAATCTCACCATGAGTTGGAGGTACTCGTACCACTCCTGGTTGGTTCCCCTGCCTATATCGGACAGTGGAGAGGCGGCCATTCAGGTAGTGATTAGTCTGAATGTTCGTCATCTGGTTGAGCGTAAAAACACGGCTGTTCATTAATTGCTGAGATGCGTCTAAGACTGGCTCTGCAGAAATTTAACTGCTATTCGGTTTACTAATAATGTCTGCACCATTTTGCTTGGCTTCAAATTATTCCTGGTTCTTTGTGTATCCGTGTGATTGATGTCCGATGGTCATTTGATTTGCGCCACCGTTTGTGGTGAGTAAAGAGTGGTTGTGTTTGTCGAAACATGTTGTGTTGGTTTAGTTGAAGGGCATGGAAAATGAAAAGGGAAAATGGTTTCTCTTTATGGAGATTCTGTAGCGTATTGATGTTACAGCTTGAGTCACTATGTGGCAGGTTAAAGGAATGGAGGTGGGATTGAACTTGACCCTCAATGGTCAAGGTGGGTCTCTCAAGCTATCTCCTGTTGAATGTGGATGCTACATCAAATCAATATCTGTCAAGATAAGTGGTGGATCTTCGTGGCTTTATCAGGGGTATGCACTGGTTTGTTTAAATTCACTTCGTCCCCTTGTTTATTCTCTTGAGATTAGAGTACCTTTTATTGACTGTGAATTATTCTCCTTTTTAATATCAGGATAGTAAGTGCTTTCCAGGGAAAGATTATATCGGCTGTCGAGGAGGCCATCCCCATGAAAATCGAGGAAGGAATTCTCAGACTCAATTCTGCTCTCCAGGAGCTCCCTAAAGAAATTCCAGTAGGCGATGCAGCTGAAATGAACGTTACCTTCATCGATGATCCTATCCTAAATAACTCTTCCGTTTACTTCGAGCTCGATGGGTTATTCTTACCAGAAAACCATCTTCCCTCTGTGATTAGCTATCGAAGTAGACATTCCAGAGTCGTAGATTCCTGTGGGGATGCTTATAAAATGATAGAAATGTCATTACATGAAGATGTACTGAACTCTGCCTCTGAAGTTTACTTCCGTGTGAGCTTACTTTTTCCTTGAGTCGCTGTTTCTTCCCTGTTAGTGTTAGTGATCAACTAATTTTAGCTCCTTTGGTCAGGAAGACTATTTACAGTGGATTGTGGACAAACTACCGGATCAGGCTATGCTGAACACTTCCCGATGGAAGTACATCGTGCCTCAATTGTATCTGCAATACCCCGATGACAACATGTATCTGAACATATCCTGCTCTTCACGACCTCTTGTGAAAGTTAGGAAAGAAGGAATCACGGCTACTGTTGACTTAGCTGTGGTGATTAATGTTCTTGATGCCAATCGGTCCATATCAGTGGCATGCATTTCTCTGGTTGGTCTGGTGTATTTCCACACTTTCCCAGAGGACTTTGTGAAATTGTTCTTGTTCTCTGATTATTTACATCATGTGGTCACAGGTAATGGATGTCTCTGGTTCAGCTCACATTCTTCTGAACAATCTGGCTGGAACTATTAAATTGCGGAGCCTTACTGCATCCTTGAAATGGAGTGAAATCGGTAACCTGCACATGTCCTTTGTGCAGGTAAGAAAAATTCTACAGCGGTCAAATTTTTCATGTTATCAATGACGGCCGATTATAAATTACGAAAGCATCTCGATTGCTATTCAAACACAGAATTCTATCTCTACTTCGCAGACCATGATGTCCATGGTGATCCGGACCATCATCATACCATACGTGAATCTACGCATTATGAAAGGACTCCCGCTTCCTTTGGTTCATGGAGTCACGCTTAGGAATGCAAGAATCTCGTACAATGATTTGAGGATTGTGATATGCAGCGACATTGCATACGGGAACCAGATGACCCGCTATCTGCCATCTTGAATCTCATCTTCATAGTTGTACAGCATGTGTATAGCTATAGAGTCGAAATACAAGTATAGACAATGTCCAAATTCATATCTAGTTTCACAGCTGAACTGCAAATGTAGCACACATGGAACTCGAGGAAACTGGCGTCGTTCCGTGCCTTTTCTATCGCATGTAATAAGAGGGCTGAGATCATCACATATGAAGGCTCATGCCCACCATTAGCATCTGAACATTTTTAATACAGACTAAGGACGAATGACAACCTATATGGTAAGCAGCATATACGCATCACTGAAGCCGGCCGAGCAATCTTCTGTTAGTGCTCTTGGCGGACGTGAAAGTTCATCCCTTTTTCGCGTCTCCAATCTGCTGCATCCTCTCAGGATATCCTCAGGCCTGCTACTGCTGAACTCCCCTTCATTTCCTCCACGGTCAATGTCACTGTGCAAGGCGTCATGGATCTTGATCGAGAAGTGCCTTAGAGGATATCCTCAGGCCTGCTACTGCTGAACTCCCCTTCATTTCCTCCACGGTCAATGTCACTGAGCAAGGCATCGTGGATCTTGATCGAGAAGTGCTTAATGCCTGGATTTCGCAGTCGTCTGCCGATAACCAATCCTCCAGAGTCAGGTATTGCTGCTGCATTCTCTCGAGTCCTTCTCCTTGCTCTTGTCCCTGTGGGGAGGACGGAAATCTCTGCTGTGGCTTTGCACTCAGCTACAGCACGACAGGGTACTCCCCGTAGTACAGCAGCAAATAACTGAAATCTGAAAACTTACTTTTGGAGTTGTCGAAAAGGCTCTGGAACTTGACAGATTAATTTCTGTAACTTGAAAAAATGACTCGCGCAATGTCCGTGGACATGTTCTCGCTTCCATCGCGAAAACGTTCAGACATGACGGGGAGAATCTCTCCTGGGCGGGTTCTCAGTAGACTTCTCGCACAGGATCATGAACGCTTTTCCTTCTTATCCTATCCAAACTGTTTATCTTGGACAACCTGTTGATCTGCTGAATAAATCGCTCGATATTCTCAACCTTCTCGAATTCAAACTTAGCTCCGTGTTTCAGCAACTTCGGGGACCATTTGCTGCTGTCATACCATGTCTTGCTTTGTCCATCGACTGTGAATGCCAACACCAGATTAAGTCTGCAATATTCTCATTTGTCGAGGCCGCCTTTCCCATGAACAGCAGCATCCCAAAGAAATGAGAAGAAGCACCAATCGATCACATGGAGGAATTGCCGTCAAAAGAGCGTAGTCGTTTTAGGAGCAACCGCCCTCCAAAACATGAAAAATAATGGGTAATCAAAAGAGACATACTGCTATCGTCTGTCCGCTACTGAGTGACAACAACAAGGTTTTCGAGTTATTGCCGCCATAGAGGCTTACACTCCTCTAAAGTCAAGTAAACAGATAGCTACAAGAACGTCTGAACACTGTTCAGAAAGATGTCATTTTATATCATCACTGATCTCCCAAGCTTTCTTCCCAACAATGGCAGAGTAAAGAAGTAAAATCTGCAAACAGCAGGGGATTGGTGTGAAGTTATCATGGCGAAGCCGGGATTGGCTCAGTGCCGGAAACATGGGAAGCGGCGTCTTCTTTTGACATGGCGACGTAGTTTGCGGGCGCAGATAGCCTGCTATCTCTCTTTCCATCCTTGGCAGCTGACCGGCTACCATTTTGAAGAGATAACCGCCTGCCAGGAGTTCCATTAGCGCCCCCATTTGCACGGGGTCCGGTCACTTTCTTAGCGATGGCCGGTCTGGCAGGACTAGGCCTGGCACCAAAAACGGCTTCCTGCTCCGTGCTCTGCTGTTCGTGGAACTTCTTCTGGTCCTATAAAAATATAAAAAATGAAATTGTCAAGGCCTGTTCCTAGGAACTGAATAAAACAACGTGTCTTACCCTCAGCCGACGTTTCTCCTCTTCTCGTTCTCTCCGTAACAAAGTGTACTCGTCAAGCATGGCGAGAAGAGGAAGACCATCATAAGAGAAAGACAAGCCACGGTCTTCTTCCCAAACCCGAGTTTTCACGATTAAGGTATCAACAAGAGCTGCATAAACATGACAGAGGCAAATGAACATCTTATTACTGGGACATCAACGGACTATCGATTTCTCGAGTATGCCTACCGGGAATTTTGTTAACTAAAACGCGTGCCTTCTCCGCGCGCTTGAGATTCAAGTGTGCACCTCTACCTGCATTGTATCTGTTATCATCCTGTACATAAACATCGTTATCCGTGAGTTTGAAAACATTTTGCCAGCAACAGCAAACAAGAGCCGAGTAAAAGATTAAGTGACTGACCCGGTTGTAATCTTCAAGCCAGCTTTCCTCTTCACAGGCTGACATCCATTTCTCAACCTTGTCAAGTATATCTTTCCTGCTGAGAGATTCTTCCCTGGCCTTTCCAATCTTGTTATCCATGTCGGCCAGTAGTTCGGCAGGTTCAACATTCCCGGACTCTATGAGCTCCATGATCTTCTCTCTGGCCGCCTCGGGATCGACTTCAATATGAGCCTGAGCAAATATCTCCTCGAGTTCATCCTGCTTTCTGAACGCTATTTCCTTCATCCTGCTAGCTTTGAGCTGGTCGAGCCTTCCAACTTCCACCTCGGCCTAAACCACAGACATAAGCAAACTAAATTATCACCATAATGTACTGCCAAGATAAACTGCTCTTCCCAGAATCTATTACAGCAACCCCTTTAAGAAAATCCATGTGCACCTGCTCGATTATGTCCAGAGCGAGAGCACCAGAGGCAGTCACTTCATCTACAGAAGAAGAGATGTTACGGGTGACATGATCGAAATGCCGACGTTCTTCGTCCGATGTCTCCATCAAATTCCATAGTTCTATTAATTGGCCTGCTAATTGTTGAAGCTGAAAAAGATATCTCGGGTTTAGGCAATCGAACTATTCCTGACCAACTAATAGTATTAGATGAGAAATCAATTACTTTTTGCAGCCTCTGCTTCTTATCCTCCTTAAGAGCCAACACAGTCTTAGCGAGTCTGGCTAATGTGTCATTGCTAATGCTTTTGGACTGGCTGCCGACAGAAGCATTCAAGCTCGGATGGACTTCGGTAACAGTACTGAAGAAATCCATCCCAAGCGCCATACAAAGATCGTGCACTGTACCAACAAATTCGAGCACCTTTTGCAACCTATCGCTCTGTGAGTCGAACGGCACACCGAGGTTATTTCCCAACTTTCCCTAGATGTAGAGGAAGTTAAACAAAACGAAACAAAACGACGACACATACCTTCTCCTTCTCGAGTTCTTTGAGGTGGGCCTTATACTCGTCCAGCTTCTTCAACGACAGGTCGGACTCGTTCACTTCTGGACTTTCCTCGGGGACGCTTCCAGAAATCTCACAGCAAATTTTCTGGATTTTGGATTGGACATTTGAGATCTCGTTAACCCTTTCCTCTTTCAGCTTCCACAGTTGTTCAAGAACAGGGGCAATGGATTCCAGTTGCTCCTTAATTGTTCCCGATGTCTTCTCCCCCTGAAAGAACATCCGACTGCTGCTTAAATAAAAGTGTAATTCTCACATCAGAGAGAGTCAGAATGCTAAAGATCACACAGTACGCACAAATCCAGCAACATTTTTCTCTCCTAAGGCAGACAGAAGATTTGCAAGTTCGATTTTGGCATCCGAGAGAGTCTGCAGGAGCTGTTCCCTGGACTTAGCGGCCTGATCAACATTTCTCTTGTAGACTTCCAAGCATTCCTCTTCTATCCGGAGCAGCATCTTATCCCGCTCCTCATCGCCTTCTCCAACCTCATCCCATATTTCCTGCACAAGATCCCGGTATGCTTTTCATGATTCATAATGAGACCTCGGTAAAAGATGGAAGGGAAGTTGGTAACAAGCAAGATTTGAGAGGGATCTAACTACCTGTAGTCTCAGCAACAAAGAACCGCATGTGATTTCTCCGAGAAGTGGGTCATGGCCGCCCGTTGTATCCATTCCTCGTTGGAACCTAAACTCAGCTGCATTAAACACAAACTCAGCAGTTAAGGCACCGTCATCATCACACTGTCACCATCAATGGTCACACAAGCTAATTTCAACATCCACAGCCAGCCAACAGTCTATCATCGGCATCTTCCAGTAAAATGTCGTGCGATATCTCTATATCACAGGCCAAATAACAACCATTAACCAACTTCAGATACCTTAGCAGTCGTTCTTTCTATCAACTCGAACGAATCAATTGAAACCAAAACGATAATCCAAGGACTCGCTCACACAATGCACAAAATAACAAGGCCCCACTCGGAAGATCAGATCACTAAAACCGCCACATTTCGACCCCAGATGCCGATAATCCCGTAATCTTGACGCGGGACAGGGGCCATCAAAATGATGAAGGAAAGAACAAGAAAGAAAGAAGAATTAACAAAGCAAGTTCCCCAAAACGCAGCCCTTCAAGAACCCGAACAGACCCAAGACATTGGAGGAGTTCGATCTATCTCCCGCTCAACAAAGCAATGACCAACGACAAAAACGACCACAACAACAAACCCAAAATTCCCACTTTCACAAACGAAACAACTCGAGCAACCCTGGATCTCAATTCCTTACATAACCCAAAAACAAAAACAAAAAATGAACGATCTTTGAAGAGAAATGCCGTACTGGGAAGTCGGGTGGAATGACTTCAGATCTGGGGGGGTCGGAAAGGACGGAGGGAAGAAAGGAATTGACGAGGGGGAAAGAAAGCGAGGAGAGTACGGCCGAGCAGTGCGGACAGTGTCCGAGATGGAAAAAGCAAAAGAAAAAAAAAGAGCCGAAAGAAAGCAGCGGCAGCAGAAGAAGAAGAAGAAAGGGAGAGAAAGAGAGAGAGCGATTGAGAATAGAGATGTGGTAAAAAGGGCGTGGGTCCCACCTTATTCTTTTTGAAAAGTCAAAACTTCTTTTCTTCGGTCCTTGTAATAAAAACACTTCCCCTTATTCTTATGATTGATTATTATCCCTACAACTTAAGCATGTTTTGCAAACCCATTAATTAAATTACCGGCTTCATATCATTCATCATTAAAGGGTGCATGGGAAAAACTACATTGAAAAAGATTAATGTTGCAAGTGAAGAGACATTCACTTCCATACCATGTGTGGGGTCCACAGCTATGCAACTTTCAAACGTGATGGATGATGATGAGGAAGTCAAGAGTTTCAAAATAATTTGAATGTGGGTTGGGGATGTGTTTGATTTTTCCCCCTTCAAAAAGTATTTTAATATTCCATCGGAAAGGGTCAGAGATAATTTGAAACATTTTTGGTGTCTGTCCATCTTCTTCTGGGCACATGGGATTTTGGTATGAGTAGGAGGAATGTTGGCCCATGGGCCGATGTAAGAAGTAGTCCAGTCCTCCAGTCCCATCCCATGTTGTTTGACTGTCTGCCATTGAGATTGTAATGTTTGTGTGGCGGTGCTTTCTGACAACAAGAAGTCACTTCCACTTAAAGACATTATTCCACTAATCGGATTTACAGACATTCGTTCTTAAGAGGGGGCGTGTTATTCTAATTTCTCCCAGAAAGCAAACACTTTGCGCTGTTTCCTTTAGGCTTGAATCCATGGAGGGAGTAGGGGGCGGAGGCGGAGGTGGAGGCGGCTCGAGGATGAGCAGGGCATCCTCCAGGTACGGCTCCACGGCCGTCTTCAATGGACCCGTTCGTAGGTGGAAGAAGCGATGGGTCCACGTCTCTTCTCCCTCCTCCGCCTCCCTCGTCAACGGCAAGCCTCGCTTTCACTCCAACAACGCTTCCCCTCTCTTCCTCTGCCGCTGGACTCCCCTCTCTGCCGCCGGCGGTGGCGTCGCCGGGGACGGGGATGGGTCCCCCGACGAGCCCCCCAAGAGGAAGTTTCGTTACACCCCGGTACGGAACATCACGGGATAAGAAAAGGGTTTGATTTTGAGTTTGGGTTGGAGTCGAGGCTGAGGAAAAAAATAAAGAAGTTTTTTTTGAGGGAGGCGGCCGTATTTGGCTTCTGGGTTTGTTTGGCGGGTAGTTTTTGTGCCTTGGGAAGCCTGAGTTTCTTCTTTGTTTTAGGGTTTTGGGTTGGTCTTTGTTATCTTGTTATGGATTTGGGGGGAGGGTTTAGAATAATTGACCCAAGTTCTTTTCTTTTGGCTTCTAATCAAGGAGTTCTCTGCGTTGTTGTTTGGGGTTGATGTTTAATTATGGAAGTTAATGGATAGCTGTGTTAGTTTGCAAGGCCATGGTTATGTGCGGTTTTCTGAGTGAGATTACATTCGTTGATTCATTTCAGTTACTTCTTTTAGGTCGAGCATTTGATTCCTATGTGGCTGTAGGACTCTCTGTTCATCGTGTATTGCTTTTGTATTTTGGATTTTTGGGCGATGAATGGACGATTGATTACCTCGATTCATCATTTTCTTGCGTCTGAGCTATAGATGTGACAAGGGCTTGCGATGAATGTTGCTGTTCTCCAGGTAGCTGTGCTGGAAGAACAGAGGAAGGCAGGGAAGATGGAAGAAGGCGCAAATGATAACTTGCAGGGTGCTCAAAAGTCTGTCGCTGAGGATGCTTCTAATTTCCGCATGGCTTTGAGCGCAGAGGGTATTAAAATTGAGAAACAGGTGACATGTAGTGTATAGAAGGAAACATGCTGTGATTTGAAGTTCTCACGAGTCACGGTCATGGTATCACTTTTTGCGGAGCGTCTGATTTTGCATGTTGCTAATGATGTATTCTCTTAGCTTATGCTTCATCTATCGAGATAGCAATGCAGTATTAACCGAACGTTGCATTTATTGATAGTATTTTGCATTTAGAACTGTTCATCATTAGTCCAGAGCTACGTTAAGGGCATCCTTCTCTGTCAGGATCATAATCAATATGCACACTCTCGTAACTTAGCCAGATGTAGTGGATTCTTAGTCTGTATTACGACTGGCAGTTACTACATAAAGATGAAGAGCATCTTCTGTTGCTAGCAGCGGCAACTATAAAGCTGGCCGTAGCTTTGAAGATGAAATTCTCAACTCATTATTGCTTTTCTTGCAGGAGTCAAGGAAGAATCGCTTTGACCTGGGACTGTCACTGGAAGATCCCGATGAGTATAATGGTCCATGATAATGTCCGGCGACCACCGGACGTTGGTCCTTCGATCAACCTTCTGGAACTAGGGAATTGACTAATCCTAAAGTAGTGGCTGTTCACCGTGTCCTATAATGTTAGACTAATGTTTGTGCAGATTTGGTTTGAAAGGTATTAGGCAATTGTAATCTTGTAACTAGTAGGGCTTAGTATGTCCATTCCGATGCACTTCTTTTTCTTCAGTACAAAAGTTTCCAACTCTGTCCTGTTCCATATCCAAGTTTCGTTTTCTTCATCGAGGAGAGGGTTCTCAGGGATCGGAAGAAGCAAAGCGAGAAGTGATCAAAGGTCAGAAGCCGGGCGGGTTACACAGTAGGTAGGCTAAGAGATTTGTGTCATTTTGATAAGCTTAATATCTTTCAAATGCCTAGTCAAACCTCTAAATTAAGATACACCCAACACAATTCCCTCTTAGCCGGCCCGGTTGCCGTCCTATTCCTAGTCCTTTGGCATGAGCCGGAGCGCATTCCTACATCTTATTCCCAGTCCGTCCCACTAGACAGGGCGCTTTGCTTTGCTTTGGCCTGCCTGATCTTCGCAAGCAACTTCTTGTCCACCAGTAGGGATGACATCGGATTAGGTTTGCCACTCCAATATTATGCAAACCGTTCTCATCTAACCTTCCATGGGGGAGGAGCTGTTGTTCATCTTGCCTAACGACTTCTCAACATTCTCCCAGCTAAACTACTTGGAATGGTATTGTTTTAGCGCTGGTTGAATAACAACCCAAACCCAATTAATCTCGTCGTCTCGTACTCGAACTATTCACTTAGTTTAATCGATGATCTGACATGGGGATGTAGAACCCCCGGGATTATCATATCAAAAATCCTAAGAATTCGCGTTAAACACAGATTAGACAATTGTGCAGCAACCTTAATAAGCAAACAGCTGTGTTTTACTATCAAATTGGGGGTTGGTCAGTAGTCTTGTTCGCGAAGGAACTCGGGGGTACCACCTCACGGCGCGATCGCTATCAATTCTGGGTTGCATTGCTTGACTGAGGAAGGCGCGGCAGGTGAGTCGGTTTAGTGCAGGAGTCCCCAAGAATTGGCTAATAACACGAAACAGGCCATTTTTTTCTTCACCAAGCCACTCAATATTAGGTGAGATGTTCATTTCTTTTTTGATTTTCCAAAGTCTTAACCTCGTGAAATTAAGGAGAAACTATATTTAAGTAATCTAAACACGAAGAGTTATTACAATATTTCATGGGAACTGGTAAAAGTGTCGTCCCGTCTCTAAATTTGTCTTTAAGGAGATGACATCATTGGACTTTACCACGTCAAAAGCTTGGATCGAGTTCTGTTTACCTCGTCCTTGAACATCAATATATCTATCCCTTGAAAGGAAGAGACTGTACGTTCATCGGCATGTCTCTCCGACGTCCTCTACTCGTGCCTCTCATCTTCTTCTTCCTTTGCGTTGGACTCGGGTGCTCCGCTCGACATTTTGACTATGCCAACGCCCTGTCAAAGTCCCTCCTCTACTTCGAGGCGCAGCGGTCCGGCCGGCTCCCCCACAACCAGCGCGTCCGCTGGCGTGACCATTCTGGCCTCACCGACGGCCTCGAGCAAGGGGTAACATACGTTCTTTGATCGACAGACGGGGATTCCGTGCAGGTGGCTGCAGCTGATCTCGCTTTCTTCTCTCCGCTTCGATGGCAGGTGGACCTGGTCGGGGGATATTACGATGCGGGGGACAATGTCAAGTTCGGCCTCCCGATGGCATTCACGGTAACAATGCTGTCGTGGGGGGTGATCGAGTACAGCCATCAGATGTCCGATGCAGGGGAGCTGAAACACGCTGTGGAAGCGATCAAATGGGGCACGGATTACTTCATCAAAGCCCACACTCACCCCAATGTCCTTTGGGCTCAGGTACTCGTCCTGGCCGGAGATATGTCTCCTCGCGTGATTGTCGTCGAATGTGCCCACCATTTTTTGTTTCTCTTCCTCAAAGGTTGGGGATGGCGATACAGACCATTACTGCTGGCAGAGGCCGGAGGACATGACGACGTCAAGACGTGCGTACAAGGTAGATGAGAACAACCCGGGTTCGGACGTCGGGGGGGAAACGGCTGCCGCGATGGCGGCCGCGTCCATCGTGTTCCAGCGGACGGATCCCCACTACGCCCACCTACTATTACACCATTCTCAAGAGGTACCATAAGATAATTATTATAAAAATAAATTAGTTTAGTTTTGGGCAGTTCGTTTAATGGGACGTATGTAAGTTTAGTTGAGTTGGTCTACTCATTTTACCCGGTCCGAAATATAAATAAAAAATTTGGTCCAAATGTGTGGTTTTGGGTTAGTGCAACTAATTATCATGTCTTGGTCCAACTTCTAATTATGAAAAATTTATCTCCATTAATTATATCGTGTTAATGCATACCATGCTGGCTGCAGTTGTTCAAGTTTGCCGACCGGTACCGCGGAAAGTATGACGACAGCGTGTCTGCAGCCGAAGGTTATTACTCGTCGGTGAGTGGGTATGGGGATGAACTGCTGTGGGCCGCGATGTGGCTGTACGAGGCCACCGGCAGGCGAGACTACCTTGAGTATGTGTTGGAGAATGCTCATTCCCTTGGTGGGATTACCTGGTCCATGTCCGAGTTCAGCTGGGACGTCAAGTTCGCCGGCATCCAAATCATGGCCGCCACGGTTTGTAAATTAAATGCCTCGAGGACTGTCGGATGGTTTACTGTATATGATGTAGATGAATAAAACCGTCTTCTTGCTCTGTAGTTGTTGATGGAGGGAAACCACGAGGCTGGCCGGGACAGGGACATGCTCAAGGAATACCGAATCAAAGCAGAGCACTACCTTTGTGCGTGCCTGGGTAAGAATCCGACCAACGCCACCAATGTGCGTCGCACCCCCGGGGGTTTGCTGTATGTCCGCAAGTGGAACAACATCCAGTACGCAACGAATGTGGCCTTCCTCCTCTCAGTCTACGCAGATCGCCTCCGATCGACGAATCACGCCCTTCGGTGTGGCACGGAATCCATAAGCTCCCAGGATCTCCTCGATGCGGCAAAGTCACAGGTGGATTACATCCTTGGGGATAATCCAATGGCTATGAGCTATTTGGTTGGATACGGCCCGAGGCACCCGTCAAGAGTGCACCACAGGGCCGCATCGATCGAGTCATACAGGACAAACAAGGGCTTCATTGGTTGCACCCAAGGATACGATAGCTGGTACGGGAGGACGAGGGCTAACCCGAACGTCTTGGTGGGCGCTCTTGTTGGCGGACCGGACATCAACGACCGGTTTAAGGACAACAGGGGAAATTTCATGCAGACGGAGGCGTGTACATACAATACGGCAACACTGGTCGGGGTTCTGGCCCGGTTGAGCGGCGATTACGACAACTACCGTAGCAAGTCATTAGTTGCATCCATGTGATTAGAGAGATGATTATTCGAGATGATGATTCATTTGTTATTTTCGTTCAATAATTTAAAAATTTTTAAAAGTATTATTAAACAGTCCTCAGACTCATTCTTCGTAAGCAACAACGAATGACGTTGCATCATCCTCTACTATAAGGTAAGAGAGTTAACTTTCAGATGACGCGGCTGTCAATGGTCGGAGTTGATCTCAGGGCTTCTAGGGCCGCGTCCTCCTTTGCTGTTTCCTTGTTTCCAGGAATCCAACCTACCGAACTGAGATATCGGATTGAGCATGTACATCCTAAGCGACGGAGGTTTGATGCGAGATCGAGGCGTTGAAGACGAATCAGCACAGGCTGGTAAAGCTGATCAAGTTGTTTGTAAGGATCCATTTAAACAATTCACGTGATTAGCTGGGACGCGAATAGTCCATGACGGGTGGGGGTCGTGGAACTTGAAGAGTATCCACAAGCATGTTCCTGAGGATTCCTTCGGTATACGCATTGGGCGGTCGAAGGTCGAATCTGCTGCGGTGGGTGAACATCCTTGTATATTGCCCGTGTATAGGCTTGTGATTGACTATTTGGCGCAGTGAGATATATACTTCAGTGTACAATTTGTAGGGATATCAGACGCCCTCCGGATTTTGGGCAAATATGACCGTGCTCCCTGTCGACGCATGATTTTCAGTGGTTGCAGCCTGGTGTCGAGAAAGGCTCTCTTCTCGCAAAGAAATCATGTAATAGAGGAAATTAAGGGAGCTGTTGTACTGCACAAGGAGCATCGACAGACTAAGAAGCTTCGAGGCCAACTTTGTCCCTACTCTCATTGTCACAGACTCCTTTGCAGAATGATTCGGAGAGTACCCAACCCATTACGTCGAAAGCTCTTTGCACACACGCCTCGAGTCGTTAATGGGCCGAAGGCCGCTACATGTAATTGGGCCTGACATTGAAAGCCCACTACAATCCCAATAACTATTAGAATTCAATCAGTCTTTTTGACTTATTACAAAGAGAGCCGAATTTGAGAGATTTCGGCATAATTCATCATGAGTTGTACCTCCCGCCAAATTCACCTGCGAGCATTCCTCGTCGGGGACTTCCTCTTCGGGTCGGATGATCATCCGGGCCAGAGCCAGACAGAGAGGTTTTCCGGTTTCCAGTGCCACATACCCTAGGGATATCTCGATCACCGCCCCGCTTCACCACGAACTTCCGCCAGGACCACCCTTCGTCCCCGTCCTCCTTTCCATTGTACCTTTGATCTGGAGGAGGCCGTGACTCTACACTTCCTTAACCACATGCTATTGTGAGAGGGATCCCGCATAGTCCAGGATTTCCCTTGAAAGAACTATTCGAGAAAGTGTTGAAATGTCCTCCCCAGGGTATAGGCCCTGAGAGGTTGTTCCGGGAGAGGTCTAAAGCTCCCGGGGATTTCAGCTTTGTCAGTTCCTCTGGAATTCCTCCTACCAAGTGGTTTGAAGAGAGATCGAGTGATTCGAGGCCCGATCGTCCCTGTGAAGCTGTTGTGAGAAAGATTCAGGCCCATGATCGATTTCAGCGATCCAATATTTCTAGGAATCTCTCCGCGGAAGCTGTTTCCAGACAAATCAAGAGCTGTAAATTGGACATTGATCTTGACCATCTCCGTCTCGAACGCCTGTCATGTAATCATCACTGAATAGAACTCTACACTTTCAGTCACACGAAGAGAACTACTATTTTTGTCGACAGAAGTGTTACCAACCATGTAGTTGCTTCCCCCAGGCAATTTTTCCGTCCTCATCATCCCTAGCAATTCAGCGGTGAGATTGTCAGGGAGAGATCCGTCAAAGCTATTGTTGGAGATGTCCAGAATGTGTAACTCCGAGAAGTGGTGAGTTGCTTTGGAATTGCTGATATGACCACGGAACTTGTTGGACCTTAAACTGAGCACCTTCAAAAGGAAGATCCCCTAACCAACTGGGAAATGAATCCACTATCTCGTTGTCACCAACATCCAATGCTTCCAAACCTTTACAGTTTGATAAAGATCTTGGCAATGAGCCCTTGAAATGATTTCGGCTGAGATCAACAGACATCAGAAGGCATCGTTTCTGAATGATTTCTGGGATCATACCCTGAAATCTGTTCATTCGAAGATTCAAGTATAAGAGGCCAACGGTGATGTTCGTCAAGCACTGAAGCAAGGTGCCCGTAAGACCATTATTTGACATGTCAAGCAGAGAGAGATTGGTGGCATTGCAAATTGATGGAGAGATCTCTCCCGAGAAATCATTGTCTGAAACAGAATAGTATTCCATTACCTGCGATGGAAGTGGAAGGGCATCATCGAAGTCATTGGCCGACAAATGGATAGACATTAAGGAAGTTGATTGGAGAAAAATGTCTGAGGTCCATTCACCGACGAAGTTGTCGGCCTGCAAATGCAGCTCCCTTAAGGATACCACGGGTAACCACACCGGAGGACAATCTCTGAAGCTGTTATAGCTGACATCAAGAAAAAACATCAATGTGCAGTTGGCCAAGGACCGTGGCAGTGGCCCTGTCAATGAATTTCTGCTCAAGTTCAAGTAGCTCAAATGAGTAAGGTTACCAAGGCATCGAGGAACGACGCCAGTCAAATGGTTCTCACCTAAATCTAAGGATGTCAGAGAAGTGAGACAACATAAGGATGGAGGAATGCTTCCATTGAAACAATTCTTCGACAGAAGAAATTCACTTATGGACCGTGAGGCGAGAGTAGGGAGTGGCCCTTCGAACGAGTTATTTATGAGATTAATATTGGATAAACTCCTCCATGGAAGTCGAAGTTCTCCCCTGATAAGATTACTTTCAAGATCCAATTGTTTCAACGTATCTATCCCAAAGCCGAAGAACCAGTCGGGGATCTCTTGGATCATGTTTTCACGAAGGGATAGAAATCTTAGTCTCTTTGAATGAGCTAAGAAGGATGGGAACCTCGTCAAATTTCTATTCTCCATATCCAATGTTTGAAGCTCAGGGAATGAGAGGCCATTGCCGACGCAGAAAGTTATTCAACTTCCCAAATGATATGTCCAACTCCACCAGGTTTGGAAACTTGCCCTTTGAATCCGTGGCATCCTCACCCGAGACGGACAGTCCAGAAAGATGAAGGGAGCGGAGATTCTTCAGGGTTGAGAATGTTTGAAAGTTGACAGGACCAGTAAAATTGTTCCCCGATAGATCCAGGAAAGTCAATCGTGGGAGGCTGCCAATTGAATGGGGAACTCTGCCGGTGAAGGAGCAATATCCGAGAGATACGAAAGCAAGACTGCTACTCCAGTTGGACTCAGGAAGTTTGTTGTGCAGATCGGTATTCTCGGATAAGTTGAGCTGCTGAAGATTAGGCAGCTGAAAGATGTAGCCTGGAAATCTCCCTCCCAATGAACACATGGATAGGTGTAGAGAAACCAAAGAAAAAGTGAAGTTCATCAAGGATGTTGGGATGACCGAGAACATATCCACATCCGAAAGGTCTAGTTCCTGAAGCTTGGTTAGGTTCCCGACAAGCATTCTCATGGTAGGATTTTGCATCTCTAGCCAACTGGAAGAGAGATCAAGGGAAACCAGCTTTGACAGGCGAGAGATTTCCCGTGGAACGGTACCCCAAATGCCCGAACACGAGAGATTAAGGTGGGTTATCCGTGATAACACGCTTATCTCTGGGGGAATACACATGAAGTCATTCCCTGCTAGGCTAAGGCTTTGGAGGTGGCGTAGAGAGAACAGGGAGCTGCTGGAATTAATGGCACCGTATAGCCTTGAGCAGCTCAAGTCGAGGCCTACAATGTGGCCAGTAGAAGTGCCGCATGTGACACCCTCCCATGAGCAGCAGTCTTCACTCTTTCCCCACGAGGCCGTCTTAGGGTGGAAAGTACAACCGCAGACACCAAATTGACTGAAAGGAGAAGATGGTTCCGAGAGAGCAAGCGAGTGATTGAATCGAAGCAAGGCATCTCTTTGGTTGGGATGGCATAAGGAAGGTCGGGAAGGCAGTTCGATGGCGATGACCGATGCCATGACGGCAAGCGAAAGAAGGAAGAAGAAGGGGAGGACATTACACGGGTACATATCGCCTTCCTGGGACTGGTAGTAGGCTATCTGGGCTTATTGAAAACAGAAGGGAACGACATATTTATTGAACCAAAGATCAAACGAGGGTGGGGGGGAATACACTTTGTGAAGAAGTCAAGTCCCCCTCCCAGGCTGCTGCATATCCTCCACTACGCACCCCGCCAACCTTATTTATGTACTTAGGAGCACGACACTCAGAACACCTCCCCGCCCGTGTCCATTTAGTGTTGCTCGTCGATGGCTAGAGGAACGCCTTTCACCTGAATAAACGGTTTGAAGAAAAAGTGAGATGGCATTCATGTATGATCGCTGTTTCTCTTCTTGGATAGTCAGTCGTGTTCGTCATTCGTTAAATACTATATTAAGGCATCTATCAATTTTCTCCTAGATCAAATCCTAGCAGAAAGCTGCGAAATAGTTACTCACCAGATCACGGAATTTGAGAATGTAAAACATCTCCAGATATCTCCGAGTCTCACACCTCTCTAGCTTCGAGACGTATTTCCAGAAACCATAGACCCCGGCCAGCGTCATCAATCGCTCGGAATAAATTTTCCACGTGTACCTACAAAACACCGATTATTGTTACAGTTCCAGATTAGTGCGACGAGAAGGGATGGCAGCCCTGGTGATCTTAGAACCTTTCATATATCCTTTTAAGACCGGCATCAGAGATTCTCTTCCAGTGACCGGGATCCTCTTTACAGCGCTGGAAGAAATCTGCAATGAGTTTGGCTGTTTGATCAGGATGATAGGGATCAATATGATATCCGGATAGCCCATCCTCGATAATCTCCGCTGGACCACCGTGACTGGTAGCAAAGGTTGGAAGACCACAAGTCATGGCCTCCACTACCGTAAGGCCAAAAGCTTCGTAGAAAGCTGGCTACAAACATTCCAAAGAAGAACAAAGGTAAGAAATCGGGAAGCTGTTCCCAACTATGAGAAAAAAATCGAGCAAGATGCCACCTGTACGAATATTCCTTTAGTGTCCGCTATGTATCTGTAAAGCTCTCCATTTCGAGCCCGGTTAGTTTGCGCTGATATCCACCGAAGTTGACCATCCAACTTGTACTCCTTCATCAGTTCATGCATCTTTTCAATCTCTTGTATTTCTTCTCTATCCTTGGACAACTTCACATCGATGTAACCGGCTACGACAACCAAATTTGCCAGTTCACGTAGCTCAGGACACCTGGCATAAAACTCCACCAATCCAGTAATATTCTTTACTCGGTCCAGCCTCGCCATGGAGAAGATAATGGGCTTCGATTTATCAGACAACAACCCGCTGCAGAAGATGAACAAAAGAGTAGTATTCCACAATAAGTGATGAAGCTTGTTTACCAATATTGATCAGCTAAAACTTCTCTTGTTTCTGTCGAATTCTACCAAAGTATGCACAAGTACAACAAGCGAAAATGAAACACTCACATATGCTCTTCATTCTGCTCGGGATCATATAGAAGCTTTTCAATCGAACCATGAAAGGCCGTCAATCTCTTCTGCTCTTCATAATAAGGGAAATAAATGGACATGTCCGCCCCAGGAGAAACAATGTTGAACTTTGGATCGAAGACATCAATTCCATGAACTACTCGGTATAACCCAGGAAGGGTGAATGAAGTGTGGCTCTCATATTGGCCAACTGTATTCTTCCTGAGAAACAGCAAACTTGAGTACTACCCGACCTTGGAATGCCAGGCAACTGAAAATACAAGGTGCGTGCTAAATGATGCAGCCAGAAAACATTAGTAGACCTTACTTTGAATGATCAAACTTACGTTCCTGCAATCTCTTGGTAAGTGCTGGTGATGATAAAATCTGCACTGTTCATTGCTATCAAGTCGGCAGTGAATTGGCAGGAAAAGTGGTACTTGTCATCAAACTTCTTCCAATAGATGTCCGAATCTGGATACTTTGTCTTTTCCAAAGCATGTGCTATCGTACACTGCAGGAAAAGAAATTCAGGGCTTCATTTAGAACTACAAACCAGGGATCGTGCAGCATGTCAGATTTTGCTAGGAAGCCATGAAACCAGCATAACTTACCTGGGTAACTCCCATTTTATTAGCTAGTAATGATGCCACAAGGTTTCCATCACTGTAGTTTCCAATAATAAAATCAGGAAGACCTTGTAACTCTGCGGTGATTTCATGAGCCGCATCCTGATCGAACACCGAAAACTAATTAAGAAAATGCATGACTAATTAAGTTGGTCATAACAATGAACCAGAAATATCTGCTAGAAGTACTTTACCATTGCAAAGGTCTCCAGATAAGGCCACACGTCAAATCTAGAGATCCATTTCCGAAGAATTCCTTTGTCAGATCTAAAAGGGACACGCAAAATGAATGTATGTTCTGTTCCTGTAACTCTCTCAAGCCTCTGATTGCATGTGGTTCCCTTTGCATCTGGGATTAACCTGGTGACCTTGAATCAAGTAGGAGTCATCGCGAATCAAGGATCAGGGATGAAAGGTTCTAAGTCACGGGTTCACTAGCTACGGCCGAGATGCTTACAATTAGAATCTTGGGGGTAATGTCCAAGCCCTGCTTCCTTATTCTGAGTAACATCTCACTTTCCACTGCGCGTACTTGGTCCAGTATATAAACAATCTGCATCAGATATAACAAGTCCTACGTTGATAATGAATTAAGCAGACAATTACAGGGAAACATATTTAATGATGTTCCCGAGAGGATCTCTAAAAGTGAACCTGTCCTCCAGTGTCCGGCAAACCTAAAACATTAGCTTGGCCAAAATACCCATGTGGAGACAAGATGACGACGTTGAACGCCATGGGAACCCTCCCCAGAAATGTTTCCAACGTAGATGGATCAGGAGCTTGAAGTATATCCGACAGAAGGTGAATCATTTCTAGTACTCTTGCAGCAGTATCGCCCCATCCTCTCTCAAATCCCATCCCTTGCAGTCTGCATTCCAACTCGGATTACTATCGGGGATTACTTCCTAAAAGTTTTTTTTTTTTTTGGTTGCTACTTCCTAAAAGTTTCAATACAAAAGGGATCTTTATGGAGAGTAAAAGCTTTTACCCATATTCAAAATCTGAGAAAGGCGTATCTGATGGAAGCTTAGAAAGATAATCTTCTGCTTTAACTAAAGCAGATTGAAGCCCCGAAACACTATGCACGCGATCATTCAACATTAATGTCTGCAGAGGTGACAAGAAGCCATGGAGATCCAAAACAAAAGGAATGAATCCACTTTACTTTTAAAAAAGGGACAAGAGAACTGATCCAGTCATCTCCCAATCGTCAAAAGTAATAGGCAGCCAGTGACAGGAGCTCTAACAGGACTTACATGACCTTTATACTTGTGTACTCGAAGAAAATCCAGCAACGGCTCCAAACAGTCTTTGCTGCGGAACATTATCGAGGACAGGTGACGATTCAAGAACTGGACACCGTTCCCAATAGATGAAGAACGACTTGGTCGAGGAAAGCTCGCATTGAATGGCTCAAGATCAAGCTCAAGAATAAACTTATCAGCATCCCTATCGACATAGCCATGAGCATATCATAAAGGCTATATCAGAATTCAGAACAAAGGGATAGTTCTGCAGAATCCCAAAGGGCCAACTAGTCTTAGGTTTTTATACAACAAGCAAAAGAAGCACTCACTGGCCATTGACAAGCTGCTCCTTAAAGTGCAGGTACTCCGAAACAGTCAACTGCTCCACCGTAAGCTCGTAAACATTGACGCGGACGAATTCCCAAACTCCTGGCCTCGGCCGGACTGCTATAGCCACCAAAGGAGGCAGAACTATGGCTTCCTGCAATCAAACGAGTAACCATAGCTTCTGAACAAATCCTCGCACCAGATACAATATCATGGTGTCTAGTAACAGAAAAATGCAAGTGTCGCGGAATATAATATGCAGAAGTACATAAAAATGATTAACAGAGTCCTCTGAATGGCTTCATAACAAAGAAGAGTTATCAGGATCAGAAGAATTCATCATCATCATCATCTGAAAGACTTGTTTTCGAGAAACCAAAAGGGCAGCGTGTAAAGGGAGAGAGGAGGAGATGCCTGGGAAGATTTGAGGATGTCACTAAAAGGACTGTCCTTGAGGGAGATTGCGGAGTCATCGTGGTCCGCGATGATCTTCTCCGCCTCGTCGAGAAGGTGATGAGGCTGAAGTATCCCCTTCCCCTGCGCCACGTACCTACCACAAAAAAAAAAGACAAAAAAGGCAACAAAGAGCACGCTCATCGCAACAAGAAACGAGAGAGGAAAAGAGAGGTGAGCTCGAGGATAATCCAGGAACCTGGAGAGAAGGGAGACGAGTTCGTTTCGGTGATCGGCGAGAGTACCCTGCACTCTCTCCTTTATGCTTGTAGTCCTCCGCAGCATCTCTCTCTCTCTCTCTCTCTCTCAATCTACAAACTCAAACTCTACAACCAAAATCACTCTGAAACTCAAAACGAAAGATGATGAAGAGGAAGATGAAGATGAAGATGAAGATGAAGATGGAGGTCAAGATGCGAAAGCACTGGAAACACCCCCAAATGCGTTTTTGAGTTATAGTCTCGTGCTTCTTATCACAAGAAGCACACAGATTAAGGCAAAAACAAAAAGCTTAAAAAAGAAAGGGGGGGGGGGGGAAGAGGATAAGGCAATAAATAGGGTGGAGAAACATCTCCTTGCCAAAAGGTGGCGGCAGATATTTGGATTTTACTTCCCACCCAACATAAAAACAAAAGGAAGAAAAACGGTCGTGGTTGATGGGCCTGGTGGGCCTACATGAAGATGGCCCATTGTACCATGGCCCAATTTAATTCCCTCTCCCCCAAAACCCCTGCTCCTCTCTTTTCCTTTCAAGAATTTATACGAAACAGCACGTTTGATTCCCGAGATGCAACCATCCCCCTCCTCCTCTAACTGACCCCCACTTACCATGAACACTTTTACCACACACAATGCAGACCAAATCTCTGCTTATTCCAGGCTGCTGATCGGGTGGGGGGCGTAGGCAACAGCCGCCTTCCGCAGCAACCATACTAACCGATAACACACCTGGCTCAACATAATCCATAAACAATGGTTAAGTACCAAAGTTTCACGACCACCCGAGGGACAGACAGTTCCCTTCAGTGGCGAACAAGGCAGTCTGACTTCTGTGCCAGCATCGCGGGGCAGGAAGCTCCATTAACGCTGGCAGGATCCTCTGAGGGTCGCCTTTTGGGTTGACGTTGGGCATGCCATTGGCTTCTTCGTGTCCGTGTCCAGACCCGATGGCTTCAAATAGCAGAGCATTCACCTCCTGGAACCTCTCATCGGACAGAGACACCTCAGCCAACAGCCTCCATGCCTTCTCCTCGGATGCCTCTTCATAGTCTGCCTTCCTCTTCAGGACCATGTGGCCACTAATCTCCCACACGGCTGGGTTCACCTGGGTGTCCAGGATCTCAGGGCTCACTTCGCCGAGGGCTTGCTTTTCCGCGTAGCACTTTCGACAATGCCCCAAAAAGATCGGAGAAAGCTGACCTTTCAGTACGGTATGAGGTCGCCGGATATAATGTATAGTATATTATTACCTGAGGGAAGAGGAAAATCCGTTTCCCGCAGTATGAGATGAGGAGGTTGAAGGAAATGTTTCTCTTGCAGGCAGATGCAGGCGCTCGAGACCTTATTGGCTAACTCTAGCACAGATTTCCCACCTTCGAACACGATGCTCCTGACAGGATACTCGAGGAGTTCAGAGACCATGACAATGCCCTCCAGAGCGGCAATCTTCTGGGTAGGAGCCTTTTCCACCGGAAAAGGTATAGCCAGGTAATAGGCCTGAGGCCGAAAAATGGAAGCTACATTGCCAAATGGGTGTGTCATTGGTAATATCTTCAAATAGGTGGATATTTCAACCGGAAAAACCTGGAAGTGGAGATGGTTGACAGTGCCGAATGCCTCCAATCGGAAGTATGGGTTCCCAGCTTCAGCAGCCATGTCGAGAGCGAGCAATAAGCTCTCAGGATCTATCCTCTGAGGCAAACATTCTTCGAGGAATCAACAGCACGTGCCAATATTCAATGGGACTCACCTGCGATCAGGAAACACAGATCAAACAAGCAAAATTGGGTACGTTAACAAAATTAAACGCTCCGGATGAATCAGCGTGTGGAAGCCAAAGAGCCATACATTAATGGCAACAACGCTAAGGGAATTCTCAGGGTTCGATAGGTGCACTGGGAAAGAAGCGAGTTTCTCCATCCTCCCGCACTTCAAGCTGGAACAGGATTTCCTCCTGTCCAACTTTGGTGAAGTTGAATTTGGTTTCATCGAACGGCTGCAGGACTTTATCAACACGAGACTCTGTCGGCCTCTTCTTAAGATAGCGTCCTTCATTCAGCTGCGCTATGAAACCACACGTTCCCCGAATGACCTAAACAAAACCCATTTGCCAGACAACCGCGTTAGCTACGTGTAAACCAATCGTTCCATGATCGAAAGGGGAAAAAACCAAGTTTGCCTTATCAGGAGAATGGATTTCATCGAACCTTGGTTTCACAGGCAGTGATATCATAGCGGAAGAGGCCCCTCTGCATGCGATCCTCCCACTACAATCAGAACAATGAAGGGCCCTAACTTTACAAAAACTAACGCAATGTCCCCAGAACAAAAGACGATAAACTAACTGTTATGACAGTAACCGCTCGGAATTCTTAACCGAAATATATTTACCTCCCCAAGAAGAAGATAGTCGAGAAACTCAATGGGAGGCTTTGACTCTGCACCATTGACAACCACTGCGTTGGTCGCCCTCTCGAAAGAGTACAGGGGAAGTTTCGCCCCTGTTCGATTCAATAAACAAATCTCCACGTGAGATGTAAAATCTTTCAAAACCTTAAAGCTGCAGCAACAACATTTCGAGGATCGCATGGACGCTACAACTAAACCCAATTCGCTTACACATCATGGCAAACTGCTGGCGGATGCAAAAGTTTACTGCAGTATACAAGGAACAGAACACAACAAAACTGAACGGAAGTGGGGGAAGTCCGTGACTGCCTTGGATGCAACATTTCCTGAGACGGCTACGGCCGCAACCCTCGGGTAGGGGAGGGGAGTCCTCTCCCTCGTCCTTTTGGTAGTTGGACACAAATTCCCCCAACAATCACCAGGGAACAGAGTATACAATAAAGAACAGCTTAACGGTGCTTCTAAGAGGAGGGGGGGGGGGGGGGGTGAGGGGCAAGTGGGGAGCTGCAACCGCCGCCGGCGAGGAAGAAAAGATCAGAAGGGGAGCCGCGCTCGGAGGGAAGGGCACCATGACAGCCGTGCGGCGAAGGGTTGGAGGAGATCACCGCGCAACCCCTGCGTTGGACACGACGGACATGAAGGAGGAGGGGATTCCTACCCTTTAAACCCGTGATTACTACAGCAATCCTCCGGCCGCCACAAGAACCGGCTCTCAACCCAAGGGTCACCACGACCGCCGCCAGACAACGCCAATGGTTGTCTCTCGAGAAGGTGCTGCTGCAATACACGGGATGGAGACGGCTTCTCATCGGTTTGCCATGTTGATGGTCCGTACGCTACACCATAAATCGATATTTTGCCTTGTTTTTAACTCCGAAAACAGGATCACTTGTTGCAACATCCGCGGGTGCGGAGAAGGGTAATGAACAATGCTTGTTTAGTAACAATTGATTATGAAAGTCACACGCTACATTTTGTTTGCCTCCGAGGGCTTATTCTGAAACGAACCAGACATTATCGTTTTCATGCACGTAGATATCTTTGGACACAACAACACCCTCTTTCTAAGTTCTTAATGATGCGTTGTCTTCAAGGAATACCCCCAAATCCTCCGCCAGCACCGGCCCCTCCTCCATATCCTCCTCCGAATCCGTCTCCGGCACCTCCTCCTCCGAGTCCACCTCCGCCACCTCCTCCATATCCTCCTCCGAATCCGTCTCCGGCACCTCCTCCTCCGAGTCCACCTCCGCCACCTCCTCCATATCCTCCTCCTCCGCCTCCTCCAAACCCTCCTCCACCAAGACCACCCCCGTAACCAGCTCCGCCTCCGAACCCTCCCCCAGAACCGTACCCGCCACCTCCCAATCCTCCTCCGCCACCACCTCCGTAGCCTCCTCCACCGCCACCGCCAAGACCACCTCCACTACCCAGTCCCCCGCCTGCACCCCCACCATACCCAGCCCCACCTCCATATCCTCCACCAGCTCCCCTGCCTAACCCTCCCCCACCACCTCCTCCATATCCTCCTCCGCCGCCGCCCCCCAGTCCGCCGCCATATCCAGGACCGCGGAAGAAAGTCTTTTTCTCATCAACGGGAGCAGCACCCTTCTGATCATTTGAAGTAAGCACCCGAGACGTCGCGGAGCACGCAAGAGCACCCAGTAGGAACAGGATGAGCAGCTTGGAGCCCATCATTCTCCTCTTTCTTCCTCACGAACTACTCGGGCACGTTCAGGAACTGGTGCGGAGGGACAATAGGGGGGGAGTAAGTGAGATGTTTGGAGTATATTAAGGTGGCATGACAACGTTACATATGTATATATGGGGAGACGAGAGAGGGAGAGGAACGAGTGGGGGGGGGAGGAAAACAACTGGCAAAGGCATTGAACTGAAGGAAGTCATGATCTCAGCCGATAACCGTGGTTGTTTGGTTTGGTGGTGTAAGAGGAGGAGTGTTTAATGCCTTTAGGGGGGGCAACCTCGACCGACCAACCAATCGACAGGAACAGCTAAAAACTCTTACAACCCCCCCCATCTTACGGATTTTACCGGATGCAGCGGAAGCTCGTTTCGAAAAATACTATCCGAAACACACTAAAATTTTTGCGATACGTATAAATCGAGTAGTAAAATGAGTTTAATAACTCATACATTGCTCTTCGAAAACGTTAACGAATATGACCGTCTTCAAAAGTCCAAACGTGACTCCTCTAGAAGTATCCACGCACACGAGACACGGGCACGACAATCTCTAATTATTGCTAGTCCTCGGAGACTTCGTAACTCTTAGAAGTTTTTTTTTTACGGAATGAACTAAGATTACACACTCTCTGTGGAAGCCGAAGCTTCAATTTATATAGTGAGATTTCTTAACACATAGGGTACCGTCAATTACAATTGTTAATTGAAATTAATTCAATCAATACACACGTAGCAAAGCTACAGATATAGCATGTATGACGTCTGAGTTATATGATTTTATAATAATATAATAATAATTATTAATAATTATTATAATATTATATTATTATAAATTTTGTCCGTAAATCAGACACATTCTACCAAATTAAATCCAGCATTAGGATTTTATGCTTCCGATATTTCAGAATAAATTTGTAGTCCAACAAATTCTAATTCTGAAAATTTATAATTCTAATATCCATTAGAATTAAATAACAATGTCCGTGTTTACGTGTTTTTGCGTGCGACCCTCTAGGTTCTATATACGAAGGCAACGTACATCCATACACAGACCGATGTAACCATCTAGCAACAGTTTTCAGTCATCCAACGTAATAGAATATTGGTCATGAACCAAAACCGCTATGAACCGATTTCTGTGTAATTCAATCTCTTCATCTCACCGACATCCTGATTAATTCAGTGCATTGTATGTCATCACTAAATTAATCATGTTACTTGATTTCTGAGATATAATAGATCTTAACTTGAATGATAAACATTCCTCCACGGCCATATGTTTAAAATCACTAATATCTCAATCAAGAGGCCAGGATGTCAACTCTCTAATCCAAAAGAGCGATGAATCCTATATTGACTCAACACAATCCTCTCTAAGCTTCGCTGCACACTCAATAACCGTATTACTCACAATCCGATTAAAGGCTGCTTTTAACGGCATCAAAGTGGACAACTGCACGCATATAATACATGAAGGTCTCAAGTCAAGAGATCAGTTACACTCGTTCAACAAGAGAAGTGACCAATGACGCTTAATATGTGGTATTCTCTATAAACGGGTCGTGTCCAGTTACCCTAAACTTAGGCACCCCCGAGTATAACTTGAGCATCCATCCATTGATCTAACTCGACCTAAGTTATACTCGGCGTTGATCTAAATGTTTATGTCACATCTAAACATCTATCCGATCAAGGATAATTTGAGATTGACAAATAATCAATATATGAGACTTTACCGTAAAGTTAATTACGAGCAGAAAAGTAATTAATAAACAGTAAATACTTGCCTTTATTAGCAACTATTTACATATATTACAAAGTGTCTTGGCACATACGTGCACACACTAACACCATCCCCTTCGGGTTACCTTTTTTGGGTATCCAAAGAAGAAGAAGAAGAAGAGTGTATGAGTTTCATCGGGGCATATCATCCATCCATCTGGTTGATGACACTCGGATATACAAACACACAGGAGACAGGACGCTCTGTATTAAGGGGGATTGACGGAGTCAGCGGAGGGGGAGTCTCATCGTCAAAATTGAAGTTTTACCATGCACGTGCACATGGGACCCCCCTTGATTTCTTTCCGGACCATTTTTAATAATGTCTGCACGACTTCTATCTCATGCTTGCTTGCAAAATCAACCAATGTTTCCCACTCCCCCTCCCAACTGCCCAACCATAACATTTTAATTTCATACCCCCCCCCCCCCTCCCTCCTCCTCCACTTTTTCGGTTCATTAAGTCTAGAAGAATGCCATTTTCTTCAAGATAACGGTGCGTCCATCCTCGTACTTCTACTTTTGTTTTCTTCCTTTCTAACCTCGCTCGCTCTATACAGTAATTTAAGGTAAACAATTATTGGGGAGACCAAAAAAACAGTTTTTACCTATACAATTGTCCAGTCGCTTTCGTCTGGACAAATTGGGGGCCTCTCTAAGGGAGAGGACGCGCTGCTGCACGGCATTGGTGGCTTCTTCGAGAACAGCGACGACCTGCTGTCGAAGAAGCTGCTCAATGATTGTCGCACGGGATTGTCTTGTTCCTTGGGGCTTCTGTCCCGGTTGACAAAGTTGAAGTTGAGTCTCTTGAACAGGCACCTCAGCTCCCCCCTGCCACTGTTTGATTCTTCTTGCTGCTTTATGAATCTCCGGGCGTCTTCAGGTTTCAACAGCATCATTTCCACTGTCTCATAAACCTTGAAAGGGATAGAAGAAAAATAAAATTATGGAGTTGGGACAACGAAAGGTAAAGATGCTCTGGTGCCATCAAGTGCAAGGAAAACACGTTAAGTGATAGGGAACATGGTATAGAATGAAGATTCAATAAACGTTTTCCGTGTGAAAATCTACCTGGCATAAGTCACCAACTCTGTCTGCAACACTAGGAGCTTGACATGTTGTAATTACAGTCTTTGTATTCACTGAACAGCTTTGATAAATTTTCATCTGCTGAAAGTGAAGCTTCGGCTATCACAATTCCTGCTACGAGCTGCAGGATAGAAAAAAGCCACGTCACAGTTTGTAAGACATTAGAAGCATGCACGGGTAAGATTTCTGACAAGTGGCATCTTACCAAGGAAAGAAATAATTGTTCGAAAAGCTCTAATGGCGAAATGTCTTCAAAGCAATCCAGAATGTCTTCCCTGGCCATGGCGACAAACTTTCATATCAGCAAAAGAGAAGAAAAGAAAAGAAAAGCAGAGGAAGAAAAGATCTTCATAGGACAACTCACACTGCCAGATCCTCCTCAAATAAAGGCGTCTGCTAGACTGCTGGTAATGGCTTCGACGTATCCCATAATTCACGCCACAAATTACCTTAAAGACCAGAAAATTTATTAACGGCATTTATAATAACTAAAGCACGAGTAGTGCCTATCAATCCTGGTTATGAATAAAAGAGAGTTTCGCCCCAACTAGAATCACAGAAAATTATCCAACAGAATCCCATGGAGTCACAACAACTCATCTAGGATGAAATAGCCCGCATCTAAAGAATTAAATGACAGGGAAAGAAGAGAGACAAAACCTTCTTTCTGCATTCGACTGCTCAATTTCCCTTTGGATGACAATTGATCAGGGGATTTCCCAGTCTCTGGAACTTCTTCTGCCTCTGTCCAGTCAGGAGGTGAGTGCCACCTCAGAAAATCTTCTAGTATGCAACCAGGATTAGCAGCCTGGTCAAGATGCAGACATATCAAGATAAATTGCCTGTGTGAATTATGTCAGAAATCAGATGACTATTGATAAGAAGTCATAAGCGCACAGCAAACCTTGAAAGCCTGCATGTCTGAAAGGAGTTGAGAGCATCCAGCACCAACACTGAAGCCACGTCAATTTAAGTATGTAAATCCACAATCATCATTTGAGTTACTTAGTTCATTCATCGAAGAAAAGAATGCTGGTTTCATGCAATTAATATATCACTGCCATTGGTGCAACATTACACCAAGAGCAAGTTTTTTCAATTGCGCATAACCATACATAATCCCTTGACTTCATTGCTTGAAAAGAAGCTCGATGACTTCTTAATAGAAAGGCAGCAAAATATGGGTAATTAGTCTGGCAAAGTTAACTTCTTAAAGTTACAACAGCTTTATAATACTGGAATATTCGGACATGCAAGCAGCCAAACAAGAATTCTCCAATAGTTCCATTTTTTTATACAGCCAGAACACAAACTCATTAAAGCTAGGTTTTTTCAGCACATAACCATGCTCGTGACTGAGGTAAGAAGGTCAATATTAAAATAAGCAAGATATGACTAAGAAAGCTGCTTGCATACCTCCCCGTCCAAAGGATAATTCCTCTGTTTCTCTTATGAGATCCTCAGTAAGCAAGGGACCTTCCTGTATGGCGTGTAAGCCCCAAGCAGTCAAAAGGCTGAACGTAATGGGACACCATTTTGAAGAAAATGAGATCATTGGACAAACCTGAGTCACTGGAGAGTACACTGGTTAGATCGGGACATGGGTGGTAGGCTCCTAAACGCATAACCATTTCCCCAGTAGTTAATCTTGCATATAAATCAGGACAAGAAGAACAGTCATTCTGTGAAGCAGATTCTTCGGCTTTAGAAGTGGCTTCTGCTTCCCTGATTTTGGAATCCAATGATTCTATGGTGGCATTGTGGCGCCTTTTCCCTGATACACAGCAGTTGATAACCTGAAGTTGTTGGTATAGAAGACAACAATTAAGATCTGGAAACAAGTCCAGAGTTATGCCAGCTATATGTTTTTCCTCGGACCAGAGCCTCCGCAGCTGCAAGAGTACCCTTTAATCTCATTAGTTAAGGGTTAAAGACAAGGATTCAAAAGAAGAAAGACAATGAACACCCTGACATTTTATTTGCTGAAAAACAAAAAAGAAGATGAGGTATTCTTAGAATATAACACAGACACTAAACAAGGTGCCCGACATACTTCATCAACGGCTTTACACCAGAACAGAGCCATGTCCCTCATTGTTCTCAAACTTCCGATAACCTCAGATATCTTTGCAACAAAGGTTTCAGGAGGAGCTGCATGGATATCTCTTGGTAATGTATTCGTAGAAATGGATTCTGAATTAGAATCCGTATTCTTAGTAAGAGAGATCCCCTCCTTGAATATCTTGAGGATATTAATACAAGTGTAAAGATCGTCATGGAACAATGCAGGAAAGAAGAGGACAACTTTCTGTACTGAAGTAGATCCATGTAGAGAGTAGAGATGATGGAACTAATTGTACCTTTCTCAAACAATCGACAGACCAAGGACAACATTCTTTCCTCGTCCGCAAATTCCAGTTTCTCATCCTTCTCCCGGAGGACTAGTACTTCATTGCAGAGAGGCTCAGTCCTGTCCTCTTCCTTGCCGGGGAGGAATCTCGTAAGATATCCTTTATTGAGCTAAACTTCTTCCCGTTCTTGCCAACGGCATAATTTCTTTAGATATCAAGAATTTATGATACATAAAGCCTTAACAGCAAAAACTACGTAAAATGACAGGGATGGCCATTCTCAAGCCTGCAACACTCACTTGACAGCCACTGCCAATTGCTTGACAGCACATGATGTGGGAATCCTCTCAGTGTTTCCAGCAATTAGGCCTTCTAATATAGATGCGAGATCTGGAATCTACACCCCGTAAATTCAACTAATCAAGATCAATAAAATAGCAAACAACAAAACTTTATCATTATCCCATATGCCTACTGCATTTCGACCATGATCTTTAGCCCTGAGGAGTAATATGATCATAACAACCCCGATAGAATAAGCCACATATATATTCCTCCACATGGCATAAACACAAAAGCCTGCTATGAAGCTGAATGATAGGATGAATCCTAAATGGGCACGGCACCCCACTCACCTTGGATTCAGCACAGCCTTTTCATTCAAAGTGTACAGATTCTCATCATGAATAGCGAAAGACATCCTTGAGCCGTCAGCTTTCTCGCAATCATCCGCACCCTTCCTCCCGATCCTTATATTCTTTAGTTTGTCCTGCCAGTCCTGCTTCTTCCCGATCGTAATTGGGGGAGTCCACCTCAGGTTCTTCGATGCATTGTAACTCTGGACACGGTCCCATTCAACCAGAAAATATCAGAAGACAGAACGCAACGAGGAGAAACCAACAGGACTAAGGCCAACAACACAATGTGTGAGCAAGGAGCAAATCTCCGATCGGGAACATTGGGATTGACGCAGAGTCAACGCGAACGGAAATCACCTTTGACTCTCGGGAGTCAACAGCGGGTTCATCTTCAGAAACTTTTCCAGAATCAGCCGGCGATTCCTTATCAAAATCTGCTCAAAGGAACTCCCTACCATTAAAGAAAAACCAAATAAATTTCGCAAGCCCCGCCGCGGTGGACAGGGGAAGGAAACGAAGGAAGGAGCGTAGAAGTAGCGATTCTGGTACCACCTCCACGATCGTACTTGAGATCGGATTTGATGTCAGAGAAGACGCCCTCCGCCTTAGCAGCGGCGGAATGGAACGCGGTCCTGGCCTTGGAGTCGTCGGAGTGACCTCCACCCTCCATTGAGGAAGCGTGGGGTGACGCCACCCTTCGTTGCGGATGTGATGGATTGGATTGGATTGGATTTCGGTTACGCGTCAGCAGATTGGAGGAGGACAATGCGGGCGTTCTCTCGGAGGAGAGAGAGAGTAAATTCTTTTGGATTTGGATAATTTATTCTTATTTGGCAAAATATACGTTTATGCCCTCAACTTTGAGTCAACTTTCTGTTTTGTCATTAACTTAGTTTGTTATATAATTTTGTCACCAACTTTTATTTTTATTTTTATTTTGGCCAATAATGAATTTCTTTTAGCAAAAGCCAAACAATGCCTTAATATAGTCTGACCCGTGTCTTATAATAGTTGAGTTTTGACCTCTCATTCGTTCGTCACATAATCTACTTTATCCGTAGTAGTCATCCCATAATAGAACATCATCCGACCTTCATCGATTTTTCATATTTTTTGACAACATCAGCAACTATCGTTAACTTCTGCTTCCAATTCACTTGATTTGTCCATCAAAATTTTATAAAAAAATACAAATGAAAGTTTTCAATATTATTTCATATTTTTTGAATTTTTTTTTTCTTTTTAGTTGATAAATGAAAATTGTCTATTAAGGTCTGTTTGGCTTGCGCACGATAAAATTCAAGATTGGCCAAAATCAAAATAAAAACAAAAGTTGGGGACAAAATTATATAACAAACTAAGTTAATGACAAAACAGAAAGTTGTCTCAAACTTGGGGCCATAAATTGATATTTTGCCTTCTTATTTTGACATATGTATGCACCCCCTAAATTGGTATTCCTATAGAAAATTAGTGGAAAGTCTTTTTAGGAAAGTTAACGTGACACACTCCCGGCTTTTAAATTTCTACGTGTTTAAACTCTGGGCCTAAGGCCCATTAATAGTCCACGGCCCATCCAACGAAAGCCCACGAGAACCCCCCCCTCCCTTTCATGCATTTTAGGCTTGCTTAGGAATTTGTTGATGATTTCCGTTTTTTTTTTTGGTACAAGTGAGGATGTAATATCCTTCTAATGGGCCGCCAGGTCCTGCACGGTCAGCGGAGACGCGTACTTCTGCGGAGAGCCGTGGAATACCTTGTCGATGAAGATCCTCGCTGCCTCTTCCGTCGGATGGTAAAGGTCCCAGAAGAGGTGATCCGTCCTGTTGGGGCAGTACTGTGAGATCGGCAAGCACGCCACTTTCGCGTTCAGGTCTCCCAGACCACAGCATGCGGCTTTTACTTCTTTGAAACCTGCGAGCACAGGGATTCTCGTTGGCGCGAAAGCTCGATGAAGAACCTTTTGTGAAGACTTTCGCTTTTTTTTTGTTTATTTATTTTTGGGAGAAACGAAACGGACCGTAGTTTGTTGGGATGTGGATGAACTCATCGATGACGGTGTAAGAATCGATGAAGCTGTAGTTAACATCCTTGAGTTCCGACCGAAGTGCCTGCAGCATGGACACCAGTTCCTGGCTGTACTTGTGGGACCAGTAATTCATTTCTCCGTGGCACTCGCCCTTGTTGTTCTTGGACCTCTGTGAAGGACAGCACCCAATAGGGCCGACCCCCATCGCCACAAACTTAAGCGCACTGTAGCCATGGAGAACCTTCAGTTGGTCCTTGAGGGAGGAGACCATGAGGTCCACGTATTGCTCAGGGGTGTTCTTCTTGCGAGCTTCCGATGACCCGAAGTAATCAAACAGGTCATTGCTTCCGATGACGAATGTGAAGAGAGATTTCGACAGGTGGTTCCGGGCGCCGGACTGGCCCATTCTTTTCACCAGGTCTTCGTAAACGTTGATGAAGTAGTTTACTTGCTTGCTCAACGGGATCGATTGTCTCTATAAACATGAAAAAAGACAAGCAACAAACAATTCGTGCATATATTTTTGTGTTGCATACAATATACCAGGTCGCTGTCAGAGGAAAGAGGTATTGCCATCGCTCACATATTTCTCATCGTTTCCGTCGAAGATCCCCGCTCCTCCGGAAGCGAAGCTGACTCCGGTCAGGGGTGATGGGAACATCTTGCTACAGTTAGACCTCGAAAACAGAGACAGATACGGCGGCGAAGTCGGCAAACCCAGCTTTTCCGCTGCCGCAACAGAAACAACGCATGACAAATCCAATCGCATGTCTATTTCCAATCTCATGGCAAGAAGGGCAATATACCGAGGAAGTCGGCGGCGTTCTTGCCATTGCTGAACCTCCCAGTTGGCTTGTGCGTGGGAAAATCGACCCCATTGTGGGGGAAGTCGGCCTTGGCGAACGAAAACTTGAGGTAGTTGTTGTTGCCAACGTCGACAAGGGAGTCTCCGAAGACGTAAACACCTGGCACCATCCTGCAGTCGGAAATACGAGCCAAACACGACAATAACAGCGGCAGAATAAGGAACGAACCCAGTTTCCCAGAATCCATTCCTTTCAAGGAGATGTCAAGTTCTGGATCAAATTGGAGGAGAGGAATAAATTTATATAGTAGGAAGGAGAATGCATTAGTGGTGGTTGTTTTGCTCCTCATCACAGGGTGTGAACAGGGGACCAAAGAGGACAACATCAGAGCAAGAAGAACAGAGCAACAGACATCGGAAAAAGGGAGGATCTAACATTCCACCACAACACGCACAGAGTGGACTTGTGTTTTGTTCTTGCAGCTTTTCTGGGATTCCCCACATTTGAACCTACCACGTTGCCCAAGAAAGCCTCTTTATTGTCCTTTCTTGCAACAGATTAAATAGAAGAAACAAACGGGTCGTATATTTTGGAACACACTTATGTTTTTTGAACATTTTACTTAGAAAGAGGAAGAAGCATGTGCCTCCATCAATGGCGGCCCACTATCATTGTTTGGTCAGAGACACGTACCCAACTCTTCTGGACATCCCCTTTATTTCCATTCCAGTTTGGTAAATTGGCAAAAACACCACCAACACACTGACATAAAAATGCAAAGGAATGATTTTCTTTGCTATGAATGAATGTCCGAATGACAAAAAAAAAAAAAAATCTGACCAATGTCATTTCGTGTGGGCCTTCTGAATGGGCCTAAATTTTTCATGGGCCTCGTATGGGCCAAGTTTCGTTTTTGGACTCTTATGGCCGCCTTGGCTGTCAACAAATCCGGTCGTCAATTTTCGATTTTCCCAGAATTCGACTTGATGATGAGAGTCTAGAAACCAGGCCAAAATTATTGACCGGGCAAGGCCTTCAGACAATGCTTAATTTCTAACATCTCCAAATAATAAATAGATTGCCAGTTTAGATAATGTCTAAGATTTTCCAAGACTTTTGAAGCATTCCCGTTCCAGTCGTATTAAGCCGATTCTCCACCCCCAGTAGTTTATGCTTTGAGGTGAAATGCAAAATTCGCAAAAAGAGCCCCCACATGAAATTACGATTAAAAAAAAGTACGTCTTAAATTTATTTTCTTTATGAATTAATTATATCATATGAGATTCAGATTCTCCTGTACCGTACTTATAAAATTTAAAATTAAAAATACACCCTATCTTTTCGAAAACATATCTTGATACTAACTCTGCAATACTGATTTTATGTTCTATTCGGACTCTCGTTGCTTACCCTTAAATATAATTTATATTTACGAAATTAAAAGATTTTCAAACTCCAAATATCCCGTTACCGAACAGAGCGTTGATCGCCCGATACACCGCGTTCACGTAACATGGTGGTCGTGTGACTAGTCCGTGGTGAATGTCTAAAGTCAAAGGCATTGACTTTTAGCTCCTTCACTAAGTCAAATGCCAATCCGTTCTAACATTTCTAAGATTTCTAGAAAGGAAAAAATAAAAAAATAAAACCCTCCCACCCAATTCCATGTCCGAATCCATTGTGCTATAAATTTCATCCATCAGGTATCAAATCCCAAATCACCACATACACCAAAAGAAACTTTGTTCATACTCTTTTAATGGATAAGATGACGATCAAGCAGAATCGACGCTTGCGCCCCTGCTTACTCCTTCTGTTATCTTCCCTGGTAAATCAAATCCTAATACTACTACTACTACTACTCCCTTTGATCCTAGTTATTCGCCGCCTGACGTTCCGCGGTTTTGGTCGGACCCCGTCCAGGTCCTCGGATCTAGCGTCCTGGCGTCCGCCCACGAAGTTGATGTTCGCGACGATGTCCTAGGATGGGTGAAGAACGATACCCGCCGCTTCCTCAATGCCGTCATCAGGGTCGGCGATCTCAACCGGACCATCGAGTAATATTTGATCCTTATGTGCGACGCGGATTGTATTCGTGGGTCTGCGTAATCTGATGACAACAGTGATCTGTTTCTGTAGATTCTACACGGAATGCTTCGGGATGAAGGTGCTGAGCTCAAAGGACTTCCCCGAGGAGAAGTACACGAAAGCAATCGTTGGATTTGGACCTCAGGCATCCCATTTCGTGATCGAACTTGTTTATCGTGAGTTGGTCTAGCCCTGATGAGTATTTGATCGAGTGATTAATTCCATGACCGATGTGCTGAATGTTTGACGATTGATATTCAGATTACGGGGTCAAGTCGTACGATCTTGGCACTGCGTTTGGCCATTTCGGGATCGTGGCCGAAGATGTCAGCATCCAGCAGTTTGGCCTTTCGATTCGTTTTATTTGTAATGCCTGGCCTTAGGTGATGCAACAAAGTTGCTTTTATCATTCAGATATACCCAATCGTGGAGAGAGTCCGGCAGCATGGAGGGAAGATCACCCGCGAGCCGGGGACTATGGGAGGGGGATCGCAGGTCTTCGCGTTCGTGGAGGACACCAATGGATACAGCTTCGAGCTCCTTCAGAAAGGACCGACTCCCGAACCCCTTAGCCATGTCATGCTCCAAGTGACTGACCTGAACCGCTCGGTCAGCTTCTACGAGAAGGTTCGACTACTTCCCCTTCACCCCTGACTGAAAAGCAAAGCCCTCCGTCATATTCTTGGTTCCCCGATTCATTTCAATTCGTTTTACACGCAGGCTCTAGGGATGAACGTGCTGCAGAGCTACGACAGCCCAACGGACGGGGTAAAGCACCACATCCAACCAATATAAATTGATCCGATTAGATTCTGCCGACACTCATAACCACACACCTAACCGACTATTATTAACCGAATATCTGCAGTTTGCGATCGCGATGATGGGATACGGGTCCGATCTGACTCAGACAGTGGCGGTGGAGCTCAAGTACAACTACAACATCACTCGGTATACTCCAGGCAACGTCTACGTACACGTAAGCCACACGACACTGATATGCCTACATTCGTCGCATACGCAAAACAACGTAACCAACCAACTAACTAACGACGAGGCCTCGCTCTGGTCGGCAGCTCGCGATAGGGACAGACGACGTGTACAGGAGCGCGGCCGCGGTGGCGCTGGTGGCGGAAGAGATCGGAGGGAGGATAATAAGGCCGCCGGGGCTGTACCGGCGTCACGTGCAGTCCTTTTCTTTCGTGGATCCCGAAGGCAGGAAAACCGTGAGTTAACACATCAATCCTTCATTTTAATCATACTTGCTTTACACGATTGGTGAATCATCACTCCCTCAATCAAATGATTTCCTTTTTAATTTTTCTTTTGGTAGGTGTTGGTGGACAACAAGGACTATCTCAGATCAATTCAAGGATGAACACATGTCCCTCCTAATAATAATATTCCCTTTCATTTATGTATACGTCGAATAATGTAATGGATTGTTCGTTCCCCCTGTCATCGTCATCCAGCTTAGGACAAACGCATTTGTTTTTACTACAAAATTTCCAAATATAATAAAATTTTAATATTGGGCAACGGGGTACAGCCGGTCAACCACTCAACGCTTTTACCATTTTACCCCCTTCCCAATAAATTAATCTCCGCAAACAACCCATCTCGCCAAACCAAAGCCCGAGCCCAAACCTCAGCTTCGGAAAAGTAATTTCTTTTAATGTTTTGGGAAAACCTCCCACCCCGGACCCAGACCAAAAACCAAGCCTTCGCTTCACCCACTTTCCCTCCCTCCCTCTCTCTCCAAAGGCAGAAAAGTCCAAAGCAAACGCGCCCTTGCCCTTTGCCTTTTTACCATCTGCAATTATTGAACCCCGAGACAAAGAGTGGAAGTAGAGAGAGACAGACACTGCGGGCTGTTTGGTTTGAAAAAAAATACAAAAAAATACTCTCAGAGAGAGACAGAGAGAGGGAGGGGGGAAAAGGAATATTGGAAGGCAGAGTGGGGAGGAAGGAAGGAGGGAGGAGAGGGGGTGGGGGAGGGAGGGTTTTAGTGACGTCATCGATGGGCCAGATCGTGAGGAGGAAGAGGAAAGGGAGGCCCCCGAAGCCGGATCTGTCCAGGAGGTCTCCCTCCCCACCTCCGGAAGAGGTCAGGAACGTCCGCCGCAGTCACCGCCGTCGGAATGTGAGGTACAGCAGCTTCATTGACTACGACGACTTCATCGACGACGACGATTTCGAGCTGGACAGGGAAGGTGAAGAGGTGTTGTGTGGCGGGGACGATGACGATGGGGATGTGGAGCTGAGGAGGGGGAGGAAGGTGAAGCTCGTGGTTAAGCTTAACCGGCGGAGAGGGGCTCCGCGACGTCGTGCTCGCGAGACCTGTGATTCCGGATCGGAGACGGGAGATGGTGTGACGGAGGGGGAGGAGGAGGTCGAGAGTGGGAGTGAGGGGAGAGTGTTGAAGAAGAGGAGGATTAGTGGCAGGGAGGAAGAGGATGATGACTTGGACGGTACTTACCGGGAGGGTGATTACGGAGACGTCGAGGAGGACGATGAGGAGGAGGTACGTGCCTGCCGGGATGAATCCTTCCTTTGAATTCGTTGAATTGGAGTTGTGTTCCGAGTGTGCGGAATCGAGGGTTTCCGCTTCCAGTTCTAGTTGCAGCAAAAGGGACGGAACAGGACTCTGTTTTTGGTGTGTGCGCGCTTGTCTGTGTCCATGTGTTTGTAGGGAGAGTGAGGGGAGAGGGTGTGGTTTAGGGGGGTGCAGATGCAGAGTGGAGTTGAAGGGAGTTGAACTGTCTGGTCAACCGTCAATAACTACCCAAAGGCAATCTGATCACAACACGCTTGTGTGGATTTTCACCTAAAGTCTCACATCGATGTTATTTTTGGGGAGTCTCTATCCCTCTCTTTCTCTACCTGTCTCTCTCTAAACACCAACCCAAGTTGGTTCCTGTCTGTCTCTTTCTCCTTCTCTCTTTTCTATCCTTTACATGAATGAAGTGAGAGGGCGACTGAGAGTTTCTGTGTCTCTATTTGTTAACTTATGGTCTCCTCGTCTGCATTTGCCTTGTGTGTGTATGTGTGCGCGTGTCCCCCGTCTCTATCTGATGTGTCTCTCTGTCTGTATCTCTGGGAGCACTCACAAAGCAGTGGCCTTTTTAGTGGTGTTTTTTTTGTACATAATATATAAATATTGGGTGCTGCAATTATTTAGGAGGGGATGTGTGATGTGATGCAAGGATTTGTGGGTCTGAGTTCCTTTTTCTCTTGGCGGTCTTTGTGGGTTTTGACAGGATAGTGGACGGAAGGGGAATTCCAGAGGACACGAGTCTCCTCCTGGTGAGTCTTGAGCTTACAGCCTTGCGGATCTTTTGTTCCTTCTCTATTTTTGTTTTCCAACTCTAGGAGTGGACTTCTGTTCTGATCATCTTGTTTTTTTTTTTCCTTTCTATTTCGTGGGGTGTTTCTGTTTTTCGTTATTTGGGGATGGATCAGGTATGCCATCCGAATCCATGTCTGAAGTTCCATTGCCTGACAAGAAGACACTTGAGTTGATACTTGACAAGCTTCAGAAGTAAGGATGCCTGTGGTTCTCATTATACTGTTTGTTTAGTTGCAGTACACTTGTTCTAATAGTTGTTGCAAGCGATTGACCTGTTGTCTCCTGCAGGAAGGATATTTATGGTGTTTATGCAGAGCCGGTTGATCCTGAGGAGGTTTGTAGTTTTCCATTTCGTTGTTTAGGTTGTTAAGGTCTGAGTGGATGCTATGCATGGTGTGGATTCTTTCATTTTCCCCCTCACATGTTGAGCCTTGGTAGTTGCTTGTTTCAGCTCCCGGATTATCATGACATAATCGAGAAACCAATGGACTTCTCCACAGTTAGGAAGAAGCTCGCAAATGGATCATACACTACTTTAAATGAGTTTGAGGCGAGTGATAACTTCTCGTTACTGGCACAATGTGAACTCTGCCATTTCATTTTTGTTGAAAATAGTGCTCTTCAAAATTGAACGGTCCATCCTGCGGTTTTGCATTTTGAATTGGGCTAAAAACCTTTGTTTTGGTAACTTTTTACTCCATTGGAGTCTTATAAAAAATAAAAAAAATATGGAGCCAGGGTTAGTCGTGATAAGATGTTGGTGAAAGCCTTGAGACTGGAAATTCATTTCTTCATATTACAACCTTTCTGAGTTTGAAACCTTTAGTTTATAATTTATGATTTCACCATTGTTGTTCTCCTGATCTCCTGTTATAGTTTATGATAGTGACTTTGCATCACAGTCGGTGAAGAGCCTGTATTCCTCATGAGATCCGCTCACTATCCGTATCCGCGAGTGATTCACTAATTCAGGAGGCTTACTTTCTTGATTGCAGAGTGATGTTTTCTTGATTTGTACAAATGCAATGAAATATAATGCAGCAGACACCGTATACCACAAACAGGTTTTTCCATGAGACTGCATTTTTCTGCTAATCTGGCGTGTCTTGCTTGTTCTCTGAATATATTTAATTTCTTCTTGTGCAAAGGCACGTAACATCCAAGACCTTGGGAGAAAGAAGTTTCTCAAGTTGAGGATTAAGTATGAGCGGTCACTAAAAGAGAATAAAGTTGAGGACAGGGTGGTGACTGACAATGAATCTCCAGAAAGAGATATCAAGTCTGATCAGGGAGTAAAATCTAGCCCTTCTATAAAGAAGTTGGCAACGAGGCCTTTCTCCAGACCCATGCAAGAACCTTTGAGTTCTGATTTCTCTGGAGGTGCCATGCCTTCCACCGCCGGGGATCTTCACTGTATTTCTGCTTCAAATCAAGGGGTTTATACTGAGAAACACAGCGTTGATGACGGGTTAATGGATGGTAATGCTGCTTCTGCAGAAAATTTCTCTGACAAGGCTGAAGATGTATCCACGGGTATGTATCAAGACTAATGGCGATTATGAATAAGTTTAAACGAGTGTCTTGACTTCATCGATTTCTTCTGTTCTTCTGATGGGGAAGTTTCTGTGGTGATAAAATTCTCACTTACATCATTTCAACCATAGGAAGAGGTTTTTCATCAAAAAATTTCCGGAGATCGTGCATTCAAGATGAGAACCGCCGAGCAACGTATAACATGTCAAGCCATCCTGCAGTCAGATCGAACTCCATCTTCACAACCTTTGAGGGTGAAATCAGGCAGCTGGTGGCTGTACGTAATGTGAAAATCTTGTCATTTTTCCTTCTCCTGTGGCTTTGCCTTTGTGCTCATTTGCTATCTGCATGTTCTATCAGGTTGGACTCCAGGCAGAGTATTCATATGCTCGGAGCTTGGCTAGATTTGCTGCAGATCTTGGACCAGTTGCCTGGAAGATGGCTTCCCAGAGGATTGAGCAATCTTTGCCTTCCGAGTGTAAGTTTGGTCGTGGATGGGTTGTAGAATATGAGCCAGTTCCTACACCGATAATATTTACCCAGAAGAGTTCATGTGAATTTCCTCCGATGCCGAAAACTCTGCCGCGAGATGTGTTCCCCAGAAAGGAAGGCACGGCCTTTAAGATGCTTCCATTAGCTATGAGAGGCGCCACTCACTGTTCTGCTCAAGATGCAAGACAATCTGCTGGTTTTCATGGTAATCCAACAGGTTCATTCAGTTCCCAGACAATGAAGAGCCATCACATCCTAAGTCCTGGCTCGAACAACCGAGTTCAGCATGAAACTAGGGCTATCCAGCAATTCGAATTGAATTCCCTGCCTTCCTTGCCTCAGAATAGTGGCGATGCTACCCATGCTCCAGAAGAGAGGATTCCAGATAATTCAAGGGTCGCTGATCCAAGGTCTAGGGAGGCCACGCCATCAAGCACGAATAATCCACAGCCTAAGAAATCAGAAAGTATGTTATCAAAATCCAGAGAGAGCACAGCGAAGAGTGTTACAGCGAGGCAGACACTTCCTTTTGCACAGTTTGACATCAATGGGACCACAGGAAAGGTGCCAAATGGAAAAGTGCCGAAAAATGGATTGGATGCTGGCAAGACTGCTGCAGCTTCATGCACTACTGCTGTCTCAACTAAGATGCCAGTGTCTTCATTTTTCTTTCCTCGACAAGATCAGGGGTTAAGTGACCCGGTTCAGATGATGAGATTGTTGAGTGAGAAGGCTCAGAGACAACAAACTCCTTCAAGTCCTGCCGATAATCAACGCTCGATTCAAAATGTTTCATCTGTTAGGGATGCATCAGGCAACGTCTCAGCTGCAGGCTCATGGATGACGTTTGGTGCTGGAGGCATCAAGCAGTCCATGCATAATGTGGAAGCACAGACAATCCAAGCCATTTCCCAGTTGCAGCAGTATCATGCCAATCCTCAGCAACCTGCGGTTGTTCGTGGGGGTGAATTCCCAGTTTCTTCCGGGGTTCAATTTCAATCAGAAAAGAATGGTCTCCATTTTAGAGGATTGGTACAAAATCCTGCCTTCACCTTCAACGAGGCATGTTTTCATCCCCAAGCACTGTTCTTGGCCCAGGCCACCCCTGCTGATCTTTCCAGATTTCAACCGCAGTCACATTGGCGAGGTGTCTCTCCTCTTCAGACGGCTCAACACAGATTGAAACAAGACACCCTCCCCCCAGACTTAAACATCGGGTTCCAATCACCGGCATCTCCTGTGAAGCAGTCACCAGGTGTTATGGTCGACTCACAGCAGCCAGACTTAGCCTTGCAGTTATAGACAGGCACAGATTACCATCACCCTGGAGAATCGGGCTGGGCATGGGGGTCTTCAAAATGTTTTTTCCGATGACGTCAATCTCCATCGTCCAGAAGTGCAAACCCCGAGGAAAGGACTTTGACATTGTGGAGAAGTTCGGTCTCCCCGTCTGTCATGATTCTCGTATATGAAGATTCCGCCGGCTTACCGTAAACGAGTTACTTGAAGGGGTTTGGTATCGAGAATCGTCTTCATCGAACCCAGACGGGGTGGAGACAGACAGGTCCCCCCCCTCCCCCGGATATATCCAAGTAACAGGGAAGGTGACAGTGACAGAAACTACAAACATCCTCTCCTCCCCCCCTTGCTGGAGAAATCAAGTCTGTCCCTACTTAGAACTTCTTATTTTTATTTAACTTGGGATGGTAGCGAATAGTTAGCTGGCTCACGAGGTAAATTCCCTATGCCTTTGGGAGGTGGTAAATGTTTTCCGTTCCGGCATCAAACAAACAGTTCAGCTCAATACTTAGTAGTTCAGAAGCCAAAGAAGAAGGAAGAGTAAGACTGGATTTCCATTTCCTGCAAAGCTGGAAAATCGTAATCCTGGACTGAATTCGACTCTAACAAATGGATTTATATCGTTCGTGTGTTTTGTCTTGTTACCGCCACTTGGCTAATTGTGGAAAAAAAGCGTGCGATTTTGTTGCCGCTGTTAAAGAGTTTTAGAGTTAACTGCGACAGATATACACATGAGATTTAATCGGAATTTTCTTTTGTTTTAGAACATGTTACCGCCCAAATTACCAGATAAAAAATCAATTTCTTGTTTTTGATTTATCTCACCCACAACAACAAGTTGCCTCATATTTCATGTTGCTGTCCCACCAAAAAAACCTTGTACTAACTAACAGTTTTTTTTTTTCTTTTTTTACCCGAACAAAGCCGACATTGGCATTGTCATAAAAACAGACAACAGAACTCCCCGAAACAATGTCGGCCTTCTTGTCCTAATCTCCCCACCCATTTAAAACTTCAGGTGACTCTTCCCCCTGTTCTTTGGCTCAAGGATTTTCATCTCCTCCTCCTACTACTGCTACTCGTTGTTTTTCGATTCGGGGAAAGGGGTCGCCAGATATGAATTCGGGTCCTAGCACGAGCATGAGCACGAGCTCGTCGGAGGCCCTCAACGGTTCAAGCGGCGGGGAGGTGGCGCTGAAGAAGGGCCCTTGGACTTCCGCCGAGGACAAGGTTCTGGCGGCTTACGTGGAGAGGTACGGGGAAGGGAACTGGAATGCTGTGAGGAAGAAGACCGGCCTTCTCCGTTGCGGGAAGAGTTGCCGGCTTCGGTGGACGAATCACCTCAGGCCAAACCTAAAGAAGGGGTCATTCACCCCTGAGGAGGAGCGGATGATCGTCGAGCTTCATTCCCAGCTCGGCAATAAGTGGGCTCGTATGGCCGCGCAGGTATGTCAGCAAAAACGGTGGTTCCGAATTCAGCCGCTTTAGCATTGTAGTCCGGTCGATGATGCGTGCAGGGATTTCTGCTTTGTCGAATGGACCTCGGTTGATAACGGACTCGCATTAATAACTATTCGCCTGCTGCCAGTAACTGCTCGGCCGATGCGACAATGATCGTTCCGCGGAACGACTAACGGGATTACCATTCATTGTTCTTTTCGTTCCTTTCAAGAAACCTTCATTTTCCTCGTTTTCAACGAGTTGTCGCGGCTCGAAAGAAAATTCGGTGTCGTCGTATATAATAGTTTGTGACAACACCTCGTTGCTTGTCTGCTTTCTCTTGTTATACATCGTATTCTGCCTATTTACGGCGACGAGGCGTTGCTTGAACAGTTAGTCTGGTTGGAGATGTCATTGATGATGCCTCGTTCTTGATTGCATAGCTGCCCGGAAGGACAGACAATGAGATCAAGAATTTCTGGAACACGAGAATCAAGCGTCGCCTTCGTGATGGCCTCCCTCTGTACCCTCGCAGCCAGAAGCCAAGACAGGCCACTCCGCTAACCCTGCCTCAGCAGTCGCCATTCGTTAAGAACCAGCTCCCCCTACCGCACTACCACACTGCCATCCCACTGTTCCAAGGCCCGTTCCAGTCCGGTTTCCACAATGCCACCCATTTATTCGACCAGACCCAAAGCTCGATACTGCCGCAAGATACATCGCCTCTTCCCATTCCGCCTCCCCGGCACAAGAGGTACTGCGACTCTGCAGCATTCCCAATCTCGGTCGGACCTGCCTTGTTGACCGACCATCCTTCAGTGCTACCCCCACACGGCATTCTTCTGGACACACCCTTGAACTTCAATCTGAGCTCTCCGCAGATGGAAGTTGGGTCATTGCCATCTCCCAGCTGGTTCTCCGTGGTGAACCCGGAGCTCCCTTCAAGCCAATCAGAATTTCCTGGGATTTTGAAGACCGTGGAGTCATGCAGTGGCGGCTTCCTGTACTCGGATCCCGGTGTTTTTGAGGATGTGACAGGAGAAGCTCACGGATGGGTGAATATGACGCACAACAATTTTCCGGACACTCACTCCCCGAGCGGGATGAACCATGCCGCGACTGACTTGGTTAATCCATCAGGTAAGTCTTGTTCCATTCAATTCGAACTTTCGGCGACAAACAAAAGTATGCACACATCATTATCATTCTGTCCTTCCCAGTTGCCACCTTTGAGAAATCCTAATGTTACTGTACTGGATGGAGCGAGTAGACCGGAGTTCCCTATCGCGCCTGCACGTAATTTAGCTTCTGATCCTGGTTTCGATTTTCCGTAGCATCTATTCGAGACCGGAGACTGTAACAGAGGGCTTTTAAAATGTTTCTTGATCGCGGTCTGCTCTTACATAGTCTCCAGTCGGAGCTAGTCCTTGTCAGTTGGGTACTAATCGAAACCACACCCGGCCACTTCCTCTAGGAATCCAATACTCATTGCCGGCCCTCTCGATGCAGGAACAATAATAGCGTGCGACGCCAGCCCCACCCCAGGAATCAACCCCTCGCAAGAAGATCCGACGAAGCAGCCCGACATATTCGCACCCGAGGTGAACGGCGCGGTGGACGACGGAGGAGACAACTTTGGGCTGGACCTGAATGATATGGCGTCCTTGTTCACGGGCTCCACCATGGCCGAACTCGGTATCCTCCCCTGGGATAACATGCCAGAGATCTACTAACGCCCAACTAAGGGAATCACCCTCACACAAATTGTTTTATTTTCGCTTTCTTTCAATCTATGTAATATTATTATTATTCTTTTTCTCCCTCTCTCGATCATTAATCCATTTATTTTTTCAAAAAAAAAATCATATTAAGAAATTTGGGGCCAGGCCCATTCAATAAATGGGCCATCGGGCCGATGGATTCAGGCCCATCTCGCTAATCTACGCAAAAACGCTAGGAATTTTATTTATTTATTTGGCGTCTTTATGCGTCAGATTAAATTAAACACGTGCTTACCTTATCTTTGTTGCCATTTACAACATGATTGGTAAATTCATCGAGAATATTTGGGAAACAAATACGGGTTAGATATTTGATTCGAGAACGTGACCGCCGTGAATAAAGGGTAAAGAAAAATTTTTGTTACTTATAAAAAAAAAAGCAATATTTGTTACTCGTGGAAAGCTTACTTATACTAAAATCCTAACCAGCTTTCTAAAATCTCAGAGTTATCTTCATGCTGAAATTCTCGATCTCGTGATACGTGTCATACGTCTTTCGCCTCTGGGAAACTATTACTCTCTTACGAGTGAATAAGGTCCGAGCGATATTCAATAATAAGCGGTTGTTGGAATCGGGTCAGACCCTTCGTAGGCTCATTTCTATCTAGGTGCCTACTAAAAAGATTTTCAGGAAACATTATCGGAGGAAATTATGCGGACATATGATTTGGAACTAAAAAGAAAGGACAGTCTTACATGAGTAAACTACCAAACCGACCAAGTCCTGTCCTATCGTGACTCGACTGTCCCCCTCGACTACTGATCTGATCCGTCGAGTTTGTAATCAGTAGTCACACACGCATACATTATTTTCCTAATGATAGGAACAAATCAAAATCTGAAGAAGAAGAAGAAGAACAACAGGATAGGGGTCAGAGCAGATTCTGGGAAAGTTCTCCTCCCCAGTGTGAACATCTCTCATCACCCTCACACAAAAATTTTCTCAATCGTATTATTTAGTTGGGGGGGTGATTTGTCTTTGTCCAAAAATACAAACATTGTTATTTGAAAGTGACGATTAGGAAAGCTCCCACAACATTTCTGCATGGACTTCCTCTTAATCCTTTGGGACAAGACAAGACCTTGTTGTAATAACGATTGTTCCACGTGGGAGTGAATGTTCTTCCATTTCTCTTCCTTTTTATAATGCCGATCACTAGAACGACGACCAATTTCCGAGCACACGAGAATTACCGTGATGTCAATGTTGGAAAAAGAAAGAGAAGAATATTTTAACAATTGTTCATGGGAGTTTTTTCATACACTTGTAATAAGATGTGATGATACGACCCACCCTCCCCCGACCACCTTGCTGTATGTACACCCAATCGTATGATAGACTAATGTTTTTACTACAAGTGTTTGTCCCTTTGAAGAACAATGAAGATAAACGTAAACCCACCACCACCACCTTTTGTCCCAGTTGATCAATTACTTCGGTCCATGTTCGATGGAGGGTCGAGGAACCCTGTTTTGGTCAGTACAGCATGCCTGACCGCGCTGAGGTCCCTCCCCTTGAGCTTCCTCCCCGCACCTTCGAACACCGAGAATGACCAAATGTGGCTCCTTGCCAGCCTCTTCGCTATGAACTCGTGTGGAGGGAGCTCGCAGTCCCCGTAGCCTCCTTCTTCCCCCACCACCTCCTCATCCTCCTCCCGGTCTCTCTCCCTTTCCTTCTCGTTGTCGGAGTCATCACGTGCTTCTTTCTCCTTCCTCGTCGGGGAGGAAGGCGCCCCTTTAAAATCCTTACCCCGGCACGATATATCGACTGGAGCCGACCTCAGCACCCTCGATGCGCCAGAACTGGGTTGAGGCATCAGTATCCCTCTGATGGCGGTGGCCCTGTTCTTCTGAGTCAGGACCCTTGGCTCGTCCTGGCTGTAGAAGGCGGGGGAGCGGCCGGCATCGCCTCCCTTGTGGCCGAGTACGTCCCAGACCTCGTATTCCTCGTACTCGCAGTTGTTCCTCAGGGCGACATGGAGACCGCCGTGATAGTAACTGCCGTGGTGGCGGTTATGGCCGTCCGTCATGTCCAGTGGGGATGGCATTCGAAACAAGAACAGGACAGAGCTACGTAAAAAGGTGTTCTTTGTTGGGGCTTTCTTTCTATATCCGCTGGATTTTTTTTAGTCCTGAAGGATGAATTGGGGGTTGATGATTCGATGGCAATATATTTTATCGATGTTAGACCAGTTAAGTACGATGAATGGTCAATGATGGGAGATCGATCTGGGATCATGAAATTAAATTATATTAAATCCAACTGTAAGGAAATCACGAGGAAGATTCAAATGGGCCAAGTGAAACTTTCATACCACCCACCAAAAACACCGGCATTCATATATTTTTATTGTCAAAGAAATTGTCCGGGCCGACATATCAGGCCCAATAACTAAACTGGGCCGAGGCCCAATCCCAAACCTCACCACGGAATCAGAGCCCTGGATCGATTGGTAAGTACAATGGTCTAAAACTAAATTGATTTCGACCTAAATGAAAATCATCGGGTTATCAAGAACAAAGGAAAGAAGGATTAGTCCGCCGCCCCGCCACCCCCCCACCCACCAACCCTGACTCAGTGAGCCAAAACGACGTCGTTACTAGACCCGCCGCCGCCGGTCCCGGTCCCGCCCACGCCCATAGCTACAGCCGCGGACACGTTCCCATTACTATCCCTGGTTGTAGCCCTACCATCCATGCTCAGCAACAACACAGATCTGGCCGCGAATAGCCTCTTCCTCCTCGCACAACGAGGGGGACCGTAACTATCGAAAACCGGGATCCTATCCACAATCCTGGAGTTCGTATCCCCGGTCGAGGCAGAATCCGATAGATCCGATCCCCGTGGAGGCGTCAACGACAGGTGAAGGCGAGGAGAAGAGGGAGGGAGCCTGCTGAGGTGTGATCTGGAGCAGATGCGGGAGTCGCGGAGGGCGGCGAGGGCACCGGGCCTTAGGAACTTACGGTAGGCATCGCGGTGATTTGCCGCGGAGGGAACGATCCCTTTCATTTCTTTTTACTGGTGGGGGTTCGGATGGGGAGGAGCGGGAGATTTTTTAGCTGGTTGGTGGTTGGCGTGGGGATTTTTTTGAGAGGCGAGGGTTGGGGGGTTTAATAAACTTCGAGACGGGGGTGGGGATGGAGGGAAGTTCGTAGCCCGGGCGGGAAAATCGTGGAGGGAAAAAGAGAAAGTTTGGAGATCAAAATACTATAAATTAATTTTTTTTTTTTAATTTGATATTCGCGTGCATGAAAATGACGTAACCACGTGATTAACTTTCCCCGCCCCACCAGATTCCGACACGTGGATATCCCTATTGCCGTCAGATTTTGGGAGCGTCCACCTAGTTATTTATTTATTCCTTTTTCGGTGTTTAATATGTGATGGGTAGTGGTAATTAGGGGCGAGCATGTTTGAGTGGGTCGGTATCAGAATCCTACAATGGCCTATTTTTAGAACCTAAAATTTATTATATGAATCAAAGAACCACTTTAATCGAAAACGGTTCTAATTTTCGTGTATGCAATATAATTGTTTAATATGCATTCAGATCACTAGTTAAGTTGAGTAGTGAAAAAAATATATAAAAATAGACATACTAAGTCATATTATTGACAAGAGTGTTTTGAGAGAGGAAAATTAGTGTCAAATTCTTGAAACATTTAGGCGAATATTTAATATTAAATTAATTATATTACACTAAATTTCGGATTTACTTCGAGATGAGAATATGTAACTATACTTGAGATACTAATTCTAAAAAATTTAGAACATAAAGCCTATCTTTCTTCATTTTAGGTTTTATTGAGATGCTTTACCCAAAAGTAAAATATCGATTTGTGGTCTGACCGAAAAATTGTCCTAAATCGATATTTACAATAATTAAATAACCCATTTTTCTTCCTGTTTTTGTCTCAGGGCCACATGGATAAATATAAGCATTTGTATCAATAAATATTTATTTTATTTCTTGGGCCACGGCCCCGTAGAGCTTGATTGAGTATTAGGGAAAGGGAGGCCTCCTCCTGTCTGAACCTGTTGAAAAGCCATTTTCAAAGAGTCAGCAGGCATCAGAGGACTGCCTACCACCGGGCCGACAAATTGTCCTTCCCTAAATAATATTCATCCATGGATGTTATTTGGGGGGTTGTATCCTGTTCCCCGGGGGAGGTTAATGACTGGATCTGCGAATACCATGCTGTTTCGACGGAATTAGTTGAGCTCTATCTCGTGTTTGGGGGCGCGTCACAAGTGGTTTTCTCCCATCCACCACATCCTGAGCATGCCGGGCTAACTGTGATGTCCATCGCCAAGAGTACTTACTCTAATGCTCGTCAACTGCAGAAAACACAGCAGGAAAAGACAACGGTCGTCAGTTCAGCATGCGACTGTACAACAAACGGAACATGTTGAAACTACATGTAGCATTATGTGGCCATGGAGGTGGTGACAGGAACTATGACTAATTCTCATAACCTTGGACAAAATGACATTGCTGGAGAAACTATTGTGATTCCTTGGAAATGAAACCCGACTTAAAACAGGTATCCCTGAACGTGTGATGACAGCAAACGAACAGAAACATCTTATTCTGGTAAGCATTGGTCTAATGCCCAGATTCGTCAGCTCGAATGAGTAGCTCTATAATATGGCCGTGAAAGCACAGTATCCTTCTAGATCATGATAAGCATATCACCAGTAAAAGAATAAACTTGAGAGGTAAGCTGTACAGAGAGGAAAACCCATCATCAAAGGTTCCATGCATTTCAGCTAAGAACATCCGAGGTGGAAAACTTCGAAGCTGCAGCTCTGGTAAGAACTAATCGAAATCAACAAGTGCCTCGGCTCCCGCCACGATTTCAAGTATCTCCCCCGTGATCTTTGCCTGCCTTTCTCTATTGTAGGCTGTAGACAGGTTTTTCTTCAATTCAACTGCATTATCTGTGGCACTGCTCATAGCATTCATTCTCGCGGCGAGCTCACTCGCGATCGACTCCTGCAATGCTCTCAATATCTGGCTATTCAAATATAAAGGCATCATCGCATCGAGAATCTGGACAGGGTCTTGTTCGAATGTCAAAAGGGGCGGAATTCCACCTCCACCGCTCTTCCCAAATCTCTGCCTCTCGACCGCCAATTTCCCATCTTTCGAAGTCAGTCTAAAGAACTCATCCCCATCGGCGTCCACACAATTACCATTCATATCAAGGACTTCTCCTTTAGATGACAGGGGAAGCAAAGTGTGAATGACAGGATCAGACTTCACCAATGAAACAAACTTGGTGTAAACCAGCTCAACCTTATCGACTTCCTCGCAAACAAACCTAGAGAACACCTCGTCCGCAATAATCTGCGCCTCCTTTGCCGTTGGGAAACCACCGCCATCAATAAACCTGTCGACCTTCACTCTCGGCCTACGCCTAAAATAAGCATTACCTTTCTTCCCGACACTAATCATGCGACAATCAATCCCAGCCCCCGTCAGTTCTGCTACCCGACTCTCCGCTTTCTTTGTTACCGCGTTGTTGAACCCTCCACAGAGGCCCCGGTCACCCGTCACGACAACAATAGCAACGCTCCTAACAGGCCTAGAAACGGTAAGGGGGACCTCGACGTCGTCCGATTTAACCTGCTCATTGATGTAACACAGGAAATCGAGCAATTTCTCAGCGAAAGGCCGGGAATTTATCACCGCGTCCTGCGCCCTACGCACCCTGGCGGCCGCAACAAGCTTCATCGCCTCGGTGATCTTCTGCGTGGACTTGACGGAGTGGATCCGTTCCCGGAGCTCGCGGATGCCGCATAAAATCGCCGGGGGCCTGTGAGGAGCCAAGGAGAGGGAACTTGGGGAAGAAGTGGGAAGTGGGTTTGGTGGAAACATGGAAGGGATTGAAGGGACACAAGCGGTGATGGAGGAAGAGGGCATCATGCTCAATTCAAGGGGTTGGCCCGATTTGGGCAGGCGGGTGTGGGAGACTGTTGTTGACGGCGGGGGCTGCTCCCAGGGAGAGAGTATTTCAATTTTGACAAAACACACGGCTGATTGGGAAGAATTTGAAAAACTTAACAATTACTTCTTATTCGGTAACCCAAATAGAATCAAAAGGTTACATTGGAATCAACCCCTATTCAATCATTCGTAAGAACTATAATCCTTTCTTAGTGTCGAGTGTGTCTAGTTGTCCCACCAGAACTGCGACTGGAGGTGCTTCACCACGTCCTTGTCCACCTGGAAGGCCTTCGTGAGTACGTCGGAGGAGATCGGAGGCTGTGAACCGAATACAGAGTTGGCAATGGTTATGACGCCTGGGCTCTGGCTGCTTAGGCCGGCGAAGGCCACGGCATTGGTCTTGCCGATGTTGAACTGGAAGTGAATGAGGCCTATCGGGAAAACGAATACGTCTCCAGGGTAGAGGACTTTGGTGAAGAGACGGTTCCCGAGCTGGTTGGAGGTGACGAATCCCACGTACAAGGTGCCCTCCAGGACGACCAGGATCTCGGTTCCCCGAGGGTGCGTGTGGGGAGGGTTCAGGCCGTAGGGCGCGAAGTCAATACGGGCCATGGAGATCCCGAGAGTGTTGATCCCGGGAAACTGGTCGACGAAAGCAGGGGTGACTTTCGATCCCAGAGGGTTGGAGGTGTTTCCAGGTGCCCTGAATCCAGTGAAGGTGAAGTCATCGGCGGAGGCAAGCTTCGGGTCCTTGCAGAACTTCCCATTCACGAAGACCGCATCCTTGGTGCTGTTGACGGCTACACAAAAGTCTTGAAGAGGACTGGGGTCATATGCAACGACGCAGACATTTGTTCGCTAAAAACGCACACGCAAGTATACGGGTCGCACCAAGTAATAAAGTGATGAGAAAAGTCGTTCCCACGAGGACTGATTAGACAAAATCTACTGCCAATAGTCAATTATTGGGTTCAAATTCTAGTCAAGAAGGTTGAGTGATGAAAGGTTGGGTGCAAGAAAGTAAATCGCAATAAAAAATATAGAAGCAAGGTTGTAAATCGAATAATAAAAGCCTAGGACTCCGAATCCCCTATCGATTCGTAGATTATCGCACTCTCTCTTCCTCAATTCAATCCGTTTTACCGTTTACTAACCACAATTCCCTAACAATCGCTACACCTCTCTCGAGGCTGTAACTGTAAATTACTAATCACCCGAAAACCTATATTTCTATAGCGAATCACGAATAATCAGAATTCCTTGAGATCCAATTGTTCTCTCGGTTACCTACGAGTGTACATCTCTATACTCCTCTTAGTTAAATCGATCTCCCGGCCTTAACCTAGGTTATGTCTCCTCTCTTCTAATCCTAAGTATCTCTCGAGTTCACTTAAGACTAAGAATTCATACAAATCGGCGATCAACCCGATAGGTAAGCATTAAACACAGAAGAAACACAAGTAAACGATAAATCTTCTTAAATTGATTCCGAAAGAGTGGATAACCAACTACACGAGTCGGTTCATCATCATCCTAGAAAAGATGTTTAGTTCGACATCGAAAACAGAACAAAAAGCAAAGAGAAAAGAGAAATCGTCGAAGTCTCCATCAACGTCTTCGTCTCCTTGTTCCTAGCCGTCGTCGGGTGCCCAAAACTAAAGTCAGAAGAGAAGAGATAAGGGGTCCCCCCAAAAACCTAAAATCCAACCTATTTATACGTAAAACAAATCTAGAAAAATAAAATCTAATTTTCGGGCAATATTACGTCGTGCAGCTGCAAGATGAATTCGTTGCAGCTGTAACGACCTCTCTGAACTCTCTTCATATCTGCCCTGTCGCACTCGTGCAGCTGCAAGGGACTGGCGTTGCAGCTGCACCGACCAGTCTGATGTCCTTGCTCAATTCCTCCTCTCGTCGTGCAGCTGCACGAGCTTGGAGTTGCAGCTGCACGAGCCTCTCTGTCATCCTTCTGCTTCACTTGTGCAGCTGCAAGAAGATTGGTTGCAGCTGCACCGTGTCCTCCGCCTTCTATTCCTCTTCATCCTTCACCCTTTTGCTTTGTTTTCCGTCATGCCTTCATTTACTTCCTACGATCACAAAGCAAACGTGATGAATGACAATTTAAGCTCAATTGGCAAACAATAACAATTGAAATTCTCGAAACTACTAGAATTAAGCCTAAATGTGATAATATAACTCTATTTTACTAGAGTTATCACACCCCCAAACCTAATCTTTGCTAGTCCCCGAGCAAAACAAAATAACACATGCCAAGGCGAAGCAAACACAACTCAACGTCACTCCTCAGACCACCTTAATCCTTTGATTGCAAATTGTCCTTAAACACCCTCAGATGAGGTCGCACGCTTTATTAAGAGTCAGAGTCTATTCGCCGCTAGCGTGTGCTATTAACAGTTTGCTTTAAAACTCATCCCAGTAGGTTACCCTTTCACAATGATTACCACACACCCTCGAATCTTTCATAGCCACCGAAGAATTTTCAGGGACTTACCTCTTGCCGCCTCCTTCCACCTACTCATGAACCTTCTACTCAATTATTCTTGTTTCATTTTTTTCTCGATTGCACGACTCTAAATGCTAATCAGTTCCCGCAAACGCCCGTGTAACGAGTTCTCAGTCAGTGTCTCCCGATCCAGTTGGACCAAGGCACTAGGTGATAAAGCACCCCTAGGACGAAATCTCGAGCCGCAAGGAAGACTCACACCACAAGCACATATCCAGGCCTTATCTTTTCATTACTCACTAATCATTGCTTCTTTTTCAATTTTTTACACATTTTTTTAACCTGGATAGTGGTGCTCAGAGCCTTGGCAACCGTTTTCTTTCTCTTTTTTTTTTTTTCTTTTTTTCTTTTTTAACAAAGGTCAGAGCTAGCTTCAAGAGTTGGTTTAAGAACCCCTACTTATCCCAGTGGCTATACTTTCAAGGAAGGTGTAAAACTCTCACTGTTAATCATGCTCCCTACTGAGTATTTCTCTTTTTTGCTTATTCAAATTCCACACGCTAACTTAGAACAACCTCCTTCTCTTCCTTAGGTGTGCTCTACCTCAAGGCATCATCCTAAAGTCAGACTCTTCACTTTCAAATTCCTAAGGCTACCTGAGGAGGTTCGACATGAATCTAAGAACTATTTTTTTTTTAAACGACCTAAAAATGATTGAAAACGAAAACAAATTAAACAAAATTTCTAACAAACATAAAGGAGCCTAACACGCACAAGCAGACAAACACCCCACCCCCAAACCTAAACATTGCAACGACCTCGGTGCAAACATAACTCCGTAATAGAAACTCGAAAAGAAAGTGCAATAAGGAAAAGAAATAGTGCTCCCTGATCAATCGTCGCCAGGCTGCTCATCCTCAGAGATAGGGTCATCCGCTGCATCTTCCGTAGGAGGGGGATAGTGAAAAACGGGCTCCTGAAACGAAGAGAAATCCACGCCATGAGAAACACCGAGATGATGGAGACAATCCATTTGATACCTCTGGTAGTCCATGGTATGCTGCTGGTAAGCTAGCGAACGCGCTTGAAAATCCAAGGAACTCTGTTGAAATGCCAAGGCGCGCTGCTGGAAGTCCATCGTGGATTGCATGAACGTCGTCATCTGAGCCCATCGGTCCTCTTCAGAGGGAAAACTCGGTACCGGAGTCGGGTTGGGTTGGGATGGTTCCCCTCCCGTAGCAGCTTGAACCGGGACTCTACCCCCGTCACGTCTCTCCTTGACCGTGATCTCGTGCTGGATCCTGAGCCATGATGCATTGTTGAGCGATTTTTGAGGTTGGAGCAGCCCATCCTTCGGGTCCACCCTAATCCCTGCCTGTCTACACAACTCAGTGATTATGGTGGAAAACCATAATCCAAGATTAAGTTCACGAAGACAGCGATGAATCATACCATTAATCACTACTCCTACATCAATCTGTTTCAACTGCAATATGCAGTATATCAGCGCCGCCCTTTCCTTAGTTAAACGGGAGACGTTGGTTCCTGGGATAAGTCGTGCGGAGACGATGAGTTGCCACATCTTCGCCGTCGCATGGAGATATGAACCCTGGAGTGCAATGGGTTCGTTAGATGTCGACATTATCCACCGTGCTCCTGCCCGGTCCCTAGTTAATAACTCTAATATTGCTTGGGCATCAAAGGATTCGACGAGATACACATTCCAGCCATCAGTCTCATAACGAGGCAAGTTATAAAGTGACGCAATTGCATCCGGGCTAAATACCACTTTCTTATTCCTGACTCGAATCGTTTCACCGTTCGGGTCATAGGTATGCGCATTCGCATAGAATTCCCTAACCAAAGGTATACTAGCCGGAGCCGGTTCCCAGCAAAACTCTACCCATCCTAGCTTATCAATTATATACTGAAAATTTTCGAGATACCGCTCATTAGCGTTGATCCCTCGCTCCTCAATGATCGAGCGGGTCATTGCCGCTTCTCTAATCCTATCTTCCTCGGTTTGACCCGAGGATGACCCGGCACCGGATTTCTGTCTCTTCGGAGCCATCTATCCAAATCTCCACTTACGCACGTCCTAATCTAACAGCTAAGACCCACGAAATTGCCGGAGAAACGACGGAGAAAAAACGCACCTAGGTTCCGAGCGAAAAGATTTGGACGAGGTGGCTTGAGCTCGGGAGGTAAGAAACGATACTTACCCCGGGGAAGGTTGTGGACTACTGAAATCGGCGGAATCGTCAAGCACCGGAGGTGGTGGGGCGTCTGGGGGAGAAGACCTGCAAGTGAAGGAGAGGAAAAATGAATTTAGGGTTGGGGGCGGCCGGCCCCCTCTTTTATTTTTTTTCTGAAAATCCGAACCGGTGCAGCTGCGCCGGTCGGGTCGTGCAGCTGCACGACCCTGTCGGATGATCCGTGCTGAATTTCTGGGGGCCTCGTGCAGCTGCACGAGAGGTCGTTGCAGCTGCAACGACCGGTCAGACAGCCCCCTATTATAAGCGTGCAGCTGCAAGAGATTTGGTTGCAGCTGCACGAAGCTTGCTGTTGGTGACTTGACTCTGACTGAGGGTCTCATGCAGCTGCACAAGGGGATCGTTGCAGCTGCATCGACCAGGCAGACATCTTCCCCTGTCCCCCATGCAGCTGCACGAAATATTGGTGCATCTGCACCATTATGTCTGACTTCTCCTTTCAGCAACACCAATCCCGTGATCTTATCGCTCCGTAATTTATTTATTTTTTTTTCCCTAGAAAATTTAGCCAAAATCAAACTCAAAAACTAAAAGAAAACAAATAAACCAAGAAAAGGAAATAAAATTTGACTCGGGTTGCCTCCCGAGCAGCGCTTGATTTAACGTCGTCAGCCTGACGCTCTGATCCTTTACGTGTCTTTCATCATTAGTGTCCCCGGATCCCGGTGGACAACACCTCCAAAGTATGGCTTGACCCGACTCGCATTCACCTTGAACCTGTCAGAAGAATTAGTACCTACTAATTCGAGAACACCGAATGGTAGTACCTGGGTAATTTCGAAGGGTCCTGACCAGCGCGATTTGAGTTTCCCTGGAAACAACCGAAGCCGTGAATTGAATAAAAGTACTAATTGACCAGGGGAGAATTTACGCTCTTTAAGTCGACGATCATGCCACGTCTTGGTCTTCTCTTTGTAAATGCGGGCATTCTCGTATGCGTCTCTCCTGAATTCCTCCATTTCATTCAGCTGCATTAATCGCTGCTCCCCTGCTGCGCTTGGGTCCAGGTTAAGCTTTTGAACCGCCCAATAAGCCTTGTGCTCTAGCTCCACCGGCAGATGACAGGCTTTTCCATATACTAGCTTGTACGGCGATGTCCCAATCGGGGTCTTGAAGGCCGTCCTGTATGCCCATAGTGCATCATCAAGTTTGGTGGACCAATCTTTTCGATTAGTACTTACTGTTTTCTCCAGGATCCTCTTGATTTCGCGGTTGGACACTTCTACTTGGCCACATGTCTGAGGATGGTAGGGCAACGCCACCTTATGCTTGATTCCATATTTCCGCATCAGTGTAGTGAACTTGTTGTTGCAGAAATGAGCTCCACCGTCACTGATGATGGCTCGTGGTGTTCCGAACCGCGTGAAAATCTGTCTAAGAAATTTCAAAACTCCACGAGCATCGTTAGTGGGTAAGGCGACAGCTTCTACCCATTTGGACACATAATCAACAGCCACTAAAATATACTTGTTCTTTAAAGAATCAACAAAGGGCCCCATGAAATCTATCCCCCACACATCGAACAGTTCGACTTCTAGGATATTATTTAAGGGCATTTCATCATGACGTGAAATATTTCCTACCCTTTGGCAGCGATCGCACTGTGCTACAAAAGTGTGAGCATCCTTAAATAATGAGGGCCAGTAGAAACCTGATTGTAAGACCTTTATTGCGGTTTTCTGACCACCGAAATGTCCACCGTACGGGGCAGCATGGCATTGCTCAAGGATCGGCCTGATTTCTTCCTCCGGAACGCAACGCCGAATGACCTGGTCTGCACATCTCCGAAAAAGCAAAGATTCATCCCACATATAGAATTTAACGTCATGGACGAACCTTTTCCGCTGTTGGCTTGTCATGTCCGGAGGAAAAATATTTGCGACTATGTAGTTCACATAGTCGGCATACCAAGGCGCGGCTACCTCCACAGCGAACAGTTGCTCATCAGGAAAAGAATCGTTGATCAGAGTTGAAGGTGTGCTCGCCATTCCCTCCTCCAACCTGGATAGGTGATCGGCCACTTGGTTCTCGGAACCTTTCCTGTCTACGATGGTAAGATCGAACTCTTGCAATAATAAGACCCAACGGATTAGTCGCGGTTTTGAGTCCGCCTTAGAAATCAAGTAACGTATGGCCGCATGATCAGTATGCACAATCACTGAAGATCCAATCAAATAAGGCCTAAACTTATCGAAAGCAAACACAATCGCCAACATTTCTTTCTCCGTTGTCGTGTAATTAACCTGGGCGGAGTCAAGTGTTCTACTAGCATAGTAAATAGCACGAAAATGCTTATCTCTCTTTTGTCCTAACACAGCTCCTACAGCTAAATCACTCGCGTCGCACATTAATTCGAAAGGCAAGTTCCAATCAGGAGCGACAATAATCGGGGATGATACTAACCTCTCTTTTAGTGTAAGGAATGCTTCCATACACTTACCGTCGAAAAGGAATGGTGCATCCTTCTCCAAGAGATTGCATAGCGGCTTGGTGATCTTCGAGAAGTCCTTAATAAATCTCCTGTAGAAGCCAGCGTGTGTCCCAGGAAGCTTCGGACTCCTTTCACGGATGTTGGAGGGGGTAGCTTCTCGATCGTCTCCACTTTGGCCTTGTCCACTTCAATACCACTCTCCGAAATCCTGTGACCAAGCACAATGCCTTCGCGCACCATAAAGTGACACTTTTCCCAATTCAGAATCAGGTTAGTCTGTTCACATCGTGCAAGAACAGCCGCAAGATTATCCAAGCAATTTTTAAATGTCACTCCAAAGACGGAGAAATCATCCATGAATACCTCAATGGTCTTCTCAATCATGTCCGAAAAAATCGCTGTCATACATCGCTGAAACGTGGCAAGCGCATTACATAATCCAAATTGCATACGACGGAAAGCGAACGTACCGTAGGGGCAAGTGAAGGTGGTCTTTTCCCGATCCTCCGGTGCGATCGCTATCTGAGTATAACCTGAATATCCGTCCAGGAAACAATAAAAACTCTTACCTGCGAGACGGTCCAACATCTGATCGATGAAGGGAAGCGGGAAATGATCCTTGCACGTGGCTGCATTGAGTTTCCTGTAGTCCATGCATATTCTCCACCCGGTGACCGTCTTTGTCGGAATGAGCTCATTCTTGCTGTTCTCGACCACCGTTATGCCTCCTTTTTTAGGCACGCACTGGACTGGGCTCACCCATGAGCTATCCGAGATCGGGTAAATGATACCTGCATCAAGCCATTTAATAACTTCTTTCCTTACCACCTCCTTCATATGCGGGTTCAATCGCCTTTGATGTTCGACTGATGGCTTCTTGTCACTGTCCAGGACAATCTTGTGCATGCAAATTGCTGGACTAATCCCCTTTATGTCCGCGATGGTCCATCCAATAGCTGTCTTATGCTCCCGAAGCACTCGTAGCAGCATCTCTTCCTGTTCGTTAGTTAATGACGATGAAATAATAACCGGAAGAGTATTGTCCTTACCCAGGTAGGAATACCGTAAGTGGTCAGGCAACGGTTTTAGTTCCAGCTTCGGGGGTTCTTCAATGGACGGCTTAGTGGTCGTCGCAGGTCGGTCGAGGGGTTCCACCCTTTGGAATTGCCGCACAAAGGCCACCTCTTCCTCAGACTTCTCATCTTGTAATGCATCTTCCTTCGGCAATTCTTCTTCCGGCTGTAGCTCAAATGCTTCTAGGAATGTCTCGATGGCAACTTCCTCAAGTATGTCCACGTACCTGCATTCATCAATTTCGTTAGGCATCTTCATAGCCTTGTCCATGTTGAATGTCACCTCTTGGTCGTGGACCCTCATGGTAAGCTCTCCCTTCTGGACATCGATTAGTGTCCTCCCCGTTGCTAAGAACGGTCGTCCTAGGATGATGGGGACCTCTCGATCTTCCTCGTAATCCAGGATGACGAAGTCCGCGGGGAAGATAAACCTGTCTACTTTCACCAAAACATCTTCCACAATACCCTTAGGGTACGTGTACGATCGGTCAGCTAATTGCAAAGTCAGAGACGTCGGTCTTACTTCGCCGATGTTCAATTTCTTGAACACTGAAAATGGCATCAAGTTGATGCTCGCCCCTAAATCACATAAAGCATGACCAAAAAAAATCCGTTCCAATGTGGCACGGGATAGTGAACTTACCCGGATCCTTGAGTTTTGGTGGGAGTCTTCTTTGCACGATCGCACTGCATTCCTCAGTCAACGAGATCGTTTCGTTACCACCAAGCTTCCGCTTCTTTGACAGGATATCCTTCATGAACTTTACGTAGCTTGGCATTTGCTCGAGCGCCTCCGCGAAAGGGATATTTATCTGCAGCTTTTTAAACACTTCAAGAAACTTTTTGAATTGCTGCTCGTCAGTGTGCTTCTTTAAACGCTGCGGAAACGGAACTTGAGGAATAATAGGAACTACAGGCATAGGATCAGTACGTACCGGTGTTTCAATACTCTGATGCTCAGAGTCCTTTCTAGACTCCGTCTCACGTACCTTGGCCTGACGTTTCTCCCTAGCTTGCGCTTTTTCGGTCTCTTGCCGCTCAAACTCCTCTTCCAGGTCCTTCCCGTTTCGGAGGGTAATAGCACTGCAGTTTTCCCGATTCTTGGGGTTGAGCTCTGTGTTGCTCGGAAACGTCCCCTGCGGTCTTATCACCAATGATCCTGCTATCTGCCCCATCTGCATCTCGAGCTGCTTGATCGAGGTCGCGTGGTCCTTCAGTATGAGCTCCTGCTGCTTCCTCGTCTCCTCTTGCTGTTTCCGAACCTCCTCATTGCTAGCCAGAACCTGTCTCAACAAATCTTCAACACTAGACTTAGGTTCACTTATGGGTTGTCGCATCGGTGGTGCAAATCCCGGTGGCTGATTTGGTCGCGAAGGCCCGACATCCTGATGCTCCTGATTGCTTCTCCACGAGAAATTGGGGTGGTTGCGCCATCCTGGGTTGTACGTGTTGGAGTACGGGTTATTCCTGTTGTTGCCTCCCACGTAATTCGCCTCCTCCAACTCCTGCATCTCCATAACCTGCATATTAGAGCGAGGAGCGTTAGATAATTGCGTCGACGTACGCAAAGCAGCCATCTCCTTAGTCAAAGTCTCCAATTGAGAACTAAGGGCTGTGATAGCATCAATTTGCTGGAGTCCTCCTCTTGCTGGTGCTCTCCTCTGGCCATTAGTAGCCATTGCCTCAAATAGCTCTAACGCGTCATCTGGAGTCTTATTCATAATGGTGCCTCCGGCAGCAGAGTCGATTGTGGACTGGAGTTGCTCCGCTAGCCCGTCGTAGAAACTCTGAACCAACATCCACTTTGGGATGTTGTGGTGGGGGCATAACCTTTGCAGCTCCTTAAAGCGATCCCATGCTTCGTACATTGATTCACCTGCTAGTTGGCGGAACGAAGTAATGTCGTTCCTTATCTTCACGGTTCGGCTCGGTGGATAGTACTTGGACAGGAAGTGTTTTCGGAGGTCGTCCCATGAGCTGACTGACTCTCCAGGCAGCGAATATAGCCACGCTCTGGCCTTGTCTCGAAGCGAGAACGGGAACAGCCGCAACTTGATTGCTTCTGCCGATACGCCATGATACCTGAAAGTGCCACACAAATCCTCAAAACGCGTTAGGTGCCAGTGTGGATCTTCATTAATTAAACCTCCGAAATTCGAATTTTCGATCATATGAATAATTGAAGGTTTAATTTCAAACGTATCCGCCTGAATTTCAGGACGTAGAAAACCAGCATGATTTTGGGGAGTCGGCTGCGCATAGTCCCGCATCGTCCTCGGCTGTTGCTGCGCAGCAATGTCAACAACATTGTTGTTGTTGTTGTTGGCGTTCGCCATGGTGTCCCTTTGACCTCTTCGTAAAATACGAAAAGTTCGTTCAATTTCTGGGTCAAAGAGTAGCTCTTTGTCACCTTTGCGATGTCGCATACACCTGCAAAAGATGAAAAGAGAATCAGTGACTAGAATAAAACTTGTAACCGAAAATTGACTGAAATAATTCTGTTTCAGTCCCCGGCAGCGGCGCCAAAAACTTGTCCGCTCAAACGCACACGCAAGTATACGGGTCGCGCCAAGTAATAAAGTGATGAGAAAAGTCGTTCCCACGAGGACTGATTAGACAAAATCTACTGCCAATAGTCAATTATTGGGTTCAAATTCTAGTCAAGAAGGTTGAGTGATGAAAGGTTGGGTGCAAGAAAGTAAATCGCAATAAAAAAATATAAAAGCAAGGTTGTAAATCGAATAATAAAAGCCTAGGACTCCGAATCCCCTATCGATTCGTAGATTATCGCACTCTCTCTTCCTCAATTCAATCCGTTTTACCGTTTACTAACCACAATTCCCTAACAATCGCTACACCTCTCTCGAGGCTGTAACTGTGAATTACTAATCACCCGTAAACCTATATTTCTATAGCGAATCACGAATAATCAGAATTCCTTGAGATCCAATTGTTCTCTCGGTTACCTACGAGTGTATATCTCTATACTCCTCTTAGTTAAACCAATCTCTCGGCCTTAACCTAGGTTATGTCTCCTCTCTTCTAATCCTAAGTCTCTCTCGAGTTCACTTAAGACTAAGAATTCAAACGAACCAGCGATCAACCCGATAGGTAAGCATTAAACACAGAAGAAACACAAGTAAACGATAAATCTTCTTAAATTGATTCCGAGAAAGTGGATAACCAACTACACGAGTCGGTTCATCATCATCCTAGAAAAGATGTTTAGTTCGACATCGAAAACAAAACAAAAAGCAAAGAGAAAAGAAAGATCGTCGAAGTCTCCATCAACGTCTTCGTCTCCTTGTTCCTAGCCGTCGTCAGGTGCCAAAACCAAAGTCAGAAGAGAAGAGATAAGGGGTCCCCCCCGAAAACCTAAAATCCAACCTATTTATACCTAAAACAAATCTTGAAAAATAAAATCTAATTTTCGGGCAATATTACGTCGTGCAGCTGCAAGATGAATTCGTTGCAGCTGCAACGACTTCTCTGAACTCTCTTCATATCTGCCCTGTCGCACTCGTGCAGCTGCAAGGGACTGGCGTTGCAGCTGCAACGACCAGTCCGATGTCCTTGCTCAATTCCTCCTCTCGTCGTGCAGCTGCACGAGCTTGGAGTTGCAGCTGCACGAGCCTCTCTGTCATCCTTCTGCTTCACTTGTGCAGCTGCAAGAAGATTGGTTGCAGCTGCACCGTGTCCTCCGCCTTCTATTCCTCTTCATCCTTCACCCTTTTGCTTTGTTTTCCGTCATGCCTTCATTTACTTCCTACGATCACAAAGCAAACGTGATGAATGACAATTTAAGCTCAATTGGCAAACAATAACAATTGAAATTCTCGAAACTACTAGAATTAAGCCTAAATGTGATAATATAACTCTATTTTACTAGAGTTATTAACATTCACAAAAGCCAGGATCACAAGGGTGGTAAGGAACTTCATGGTGGTGATGGGAGATGGGGTTCGAGAAATCTCTTGGGTTCGTCTTCTGGTAATTGAGGCTTGTCGGATTTGTGTGATGGTTGGGGCGATGGATGATCTCCATTTATAAGCGAGATGATTTGACCAGGCATTCTTTCTGGGTGAAGAGGATCAACAAGCTAATAGGAATAAACTAATCCTTTAAGAACCCAACCACCTCAGATGACGACGCGACCATGTCTTCCCTCAGATAAAGGCATGGAAATGGTCCCTTCTGTATTCCAAATCCATCATTCTTCTTCAAAAACTCGGAGCTGCAGCGCACCGCACGAGAAGAAACCTGACCGACCCTGCAACAAATCATATTATTTTGTATAGTTGGTGTATGTAAACATGGAACAGTTGAATAGGCAAGAGGTAAAGACCAGGTCCCCTTCATCAAACGATTCTTTAGAATAAAAATGTTCCTGCAAAGTGTATGTTGAGGAGGGCAACCATGAAAGGAAACGGTCATACGTTTTTGGTAGCCTTGCAGGAATGAAAACTCTCAAGAGAAATCATATAAAATCGATTTACAGTTTGGTTATTCAATCTGAGAGTATGAACACTTGAAGAAGCATTGCGTAATGTTAGTTCTCTGGTTCTGGATGCAACGAACGTCATGTCTACATGGAATAGGAAAAAATGGATCAAATTCTCTGATGCTTTGCCTGGCAATGTTCTATAGGCAATGGGCTGCAACTTCTCTTGCAAAGCTAGCAGATACTGCACGCGAGGAGCTGCCAAGTACAATGGCAGCGATAAGGCTATTTGGCATGGAAATTAGAGATCCAACACTTGAGTTAAGTGACTTAAGGTAAGAAGTGGTTTAGAACTCTTATCCAAAGTGATCCTTTCCAGAGATTGACGATGCCAAATAGTCTTATGCTATCATCCCCCGTGGTAACTGTATATTTCATGCAACTTTCTGGATTAAACGATCTTGATGTTAGGAACATCCGATTTCTCGATCTGACTGTCTCAGTAGAAACATCAGGGGCGTCTGGTTTTTCCACGCAGATGGTCATTTCCATGGATTCTGTGTCAATAGGACACGAGTGCAGACTTGTCATGTTGTTCTGCATTTCTTTGGCTTCACCCTTTTCAGTCTTGGGATTCCTGTATAAAATATACAGAATCATCTGAGCAATTACAAGCAGGAATCCCCTATCACATTCGGTACCTGCAGAATCGAAAACGAGAATAAACGATGTGTAACATGTGGAGGACGAGTTTTGGGCTGGTATCGTTCGAAGGGTGTTCGTCGGCAAAAGTCGAAATGAGCGTAACTTTTGGTGTTTGGGCTTATAATCTCTATTATAATACAGCCCATTTTAGCATTTTATTTATTTTTAGTATTTTATAATTCATTTCTTTATTAGTTTCCTATTTCGTTTAGGGTTCAAGATCTTTATATAGGCTTCCAAGACATTGTTTAAGGGAATTGGGTCTTTTTATTCGAGAATAAACTCAGTTTTCTTTCATTAGAAGTACGTTTGTCTTCTACGCGTTTATCGTCCCGTGTTAGGTGGTATTAGAGCGAAGGTTTTACCCTCCACGTAACGATGACTGACCAAACCGGTGGGAATGTTAATGTCGCTGACGTGCTTAGAGAGATTAGAAATTTTTCCACAGCAGTGTAGGCGCTTATCGTATGGAGCGACCGGAGGCGGAACGCGCTGCCATGGGAGGCAGAGGTGGTGGAGATGATGCCAAGAGAATTGCTCATGGTCGTCAACACAACCAGTAGGATACCAGGTCTAACGAGGGGTCGACCAGATCTATGGTAGAAGAAACCCTAACCCTAGAGGATATCGACAAAACCGACGGGACGAATTTCGTTCAAAGATGGATATTCCTCCTTTCAATGGGAATTTAGGAATCAAGGAGTTCCTGGATTGGGTGGTTGAAGTAGAGAGGCTTTTCGACTTCTCGGAGATTTATGAGGATAAACAAGTGAAATTGGTCGCGTACGGATTGAAGGGTGGAGCGTCATCGTGGTGGGAGCAGGTTCAGGCTCAACAACGGCGTTCGGAAAAACAACCAGTTCGACTTTGGCTAAAGATGAGGAAGATGCTGGTGGCCAGGTTTCTCCCTCCAGATTATGACCAGTTCTTATTCCATCAATACCAGACCCTTATACAAGGGCAAAAATCTGTGGCCGATTATATTGCAAATTTCTTGAGGTTATCGTCACACAATAACTTGATGGAGACCGAAGGACAACAGGTGGCGAGATATCTTCACGAGTTGCGGCCGACTATCCGTAATAAAATTGATTGTTAAGTCATCTTAACCCTCGACGACCCGCAGACTATGGCACTTCGTGCATAATTAATGGAGGCTAGAAGTTACTACAGGAGGGAAGAGACTCGTAGGGTTGTGACTGAATCACCCAGACTAAACCCTCGACCAAGCCTGGGATATATGTCTGATACTGGGAAGAGAGATATAATAGAAAAGGGGAAGGAGAAGGATGTGGCGAACAAACAGTCATATAATCCTTATGCTAAACCAACTTGAGATAAGTGTTATAGATGTGGAGAACCGGGGCATAAATCAAATAATTGCCCCAAGCGTCGACAACTGAATATGGATGACTATGAAGAAGGTGAGAATGAGGAGGAAGAAGAAGAAGGAGTTTGAGAGCCCGATGGGGGGTGACGAGGATGTGCAACAGACTTTTGTCATCCGAAAAGTCTTGCTGGCTCCCCGACAAGACGATTCCCAGCGTAATGCCTTGTTTTGTACCAAGTGCACTATTTCTAATCGTATTTTCGAAGTGATAATTGATAATGGCAGTTGTGAAAATATTATATCTTGAAGCCAGGTTAACATGTTGAAATTACCTATGGAAAAACATTCTGAGCCTTACAGCATGATTTGGATTACGAATGGTGAGTGAATTAAGGTGAAGGAAAGGTGTCGTGTGCCGCTATCGATAGGAAAATATTATAAGGATGAGGTTATGTATGATGTGGTGTAATGGACGCTAGTCAATTATTGTTTGGCAGGCGTGGCAGTTTGATATTGGTACTACACATGATGAACGGAAGAATGTTTACCAGTTTACGAAAGATGGGAGGAAGATTATGTTGCTACCTTTGGGGTTTAAACACAAAACGGACCCTCAAAGGATGGGAAATCTCTTGACAATTACTCGGTCTGAGTCGGAGTCGATGGGCATATCTTGCACATTCAATGTGGCGGACTTGTCGCGCTATTTTCCTCCGGAGCCTTCTTGTTATCGAGATCACTCGGGGTCGAGTTCTTTTCAAGTGGGGGAGAGTGATGTGGAACATGTAGAGGACGAGTTTTGGGCTGTCAAGAATCGTTCGTAAGGTATTCGTCGACAAAAGTTGAAATGAGCGTAACTTTTGGTGTTTGGGCTTGGAATCACTATTATAATATGTTTGCAGCCCATTTTAACCTTTTATTTATTTTTAGTATTTTATAATTCATTTCTTAATTAGTTTCTTATTTTGTTTTGGGTTCATGATTTTTATATACGCCTCCAAGAAATTGTTTAAGGGAATTGAGACTTTTTATTAGAGAATAAATCCAATTTTCTTTGATTAAAAGTACGTTTGTCTTCAACGCGTTTATCGTCCCGTGTTAATAAATACCCAGATTAGTTAAATGGTCATGTTAGGAGACTCATCGTTACAAAGTTGTTAGGGCAATCGATGACCAACTTACGACAATAAACATGTCCTTGACAAGAAGGCCGTAGAAAAATCAAGTGGTTGCGCAGAGGGTGAGGAAGAATGACAAGCTGAAGGGCATGAACTCCACGCTTCTTGTTCTTACGACCTTTGTCTGCCATGATCAACCCCATTGCAAACATTTTTTAGTTGAAAACAATGCTTTCGGATCACGATCAATGTCATAGCAAAGTTCATCTACCATGATGGTCAACGGCGCTGCAAAAGCAGCATTGTTAAAAGCAGCACAGATCCAGCCGATGCCGTTGATGCGGTATTTCCCCTCTAGCAGAAACGCGGTCAACAACAATATCAACCCGTAGCATCCCACGTCAGCGATGAGCAGCAGTCTGAGTATAAACATCTGCAGAAACAAATATACAGTACCAACACATGAGTGAAACACGCGAGATACAAGGAAAAATGAAGGAAGATACTCCAAAGTGAGAAACCAGACCGACCTTCTCTCGCTAGGAAGCATGAAACGCAAACAATGCGTGGTAAGCCAACTCAATCACGCATCCGACGGCGTTGATGCTAATGATCAGGACAGCGCTGGTCTTTAGGAAGCCATACTACAAGAGCAGCATGGCGCTGGACAAGCTGACGATGTACGGGATCGGCTGGAACCCGTCCGAAGTTTTCTTCCTGTATATGGAGTAAAAAGTAGGTCTGTGGGAAGAAACACAAAAATGGGGAGCAACCCAACATGCCAAGAACATAGGAAAGAAGGAGAAAAACATCCAGAAATTTGCATTGAAGACAAGGGTGGTGGACTTACATAGGGGCCAAGAACACCAAAAATGAGATGATATCACCTAGAAGCATTAGAACATACCAAAAAGGGTTCGTCAGCCTAATAATGACGATGATAGTTAATCAAGTCTTTCTCTTAGATTAGCAACGACACCAAAGATAATAGAAAGGGCATATTATTTGGAGAGGCGATTTTTACGACTTATTTTATGGGATTGCTAAAATGTCTGTGCAAACTACGTGGAACACTTGGTTTTTTTTCTCCTTCGGTCCACCGGTAAATAGTTCGCGGACAGCCGGAGATAATTTAATTATTTTGGAAGCACTTTTTCAAAATTGATCAACCATAAAAATATATAAAGCCGACTGAAAAATTATATCATTTTATTTTTTATTTTTTTTTAGCTTCGGTCGAGCACGGTAGACCGTCAATTGAAAGCGCGGCTCTTTAGTTTTAGTTATCACTTTTTTTAAGTGGTGTGTGATTTTCCTAATTTTGTAAGGTCGACTAATCAAGTGAATACGAAAGAAGTTCTAAAAAATGAAAAAAAAAATCCTACTGGAAAGTTCATTCCAAAATTTCTTGTAAAATGAACTCGTATCATACGGTATATTGAGTAGAACAAATTTATTGTAGAACGAACATCATCGGTAATTATTATTGAATTTGTTCCATACGATGGTCCCGAAGTAGAACAAACCTCCCCTGGATTTATTACAAAAAAAAAAAGTTTATTCTAATATCGATACAAAATATCCCAAATAGAACGAATCTATTTCGTAATCACTACACTAAGTACGAACTACTGTGAAAAAAGAATAAGCTTATTATTACATAGAAAGAACAAACTTTCTTTTAATCGAAAAGGAGTATAAAATAGTTTTAAAAAATCAAGCGGTCTATTTGAGTATCGAAAAAAAAGGGGCACAAACTTTCGCTGCATTTTGGACTCGTCCATTATTTTTACGGATAAAATCCAAACTCTCCACATTGTTATTTATATAATAATAAATTATTACCATAATCTGGATTCTTCTTCCACCATCCAATTTGGGTGGTTGTCTTGTGAGGGACCAGAGCCGTGCAAGATTCCAGACTTCCCTTTGGGTTTGCTTACCAAGTACGCTGTCCGATTGTTCTTTCTCCACCCGTCTCCCTCATCTCTCAACATCCAATCTTGACCGCCCAAAACACCCCCACCGCCTAAACCAACGTCTCAAATTCGTTCGTCTCCAGGATGTAAACCGGGAACCGGGTCCAACCGGTTGGGGATTATCCTATAAATAAGCCTCCCGGGCTTAACAATCTTCTCGTCATACACGCACAGCTCTCTTTTTCTCTCTGTTCTCTACGATCAGGTCGGCGCGAGTTCCATCTCTTCCTCTTTTTCCTTCTTGTTGTTTCTAGAGAATTCTCCTCCTGATCATATCGATATATTCCTTTTGTTGCGCAGCTAGCACCAGCTAAGGGAGGCTCCCAAGTCTAAGCGAATTACATGGTTGAAGTCGATCTCCAGCTCCCCGCTGCTTTCGACCCCTTCGCAGAGGCCAAGGACTCGGATGCTCCTGGATCCAAAGATTATGTCCACATACGCATCCAGCAGAGGAATGGGAAGAAGAGCCTGACCACTGTCCAAGGGCTGAGGAAGGATTACAGCTACCTGAAGATCCTCAAGGACCTCAAGAAGGAGTTCTGCTGCAACGGCAACGTCATCGATGATAAGGACCTCGGGAAGATCATCCAGTTGCAGGGCGACCAGCGCAAGAATGTCTCCCACTTCCTCGTCCAGGCCGGGCTCGTGAAGAAGGATCACATCAAGATTCATGGTTTCTGAGTGACCCCACCCTTTTGGTTAATGATATAACTGCTGTTATTGTGGTTGTTGTTTATCTGTCGCTAGGATTGTGTCCCGGGTCTCGACGTCCCCATGATTCCTGTGAGTGGTGTAAACAGGTTTATGAATAATATTTGGTTATCCAGTCTGTGGCTATTTGTTTGTGCTCAGGTTTCTTTCAGTCGTGGCGAAAATTATGCAGAATAAGCACCCTCACCGGATCGACATTGAGGGTGCCTGACGGCATCATACAGACAATTACAATCTCAAGATGTGCACTTTCTTATTTACGGCATAAAAGTCCGTCGATTAAAAGGAGCAAGCAAGACATAGACTGCTCCTGTTGTTTCAAAACCTCTAATTCACAATGTATCTCGTCTTTGCTTCTCCGCCATGAGAGGAGATTCTGGGTTGGGTAAACCCACAGTCAGGAGCTAGAAGAGCTTTCCTTGTTGTTGGTTTCCACTTCTCATCATGGCACAAAACTCTTCATAGTTTATCCTCCCATCCTGCCAAAAATGCAATCACATCAGTACGGGGCTCCCGAAGTCGCAAGACCCAGAAACAAAACCAGACGCACATTGTCCGTGTCGACTTCTGCAATTATATCTTTGATCGTTGCCTCATCTCCCATGCCGTATACTTTCATGGCACTCTCTATCTCATCCATTGTAATGAACCTATGAAGAATCGCGATTTGTGATAATCAAAACCTTCCCGCATGATGCGACCCACTGATGAATGCTTTCTTTGGCATAAGATGGAAGTTGTTTTACAATTGCTTACCCACTGTTGTCTTTATCGAAATGCTGGAAGGCCTTGGAAAGATTTTCATCCCCCTCCAGTTTGTATCTGTGCATCGTTGCAGCTATAAACTCGATGTAATCAATGGATCCATTACCATCGACATCGGCCTAGAATACATGACAAGGTCGGTTTTATATTACTTGAAACAATAAAATGAAGAATGATCAAGGCTAGTGAAATCCCAGATCGTACCGCATCCATGAGTTGCCTGACTTCAGCCTCAGTAAGCTTTGATCCAAGTCGAGCCAATCCTGTCTTCAGTTCCTCATACGTGATTGTGCCGCTCTTGTCGGTGTCAATGTTTGCAAACATTGCTTTCAGACCCTGTATATCTTCTTCAGACATATTTTCAGCAATCACCTGTGTATGAATCCCAATTACAGGGCTTCTTCGCCTAAACAAGACATTCTCAATGAAAGAACAAGCAGAGGACACAAGTTTACCTTCAAAGCGAGCTTCTTTAACTTGTTCATCGCCCTAAATTGCTTCATTCTAGAGAGAACAGCACTGTCTATTGGCCGATCAGAAGCATTCCCACCCTCCTTTATCCACTGGTGATCTTAAGGAGCAGCAGTAAAGCTCATCAATCATCATCCATTAGGAACAACTTTTACAATTCAAAAGTAACCATAGTTGATCTCAAAAGGAGTACCTAGAACTTGTGCAGAGGTGATTCTTTTCTTTGGGTCCTTAGTTAGCATTCTTCGAACCAAGTCCTTGGCGCTCGACGATATTGTAGGCCACGGTTTGCTTTCAAAGTCGATTTCTCCTCGGAGTATGGCATCGAATATTCCCTTCTCAGTCTCTGCAGTGAAGGCCCATCAGCCAACTGAACTAGGTTGCTTCCTTAGAAAACCCTCCTACCGTGCTGAATCAGGGAAGTGTTTTACCTGCCCAAAATGGAGGCACACCACATAGCAGAATATACAGTATCACCCCGGCACTCCATATATCTATCTCCTTGCCATAACTGCGGCGCAAAACTTCCGGGGCGACGTAGTATGCACTCCCAACTATGTCCCTATATACCTTCCCTGTGAATGAATTCAGCAGCACATCAATCGTTGTGAAATTGGCACTCCTACGTCAAACACGGCATTTCAGTTCTTTACTTACCCTCTTCGATGAACACAGACAGACCAAAATCGGTGGCCTTGAGGACAGCTTTCTCGTCCTTACTAGACAAAAGGAAGTTCTCGGGCTTCAGGTCCCTATGCATGACCCCCATAAAGTGACAGGCATGAACAACATTGACGATTGCCCTACAAATCGATGCAGCAGCTCGCTCACTGTACTGCCCCTTGGCAATGATCCGATCAAAGAGCTCCCCTCCCGCGCATAACTCCATCACGAGATGTACCGAGTTCCGATCCTCGTACGCGCCCTTAAACTCAACTATATTTGGCTGTCCGCTCAAGTGCTGCATGATCTGAATCTCCCTCCTCATATCCTCCTTATCATTCCTGGACGCTAACTTCCTCTTCGAGATCGACTTGCACGCGAACAACCTCCCGCTCGAGATCTCGGTGCATTGGTAAGTCACCCCGAACTGGCCCCTGCCCAGTTCCTTCCCGAGCGTGTAGCTCGACCTCACGTCCTCAAAAGGCTTCCCGAGGATCGTGTCCGGCCCGTGTGCGGGCTTCGGCCACGTAACATCTGGCAGTGGCTTCTGGGGGTCGTGCTGCCCCTGCTGCTCGCCGAGATTAGATCTCGGCGGAGCTGCGCGACTCTGATAATGCCCGTCAGCATCCTCGACACATCGGTGCCCTCCCTGCCGACCATCCCGGCGTTTCTCTTCCTTTGAGATACAGACACCCATCGGTTTCCTTCGAATCACAGCAAACAAATACCTCACAAAGACTCGACCTTTATACAACTACAGCACAGGCTGAAACCAGCAATGCGCTGAAATCCAAGTGGGTCGGTGGAATTTATGGGAGATCAACGCAAAAGCAAAGCAAACAGAGGTTGCCCGTGGCCAATCTAACACTAAAAATGTCGTCGGGAAGTGAATCACGCGTGTATGGGGGTGGAGGAACTTTTGGGGAGACCAACAACCCGGTCAACTCCCGCAGATCGGAAGTGGGGATAGGGATTAAGTTAGGGATCAAGGGGAAAGAATGCTTCACTTTGTTGGTATATATTATTCAAATCCCCCAGGGAAATAACGGGGAAGGATAGTGAAAGATGGAGACAACGTAGGATGGCTTGTCGTGACATCGACTAGGTAACGATTATGTCCTTTTGTGGGGGGCGCGAAGTTAAGGAAAGCCAAAAACGCGTTTGGAGGCTGAATTGAAGAGGGTGGTCGTGTCGTGTGTGTCTAGATTCCAGGAAACCCACCCCCGATTGGCGTTTACGCGTTTTCGAAAGTCAAAATCCGTCCTTTCTGGGTTTACTGCTCGAAATGGATGATGGATTTAGCGTGTTTTTTTCTTCTTTTCCCTTCTGCTTTTGGGTTTATGGGTCCAGTGTTTGATTTTGAGCCCAGTTTTAAAGGAACTCAGCCCGCTTTCATTCCAGAAATATGATGGCAAGAAGCTCATTGAATGCTTTTTAATGGTCAATGAGTATGACACTGTCGCGGGTGGATCCGTTTTCGGTTCAATTTAAAATTAATATCCTCCCTTGACGATAAAGCTTCAAATTTTGAAAAGGTGTCGGAGTCGCCACCAACTTATTTTAAGTTCAAGTTAGAAAAACTATAGAGATTCGTTAAGGTTCGGGAATTAGGGATTACTAAATCGCATGCATCACAAAGAAAAGGGAGGCTTTAATCGTGTGTTTCCGATGTTCGATTTATTTGAGCTCGATTTTAGAAAAAAGAAATTGTTTGATATATAAAAAATGATCTCGAGCTCATTAATGCTTAAAATGTCTACGTGAATCATTTTTAGAAAATATTTCTTCTTAAAAATTGAACTTTCGGGCAAAAATGCAAGCAACATAGATTTTAAAATGCCCTTAATAATTTCTAAGCCAAAAATAAATTCAAGGGAGAACCGGGTGTTGTTCCATTCCTCGCTCTCTGTAGAACGCCCCCGTTAGCGTTTGTACCTCACGGTGCTGTTTTGAAATAGGTTAACAGCGAACCTGGCGAGCCGCTGATGCCGTAACGTTGGTGAGTGCGAACCATCTTCAAAGGGTCTTGATCTTCGAGAATCCAAATAATCCCTCGAATACTTCATAATCTTGAACGCGTCGAATGAGGTGCGTGCCTTGTTCGTTCGCAAGGCACGCCCCCGAGATACCTGCATAAATACCGAATAGACGAAGTAGACTGTTCGAAGAAAGCTTGAAAGGTTATGATTATTTTTCGTAAAGTCTCAAATAGACAAAATTAGACTAATGATTTTTCTAATGCAAAAAAACATATTATGAGCAAATGGTAAAGATGATAATAACACTGTACGGTTAATTTTTGAAAGCATTAATGAAGCATGAAGTATAATCGATGATTTTAAAAATTCAATGCATATGATAAAAATAGGATTTACATGGGTAATAATAATTATAAACTAATGTCAAACAAAAATAAAATCTCTTTTGATTGTAAAAGACGGCAAAGTTTAAAAAAAAATGACTCGAAATCCGCAAACAATGAGTTTTGTACCATAGAACACAGAGAACATGAGATCAAGTTATAATAAAAGACACGGGATTGATATTTACATAATTTAGCATACAAATCATGTTCGTCCCAAAGCTTTATAGATTATATTCCCAGTAGGCAACAATATTTTTCGAGCATGCACACCGTAACCTCAGTAAAACGAACCAATGGTCTGCAGCGATGTGAAACGAAAGTTTGCATGAGTAGAGGTTGATCATCCCCATCTATGGCAATGAGAGTTACCGGGGACCGTGGGCCATGGAGCTGAGTCGACAAGCGAGCCGCTGGAGGGGAGATCAAGGCCTACGATGCGGTCGTGGGGGCTGGAGGACGGCGGTGCGGACGACCTTGCAGAGGGTGGCAGTGATAGGCTGGTCGTGGTGAGGAACTGCTTCTAGCCGTCACTCTTGCTTGAAGGAGCCTCCGTCTTTGCAACGTCAGATGGTTGAATTCGTCGGGAAGGTAGAGACGGGAAAATGTGACTCTCAAAGTACTCCCAGCCGAGCCCCCTGCCCTTTGCCTTTGCCGTGTATCTCTGTCTGGAATTTCCGAGCATCTACACCAGACGACGTGGATATAGATGCTCCACTGTCATACTCATTCTTATTAACAATTTCGAGGGCTTCCTCGAAGCTATTAGCGCGCATGCAAAGTAGGACTGGTCCAAAGATCTCTTCTTTGTAGCATTCCATATTGGATTGAACATCGGTCGAGATGGTAGGCCTAACAAAGTTACCTTGCTCGTATTCAGGAACCGTCATATCTCTTCCATCAAGCAGTAGTCTAACCCATCACCAATCCCGGATTGAATCAGTTTGCAGATCCGTTCTTTAGCTTGTTTGCTTATTACTGGACCAAGGTCTGCATCTGGAGCCATTCCACTATTCACTTTTAGCGTTTTTGCATGCTGAACTAGTTTATCTTCCCAAGATTTTGACATGCCAATGAAAACAACGACACTAAAGGCCATGCATCTTTGACCGGCAACGCCAAAGCCAAAAGCCACCAGAGCATCCAACGTGGCATCAATGCTAGCATCAGGCAAGACAATGGCATGGTTCTTTGCCCACATATTTGACTGAACACGCTTCCCCTTGGATGATGCCCTCGCATGTGTGTGCATTACAGCTCCATTGCTAATTCCGACCCAGCCGATGTCTCCGTTCCTGCCTATCATCTTGTTCCCATAGCCAAACGGGTTCTGCTTCTTTGGGGGGCTTTTCTAGGGAACACATCTCGCGGCAGAGTTTTCGGCATCGGAGGATGATGGCTGAGCGGAACTTCGGTGCGGGAAGAACGCTTGGAGTCGGGGAGCCAGATATGAGGCAGCGACCAGAGAACAAAGGAGGCAGGGGGTGTGGTCACGAAGTCAAGGTGCTGAATTGGGTTGAGCCAGGATCTCCGAGCTTGGCACGTGGGTCAGCTAGATCGGGAAATGGGTTGTAATTTGGTCACTGCCGAGGTGATTAGTTAGCAGCGGGGACGTCCGAGGTTGAGAAGATTGGACGGCTTCCTGGAGGAGTATTCGGAGAGCTCGATTCCGACGGAGGCTGAGGAGATCTTCGGAGATGTTGTCGGGATGGTGTTGCTGCCGGTGGTCCAGAGGAGGGGGAGATATCGACTCCTGACGCCTTACCATACCAGCAGATTCCATACGAGTAGCGTCCTCACGAAGTCCACTGTTGATGACAGCATCACAATTACTTGAATTGGGTTTTGATCAGTGAGCAAGTGAATGGTTTCCATGGCATGCTATACGATCCGGACAGCCACGAGTTTTTTCCCTTTGTTCCTCCCATGCATCATGAGAGAGTTTGTAAGCCTCTCCACGATTGGGCACTGAGCCTTCCTGAATCGCTTGACTGAGTACCTGCACATCGTCGAACGTCCACCAATTGAAAAGCTTAACATTGGAGGCAGGCTGGAGGGTCCCCACATCAGCTATGGTTGGAACGCTAAAGTCGGCACTCTTCCTCGCTAATCCTCGCGTGGTGGCGGAGGTGAAACTGATAACACTTTTCGATGATCCGAGGCCATCTCTTCCTCCTCATCTTGATCTCCGGAAAATCACCTTCGAGCTTTTTCTCTGTCTCCTCAAAAAAAATCTCCAAGTATGTCTCTTCTTATCTCTCATGTGCATAGAGTTGAAGGAAATTAAAAGTAGACAGATTCATGAAAAATTAAAATAGAAGTAAAGGAAGGGGGTTACCAGATTCTCGAACAGCGCGAGTTGTAATCGGAGTCATCGATCGTCTTGCATTCCAGGGGAAACGAGTTGGGGGTCGTGTCGATGGATGACGGGAGCTCGGCCTGCTGGGATATGACCTGACGCAATTTCTACTGAGAAAATCGAGAAGAAAACATTACCTTTGACGACGACCAAATCTCGATTTTACTTCAAGCGTTCTTTTCTTCTCCGTGTGTCTCCCTGTCTTTCTGAATCATCCCCTCTGAGTATCTATGTGTAACTATTTATTATCTTTTTATGATTTTTCTAGAGTTTTGTGGATTTTTGTTGATCTTTGATGATTTTTTTATGATTTTTATGAATTTCGGAAGATCTGCTATTTTTTAGTGTTTTTATGAAGATTTTCAAATTTTTAGTATTTTTTGTGATTTTTGTGGAAAAAAATTGGTTCATGACAGTTGCCATTAACATTACATTCCCTAGGAAGAAGGGAGTGAAGTAATTACTGCAGTTGTGGCACCTCCTGTTCTGCGCCCTTCCCCTTCTCTTTTATATACCATTGAGGAGGAGACCGATGTTTTTATGCTTTCCTTTGTCCTGAGTGTTCTTTCTCTCCCTGCAATATTTGCACCAGAGAAGAGCCGAAGCACCTCCCTGATCTCTTCCCTGATGATCATAGGTTCGAAACCTTTCGAGGATGAAGCTGGCCTTTTGCCGCTGGATTCCAGCTATTGTTGGGGATGTCATCGTCAACGTTCGAGGGGTGTTCGGGTTCTCGTTCTCTGGGTTCAGGAGGGTTTTGCTGGGGGTCTTCACCTGCATTTTCGCTTTGGGTAAAACATCTTTCCTCTTCTTCTTCTTATTCTGCCTCTGACTCTGCATGCTTTTTGATATCCTGCAGTTGATCCCTTCTACCTTCCTGGTGAGAATCTCTGGTACGAGGTTTGTTGTTTCTTGCATGTGTCCTGGTAAGGCTTGTAAGTTTCTAGAACGGAATTTTGCCATTCCTACAAGTAATTTTTGCAGTATAAGGGGAATTTGAGTTCTACTTATGTAGGACTCCTCTCCGGTATTCAATGATGATATAGGCTGGATAATGAAACGGGGATGAATATATTACAAGGCTAAATATCCACTTTACCCTCGTCGTGATATTATTCGGGAGTGTGTGTGGGTGGGGGTGGGGGTGATGTTTCTAGCTCGATGCAGGAGGAGCAATAGTTGGGATCATTACATGTGCTCTAAAGGGGCAAACTACTGAGAGAGGTATTGCGAGGGGGGCCGGGATCAGCGCCGTGACTGGAGCTGTCACGGCGGTTCAACTACTCGAGCTCGTCATCAATGGGGAGTCGCTTTCCAAGGTGGAACGATAACAAAAATTCCCCAACACACCAAATGTTGGACGAGGAAAAGAAAAGAGAATCCCATTTCCAAAATAGTGCTTCACGTGCAGGCAAATCATATTCAATGCTCCCCCATCTCTAACTAGCAAAATACCATTGGCATGGCTTGTTTGGCAGGTTGCCCTGTTCTGTAGCCTGGTTGATGGGAAGGTCTTCATGGAATGGGTTGGCCCAGCAGTGTTAAAAGCCTATCAATGGCAGGCAAGCCGAGCCTATCGCTATCAGACAAATTTTCTTATTACTTGCCATCACCCTGGTAAGAGTTTTAAAAATGATTTTGATTCAGGTGAACACACTCGAAACCAGATACACACAAGTCTCGGACATTTACGACACCGAAGACTCTGCGAAAGGACTCTCTCAGGACCGCATCGAGAGGCTCCCCGTGTCGCTTCTTGCAGTTCGGTCGTCCGACGGCGGAAATGACGCCTGCTCAATCTGCCTGCAAGTGGGTGTGGCCTCTACCTTACTTCAAATCACCCCTCCCCCCTAAGCAATCTTATATACATGCTTAACAAAAATACTCGTGCATTTCTGCAAGGACTTTGAGGGAGGAGAGTACGGGAGAACGCTGCCAAACTGCGGCCACGTGTTTCATCAGGTTTGCTTGGATTCATGGCTGATAAGAAGCGGTTCCTGTCCGATGTGTAGAGATAGCGTTAATGATAGCAGCGATGACTGACGATCGCCGTTTTCTACGATGCAAATTCTGCTCCGGCCGGCGTGTTGTTTCAATGAAGTAGACAATAGTCAGTGCAGAGCACATGCCTTCCTTCTCCTTGGGCCGTCTAACTTCATAATGGGCTCATTGGGCTAAAAGGCCCACGAAATAATGGACATGTACTTTCACAGGCCCGGCCAGGGAAAAAAATAGACGAGACAAAAAAACGGCTGCCCGACGACGGGGTGGAACAAAACAAACTTTTTTTTGTCTTTTCCTCGTACTTTGTTCTGCTGTGTCAAACCTACCCAGGCAAGAGTGAGGGGAAGCCGACGGGAATGGCGTGGTTCGCAGCGACGGCGAGAAACTTCAACCTTCCTGCTTTCGAGGCCGGTGGAGCGGTGCGCGCCCGAGGCCCCGTTGTCGCCGTCGGGATTGGCTGCGCTTCCGTCGTCGGCACGAGCCTGTGGAGATCCGCCTCTGCTAGTCCGAGGCGGCCGTTTGCATGTCTCGCTATCTCTGCCGACGCTCGTGAGTACTTCTTGATGTTCCGCTTGGAGGAGATCTTTGGGGTTGATTTTTTGTCGGAATTAAGCGAGGGTTTACTCATGGAAAATGTGATTGCCTTATAATCAGAAGAAGGGTTAGTGTCTTCGATTTTTGCTGGGCAAATTTCCTGTCTTTAGGCCTGTTTTGTGCTGGGTTTTGATAGTTTGAGGGACTAGTAGGGAGGGAAGTGGGATTCTGTCTGTTATTAGATTCCCTAGGAGCAGAGATTGGTTGAGGTCCTGGCCCATGAGTGTGTTGTTGTAGGTATTAAGGAAGCTGTTGCGACAAATAAAGCTCCGGCTGCCCTGGGGCCGTATTCTCAAGCCATCAAGGCCAACAATCTTGTGTTCGTGTCTGGTGTTCTTGGTCTCGTTCCCGAGGTAATGTTACTAATTGTAGCATCAAGCGTCGCTTGCTTCTCGATAATTTCCAATGCAGCTAGCTATTGGCTTGTCTGCAAATTCCTGGGTCTTAGCGTAGTGAAGCGCATCTCTTGTTTTCTGTTGTAGACCGGAAAGTTTGTGTCGGAGAATGTAGAGGAGCAGACAGAACAGGTAAAGTTGATAGAAAGCTAGAGAAGTGATTTTTTTTAAGTTCCACTAGCTTTCATTCCTTGATGAATCAAGAAAGGGATATTAGTTTACTTTTCACGATGTTTTGTTTCTGTCGATGTTGATATCAAGAAATTGAACTACTGCAGCTTCTCAAAAACATGGGGGAAATACTAAAAGCTAGTGGCGCCAGTTATGCTTCCGTTGTTAAGACCACTATTATGTAAGTGAAGGCAACTCTACTTAGTCACAGGTCTTTCCTGTCATGGAAGCATTGACTTTCTAAGACAGATGCTTCAGAAAAGTAATGTCCTGTATACTACGTGTCTTACAGGTTGGCTGACTTGAAGGATTTCAAGAAAGTAAATGAGATCTATGCCAAGTGTGAGTATCATGTATTGCCTACAAGATCCATTCCCCGTGATTAAATGCGGGTGTGTCCTTCCATGTATTGTTTTATGAAATCGATCCGAATGCAATTGCAGATTTCCCTTCGCCTCCCCCTGCTCGCTCTACCTATCAGGTTGCTGCACTGCCGTTGGATGCCAAAATCGAGATCGAGTGCATTGCGTCCCTTTGAAGCTCTTTCCCGTTTTCGGAAAACCGGGCGCCTAGTTATCCTAGTCCTGTTCTCACTCGGAATGAAGGTGAGTCTTTTGATGATGTTGTAGCTGTTGGAGACTCTGAAGTGAGACGGATGATTAAAATAGGAACTAGTGAAAGCCATTGACCTCCTCCTTCCTTGAAACAGATCCTCTTGGCTTGAGGAAATAATAAGACCAGGGTCAAGTGTTCTCTTGTTTTCACTTTTGGTCTTTGATTGGATGCCCTTGGGAGGATATAACAAGGAAAATAAGTTACACAACATTCTTAGGAGATGAAATGGAGCTCTACCCGGTTCGTTTCGTGCACGTCTAATTGATATTGAATTCTGGTTGATGGGGATTGGGAACAATCTGGGATCTGAATCCGAGTTGGTTGTATGATAATAACTGGTGTTATTTAGACCAGTGATCATTGCCGTGAGATTTAGGGATCCTTTAAATTCAACTAAAGATTAAGATTGTTTTATTTCCAGAGGCAACAGTATTAAGCAATACAGACAAGGCAAGAATCTCCAGGCATTGAATTGATTCATCAAATCTTACATCCTTGCGATCCTAGCAGTTCTGCAGCTGCAAATTTCACTTAAACTGATGATGTAGGTTGCCCCCTCCGACCCATCTTCTGTCTTACCTTCATGCGCTATTCGTAAGTGTTCCGACCTTAATGCTTACCAATGGCCTCCCGGGTAGGCAGCATACGGCCGGTGCATCGGATCATTCACAGGCGTATCTACATCTTCTGTTTAAGCACATGCTTCAGCTGAACCTTCTGGCTTTCCATCCTCGCCTCCAAAAGCTTAGCCTTTAAACTGCTCTTATATGGCCCTTGAGGCCATTCAATGCACCCTTTCATCCCCCGGGTGATGTGAGGGTTCCCAGTCTCCCGAGGGCTCCACTGGCCGGTGACATCAGATGGGCTGAACCCGCCCTTCACTGACCCACGATCTGAAGACCCAATATCCCCATTTGAGATCCTGCTGTTCACGCCCTCGACAGTTACTAACTTGTAGTTCTCAACATTGGATTTCCAGAGCTTTGTGATCGATGAGACCCGCTTCGGCTGCCTCGAGGGGGCCAAGCAGACTTCGCTGATCTCAGTTATTGGCGTCTCTCCTCCCGCTGCATAAGTGTTCCGTCGACAGTCGTGGACTGACTCGGGTGAAAAACTAGACCCCCGATCTTCAAGGTTGCTCACAGTTTCCCATCCGCTCTCATCTTCTTCCACATCCACATTGTGACTCACGGACCCTGTTTGACACCTTGAGATGCTACCGTTGTCCTTGACGACATCATTGACTTTGGGGCTGCTGGTGTAAATTTCCGAGGCATGGGTCGCGGGACTGTAAGCAACACGCTGCTCGATCTCTCGCGTGCTGTTCCCCCCAAAATCAACTTCTTCGAGAACAGAGAAGATATCATCCCCGTTCGATGGTTCATAGGTGAATTCCTTCAGGTCCTGAATATTAACCGATGCCGCTGCCTTCCTAAGCGATTCCGCTTCTCGAATATCCTTCACTTCCGGCATGACATTTATTGACCTCGGAATAAGTTTTTCTAGGTCAGATACTAATCTGCACATCAGAGAGTACTTCTCTTCCAACGCCACCTTAGCATCCACAAGCTTCATCTGAACCCTTTCTTCGCGCCACACCTCGGCCATCTGTAGCATCTTCCTTTCCTCATCGACTTCCTCTTGAAGCTTCATCAGTTCCTTCTTCAGTGCCTCAACTTCAGACTTATCATCTCCGATTTCTTTCGCTAGCTCGTCACATACTTCCTCCACCAATGCCCGGGTCTTCCTTTCCTTCTCGTATTCTTGCATTAGTCGCTTCATCGATGATTTAGCACCAGCGAGCTCATTGACCAGTTTAGAATTCACGATCTCCAACCGCTGAAAATTCTTCTTTTCCCGGCACAAATCGGATTTCATGTCATCAAGGAAAGCGCGGATCTTTTCGTGCTCTCTTCTCCTCCACGCTGCCTTTTCCTCACTCACTTTCTTAAGGAAGTGTTCGAGTTTCTTCTTTGAGGAACGACGCTCTGTCTCCAGCTCAACGATACGAGACTGAGCCTGTTGAAGCTCAGATTCCAGTGCATTTATTGCAGACACTGCATTCACTTGTTGGTTGAGAAGCCTTGTGCCACTGTGCACCTGATTCACCTCATCCACTGCTTTAAAAGGGGCTGGATCTGGATCCCACTTTGTCGCGCCCTCCATTGCTGATCTTGACAGCTTGAATGAAGGCCCGACCTATCGTTTAACAAGACATGCCGATGAGTGTAATATCCAGAAAATTGAGCTGGAGTGTCAAAGAAAAGACAGATCCGCGGAGAAGGATATATACCTTACAAAAAAAGCCCTTCCTCCCGCAGGAAACCAAATGGGGGCTATCCGGTGCATCTTTATCTTCGGCATTGTGTGCCTGATGGTTGCGATGGCAAGCAACCGGAGATCTCATATGTTTGGCACCAACCTGTATGAATCATAGCAAGACAGAGGGAATAAGAAGTACGAACACTTTGCAGCCTTGCATCATCGAGAGTCCAGAGTATCATCATCAAATTTACTAGCCCAAAAGGAGTCATCATCACATCGGCCACACGTACAGACATCCATCCAAATCCCTCTTCCATGACTCCATCATAACCTCCTCGATCTCTCCCATGAATGCTGGAAACTCTACTCAGTCATTCTCTCCTGAAAATCTCGTATCTTCACAATCACAGACTCCATTCACACAACACAAACACGCGCGCGCCAACTCAAAATCAAACAGTGTAAAACAAACGAAGCAAAAAACCTCTACCTCTACCTTTGCTTTACAAAACCCATCCTTCTCCTCCGGCGACACCTGCAACCGCCACAACCCCGCGGCGAGCTTCCTCGCGGACAACCCCGCTTCGCTCCTCCTCCTAGTCCTTCCATCAGTCCTCGACCTCACACCATCCTCCTCGTCCTCGACCGGAAGGACACTGCCATTCCTCTCCTTCTCCTCCGTCTTCCACTTCAGCAGAGGGGTTTCCGGTCGAGACCCACGTCTGCTGCCAGGACCCCCGGATCTCGAAACCCGGGACCTCCGGCGGGCGGGGGCGGGGGGTTTAGCACCTCCGGCGATCTTCATTGCAGAGGGCTGGGTTCAGGCATAGGTTGCTCGACGGTGGACGACGTCGTGTTGGTGGTTAGAACTGGTGGGGGGCGAGGAGATGACGAGGGTCTTCTTTCTAACAAAGCGGGACTTGCGATTAGCGCATCTTTCTTCTAACATGTGGAGAGAATAGATGTAAGAAGAAAGCCCCGGGTGGGGTCGTGCGTACGTGTAAAGAAGAACGGTCAACAACGTACTTCTTCTTCTTCTTCCTGTGCAGAAAGCCCTTACTTTCCTTACTCGTGTGAATCGGGGTTTCGGCATTTCCCGCCGGTCGGAGGCATCTTCGCCGGTTTCGTCGTCACCGCCGGCCCCGCCACGTGGCGCCCGTTGACTGGACCCACCGGGTTTCGAATCCAATGCTCCCAACAAATATTAATATAATACATATCTACAAAAAGGAAAACAAACAAAATCGAAAAACCCTTCACGACTTATATATTTTTTTTATTCAAAGTCGTTCTTACTTAATAACGAAATAAGTGGCATATTTTATTGATAAGTGAGTTTCTCTCCACGGCTACTGTTTAAAGACTGCCCCCGCTCCTCAACTCATAAAAACATAAATAAATAAATAAAAGAAGGCATGGGAGGGGGGTGGGAAGAAGGTGTTAGTTATGAGATTTCATAAGGTTACGTTTACAAAATGGGAAAAGGGGGGAATAAAAAAGACATTAAAATTTATTTTATTTTATTAAGAAATAAAGTTAGAAGGGATTTGCTTTTTTATCTTCCTTTCATGTAAAACGTAACATGGGAGAATAAAAACACTTCAGATCTTAGTGTTATTTCTTTTCGTTAAATTTTTTATTTTTTTTAAATGGGCTAATTACCAAAATGTTTTTCTTCAAATTTACCAAGAATTCTCGCAATTTAATGAATTATTTTGATCAAGTTTTGTTATTCTTACATCAGTATTCGGTTACCTGCTAACTGTATGACCGTTCGACCGTTGGTAATATATTTTTCCTCTAACAAGCTTTCGGCAAAACCAACTTTTAATTGCCATGTTTATTCCTTCCGATTTGATATCACACTTCTCATAATGCTCGGTCTAATCCTTACAGTAACTGAGTTTCATATTTTGCAAATTTACCCATGAAATAATGATTTGGTTTGATATTATTACCGATATGCAGGCAAAACTGGATTCCATCGTTCGGCCCTCGTTGTTTGTGGAGGCACCAAAATAGTATAAAGTACTTACTTATCAAAGAACGCCGCCAAAGACTGATGATCACCAACCACAAAGGAGCTGTTCTTCCGGACCCTCTCATTAATAGTATCGTACCTTTTGAGGACCAAGATCTCGAAATGAACAGCCCTGCCAGTCTCGTTTCTGCAGGGGATGAAAACCAGAGAGGGAACAATGTCCCGAATCCTGCTGGGGGAATCAATTATGTTGTTCCATCCGGAAATCAAACTTCTCCTGCACGTTTTCCTGGGGGCTTCATCGGCAGTGGAAGAATTAGCATACGTATGCAGGCAGACAATGACCCTCTCGTGCATGACCATGGACAGAGAAGGCGACCGATTCAACACATTAATGCTCGTCTCGGGGCCCAGAATTACTATGTGGCGTATCCCCAGGATTCACTAGGTTTTTTTGGCATGAACCGCCTTTTGGCTAGAGAAGATATCAAGTATGAAGAAGATACTGAAGAGGAGGAGACGAAGGTGATGATGGTACTGAGGAGGAGGAAGACGTTTACGAAGAGGTGGACGAGGAGATGGAGGCCGAAGAAGAGAGAGATGGTAACAATGATAAGATATACATGCATTTCATTTTCTGTGACTTGGTTAAATTTCGACTCACATTTAGTTTATGAACTTACCTCTGTCCAATGCTTTATTTCACTACTATTGCCTCGGACTTGGATGAGATATGAAGGCTTGTTCACCCACTTGGGATGATCAGGTGGATCAATCATCTAAGTAGTTGGGCGGTAATACTCTTTCTTTTGCTTAATTCAATTGAGTCGTGTCATTACATCCCTAGGACTGATGACCCCTCCCTGCTTTACATTCCTTGTCCAGTGTCAGGCGGCACATCTTTGGTTTGGATATGGGGGACTCCAGTGGCGGCTCTCGAGACCTTGCCATCTCGAGCTTTCTCTGTTTTGCATTTTCCTTACATTACATGAAGACTTCTGTTTTTAAGTGCTTTCGAGGCTGTCTGAACTTGACGCTGATCATGGCCGTATTTACTTTCTGGCTTCTTGGTCGATGGATTTATCTTTGCAATTAACATAATCATAGTTCTGTCAAGTTTAAAGACGATTAAAGGTCTGTAAAGAGATCCTCTTGATTAAAAACGTGAATAGGCAGGAAAACATGGTGCTCTTCGATCGATACTTTGTATTATCAAAAGCTTTGTGGAATTATACTTGTTCATGTAGAATGACATGAAATATGAATATCCACTCCATTTTGAGGAAAAGAAAAAGAAAACAATTAATTGCAATGTTCACGCTTTGCGTGTGTACAAAGGAAACGGGGAAAATAAGTATTGAGGGTGAATAGAACCAAAATAAGTTCCAGTTGGGAAATGCAGTGGAGGAAAAAAAAATTGTAAATTTATAAAACATTAATACCGTTATAGTTTTTAGCTAATGATTTACAATAAATATGTTATAAAGTTTTAATCGTTTATTACATTAATTAATTGACCCCCGTCAGACAATCCTAAACATGAAAGCTGATTTACTTATTTTTGAAGCTTTTCTATTGATACAAGTCTTGTAAAATTCCTGGCCATTGGGCGATTGCATGCATAATTACTGTAATTAGACCCAATTAAACGAAAGGAGGAAATGTGTCTGCGCTACTCATATGATCATCTTTGGACACAGTTTTAGTATTAGTCAAGCCATCTCCATAGGATATCGTTCCAAATCCAGAAAATAACATCACCTCCAAAGATGACATGCTTCAAACATGGAATATGAAGGGTAGGAAAGAACAGGAAAAACAAAATTGCGATTTTGCCTTACCAAATAGTAAGGATCACGATCATGTAAACTTTGTATTGTAGAATCCGTTAGTTCCCGGAACTGCGACGGGATGTCCAGCAAGGAATGGGGACTGAAGAAGTGTGGGGTTCGGTGCCGCATATAGTTGTCCAGCAACCACGGTAGGATGAGGAAGGGCCTGAGGAGCCACAGTCCCTGCCCAAGTAAAAAAAAAGTTTAATCTTCCTTTTCTTATAACGATCTACGCTATTTTATATTTTACCGTTTAGATTGCAGGTGAACCTGGTACAAAAGAACAGTGTGCCAAAGATGAGGCTAATTTTCCTAAGAAGAACAAAACAACATCCAGTTTGCAGAAATGTGCCGATATATTCTTACCCTGATGCTTCGGAAACTGCATCTGATTCATGGCTGTTAAAGGATGAGTGAAAACAGGAGAAACTGCAGCGGCACTGTGGACCAAATCCTTTGAGTTGAATAAGTGAAATGGCGTCAGTGGATATAAGCCAATTGCTTCAAAAGATAGGCATGTAAGGGAGAATTAAGCAAGCAACGAGGCAAAAATAATTCCTTTCGATTTAGAGGCCATAAAAACATAGGAAGCCTTCTCAATTCACATCAATAACTGATTTGATTTACAGCAGTGGCCCCGTGTTAGATGTTTCGGATGTACAAGTCAACCCATAAATATTAGAAGATTGGATCTTTTGATGGATAGAAATACATGCAATATCCATTTATAAAAAACAGTGCTTACAATTGAGGAAATAGGCCCATACCTGTGACACTGGCATATACACCAGTTGACCTAGTCGCCCAACCATAACCTGATGAAAATTGCAATTAATGAAATTGTTAGCAGCAGCGTCTAACTTAGAGTACATATAACACCAATTCCCTCGGAACTCTGCAAGTATGTTTTCTGGATCTATCAGTGTTGGTAAATAGCAAGGATAAAAGGCAGATAGAGGAGTTGAAAAACATTCGAGTGGACAGAGAAGAAGAGGGTGGACAATGTCAAATCTGGCTATCAGACCAACAGAGGAGGGTAAAATGTCTCTGTCACTCACAGCTTGAGAGTTTGGGTTGACGTAAGGTGATCCAGTTTGAATAGCTTGTTGTTGACCACCATATCTAAGTAATGGTGTTCTGCTCCCAAGATTTCCAACCACCTGCAAAGCCAGAACCAAAGAGCTGAAAAACTGGAAGAAAACATATTTCCAACAACCACACCGATAATTTTTATATATGCCAGTCATTGATAACTTAGTGAATACATAAAAGACACGTGACTACGAAATATGTAGTTTACAAGATGCGTCAGTGAGCAGACTATTTTTTCATGATTCTAGCTCATATATTAAGTACATGCATCTGTGGACGTATGTTCACAAGGTATAACATATCTAATTCTCCTGCCACAAGACAAAAAGGATCTTTTGTTCCATTGAATTCAATTGTAAACTTATTTGTGCAAATACTGTGGCCAAGTAAAAAGTGTAAAGAATTGAGGTTAGAGCGATATGATGTCGGCCAGGCAGCAGATAACTTAACCAACGAACTCCATATAACTGAAGAGGACTTACTGGCTGAGGAAGGGCATTACTGTCTCCGTTGCCACTGCTCAGATCACTGTAAGGAAAGACCTTATTAGGCAGAGCAGCCTGAGGAATAAAAGTTCCCATTCCAACATCCGACTGGACAGTAACAGGCAACAGAGGCGAACTGCCCGGGATGTAGTTGATTCCTCCTGCATCTTGTACCAATGGAGGGCTCGTAGCTAAAGTAGGGACATAAGAAGGAGAAAAGATTTTCGCTCCCGGGTTGAGTTTGGATCCCTGAAAGAAACGGCACAAGTAATACAAGAGATAGTTGTCATCATAAAAGCCATGTTAAAACAGTGAAGTCAAAGCTCAATACAATCTTCTGCAATTAAACATAAAGAAAGGGTTGATGCCACTGAATTACAAAACTAAGGTATGTCCAACCTTAGCTATTTTGTTTGCTTCTATAGGTTGAAAATGGACCTTGTCAACCGGAGATGCGGTTGAGCTGCGACATGGGTCAAAACTAGTGTCCGCAGATGGAGCAGAACACAATGCAGAGGTAGTGGAATTTGTCGCACCATCTGAGCTAATCGGTCTATGACATGTTCCCTGATCCGAATTAATACCGGCAGTGGTGTCATGGTTGCCTCCATGCTGACCAGCTGAATTCATGCCCTTGACAGGTTTCACACTCACAAGACGTGAATCATCTGCATAAGGTTACAAGAGCATTTACAAGGAGGAACTAGATGAAGGATGGAGCTAAGGGATCAAAGGAAACATAAGAGCAGTTTTCGCATAAAGGGCATTTACATAGAAGTTAAGCTTCGATCAAATGCATCCTCTAACAACAAGACATCCCAGGTGTCAGTAATGAAACACTTACCACTAGCACTTGAATTTCCATTACCACAAGCCTGCATTTTTTTCTCGGGATAAAATGAACGGTAAGTATCTCGCAGGAAGATTATTAGTAAATTGGAACAAAGAAAGAATTAATGTATGCATACAGTATCAGTCGAATCACTATTAGCATCAGACACACCACAGCAACCGGCATCTTCCCTTTGTACTTTGACATCTTGAACATTCCTGCAAGACAAGAATAAAAAACTGGAAACCAGATCCATCCAAATGATAGTGAGATACCAACAGCCAAACTGTTCCTTTAAATGATAGGTAGGGATAAATGTATTCTTTTTGAACCGTTTAATACAAGTATACAAGAAGATGAATCTTGGTGATAATTCTGCTCCGGTCATAAAATACATGCCACATGTTTTTTCATAAAAAACAAACTTTTGACAAAACTATACCAATGGGCTGCATTCAGGTGAGCCTACTCTCTCTTAACTATTGAAAATAGTTTCAAAACCTCAACTCGTTTCTCACGTCTAGGTGAATGTTGACCTTTAAAACAGTGTAGCAAAATGTTGCCCTGTATTCACACTAAAGATCAATACCTTTCAATCTGTGGAATACTTGAAGCTTCTTGATCCTGATACAAGTAAAATAAGGTGGATTGTCAATAGTGGGTCAAACCCAATACGACCCTAGCCAGATCAATTGAATTAGCAGTTTACCAAAAGTATGGGGTGGCAATATAAAAGAAAGAACAAGCAGAGACGGATGCGGAGGAAGAATTAACCTGTGTGTATCAATAATGCTAGTCTATAGCATTCTCACAGACCTAAAAGAAAGACCTTTTATACAATAAGGCTAACGGTATACATGTTCTACCTATGCAAGAAAGTTTTAATCATATTTTGAACAGCAAAGGTGCTCATAACGTTACCAAGATCATCTGATCTGTCTTTATTTCTTCTGGAAAAATAACTCCAATAGCATTTGGGAAAATCTTTATCTCCTCCTTTGGGATGTTATTATTTGTTTGCTTTACATGTTTGGCAGCCATGTCATTGATCCCATTGACCAATTCGTCGTCACTCTGGACAGCGGACACACTGCAAATTTAAAAAACCAAGTAGCCAGCTATCATATCTTGAGTAATGGCTCACAGTGCACATGGAAATTAGTACAAGGACAATGTGCCATTAGAAATTTTCTGAGAACCATATATACCATTACCATATCAGCCATATCATGCTGACAGAATAGTAAAATGAGCTTTAAAAGAGCTGCTCAGAAATAATTATCAAGCAAACAATCATTTAGTATCATTAGGTAAGTGGATATCATAATATTGCACAAAAATTTAAGAGAACAAACAGAGCATTTTTTCGTTCTTCATATCGTTTCATTCAGGGTTGACCCATTCATATCAGACTGTCTTTACCTTTTGTGAAATGGGTCCTTTTTGCAAATAGTAAATCCTTGCACATTTTTGCCCCCTTTTGCAGCTGCATGAGATACAGCCATGGTTCCATAAGACGATCCAGACCCATTGTTGTCGCTATTTCCACCAATGCCAAAAGCCGGAATACCTTCTCCCTGAAGAGATTACATTGCTTCAGTGTAACCCATGCAAATAAGATGAAAAACTTGGCAAAACAAAGAAATATTGGCCATGTCAAGGGGGGCAAATCTGCATACCTTAGCAACTACTTGAACAAGATCGCCCGAGAAAATAACCAGAGTTTCGATTGTGCATCCAACAGCCACATTTGTGTCGGTTTTTCCCCTCTTAATTAATCTAGCTTTCTTTAAAATGACACCTATGGAAACCGTTGAACAAAGAAAAGCCAGTCATTGATCATGGGCCACCAATCTGAAACTCTAATTGCAGTTCTTGACATAACCACTCAAATCATCGATGTTATTTGCAAGAAACTTCACATTTGACATTTACCCTTATCAGTAGCATTGGTCATAGCCAGAAGAAAATGCCAATAAATGATGCCAAATAGTAGCTTCACATAAGACCAACTAGACCTAAATAATGTTTTTGCAAATGCATCATATGAAATAAATTCTATGGCACATGAAATATCAAATGAATTCGTTATTGTAAATCTATGGATTCACGGGTAGTCTCTTGATTATCAGAGAAATAACAATGAAGATCCGATGTGAGAATCCGTAGAGTCACAGATAATATCAAGATTAATAGCATGATCTGCAGGGCGAATCGTTCGCATAATAGAATTCATGTTACCTTGATCTATATCCCTTATTATCAAGATAAACATGAAAAATCCGACCGCGTACAGGACGAAACTCCAAACCTAATTCCGCAGCTCGATCGTGGAAACAACAACAGCGCTCATTGACAATTGCAGGGACATCGAACGGACCTTCGATGGAAGCGGTGTGGAAAATTCCAGAGAACAGGGAGCCGTTCCTGACTCGGACATCGACGGGGAGACCAATGAGGCAGAAGATCGCATACAGGAAAGCCGCCTCGTCGTTGGACGGAGGAGACGGTGGCGGCGTGGCGATCGGTAGCTGCTCGGACGACGAATCTCCCATCCTGCATCCCATCGCTTACGCTGAATTGCCTCTCCACCGACTTCCTTTTCTTTTATTTCAAGCGTCCTTAAGTACACATTAGTCCTCGGGTTTCATTGATTATTTCATATTAATCCTCTCTTCTTTCATATCTGTATTATATTCACAATTACGGCAACACGACACGCGGGTATAACCGTAAAATCAAATGCTACATCAGGGGCTTCTTCTATATACCTTCTCCAACGACGACTAGACAGTCAAAACCCTAAACCCTGATCAGTCCTCGCGCCGCCGGCCACGGCTCCGACGACCGACTATGAAGAAGGGCCGCGTACCCAGGACTAACTTCCGAAGGAAGAAACAGCTCGATGAGAGCCAAGAAATTGAGCTCCTTGAGTCGTGGATAGAGTCCCAGAAACCCGACCCTGGCTCGAACCCTCTGTCCTTCCCCGAGACGCCAACAGACGCGCCGGTCGGTAGGGTTGGTGCCGGGTTGTACTCTCCGTACGCAGGGTCGACGCGTTTCGACCAGCTTCCTACTTCGAAGAATACGAAGGACGGGTTGCGGGAAGGGAAGTTCACCGAGTTGACGGAGATCCAAAGGGCTTCCCTCCCGCACTCTCTTTGCGGGAGGGATGTTCTTGGGGCCGCGAAGACTGGCTCCGGGAAGACACTTGCCTTCGTGATCCCAGTTAACTCTCTCTTCACCAATGGACGGGATATAGAATAAAACAGTTGATAAATTTTTGTTAGTTGCTGCTCAGATTGTGTTTCTTCATGTGCCTTTTATCCTTGGCCTAAGAGTGTTTTGCTAGAAAGCCTTTCCTGTCCTGCCCTGTCTACCTCGAATGCCTCCCTGTCTAACTGCATTGCCTGGTTGTAGGTCTTGGAGAAGTTGTACAGAGAGAAGTGGAGCCCTGAGGCTGGGGTCGGAAGCATAATCATTTCTCCGACAAGGGAATTAGCTGGACAGTTGTTTGATGTCTTGAAGATTGTCGGTAAATATCATTGCTTTAGTGCTGGGCTTCTCATTGGAGGCAGAAAAGAGATTGAGCTGGAGAAGGAGAAAGTGAATGACCTCAACATATTGGTGTGTACGCCTGGACGGCTTCTCCAGCACATGGACGAAACTCCAAACTTTGATTGCTCACAGTTGCAGGTCAAGGACGACTTTCCTTTGTTGTGACGATTTGAATTTGGTCAGCTGATGTTAGGCTGCTGATTTGGTCGACCTTTCTGGCCTGTGAACAGGTTTTGGTACTTGATGAGGCAGATCGGATTCTCGATGTTGGATTTAAGAAGACTCTGAATGCAATTATTTCACAACTACCAAAACGCCGTCAAACCTTTCTTTTCTCTGCAACTCAGACAAAATCTGTCCAGGATCTCGCTAGGCTCAGTTTGAAGGATCCGGAGTACATTAGCGTTCATCAGGAGTCCACAACTGCCACTCCAAGTCAGTTGCAGCAGATTGTGATGATTGTTCCTCTTGAGCAGAAGTTGGATATGCTGTGGAGCTTCATCAAATCACATCTCAAATCAAGGATTCTTGTGTTCCTTTCTAGCTGCAAACAGGTCTGCATAAATTTGGCGGTAAATCTTCCCGGGGTTGTTGTCCCTGTGAAAGGGCTTATGTAGGGCTGGAATCTGCCTTTGATGTTTTAGCTTTCTAGGCAAGAAATAACTGATGATAGCATGATCACAGCTACACGTCTGCGTCTTAAGCTGTATATATCTAATGATGAAATTCGTTAAATATTGGTAATTGATTTTTGGAGTCTGATAGAATTTGCAAATGGCAGGTGAAATTTGTCTTTGAAGCGTTCAAGAAATTACGACCTGGAATCCCCTTGAAATGTCTTCATGGAAGAATGAAGCAAGATAAGAGGATGGGCATATACTCAGAGTTTTGTGAAAATCGATCTGTTCTTTTCTCAACTGATGTTGCTGCTCGAGGTCTTGACTTCAATAAGGCAGTAGACTGGGTAGTTCAGGTTAATTCCTTGGCTTCTGGTCCTTCGGTTGATTGGATACTCCAAGAGCATGGTCTGATTTGTCTGCACGATGGTCACTGTTTCTGTGTCCTTGTAGGTTGATTGCCCTGAAGACGTAGCATCCTATATACATCGTGTAGGCCGTACCGCTCGATATCATTCAGGAGGGAGGTCTGTCTTATTTCTGATGCCCTCAGAAATGAAGATGCTTGAAAAATTGAAAGAAGCAAAAGTTCCTTTGCAGTCTATTAAGGCAAGAAATTTATATTTTTGCTTTTTGCTTTTTTGGCTGTTGTTTTGGCAATCTTTCAATATCTTTTTTCATCTGCGCTTGCTTTTGGGCGTTAAGAGTACTGACATGGCAATTTATTATATTGATCTTCAGCCAAATGCAAAGAGGCTGCAACCAGTTTCAGGTCTATTGTCTGCCTTGCTTGTCAAATATCCAGACTTTCAACAACTTGCTCAAAGGGCATTTATTACATATTTGCGGTCCATTTATATCCAGAAGGATAAGGAGATATTTGATATAAAAAGCCTTCCCGTTGATGAGTTCTCAGCATCATTTGGTCTGCCAATGACTCCAAAGTTGCGATTTCTTTCCCGGGCTTTAAAGCCCAAAAAATTGAAATCCGAACACCTGCTTGCTGAATCCGAGAAAAATATGGAAGAAGCTGGCTTTGAACTATCAAACGGCCAGCTGTCTCTTAGTGAATCCGAGGAGGAAGAGAATAATGTTCGTCCAAGGGATGTTCTGTTTAATGATCAACAAGAAGCAAGGGTGATTGGAGCTGACGTGTATGTGCTCTCTTACTGTTCCTTTTTTGAAAGCTTCTATTAACATTTGTTGCTGTGTACAATAGCTATAAGTGATACTTTTCACTTGGTTTATCTGCCATCTAAACTGCCCTTTCTTCTTGTAGACCAACCACTCGTGTATTGAAGAAAAAGAAACTTAAGATCAACATACACAGACCGGCAGGAACGAGAGTCGTCTTCGATGATGAGGGAAACACACTGCCCCCTCTAGCCAGGATTGCAGAGATTCATAGATCTGATGGCACAATACTACTCGATAAGGGTATACAAGCATTTCCCCTATGTTTGAAGCATAGTTTATCAATTGGATGATCTTGTGGTTTTATTACAGCACCATGAACCGGATATGCATCTGGCAATTGTTACCGTTTTAATGTTTTTCCAGACAAGAAAGACGAATTTTATAGGAAGATGAGGGAGGAAATGAAGCAGGTGGACAAGGAGGACAAGCTGCTGGAGCATCAACGTCGCCGGGAGAAACGAACAAAAGAGAAGATGAAGTTGAAGAAGGGAAGGGCCGAAGACAACTTCGAAGAAGATAGCGAGGGTGAGTTCTCTGATTCTGAGAGCGAAGCTTCCAGAACTAGGAAGCACAAGAAGACCAAGATATACTTCGAGGATGGTGATGGAGAAGGAAAGGAAACTAAGGAGACAGCTGAGTTGAAGGGAGATGCCATTTCATTGGCCGAGCAAGAAGCACTGGCTCTAAAATTGTTGAGCTCCATGAATTCTTGAAGGGTCTTCCCTTGTTCTCCACAATTTTGCCGCGTTAATTTGAGTTGAGATTTCTAGTTTTTACTACATTAACAGTTGTTCATCACAAGTAACATATACTAAACGATAGGATATAATATATACAGCCTTGGAAAGTATTACAAGACTGATATCTCAACATTTCTCCAAACAGGAACAACTACTTGGGTTTCGTAATGCCAAGTGCGAAACCAAGCAAGGATATATACACATGTTTGATTTCTTCATGCTAACAGCAAACACCAGGTCCTACGGGAATCATGGATGCAGAGCAGTGAGAATCGTCCCGAGTGCACGCCTCTGACCGTTAAGGCAACCTGAGCTTCCCAAGGAAGATATCCACACATGGTCAGCCCTCATGGGTTCGTCATCATCGTTCCTGAGCCAGCTCCAAAGTGCATGAGATGCATTCACAAACTCTAGCTCGCCATGACCAAAGCTCGCTTCTCGGAAGGCTGACCACTCGGGTTGCGGCTCGTGGTACCTGTGAAGATAGGAAAGTTTCCAAAATGTTACACGGTATGCCACTAGTGCTGCGTTTGAAATAGTGGAATTCGGCGGGGGTTGGAGGGATTTTTGAGTTTTCCGAAACTCCCATCCCCTTTGACTCCCCTGGAGCCAATCACCGATAAATGCGCGATGTTATTTGTTGAGCCGATTGACCGACAAATACCTGTGGGCTAACCCTTCTCTATTTCCACCATCCCCGATCGTAATGTGGACAGGACCACAAGGATTGAGTTTCCCCTTGTACACACGGGTCTGCAAAGCAATCACAGAAGCTGTAAGCCCCACTAAGTTTATTCAGACATAATAAGAACCAAGTAAAGAGGGGGCATACAGAGCGTTCGTAAGCATGCACATGCCCAACCAAAACGATATCCACCCCAGCTGCATACAGGAGTGGCTCCATGGCTCTCTTCATCTCTTCTCCCTCGCCTTGGTGGGCAAAGTTACTGTTATACCACGGCACATGAAATGAGGCGACTAACCAAGGGGTCTTCTCCCTATTAACCTTCTGAAGATCTTTCTGTAGACCAGCACTAACATTGAATGAGTGACAGATCAAGAAAGCAAGCTTTTGAGTGCAAACCTAGGCAATGCGAGTCGCTTACCATCAACCATCGGTACTGTTCTGAATTCTCGCTGTAATCAGCATAGGATCCAAGCATCACGACATGAACTCCAGCAACATTGAACGAATAATACAAGTTCGAATCCGATCCACTCTCCTCATGAGGCATCTTCCACCTAGCATTGTAAGAAAGAAACCCATCCTTGACGAGAGGAATCAGTTCCTCCTCGTGGTTCCCCTCGGTCACCATCCAAGGCCGGGCACTAGCGAGTGGCTGCACCAGTTCCCCGAAAGTGTCCCACTTGCGCTGCATATAATCCGCATACGACAAATCCCCAGGAAGAAGATGCACATCATAATCACACCGGTAAATATGGTCCAACGTCGACTTGGTCCACCCAGACTGCCCCAAATCCCCAGCGACGGCAAAAGTAACCGGAAGCTTCGCGGGGGGAGTCTTAAGCTGGAACTCGGGATCCTCTCCACCGCATTTATAGTAATACACCTTGTCGTCCTCCAAAGGGCCAATGACCACGTGGTGTATCTTCCCCGACTTGTAGAGGAGGTAACTGTACGACGTGCTCTCTCCTTGGGCCACAAATTCGTATCTGCCCAGCATCGTGCCGTAGTGGACGTGCGACGGGGCGGACTTGTCGTCAGTTACCCACGAGATCCTCATGTGCTTCTCCCCTGCCAACGAAACATGAACCTGCAGCCGCAACAACACAAATTCAAGAAACAAACGCTCATCCTCTTCAGTCGATCGGTGGACGTTGCCCTAACACTCCAGTACCAGCAATCAAGCGCACAACACCAACCGAAACGACGGAACACCCTCAGGAAGCATCAGGAAGTACCTGACGGGGAGAGGAAGAGGAACGGGGGGTCCATGGGAAATCTAGGGTTTTGCGAGGCGGGGGCCGGACGTAATCAGCCCCGACGACGGCGGAGAAAATCGCCAAGCACGAAGACACCAAGATCTGCAACTTCAGCTCCATCGCGCGCCCTACGGGAAAGTTAGAAGGTCTTCATCCGTTCGGTCCGATCCTTTTTTACCGGGACAAGAAACAGTAACAACACCAACAACCGCCGACCATCATTTCCTCACTTCCTGTCCCGGGGACGGCGACAATTGACGGTATTACCCTCCGACAAGACGACGACGAAAATGACACGGTATCTTCTCCCTTCCCTGCAAGGAAGAAAGATTCCACCAGACAAAACGACAAAAAATTGCCCCTCCTTCTTCAGCTGGTCAAATATGCTTCCGAGGATGCTGTTGCTATGTGAATCCTCATCGCGAAAAGCAAACATGGGTCTGTTCATCTCAGTCCTCCTAGTTGTGATCCCTGTCCTCCTCCTATTCATCAGCAGCAGCAGGTGGAGGAGGGGCACATCGTCCGCAAGGCTACTCCCTCCTGGATCGCTGGGACTACCCGTCATCGGCCAGAGCATAGCCCTCCTCAGGGCCATGAAGGCCAACAAGGCCGAGGAGTGGATTCGGGAACGGGCGAGAAGATACGGCCCCGTCTCCAAGATGAGCCTCTTCGGGAAACCCACGGTGTTCATCCACGGCCCCGCCGCTAATAAATTTGTGTTCACGGGAGACGGCGTCCTGAGCAACAAGCAAGTGCAGTCCATACGGAGGATCCTCGGGGAGTACAACCTGTTGGAGCTAAGCGGAGTGGATCACAAGCGGGTCAGAGAGTCCCTCATGACGTTCCTGAGGCCGGAGTCGCTCAAGCATTGCATTGGGAAGATCGAGGAGGAGGTCCGGCGGCATATCGAGCTCGAGTGGGATGGCCAAGAGAAAGTTACAGTATGTCGGGCCTGCGGTTTGACTTCTCATTTCTTATAGGGTTGGATCGGAAGATTATCCATTTCTTTGATTATCGACATTCCATAGGTCTTGCCTTTAATGAAGAAGCTCACCTTTAACATCATATGCGATGTGCTGTTTGGTTTGGAGAGAGGAGCTCGGAGGGATGACCACTTGGAAAGCTTTCAAACAATGATAGAGGGAATGTGGTCGATCCCGGTCAACCTGCCGTTCACCCGTTACAACAGGAGTCTTTGTGCTAGCGCCAGGGTTCAAGAGATGTTGAAGCGCGTCGTTCACAATAAGAGGAGGGAGCTCGAGAAGGATCCAAGTGCTCCTCAGAAGGATATGATAGCCTGCTTATTAAGCAAGCGGGACGACAGTGGCGAGCAGCTCTTAACGGACGAGGAGATTATTCACAATGCCAAGATTGTTATGGTTGCAGGACATGACACCTCCTCGATACTCATCACATTCATGATTCGGCAGCTGTCGAATTCTCCTGATATATATGAGCATGTCCTAAAAGGTACGTGTTCAAGCATTACCTCGAACATGGAAGACCAAATTCCGGCAATTGATATTGACTTGGGCACAAGCCTTGACGCTGTCATTTTCCGTTGCTTGCAGAACAAGAAGAGATAGCTAAAAGCAAGGGTTCGGGACAACTTCTAACATGGGAAGACCTTAGCAGGATGAAATACACGTGGAGAGTCGCAATGGAGACCTTAAGGACCGTTTCGCCGATTTTTGGGGGATTTAGGTTGGCCTTAGAGGATATCGAGTACGATGGCTACATCATCCCCAAAGGATGGCAAGTAAGTACTGACACTGGTTTACTCGCCTCTGCTGTCTGTTCCAGGGATATATCATAAAGCCCCATGTTGCATCCCCCGATTCTGTCAGGTCTTCTGGGCAGCAAACATGACACACATGAACGAAAGTATATTCCCGGAGCCATCGACGTTCGACCCTTCCAGATTTGAAGTTCAAGCTTCGATACCACCCTACAGCTTTATACCTTTTGGTGGAGGGCCAAGGATATGTCCGGGGATGGAGTTTGCAAGGATTGAAACCTTGGTCACGATTCATTATCTGATGACTCGATTCACCTGGAAGCTATTGTCTGAAAATTCTTTCATCAGAGATCCCGTGCCCGTGCCTAGCCAAGGACTGGTCATTGGAATAACTCCCAAGGACATTCAACTACTGTAATCTATATCTCAGTGTAATATCCATCCCAGAGCGGCATGCCGAGAAGCCACTGTCCTCACGTAATTGCACTCTAAAAGCAAAACATTATCTCCTATCCTACAATGTCGCTCCCTTGTAGTTCGATGGAATGGAATGCCCAGATAAACATCAAATCATCAGAGAAAACAAATGCGTTCTTTGCATGACGACATAAATTTCTTGTTAATGACTTGTAGATGCTGCCGCCCGAGGCATCTTCTTGACAATGCCGGCCACAACGATTCTCCTTCTTCTTCCTTTCTGTCTCCATCGGAACTGAGATAAGATAATAGCCGACACCATATGTCGTCTACTCTGGTTTGAGGAGAGACGCCAAAAGGAACAAGTTTGTGTGAAGATCTTGCGATGGACGATAGGAGGGGGTGTGGTATGCATGTGACCATAATATTGCCGCTCATGGAAAGCATATATTACAGTAGCATACGCTATGGCCATACATGGGAACAACAAACAGGGTGACAGATGGGGAGAATACGAAAGCAATGCGGCTGTCCTGGATACAGGGCATGACACCATATCCATCGCCGTGACTAAAGCATGAGGCACAGATGCAGTTATCTGGTGCAGCTCTTTTTCTAGGTAAAACGGCCTGTTTTATCTACCATTTATTCCAAAACCAAAACCAGAAGAACTACTTCAAGGAAAATGCGCAAAACACAGAATACTCGGGCAATGAGGATTGCGACAATAAGATGCCCCCAGAGGACAGGTTCAACAGTAATTACATTCTTGAAGTAGAGTTTCAACTTCAGAAATAGTCAAGGACATGCGCTGATTTCAGTGATCTAAGTGAAGTTGCCTCGCTGCTGTTACTTTCTCAAATATTCGACAAGTAATTTAGATATGTTTTCCTCTGCCGTAAAATATCACAAAAATGTTTTCGCGTGAGCATGTTCATAAGTGATTCCGGCCATAAAAGAACTTCCTCGGATCAAGCGTGGTGCTTCCGTATTTGGTTTTCAAAATCAACAAAGGAAAGTTCAGACCAAGAGCAATAATGTCAAACCACAGATTCACTGATCCATGGATTGATCCATTCCACTCCAGATAACTGTCCGTGATAGGTGCTAATTGCGAGCTGGTGAACTCAGCAAGAAATTCCAGGAAGAATGGTGAACCAGTGAGAAGAAACTTTTCTGTATTATTATTCATGGCAAAAAACAATTTTACGGAGTCCCCTGTTGTTTTATACGGTTAGGACATTCCCCTCCGTTTTCCCTTCTAACCAATCCAGTGCCTGCACACAGACGCGCACTCTAACAACCTTCGCGTCTCTAACCGAAACCCCACGGCTTTTACACATTTGCTCCCAAATAAATGAAAGAATGTTTTAATCTCCTTGGGCCTCTTCTTGTTTTTCTGCAGACCTCTTCCTCCGGACTTGCTTTATCCAGGCTCGCAGCCCACTTCATCCTGCCAGCTCTCTGTATCCCGAGGGAGCTGTTTACATTTACTCCGCTCACACTCCCCTCAAGATGGGAGTTGTGTATGTCTGTCACTCCCATCTTGCCGAGTAAGTAGTTCAATCTCCTAGGATGCAATGCTTTAGTAAATATGTCCGCAATCTGGAATTCAGTCCGAGTGTGCACCAGCCGAATGACTCCCTCCTCGACTTTCTCTCTTACGAAGTGCAGGTCGATTTCTAGATGCTTGGTTCGTTTGTGAAACATTGGGTTCTTGCTGATATGGATGGCCGACTTGTTGTCGCAGTATAAAGTGGTTGGCTGGCTCGTGACGATTCCAAGATCTCCCATCAAGCCCTTCAGCCAAATTATTTCTGTTGTCGTAGTGGCTATCACCTTTTATTCAACTTCTGTCGAGCTACGTGACACCGTGCTTTGCTTCTTGGATCGCCAGCTTACAAGAGAATCTCCCAGAAACACACTATACCTAGTAGTCGACCTTCTATTCATGGCATAGCCCCCCCAATCGCTGTCAGAGAACGCTTGTAGTCGTGGTTCAGCTGAGCTTGAGAAAAATGCACCTCTTCCTGGCGTTCCTTTCAGATATTTCAGCACCATCCCTGCTGCATTCCAGTGTTTCTTTAGAGGCTTGTCCATGAATTGAGCTAGAACATGCACTGTGTAAGTCAAGTCTGGTCGGGTGATTCCCAAATAAATGAGTCTTCCCACAAGCTGCCTATAAGCGCATGCATCTACTATTTCATCCTCCTCTACTTGTGTCAGCTTATGATTGGGAACAATTGGTATAGAGCTTGGCTTGACTTCCAACTTTCCAAGATCCTCCAACAAGCGCAGAGTATACCCTTGCTGCGAAATGAAAATACCTGCCCGTGATCTGGCAACTTCCAACCCCAAAAAATATTTCAAAACGCCCATTTCCCGCATCTTAAAGTGACTCTGCAGATGAATTCGCAAAGTATCTATGAGTTGGGAATTCGACCCTGCTACTGTAATGTCGTCCACGTAGACAAAGACAGCCAGAAAACCATTACAGTCTTGCTTGGTGAAAAGTGAGTAATCAGCCTTGGATTGAACAAAGCCATATTCAACCAGGCAAGTAGTTAGTTTATAATTCCACTGGTGCGAGGCTTGTTTGAGACCATAGAGTGACTTCTGAAGCTTGCACACCAGAGGAGCAGCTGCAGAGCACTCCCCCTGAATCTCTAGACCCTGTGGCAGCTGCATATAGACTTCCTCAGTGAGATCGCCATTAAGAAAGGCATTATGTATATCAAACTGACGTAGATGCCACCCTCTGATCGCTGACACTGCCAAAACGGAGCGAATTGTGGAATGCTTCGCCACGGGGCTGAAGGTTTCCTCATAATCAAACCCCTCTCTTTGATTGTAACCTTTGGCCACCAGCCGTGCCTTAAGCCGTTCTACGGTGCCATCTGCCTTTAATTTGGTTTTGTAAACCCATTTGCAGCCAATAGCACGCTTCCCTGCTGGTAGAGGCACCAAAACCCATGTTTGATTGACTGCCAGAACCTGCAGTTCAGAAGACATTGCCTCCTGCCAGTATGGAATAGTCCTTGCCTCATTATAGCTCCATGGTTCATGATTGCTCTCCAGGGACAGCAGGAAAGTTTGGTATGGAGTGGATAGTTTTTCGTAAGAGATAAGAGGTGTAATAGAATGAGGGGGGGAAGAAAGAGTGAGTGCAGAACTTACAGGCGTACCCAAGGCAGATGAATCAGGAATGGTCTGTGGAGAAAACAAGCCATGATGGTAATCGTGGAGATAGTTGGGAATTTTATGCAGTCTTGTGCTCCTTTACGAGTTAGATTATGTACTGGCTGGAACAAGGTTTTCAGAAGCAGCTGAAGCATGTTGGTTGGGTTGTGATGAAGGGAAATCAGTTGGAGCAGTAGAGGAGAAATCCAGAGATGAATTTATGACAGGTAGAACCAAATCAGAAGAGACTGTATGCAAACTGTTGTGAAGAGTGGCAAAAGGAAAAATGACCTCATAGAAACAAACATCCCGAGAAATGAATATCTGATGCGAAGCTAAGTCAAAGAGGAGATATCCTTTCACATGGAAGGGATATCCCAGAAAAATACATTTGCTTGCTCTCGTGTCCAATTTCTTACGGCCTGAATGTAAAGTGCAGGAAAAACATAAAGAGCCAAACACACACATGTTATGGTAAGAAGGTTTCTGCTTAAACAGTCTTTCATAAGGTGTAATTCCTAGGAGGGACTTGCTTGGTAAACGATTAATAATGTGGGCTGCAGTCATCAAAGCATAACCCCAGAATTTTGAGGGCAATTTTGCTTGAAACAAAAGTGTTCTAGTTACCTGTAAAAGATATTGATGTTTCCTCTCAACAATCCCATTTTGCTGTGGGTAAGCTACACAGGATTTCTGATGCAAAATGCCATGCACTTTGTCAAAATCAGACGAGTGAATCTCACTCCCATATCACTTCGTATTATTTTAATGTTTGCATTGAATTGAGTTTTGACAAATTGATGAAAGTCACACAGGAGAGTCCTTACTTCAGATTTGTGATGCATTAAGAAAATCCAAGTGACTCTTGTATAATCATCAACGATAATCAAGAAAAATCTATAACCATGCAGAGCAATTTTAGCATTCGGCCCCCATATATCATAATGGATCATATCAAATGGCTCAGTGGTTTTAATAGCACTTGTAGGAAAAACGAAACGCCTTTGCTTAGCCTCATGGCAGCCAGAACATGCGTTTTGGGTTAGCATTGTAATAGATGGATCGACTATTTGTAGTGCTGACAGTTTAGATGATTGCACATGTCCAAGGCGCTTATGCCACATATCAAAGACATCTAGAGTGTTATGCAGTTTAGCTGAACAAAAACTATGAGAAGGTTCTTTGTCAGTAGGTAGAGTGGCTGTGAATCTAACTTGAGAGGTTGCACTGCTGTGTTGATTCCCAACTATCTCCCTGAGCACAAACAGACCGCCCTCTCGCTCAATCAGTCCAATCGTCATCCAATTGGACAAGTCCTGTATACAACAACGAGTCTGTGAGAAGACAATGCAAATGTTGCTGGCTGCAGTCAGCTTACTAACAGAAAGGAGGTTAAAATGAAATGAAGGCACAAACAAAGTGTTTTCTAGAACTAAGCTGCCATTGAGTTTGACAATTCCTATGTGTGTAGCTGAGACTTTTGTGTTGTTTGGTAGCTGAATCTGCAAGGGAGTTGACAACTTGTGATATGAGTTAAACAAAGTAAGTGAAGAGGTAATGTGGTCTGTCGCCCCTGTATCAATGATCCAGGAGGAGTTTTGTATTGGTTTGGCTGCTCTGTCAAAAGTTAGAGTACTTGCAAAGTTTTCTACACGGCTGATGGTTTCAGTGGGTGGTAATGTTGAAGAAATGGAATGTTGTCCCTGTTGAACGTTAGGAGCAGTTTGGCTTGGGTTCTCCACACTGAGCAAGGCAAGTAGCCTCTGAACCTAAGCGTCTGATAGAGCAAAGTGTGAGGGTTGGAGTTGCTTAGCATCTGTGAGCTGTTGTTGCTTTGCCTCACCCATGTTGATCATCCTCCTGCTGTTGGTCCCCGACTGTTTTGGAAATGATTGACCTCTGCTTTTCCCAAATGTCTGGTTTGGTGGGAAACCAATCAGCTGATAGCATTTACTTTTGAGATGTCCCTTCTTACCGCAATGCTCACATATCACTTCAGGCTTAAATTTTCTTCTTTCTGCAAAAGCAAGTAGCCTGTTCTGTTTAAGCGCTGTTGTAGCCTCTTGCTTTATTGCTGCTGCAACTAGACTCCCGAACAATGACAACTCCTCCTCTTTCATAGATTGCTGCAACTCCTCTCTCTGCAGTATATTATAAGCTTTCCCCAAAGTGGGAAAAAGGTTTTCGCAGCAAAATTTGGCTTCTCAAGCCACTATATTCACCATTTAAACCATTTAGAAATTTATACACCATATCCCTCTGCAACTTCACTGCATACTGTTTCTCCCAGCCACAATCGCACTTCCCGCATTTACATTTTGGGTAAGGCCGGTATTCACGTAATTCTCTCAGGATTCCAAGCATTTAATTGTAAAATGCAGAGACGGATTTACTACCTTGCACCAGGGAATGATATTGAAGCTGGAGACGACAAATCCGGGAATCATCAGGCTCCCCGTAGCGCTCTTGCAGTTCTTCCCAGATGTCCTTCGTCGTGTGTAAGTAAAATATAGTCGTGGCTATCGCAGGAGAGACCGACCTTTGCAGCCAAGACCGCACCAGATCATCGCAGCGCTTCCAAGCTGGGAATAGCCTGCTGTCCTCCATCGGCCTGGGAATCGTTCCGTCAATAAACTCAATTTTGTTCTTGATTGAAACTGCCATCTCGAACGAGCGTCTCCATGACGCATATTTTCCTTCTGAAAGCTCCGGAGCCACGATAGCTCCTGACTGCAGATCCGCCGCATTGATGTAGTAAGGCGACTGCTGGCTGTCAACGCTCACCAGCTCCATCGTCTATCTTGCTGTTGCTTCAGTGGAGCAGCTCCCGCTCTGATACATTGCGAGCTGGTGAACTCAGCAAGAAATCCCAGGAAGAATGGTGAACCAGCGAGAAGAAACTTTTCTGTATTATTATTCTAGGCAAAAAACAATTTTACAGAGTCCCCTGTTGTTTTATACAGTTAGGACATTCCCCTCCGTTTTCCCTTCTAACCAATCCAGTGCCTGCACACACAGACGCGCACTCTAACAACCTTCGCCTCTCTAACCGAAACCCCACGGCTTTTACACATTTGCCCCCAAATAAATGAAAGAATGTTTTAATCTCCTCGGGCCTCTTCTTGTTTTTCTGCAGACCTCTTCCTCCGGCCTTGCTTTATCCAGGCTCGCAGCCCACTTCATCCTGCCAGCTCTCTGTATCCTGAGGGAGCTGTTTACATTTACTCCGCTCACACTAACCCCGACTCATGATGGCTTCACATTGCATATTTCTTCTTCAGAAGATCAAAAAGAAAATCGAACAGTCATGAAGGTCTAATGTAAAAAGTTTTTTCATCTCATTTCGTTTATGCTGCTTCCCGTATTCATTTTCGTAATCTCGAGGTACCTTTCTTCAAAGGAATCCTTCCAAGGCTGGTATCGGGAAGTAAGATTTCCATCTAAGCACGCGAGGAGCAATTCCGGACCACTGTTAGGCCAATGAGTTAAATACCTGCCAAATCAAGCAGATTATTCTTCTTCCGATAGAGTCAAAGAGATGTGCAGATTTCAACGTAATCTCCCATTTTCGAGAATTGTTTAGTAATTTAGATATTATTTTTCTTTTTGGATCAAGCATGTTGTTTCTGTATGAAGAGTTCCGAATCAATAAATGAAAGTTTACACTAATCTATGGATTGATCCATTCAATTCTCTAGTTTTCATCTTATTACTTTTTCCATTCATTTCGTGGTGCCTTTGTCTAAGGGATCCTTCAAAGTCTGGTCCCAGAAAGAACGACTCTCATCGAATCCCGCGGAGAAGCAATTCAAGACCATTTTGTTAGGCCAAAATCAATAAATGAAAAAAAGACTCTCATCGAAAGCAATTCAGGACCATTTTGTTAGGTGAAAATCTTTGTATGGACAGTTAGATTTCCCATTTTGTTCGGCCAAAATCAATAAACGAAAGAAAGACTCTCAAGTTAGATTTCCCGGATCGACTCATTCCACTCTAAAACCAATTGACTGTAGAGGGGTAGCTCGCTTAAACTTATATATTAGCTTGTAAGCTCCAAGCTTTCCGACGTGGGACTTGGGTTTGCACCCTTCAACACTCTCCTTCAAATCCAAGACCACTTCCGGGCCTTACGACCTTCCAAAGTCAGGACACACCACCCGTAAAGACCCTATAGTTGAGAAAGATCCGAATGGTCATTAAGAGAGTATCTGATCACGTGCTTGTTAAGAAACGGAGAGGGTGATGATAAGATGAACAAAGAGAATATGGACAATTCCTTGGTCAGTTAGATTGCAGGTCATGACACCTCCACGGTGCTGATCTGTTTTGTGATACGGTCGCTGGCCTTTAGTCCGGGGGTCTATGCTGGTCCGAGGGAAGCCGCCTTTTCAGGGTAGCCTGTAAGGATTCAACACCTCGTCAATTTGCCGAGCACCTTCGACTAGGATGGGAAAAAACAACAACCTAACAACATACGCAATAACACCGACTGCATTAAGAAAGAGGTAGACTTTCGGTGATCATCATCACTTCATCACAAACGAAAACACAAATGCGAGGGAGTACAGAAGGCCAGAGTTGTCCGCGTTCCTGTAAGGAGGAAAATAGCACCGATTTAAACTAAGCAACTTAATGAAACTCTGTACTTCAGAGGGAACTGCCACAGATTGGATGAAATCTGGAAATCGAACTATAACCCGTCAAAACTCGAAATCGATTTGATTCCTATATTTTTCTCTATGTTTGCCATTCTTCATTGCAGTTGTATTTCTTCTCTACGATAAAAGATTTTTACAAAATGATTTATAAAATTCAAGAGTGTTTGGCAACTTTCTCCATAAATAGCCCAAAGTTAACAACTGTCCGGGTCAACACCTTCCCTTGCACCTCCTATTTAAGCTGGTCGAGTATCCTCCAGAAGATGCAGTTCTTGAAGTGAATCCTCATTGCGAAAAGCAAGCATGGGTTTGTTCGTCATAGTCCTCCTAGTTGTGATTCCTGTCCTCCTCCTATTCATCAGCAGCGACAGGTGGAAGAGGGGCACATCGTCCGCAAGGCTCCCTCCTGGATCGCTGGGACTTCCCGTCATCGGCCAGAGCATAGCCCTCCTCAGGGCCTTGAAGGCCAACAAGGTCGAGGAGTGGGTTCGGGAACGGGCAAGAAGGTATGGCCCCGTCTCCAAGATGAGCCTATTTGGGAAACCCACGGTGTTCATCCACGGCCCCACCGCTAATAAGTTTGTGTTCACGGGAGAACGGGTCCTGAGCAACAAGCAAGTGCAGTCCACGCGGAGGATCATAGGGGAGCACAACATATTGGAGCTAAGGGGAGCTGATCACAAGCGGGTCAGAGAGTCCCTCATGACGTTCCTGAGGCCAGAGTCGCTCAAGCATTGCATTGGGAAGATGGAGGAGGAGGTCCGGCGGCACATCGAGCTCGAGTGGGATGGCCACAAGAAAGTTACAGTATGTCAGGCCTGCGTTTTGACTTCTCATTGATTATTGGGTTGGATCGGAAGATTATCCATTTCTTTGATTTTCAACATTCGATAGGTATTGCCTTTGATGAAGAAGCTCACCTTCAACATCATATGCGATTTGCTGTTTGGTTTGGAGAGAGGAGCTCCAAGGGACGACCACTTGGAAAGCTTTCAAACTATGATCGAGGGAATTTATTCGATCCCGGTCAACCTGCCGTTCACGCGTTACAATAGGAGTCTTCGTGGTAGCGCCAGGGCTGGAGAGATGTTGAAGCGCCTCGTTCACAATAAGAGGAGGGAGCTCGAGAAGGATCCAAGTGCTCCCAAGCGGGATCTGATAACCTGCTTATTAAGCAAGCGGGACGACAGTGGCGAGCAGCTCTTGTCGGACGAGGAGATTATTCACAATGCCAGGATTGTTATGGTCGCAGGACATGACACCTCCTCCGTACTCATCACATTCATGATTCGGCAGCTGTCGAATTCTCCTGATATATACGAGCGTGTCCTAAAAGGTACGTGTTCAAGCATTACCTCGAACATGAAAGATCAAATTCCGGCAATCGATATCGAATTGGGCACAAGCCTTGACGCTGTCATTTTCCGTTGCTTACAGAACAAGATGAGATAGCTAAAAGCAAGGGTTCAGGACAGCTTCTAACATGGGAAGACCTTAGCAGGATGAAATACACGTGGAGAGTCGCAATGGAGACCTTAAGGACCGTTCCGCCAGTTTTTGGGGGATTTAGGTTGGCCTTAGAGGATATCGAGTACGATGGCTACATCATCCCCAAAGGATGGCAAGTAAGTACTGACACTGGTTTACTCACCTCTGCTGTCTGTTCCAGGGATATATCATAAAGCCCCATGTTGCATCCCCCGATTCTGTCAGGTCTTCTGGGCAGCAAACATGACACACATGAACGAAAGTATATTCCCGGAGCCATCGAAGTTCGACCCTTCCAGATTTGAAGCCCAAGCTTCGATACCGCCCTGTAGCTTTATACCGTTTGGCGGAGGGCCAAGGATATGCCCAGGCATGGAGTTCACAAGGATTGAAACCTTAGTCACGGTTCATTATCTGATGACCCGGTTCACCTGGAAGCTATTGTCTGAAAATTCTTTCATCAGAGATCCCATGCCCGTGCCTAGCCAAGGACTGGTCATTGGAATTACTCCCAGGGACATTCAACTGCTGTAATCTATATATCAGTGTATTATCCATCCCAGAGTGGCGTCGTGCCGAGAAGCCACTGTCCTCACGTAATTGCACTCTAAAAGCAAAACATTATCTCCTATCGTACAATGTCGCTCCCTTGTAGTTTGATAGAATGGAATGCCCAGACAAACATCAAATCATCAGAGAAAAAAAATGTGTCCTTTGCATGACGACATAAATTTCTTGTTAATGGCTTGTAGATGCTGCCGTCCAAGGCATCTTCTTGTCATTGCCGGCCACAACGATTCTCCTCCTCCTCCTCCTCCTCCTCCTTCTTCTTCTTCTTCTTCTGCACGGATGCAGTTATCTGGTGCAGCTCTTTTTCTAGTTAAAACGGCCTGCTTTATCTACAATATATACAAAAACCAAAACAAGAAGAACTACGTTCAAGGAAAATGCGCCAAACACTGAATATTCAGGCAATGAGGATTGCTATGTTAAGATGGCCCCCAAGGGACATGTTCAGGAGACGCATTCAAGCGTGGTGTTTACGTGTTTAGTTTTCTGAATCAAGAAATGGGAGTTCAGACCAAGAGAAATAATGTCAAACCACGGCTACACCGATCCACTGGTTGATCCGTTCCACTCCAGATTACCGTCTGTCATAGGTACTAACCCCCACTCATGACGGTTTCATATTGCATATTTCTTCTTTAGAAGTTTGAGAAGAAAATCAAATAATCGTCAAGATCTTATGTAGAAGCTTTTTCATCTCATTTCGTTGATGCTACTTCCCATTCATTTTCGTAATTTCGAGTGCCTCCGTCAAAGGAGTCCTTCAAATACTGGTCTTGGGAAGTAAGATTTCCATCAAAGCACACAAGGAGCAATTCGGGACCACTGTTCGGCCAAAGATTTAAATACATACCAGATCAAAGCAAATTACTCTCCTTCAGACAGAACCAAGGAGACGTGCAGATTTCAACGATTTAATCTCCCAATTTTCGGGGACGTAGCTGCGCTGCAATTACTTTCAACGATTTTTCTCTCTGCCGGATAATATCACAATAATGGTTTCGCTTGTGCTTGTAAACGTGATTCGTGCAAGGAAAGAACTTTGGATCAAGCATGGTGTTTCTGTATATAGAGTTCCGAATCAATAAATGAAAGTTTAGACCAAAAGCGATAATACACCAAACTACTGCTACACTGATCTACGGATTGATCCATTCATTCAATTCTCTGGATTTCATCTCATTCCTCCTCTACTACTACTTTCACATTCATTTTGGCAATTTTTGTTGTACCTTTGTCTAAGGGATCCTCCAAAGACTGGTCCCGGAAAGAAAGACTTCCATCAGATCACGCGGATATCCAGGACCACAGTTAGGCCAAAATCCCATACTTTTCAATGTCACACGCACCATTTTGTTTGGCCGGATGGGAGAAGCTGAAAGAGAGACACCTTTAAAAACTTCTACCAACATTGATGAAGTGACGAGGTCTGTCCCGGTTCAATTGCCATTCACGGCCTATAGTTGGGTCCCCGTGCAAGGAAGAGGTCATTCGGAGGATCTGATCACGTGGTTGTTAAGCAACGGAGAGGGTGATGATAAGATGAACAACGAAGAGATTATGGATTATTCCCTGGTCAGTTTGCTCGCAGGTCTTGACACCTCCACGGTGGCGATCTGTTTTGTGATTCGGTCACTGTCCCTTAGTCCGGGGGTCTATGCCGGTGTCCTCCGAGGGTTGCCATTTCAGAGTAGCCCGTAAAGATTCAACACCTCGTTAATTGGACGAACACCTTACACAAGGTATTGGAAAAAAAACAACACAACAACAACGCAACCAACATACAATAACACTGACTGCATTTGCGGTCATCGTCGACACTTTCTCACAATCGAAAGCAGAAATGCGCGGGAGGACAACAGGCCAGAATTATCTGCTTTCTTTGTATAGAGAAAAATAGCACCGATTTAAACTAAACAACTTAATGAGAGACCCTGTACTTCACACAGAACTGCCACAGATTGGATGAAATCTGGAAACCGAACTCAATTTGCTGTAAAATTTTGTAACTCGAACTTGTTTAAAAGTCCGATTTCCCAAAAAACAAAAAGTGAAGACAAAGGATGGCAAGTAAGTACTGACACTGGTTTACTCACCTCTTGTCTGTTCAGCGGATATATCACGAAACCCCGTGTTACATCCCCAAATTCCGTCAGGTCTTCTGGGCAACACACATGAACGAAAGCATATTCCCGGAGGCGTCCAAGTTCGACCCTTCCAGATTTGAAGCCCAAGCTTCGATACCGCCCTGCAGCTTTATACCGTTTGGCGGAGGGCCGAGGATATGCCCGGGAATGGAGTTTGCAAGGATTGAAACCTTGGTCACGATTCATTATCTGATGACCCGGTTCACCTGGAAGCTATTATCAGAAAATTCTTTCATCAGAGATCCCATCCCCATGCCTAGCCAAGGTCTGGTCATTGGAATAACTCCCAGAGACATTCAACTGCTGTAATCTATATCTCCACGGAACAATATTATATCCTGGAGTAATTGCTCTCCACGAGAAATTAATTATCTCCTATCCAACAATTTCTCTCCCTTACGGTTTGATGGAATAAATGCGTGCTTTGCATGACAGTCATAAATTTCTTGTCAATGACTTCTAGCGCTGCCGTCAATAGGGGACGGTCATATTTCGTATGCCATCTGCTCTACGGTTTGAAGAGAGACGCCAAGAGGAACAAGTTACTGATGATCTTAACAAAGACGAAAGGAGGGGGTGTGGTATTCATGTGCCACTAATCTTGCTGCTCACGGAAAACATATATTACAGTAGCATACACTACGGCCCTGCCATGTGAGAATTGCCTGAGCTCTGCCCGAGCTTCTTCCTTTCCTTTGTCTGTTGCTTGCCGAACAAGAAGAGATAGCTAAAAGCAAGACATCGGGAGAGGGTCTTGCCTGGGAGGAACTTAGCAGGATGAAATAAACATGGAGATCGGCTATGGAGACTTTACGAACAATAGTGGTTATTCTTGTGGGATTCCGGTTGGCCGAAGAGGATATCGAATAAGGAGGTCATGTCACTCCCAAAGGATGGCAAGTAAGTGCAGAAGTGGCTTTACCTTCATAACTCTTTGTGACCGCCAACTTCTTACCACGCCTAACAATATCCTGTTATCAGGTCTTCAGGGAAGCGTGCATGACATTCGACCCAAGGATATTCCCAAAACCATCAGACTTTGACCCTTCCAGATTCGAAAATCCATTCCACCCTACTCCTATATACCATTTGGAGCAGGCCCAAGGATGTGTCCTGGCCAAGAGTTCACCAGGATCGAAACCTTAAAAAAGCTTCATTATATAATTACGCGCTTTTCCTGGAAGAGTTGTATTCCATCAGCAGAAACCCCATACCATTCCCAGTGAAGGATCGGTCTTAGAACTTGCAACAAGAAAGTTATATTTGTCCTAATCCTAAACATATATAAGCAATGCTTTCCTAGCTAGAAAAGCAAAAATAACAAGCCTGTTCAAATGCGATTCAAGGTATGAATGTTGTATACAAACCCTAGCTTGCAGCTCTTTCGGGCTGAAAGACCAGAACATGTACTTGTATTATTCTGAATCTACTACACTTCAACCCTCCTTAACATTCCTCAATCTCTCGTCTTTACATTGCCGCTGATCATTAACCATTACCTCAAAGGCAATCAAGAGCTTGCTAAGCCCCTCTGTATAATCCCCAATTGACTTCATCGCATAAACTACACTTTCAACTGTCGATAAATAACCCTCCTTTGGTTGACTCCTCACTTCTTGGTACAAACTTGCCGTCTCCAAATCCAGTTTCAAATGAGGCAAAAATCTTAACCAAGGATTCTCATTATACATCCTCCTGGCCTTCATCCATGTACCATCAAGAACGATCAAATTCTTCACCTTAAAACCAGCCTCCTTAATTTCATCAACAGTCAATGCCTCCTCACTAGGAAACAGCAGTAATGAACCCGCTGGAACTTCGAGCCTAAACTCCTCAAACTCATCTAATTCCCCCCCAGCTAAACCAACTTCACGTTTCTGCAGCTTCCTTACTAGAAATCCTTTGGCCAGAGCATCCCGAGCCGGCCGAGATTCCAAGACATCACATAAATTTTTTTTTCCTTCACAATCAGGAGACATCCAAACATGCCTAATGGAGATGATGGCACCCTTCTTAGCCATGGCTATATCGATCAATGGCACTCTCCCATCCCTCACCCGACCAGATTCTACGCCTCCCCTACAAGCAGAGCCGTCAACACCATCAGAATTCCGCGCCCATTGTTCTAGGCCGGAAAGCTCCGATCTTTCCTCATATAGGCTCTCTCCCAGTTTCTGAGTCCAGTCAATTTCTGTGTCCGGCTCGTCGAAATCCGAACTTCCCCCAGTAAAGCCAGGCGAGCACTCGATACGAAACTGGGCGCCGGAATTAACATCAGAAACAGAGGCTACCGTAACGTTCCTGAGCCCTAACCTCAAAATCCGAGTAGAATTCAACGGGTGCTTGCCCTCCAGGCTATGCTGGAGAACCGTAACGCGAACGGGATTATCGAGACCCGGTGGTTGGATTTGGAGGCGCGAGCAAAGGCAGGTCCTTGTGGGCTTGGAGCAATCCAGGCACATGGCCCTCTTTTGGCTGGAAGGGTCGGACGATGACTTCACCATTGCGAGAGTCTTGGATTGGGAATTGAGAAGATGGGGTGGCGTCAATGAAGGGATCGATGGGGTAGAAATGTACTTGAAAGATTTGATCCCTGAACGCCAGAAGAGGGGATGCATCCTTACAATTCTTGTAATAACCAACGCCCTGTCCCGCGAGTAATGAATCACATATTACAGCAAATTACACAGTCCCAGGTTGAATCAACAGTAATTTCCCACAATTGTGTACATCTGCTGGTACTTCCCTACCACATCGTACACGCTGGTGAACTAACCACATACACATGATCCTAAAAAGAACAACTCTACTAACAGTTCTGTGTCCTGGAGTATTTTGGAGGCAAGGACGGGCACCGTTCGTTCATGTGAGGGTAAGGATCTATTGTATTGTATTCCGGAAGCTCCATCCGGTATTTTCCTTTTATTTGGCAGAACGGAAGTTTGACGTTGTCCCCATCATTACACCACCCGGGCAAGCGGCTTGAGTTGGTCTCGAAGAACCTCAGTGTGTAAGCATCTTTAATCTGCATCGGAGCAAACAATTGGGTAAAAATAATTTTACATATAAAGTGAAGCTATCCAAAGGCAGAAAAGTACAGGCATGAAATGGGTCTCACGGTGAATTCAGTGACTTCAATAGAGTCGGTAAATGGACTGAACAAACCGGCCTCTTTGTACACCTCAAGAACAAAAGCTATGCAGGATGTCGATTTCCCATCATTGTAAACCCAGTCATCCTTCTCGGGGATCGTTAGCAGTTCAGCAAAAGAGGAACCCCTTTTATCAACTTCTACCAAGATATCAGGGAGTTCAAGACCCTATATGTAACAAACAGAAATTTTTCATAACTCAAAAAGCAAAGCTTCTTCCACCCTGAATTGACAGTACGAAATATTTATCGTACATACAGTTCAGGACAAGTACCTCGGTTCCTAGCCGCTTGTTCAATGCCTCGTTCCAAAAATTCGCAGCATAAGCAGGTTGTACTTGGTTCCACACTGTCATGACAGAAGCCACCTGCATAACCGAATACCATCAGTGTGAAGCCAGAATAAGAGCTCCAGGAGCAGAACGGCACCATGGCAAAGAGAAAAATGCATCCATTTTGACTCTGGATCTCCACATAGGTAAATGGCTTTCAGAAAAAGGATATGATGTACGTAAACAGTACAGGACGTACCAGATGGGCATCCAATGGAGGAGGATAGTTTCTGTTGAAAGGTTTGCTATATAGCAAACCCAATCCCACATCGGATAGAGAAAAGAGTCCGGCCTAGTATATATAGCCTAGCGGGCTACTCCCTCTAGCCAATTGGTTTTAGAGAGGAACCCCGCTGGGCTTGTATACTGGGCTCGGCATATGGGCCGGTCCGATATTCTAACATGGTATCAGAGCCCGGTTAAGCCCGGTAAAACCGATGGAGGGCCCCCCTCGCCCGTGTGGTGCGGTGCAACCCAAAAAGGGTGCCCGTGTGTGTGGACCAGTTCAACCCAAAAAAAAAGGGTGCTGGCTTGTGGGCCCGTATGTGGGTCGCGTGTGTGGTCCGGTTCAACCCAAAAAAGGGTGCCGGCTTGTAAGCCCGTATGTGGGCTTGGGTTTGAGGGGGCGTGTTGAAAGGTTTGCTATATAGCAAACCCAATCCCACATCGGATAGAGAAAAGAGTCCGGCCTAGTATATATAGCCTAGCGGGCTACTCCCTCTAGCCAATTGGTTTTAGAGAGGAACCTCGCTGGGCTTGTATACTGGGCTCGGCATATGGGCCGGTCCGATATTCTAACAGTTTCCATCTATAGTGTCTATCCAGCTAAATATCATGTTATGATAGCCATAAGGCATTCCGTCCATACTCCGTGCAAAGTCCCATGCAGCAGTCTCATTGAATTTAGCTCGTATATCGGGATGTAATGGAAGCAAAGCAATGTGTGGATTGGCATCATCCTTAGTGAGCTCAAATTCCCACCACTCATCCCACGGAAGTAAAGCAATAATATCTTCTCCCTACCAAAAAGAAAATTCAGATGCATAGGCCTTCTTAAAGTCGAATTCCTTCTTAACTAAGTAAACTAGCATTACTATGGCAAATCTAAAAATTGCATCCCCAAAACTAAAGACAATTCCAGAGGCAACAAACTGACTGTCGAATCATCAAACCTTAACGGATCGTCACACACTAGATCAAAAGATAATGCTCATAAAAAGCCTCTTGTCATATCCAAGATAATCAAATAAGTGACACAGATTGACGGCCTCAGCCTCTAGAATTTACCTTGTCATTCTCATGCCCTGATTCACCAACCCAGAGTTTTCCTTCAGAATCCCTAAGGCAAATAGCCGTATGACCTGCATATGCTCCACTAACCCATTTCTCTAAAGTTTCAAAAGCGCCCCATCGGCCGCGGATTTTAGAAATAGCCAGAAAATCACCCGAGTGAATTTTGTCGACAGTAATGTTTGTAACCCAGGGCTGTGGCCGTTTCTCAAAGTTTGCTCCCATATGCTTCTTGAGAAAACCGATGTTAGCATTCTCCCCCCAGATAGTATTAGTAAACAGCGGGAAGACGTCCCAAAGCACTTGAAGGGTCCCCAGCATTCCCGCTTGCATGAGAAAGATAGAAACTCCCCTGCTTTTCACCTGATGTCATGTTTACAAGTACATGACCTTGTAAAACAAGACATGTCTTTCAAATTCAAAATCTGCAGACATATAGCCACCAGCAAACGGAAAAAATAGAGGCCTGCAGCTCACATATTCATATTCAGCTTTTCCTTCCCACTCCTTGAACTCAAATTTGTGATCCCGCGACAAAACGTAGTAGTCCCAAGTCACCTGATAAGGGGTTGCAAAGAGATAAATATCCATGCAGGTCCAGCTGTGGGCTTTGCTGACCTACACAAGCACAAGATCAAAGTCTTGAAGTGGAGCAGCCACAAAAATCCCAGGTAAATAGAAAAGTTATCTGTTGGATTATGGTGATGTAGAGCCCAGCCCAGGAGAACAAGCTGTGTGAAGCTCAGCCCGAGCTAACAGGCCAAGCAGTAATTGAAAGCCGAGCTGTCTGTGCGAGCGTTGTTTCTAGAAGAGAAGTTGGGATTGTAAGGACAAAGTAGTAATTGAAGGTGGTGGCCGCTGTAACAGATTGAATGCTATATGTACAGTGAGGACGATTGTATTCGGGGTGTGCTTTTTATAATGAAAAACAGAAATGCAGGGGTTGTTAGTTCGTCTTCTTCCTAGCCTTTCTTCTTCCTTCCCTTCTTCTTGCTTTCTTCTTCCCACCTTCTTCTTCTTCTTCTTCCTTCTTACCCATCTTCCCTTCTCAGCCTCTGCAATTCCACATGGTATCAGAGCTTGTAAAAGCTTGAAAGCTGTTGACAAGTCGTTCCTGGTTCTATCCTGCTCAAGTTAAACATGGCCGAGCAATTACCCAATCCGACGACGCCTCTACTCTTCTCAGGGCAGACGCCTGGGTCTGGTGTTTCCGGGCTGACAGCTGCTACCGGATTTCACAGTCCCATACCTGCTGGAGTTTTTTCAGCCTTGGTGAAGTTGGATGAAGGTAATTATGTTCTGTGGAAGGGACAAATACTGGCTGCCATAATTGCTTCTGGTTTCGAAGACTTCATCTATGGTAGCACATCCCTCCCTTCCCAATTTCTCGATGATGAAGGACTAATAGTAAACCCAGAATACAAGAACTGGCAGCGCACAGACAAGGCCGTCATGAGCCTGTTGTTTTCCTCGCTGACTTCCGAGCCACTAAGCCAGGTGGTCTGCTGCAAGAATGCGCACGAGGTGTGGGAAATACTTCGGAATCGATATGAGTCAGCTTCGCCTTCACGAATCCTCAACTTACGACTACAGATGCAGCAACTCAAGAAAGACGGTCGTACCATGCAGCAGTACCTCAATGGCTTAAAATCTTTGTCAGACCAGCTGAGTGCAATAGGCGAGCCAGTCCGGTACCGAGACTACTTATGGTACTTGATGGAGGGACTACCGGCGGAGTACGACGCTGTTGTGACGGCGATTTACAGTAGAACCGACCAGCCGAAACTTGAAGAGGTGCACAACCTACTCCTCAACTTCGATATGAGACTGGAGCGGCGCTTCGTATCGGATAGCACTCTTCCTCAGGTAAATCTCTCTTCACTCCGCGCTCCTGATGTGCGACCTTACGAAGGGTACCCCGCCTCACTACATAGCAGACCTGCTTCATTCCCTCGCCCACATAGCAGACCTCACTGGCAACCCTCTACACATCGCCCAGGTACCTTTCCCAGTTCTCAAACAGGTCTGCTTGGCAAGCCACCCTTTCGACCAAATGATACCACCTCTCCTTGGGAGGGCAAACCACCATTCCCAAAACCAAAGCCCCGCTGTCAGATTTGTTTTAAAATTGGTCATACTGCCCTCACTTGTTTCTACAGAACAAGCTCTTCTGTCCCTGCTCCAGATTATCAGCCTTCAGCACAGATGAATACTCCTTCTCGACCCTATATTCCGAATTCCTCCTCTTCATTCCAGGCTCAAACACACCTCACTAACATCTCTCCTTATCCTGGCCCTTCTTATTCTACCACTCATATACAGGCTCCTCTTCCAAATACTAATTCCTTTTCTGATTCCGAGACTTGGGTACTTGACTCCGGAGCCACACACCATGCAACTCCTACGACTTCTGCTCTTCATAATCTATCCCCATATACAGGTAACGCTTCTATTCTTGTCGGTAATGGTGCTCATGTCAGAATTCAGAACACTGGTGATGTGTCCCTGTTTTCTTCCTCCGGTTTACTTGAATTACTCCATACTCTCCACACACCATCTCTTTCTCGAAACATCATTAGCATTTCGAAATTGTGTCAAGACAATAATGTGGTCACTGAATTTCACTCTGACTCCTTCTTTGTTAAGGACAAGACTACCGGCCGTGTCCTGCTTCAGGGTCGGATGAAACAGGGCCTGTACACTCTTCCCACTCTACCTCAACCACATCCAGCACCTCCGCGCCACCTCAGCAATAGACCTCCGTCATCAACTCACAATAGTGCCGTCTCTCTACCACAAACTATCCTGACATTATCAAAGTCCTCCGGTCTCAAGTCATCTACTGGGGTTTCTGACCTTTGGCACTCTAGACTAGGACACCCGAACTCTGAGGTTTTGTCTCGAGTCTTACAGCACTGTAAATACTCAGATACAGTGGATTTACCTTCTTTCTGTCATGCTTGCGCCACCAGTAAACATCATCGACTTCCTTTCCCTCTTTCATCTTCGCGTGCTGCTAAACCCTTTCAATTAATTCACACCGATCTTTGGGGACCCTCTCCGGTTCCCTCCGTAACTGGTGCTAGATACTTCATGTTGCTGGTAGACGATGCCACGAGGTTCACTTGGATATATTTCCTTCGAGATAAATCTCAGGCACTATCTGGATTTAAACAGTTTCAAGCCATGATCCAAACACAGTTTCAATCTTCTATTACTACCGTTCGCTCTGGCTAGGGGGGCGAGTTTCGCACCCTTCATTCCTATATGTCACAGCTTGGCATTACCCACCAAATCTCCTGTCCCTACACACCTCAGCAAAATGGCCGGGTTGAGAGGAAGAATCGTCATGTTGTCGAGGTGGGTTTGTCCCTTCTTACTCATGGAAGTGTTCCTCTGTCTTTTTGGGTATATGCATTCCATGAGGCAGTCTCGTTGATCAATATTCTCCCATCAAAGCCTCTTCATTTCTCCTCTCCGTTGGAAACACTCACACACTCTAAACCTGACTATGATTCTATACGGGTTTTTGGCTGCTCGTGCTACCCTTTACTACGACCTTACAACACCCACAAGCTTGAACCTCGTTCTGTTCAATGTGTCCTTTTAGGGCGAAGTGCATCTCATAAAGGCTACATCTGTTTCGACAACCTTACTGGTCGCTTTTATATCTCCAGGGATGTACTATTCAATGAAACTGTTTTTCCTTTTCAAAATACTCCAGGTTCTACGTCCTCAGTTTCTCCTTCTCCGCCGTGTCTTCCTATCATTCTCCCTGTGTCTTCTTTCTCTTCTCCACATAATGTTACTCTGTCTTCTGGATCTCCAACTTCCTCTTCAACTACAGCGCATTCTGTTTCCTCTCCATCTCTTTCTCTCTCAAACAGGTCTATCTCCAGTGACTCTATGTGTCAATCTGCACCATTACCGACAACAAATATTAGCGACACCCAGCCTTCTGCTGCATTAAATGTTCACCCTATGGTAACCAGATCTAAGGCGGGCATTACAAAACCAAAAGTTTACTATATGAACCATCCATCCTCCCAGTCATCCTCCCCATCTCTCTCCTCTGACCCAATTTCTCTTTCACTTACCCAGCCCTCTTTTCTACCTTCTGAGCCTTCTTCCCTTCGTGAGGCTCTCACTACGCCCATCTGGAGGGAGGCTATGAGAGAGGAGTTTGAGGCGTTGATGCGAAACGGTACGTGGCAGCTTGTTCCAGCCTCGTCGGATCAGCGGGTGGTTGGTTGTAAGTGGGTATACAAGGTGAAGCTCACCTCCTCTGGCACCTTAGAGCGGTGCAAGGCTCGGTTGGTAGCGAAGGGCTTCCATCAGTCCCCAGGAATTGATTACACGGACACCTTTAGTCCGGTGGTCAAACACCAGACAATTCGGGTGGTTCTGTGTCTGGCTGTGGCTTCTGGCTGGTCCCTTCGACAGCTTGATGTCCGCAATGCCTTTCTTAACGGCGATCTCCAGGAAACAGTCCTAATGGCGCAGCCACCAGGGTTTGAAGATCCTGTTTTTCCTTCTCATGTGTGTCTGCTGCAGAAGGCTATATACGGACTAAAACAGAGTCCGAGGGCGTGGTACCTAAAGTTAAGCACTTGTCTGCAGGTTTTGGGCTTCACTAACTCAAAGGCAGATGCGTCGCTCTTCTATCAACATACTAGCACAGGGAGCATCGTTGTGCTGGTTTATGTCGATGATATAATTGTGACCGGGTCGAACAGCAATGGTATCTCTATCTTGCTGGAACGTCTCAATAAAGAGTTTGCGCTTAAGGATCTTGGGGAACTCTCTTATTTTCTCGGCCTACAGGTTACTCGCTTTAAGGATGGTCTTCACTTAAGTCAGGATAAGTATGTAAGGGAACTACTGGAGAAGGCTCAGCTATCGGAGAGCAGATCGGTTCCAACACCTATGTCTACTACTGGAACGTTATCTAAGTATGATGGTGAAGTGTTGGCTGATCCTACGGAGTATCGGAGTCTGGTTGGAGCTCTCCAGTATTGCACGAATACTCGCCCGGATATATGTTTTGCAGTAAACAAAGTGTGTCAGTTTCTACACTGTCCCACCACCTCTCACCTTCAAGCTGTTAAACGCATTCTCCGATATCTGAGGGGAACACCCACTTTTGGTCTTACTATTACAGCTGCTGATGATTGTAGCATCTCTTGTTTCACCGATGCTGATTGGGCGAGCTGCCCGGATGACAGGAAAAGTACGAGCGCCTATTGTACATTTCTGGGACCGAACTTGGTTTCTTGGGTGTCTCACAAACAAAAGGTGGTGTCAAGATCAAGCACAGAGGCAGAATTTCGGGCCTTGGCTGATGGGGTTGCAGAGGTGATGTGGGTTAAGAATCTACTGGTGGAACTGAAGGGAGCACAGGTTTCCTCTGAAAATGCTTTCCCTCCTGTTCTTTATTGCGACAATTTGAGCACAGTACAAATTGCAGCTAATCCAGTTCTCCATGCTCGCACAAAACATGTAGAAATAGATTTTCATTTCGTGCGAGAGAAGGTGCTTGCTGGAGAGCTTCAGGTGCTACATGTTAGCTCTGAGGATCAGCTGGCAGATCCTTTGACCAAGGTAATGTCGGTTCAGAAGTTTCTCAATGCTCGAAGCAAACTGACAGTGGCAATCAAACGAGGTATGAGCGTTTTAGGTGGGGTTGGAAGTATGATATCGGGAACAGGTCTATTAGCCACTGAAACTGCAGAGACGGAGGATAGTAGGGAAAAGGAAGGCAGTAAAAGAGAAGATGAAATTAAAAAGGAAAGAAGAAAGGAGAGTTATTTTTGCGGGGAAGTGTTGGATTATGGTGATGTAGAGCCCAGCCCAGGAGAACAAGCTGTGTGAAGCTCAGCCCGAGCTAACAGGCCAAGCAGTAATTGAAAGCCGAGCTGTCTGTGCGAGCGTTGTTTCTAGAAGAGAAGTTGGGATTGTAAGGACAAAGTAGTAATTGAAGGTGGTGGCCGCTGTAACAGATTGAATGCTATATGTACAGTGAGGACGATTGTATTCGGGGTGTGCTTTTTATAATGAAAAACAGAAATGCAGGGGTTGTTAGTTCGTCTTCTTCCTAGCCTTTCTTCTTCCTTCCCTTCTTCTTGCTTTCTTCTTCCCACCTTCTTCTTCTTCTTCCTCCTTCTTACCCATCTTCCCTTCTCAGCCTCTGCAATTCCACATATCCAATGTCAGCTGGCGAAGCCACTTAGAAACAACAAGAAAAGCAAGAACTAAAGACACCAGATCCATCCTCGTCACTGTTAAACATAAACACACAACTCACTCAAATCATCTAATTTCATCCACAAAACTCCAAATCACAGGATTTGTAAGTCAACCAGATCAGAGTGTCATCACCAAATTAAGCAACACCCAAACTCGAACAGTGAAAAGCCGAGAGCCAATACAACAGCTTCTTCAACCGCCAATCCATAACCCCTTAATCCCAATGCCCCCAACCCACAAGAGTCCACTCCAACAAAGCAGATGCAAACGAAGAGGCAGCCAAATGAAACCCAACTCGGACAATACCAAAAACGCACCTTGATATGCAGCGTTCCACCGCCGAACTCACTCCCCGAATCATTTTTCATCTCAATCCAGGCAGTGTTCTCGTGAAAGCAAGCTCCTTTCCACCGCAATGTCCCATTGGCCTCGGAAGTGGCGGGGCCCGCGGCACCCACAAAGCTGGGCAACAGGTCGCTCGGCCTCTTGAGGGCATCAAGGATAAGCCAAGAAACCTTCCCTGGCAGCAAGGGGAGGGCGTCCTCCGGGCGGAACGGAAGCTTCACCGCTTCCGACAGCTGGAGATGAAAAAACACCCCATGTATCGAAAGGAAGACGATGGGTAGCAGCAAGGGGAACGCACCCAAGTGGGATCGGGAGGAATCGCCCGATGCAGAAACCCCAACGCCCACGCCCACGCCCCCGCCACAAGTAACGCTGAAAGATGAGATGGGAGGCGAACCGAAACGAACAACAACAGTTGGGTCAAAACTTGGAGAGAGGACAGGACCTCCACCTCTCCCAATCCATCAGGGACGGGTGAATTTGGGGAGAGGATTTTTATTCCCTTCCAACTGGGATTTGTGGGAAACCTCGTGATGTTCTTCTCGTCTCCATCCGTTTGACGAGGATCGTCGCGTTTAATTAGTTCTCCGTTTTTGTCCCTGATTTCGGACAACCACGACGGCTAAACTGCAATTGTCTTGGGGGTGGTGGTGGGGTTGGATTGGATCCTCGGGTTATGTAATAACATGCACACTAATATTTCGGAAGCCAAATCAACAAAAACAGAGAGTGGCCACAGGTCTTCACTGCACCAGGATTTAGCCGATCATCGTGGCTTTGCAAGATGCAGGAGTGATCCTGTCGCAGACACAACTCGGGCCATCACGACATCAGCTACTGTATCGTCAATGGGGTCTGGAACCGGATCCCAGACGAGGAAAGGGTGTTCAAGGCCCACAAGACGGTGCTGTACGTTCTGCTCGGTGTGAGGTTGAGGTTGTGGAGCAAAACCCGCCCCCCCTCAACCCCCTTCTCCCCACCCGTCATTCCGATACTCGGGAGAATTTTCTCCAAGTGTCTAAAGGACGCGTTTTCAAAACGCGCCCCATCGACGGTAAAACCGTATTTTACGAAACTGAGACCGTATTTCGCAAATTTTTTTTAAAACTAACCGTATTTCCGTACAAACAGCCACTTCCGCCCAAGCACAAAATACAATCAGTATTGACGAAGAACCCCGTCTTCCTAATACAGATTGGATGTGAAAGAAAAAATAAAGAAAGAAGGATCTTCTGCTCCTCAGCAACAGTTAATGGAAGACAGTGAAAGAAGTGATTAATAATCAGAGCGACAATGCGAAGCATGGAGGACTCCATAACTGGCGTTGTCGCGGAATATACTCTCACTAAAATTTATACACGAAAACACGGGATGGATGATGGACAATCCAACATTTATCTAAGAAGAATATGAGTGCAAATAATCGTTCAAGCACAATCCATAAGAAATAGAAGGAAGAGAAAACGAAAAAGATTTTACTTCTCCAGATGTTGCAGATTGATTCCCCATGAGGCGGCCAGCTGCAACAGCAGCTGATCAGGCGTTGCACCTCCTTCCCAGTCTTCTGAAGGGTCGGCAGCAGAGGACAGTTCGTGCAGGCTGAGCAGGACTTCCTTCTTGATTTCCAAGGGAAGGTCCACAGCGTTTGCTCCAGCATCCAACTCCAGCTCCAACAACTGCATAAATGTCACAAAGGAACGTAAAATAAAGTTACTATGGAAGATTTCCTCCAAGCACAAGGGCGGATGAAAAGAAGTACGTGAAAAGGTTGCAGATGAAGTGTACCTGTTGAACCCAGGATAAAGAAACTTCTGTCAGGTTCTGCTCCGGGAGAAACTGTGAGATAGCATGAAACAACTCGCTGGCTACTTCCGCAGTCAGTTGGTCAATAACTGGTCCAGTCCTGTCCATTAGTTTTACCAGCAAGAAGTCGTCGCCAGTAGATAAGACCTCCGCATATGCAGAATCAGAATCACCAACTTGGAGCGCATCCATAGCATTTGTCCAAGACGTCCAGACAGGATCCTGCTCCCGCCCTGCGTTATCCTCACCCATCGCTTCGGGGATCCGCTCGGGGATAGCTACTCTTGCCATTCGAGAATTTACTCCGTCATCCCCTGCGACTCTGATTGCTTCCAGGGTTGCTTCATCTTTTGAAGCTTGCCAGACACTTCTTGCAGAAGGTCCCTCCCCGTGTCTGACTGGTACTGGACCCTTGTCCCAAGCTTTCTTCCCCCCAGCAATGTCGCCTTCATGTTCTGGCCACGCAAGCCTGCCATCCAGGGAGGCCCCATTAAGACCCCGCCTAAACCCTGCTTGGCCGTTTCTGGAACTACCAAATGGAGGAACATCCAAATCCTCCGACACATCAGATCTCCAAGGTGCAATTCTTCCCCTCATGCTCGATGCGCTCCCTTCAGTTTGGGAAAATCTCTCTCCCAGCGAACCCCGCCCATCTCCACAACTCCTTCCAAACTTCGAATTTGAAAAGTCTCCAAACCCGTTAAATTTGCGACCGGATGAACCATCAAATCCCAGGGCATAAGAAGCACCTCTCCTGGCTGATGATATTGACAAATTTTGCACCATTTCTTCCACCACTCTTTCAAGGCCCCTGACTCGAGTTTCTAAAGTGACCATACCATCATGAGATCCGCCCATGTATTCCTGAAGCACATTAAATTGTTAAATCCTCAGCTCAAGAGATAGTTCAAAAAATAATCCACTCTTACACAAGTTCAATAACGAACCTGCAGCATGCTCATGAGATGAGCTTGTTGTCTTTCCAATTGCAGCAATTGCCTTTGGATGGCAATCCAGTTCCCTTTGTTGCTACTAAAGGACCCATCAGTCTGCCATTCAGACCTTGCATAAGCTGCGTGGGTGGAACAGGACTCCCTCTGACTTTGGCCAGTCCTGTCATCATCTGTCAAAGCTCTACTTTTGGAGCCTCTTCCAGTTACTGCCTCACCAAGACCTCGACTTGGATTAGTGTTGTTATCTCGTAATCGGGAAGAACCATTCATATCAGCAGATTGATCATGGTCCAATTGATCTGATAACTCCTTTGGGTCAGTACCAACTTCCACCTCATGGTTTTCTTCAGCAGACTTTTGAAATCTACGAGGCACAACTACCTCCACTGAATTCCTCCTTTCCAATTTCTGAAAGAACTCAGGGTTAAGCTCCTTGTCACTCAATGCAGGGGCCTTCTTCTTCAATATTACAACAGCTTTTTCTGGAATACTAGAATCTTTGGTCTTAGCAGCCGAATCGTCCGTTGACGTTGACTTTGCTGATGGTTCCTTGGAAACATGACGGCCCTGATTCTTCTGGTCATTCTTCTCATTTTTCTTTAGTTGGTTATTCTCATCTGCAGCGAAACATGATGAAACAGAAAATTTCAGTAATATATAGAAAGATGGACAGTCATCGAGCAGTCAGTTGAGTTCTCCTCCAGCCACACCTACCATTTGAATCGGGATTTTTGTCGGCAATGTCACCGTTCTCTGCGACATTTTTCCATAGCTGCAATGCCTCCATAATGCTATCTCTAGCAGGCTTTATCTGGAAAATCACAAGCAGCAGTTCTACATAAATTAGAATGCTCATAAGAAACTCTTCTCAACTCAAGCATTAGAGAAAGTCTCCAAATCAAATGATTAGATCATTCCTATTGAAGTACACACTACACCATGACATGGGCTAAGAGACAATCTCTATCTTCTGTCTTCTGTCTTATTATATCAGAGATAGGCTCCTTTTATGCCCGATTTATCGGTAGATCTCTACATTATATCGAGATATGAACATAACTAAATGCTGACAAATCCACCTTCAAACTCTGCAGAAGAGAAGAGCAAAAACTGACCTTGTCGAAACGGCAACCCTCAAGCACCATTATTGTGGAAACAGCTGAATCTTCAATGAGGTCCCTTGAATGCGACGCCAATGCACTCAAGGCCTCAGCAGCAGCCTTGCGGGTAGCCCAATCTGAACTTCCGAGGCATTCATGAATGCCTTGTAACAACGAATCCAAGCTTTGAGGATTAATTGCTCCCACCTATAGAAACACCTCAACCACTATTAGCATGTTCATGCGTCCATCTACCACTATTATCCTGAAATCAGCATCCATGGACAAGAAAACACGGGTTTTCCACTATAGGAGTTGAAAATGAAAACAGCATCCACTGACAAGAAAAACATGGGTTTTCCATTATAGGAGTCGAACATTTGTAAAATGTAAGTAGCCCAACAAGGTGAATATACATCAGCATCAAATGGCCTATGGTAACGTTGAAATTTCTCCATAGGAATTCTCAGCTTTTGCTCTAATCTACTTTTCGAAATATGAAATGTGGGAATCCACAGTCATCACGATTTAAGTGCACAATGTTACCAGAAGCATCCTAATCTCTCCAAACTACGCAATTCACTTTACACAGTCCTGAAATCGAGCTTAAGCAAATGTACATTCTGAACAATTACCTGCGCCAAATTGCCGACAATGGGTAGCAGCGCCTTCTTCCCTAGAAAGCTGGGGCTATTAACCAACTTGACCACCTTCCCAAAAACCCCCTTCTGCAACTCCCTAACCACCTCCTCCCCTGCAGCGGCATTCTCAACAACCTTCCCCAAGCAAATCGCGGCGCCCATCTGAACCCCTTTATTCTGATCCCCCATGGCCTCAATCAATGGGCGGACGAAGACACCAAGAGAACTCTCACTCTTCAAGTACAGCCCCGCCAATGAGGCCACCGCATCCTTACACGCATCCCGAACGGAGGAGTCCCCGGATGAGGCGGGATCTTTGAGGCGCTTGTTAACGATGAAGGCGATGATCCTCGGGAGATGCGGAGAGCAGAGGGAAGTGTGGAGCGAACAAGCGAGGGAAATGAGCTGGAGGGAGTCCTTCTTGAAGGAGGAGGAGGCGGTGTCGAAGGAGAAGAGGGAGTTGAGGAAAAGGGGGAGGGAGGCCTGGGTAAGGGAAGGGACGAAGGAGGTCTGGAGCTCCGCAGCCGCGAAGTGGTGAGTGTCGCGATCGGCGAGCTTCGTGAGGAGAGTCAGGACGCGTTGCTTGAGCTCGACCATCGCGGCATGGGAAGTCGTGGACGACGAGGGATTGGGAGAGGCCGCGGCGGCGGCGGCGGAGGAGGAATGGGGTTTAAAGGCGGGTTTGGGTTTGGAAGGGGGTTGGGCCATATTCCCTTGAGAGGAACGAAAGGACGGGTTTTGGGATGTGGGTGACGGAGAAAGACGGATCTTTGAGGAAGGAATCGTAGTGGGTTGAATTCAGGTGGTGTTGGTCGGGGACATTGCGGTTGCAGAGCAGAGGTGGTTAGAAGGAAGGAGGAAGAAAGAAAGAAGAAGAAGAAGACGATGATACAGATCTGGTGTTTTTGAGTTGGGTTTCATTTTCTTGATTTGAAAAAACGGGGGTTGGGTTTGGGTAGAGATCTGAGCTTTCCCGGGGGAGCGTTACGTTTGACCTTTATTATTATAATAATAATTTATAAATTAAAAGAAAAAAAAGAAAAGTGATTAAACAAAAAGCATGACAGCAAAATCATTCCTTCTATCCAATCGATTCTATATTCCAGAGAAATACTAAGCAAAGCATGACAGCAGAATCATTCCTCCTATGATTTTATATTCTATAACCAACTCTCTTGGATGTTCCCACCGCCGAGCATATCAAAGGAGGTACCGTCGCCCCCGGCTGGGTATCGACTTCTCTTTGCCTCAGGCTTCCCATTTGCGGATGCCCAAGGTCTTTTGATGGATACAAATGCCACCTTTTCCGTAATGTTTTTCGCCTTGGGGATGTCCACGGTCGCCGGTGAACATGTCGGCATGCCTCCGTGTAGAGACTCGTGCCCCGGCGATGATTGTGTTTCCACTGCATCGTTGCCGGCTTCATGAACAACTTCAGCCTGCTTCAGTGGGGTGTCGTGACTTGTTATGCTTGCTTGCAACCCTGACTGGATCTCGGTTGGACGTATAGATCTCATGGCAGACTCTGGGGCCTCTGGCGACTCCACAGCAGGCACATGTTCATCTGCAGAAATTAAGGATGGATTTGCGGCTATGAATAAGGAAACTGATGGCGGATTGAGTTACATGAGATGCATCCGGCGCATAATCCCCACCTTCGAGCAGGCACTCGATGCTGTGATACTGGACTTCAATGGCAAAATCTACACCAGGTTCTTTTGATTGAGTGTCCTCAATTCTTCGAGTTTTCTCGAGTAATGCATACTTGTTCGTAGCCCAGACGCACTCCAAGGTAAGATAGTCCCGTCTGAGCGGATAATATTCTCGGACAACCTACATCGATGAAGATGGCATTTTTCAGCAAACAGCCAAAGGAAACAACGGCGTCTACAGTCCAAACCTTCCCCACTGACCTCAATTCCTTCACGAGTTAACTTTGCAGATTGCTTTTCCTGTGAAATTGAGGACACCATGTTGAATGCCAATACCAAGTCCAGTAATATCTGCAGGTTCATGGACTACTTTAGACAGTTCCATGGTGGAACTTGGTGGGGGTAAAAATGAATTACCAAACTTTGAGAAGTAGAAATCCAACATAAGGGCGAAGTAGCGCAAACAAAATGCAATCTTGCAAAGGGTAGTCATTCCATGGGCAGTGCTCACAGAATCAGGAGATTAGACGAGCTTGAACTTAGAAAGATTAAATTTTCTTCTTAAAAGCTTTTCAATGATTTATTTAAGGCAAAATATACGTTTATAACCTCAACTTTGAGTCAACTTCCTGTTTTGTCATTAACTTAGTTTGTTATATAATTTTATCACCATTTTTTGTTTTTATTTTGATTTTGGCCAATCATTAATTTCTCCTTGCGAAAGACAAACATGGCCTTAATATAGTCTGACTCGTGTGCTATAATAGTAGAGTTTCAAACCTTTCATTCATTCGTCTCATAATCCACTTTTTCCGTAATAGCAGCCTCCTAATAGAAAATTATTCGACCTTCATTGATTTTGCGTATTTTTTGACAACATTAGCAACTATCCTTAACTTCGGCTTTCAATTCACTTGATTTATTCATCAAAATTTTAAAATAAAAAAGCACATGAAAGGTTTCAATATTATTTTCCGTTTTTTAAAATTTTTTTCTTTTTTAGTCGATAAATGAAAATTATCTATTAAAGTCTGTTTGACTTATGCGCGATAAAATTCAAGATTGGTCAATATCAAAATAAAAACAAAAATTGTTGACAAAATTATATAACAAACTAAGTTAATGACAAAGCAGAAAATTGGCTCAAAGTTGAGGCCATAAATGTATATTTTGCCTTCATTTAAAGACTAATTTTCCCTACGTGTCATAGAAGTCTCAAGTGCTAGCTATGAGATTTACCCCTATCATCACCATAATGCCACTCCAGCAAATACAAACCACCAAAGAAAATATCTTCATTGCTAGATATAAGCCATATCCATTGAAAGTATCCTTTGTCTACATCAGAGAAAATGAACCATCATCTTAGATTTAGAATGTGGAACCCCAAGCACAATTAGCATAAATCACCCTATTTCACCAGCTAAAGCTTAAACAAGGTGGTACCTGTTGGACCAGAACCCGCAGACGTGCAAGCAAGGCCACTACTACCAGAGAAAATGCCATGAAAAATGATCTGGCCAGGAGGATTGATATCTCACTGTTTGGAAATAAACAAAAAAGAATTCCATTATAATGTAACAATGAAGAAACTATGTTAAGCTTTAATGAAAGTTTAACCATGGAAAGTGGGAGTTTACGGTTAGGGAGTTCAGATTTGAGATTTACAGTTAAGAGTTTGGGATTCAAGGTTCACGACTTATAGGTTTGGCACTTATGGTTTAAGGTTCGGGTTTGAGTCAGGGTTCATGGTTTCAGGCATTTGAGTTTTAGGGTTAGTTATGTAGGTTTTAGCCTTGGATTAGGGATTGTGGGTTTAGGGCAAGGTGATTAACTTTTCACGACACGGAAGTAACAACAAAAGAATTACCATGCCGCCTTTAACATGGGCTCAACCATCTGCAAAACAACAAATTTCACTGCATTAGAGGACATATCCATGCGTAAAACTCAGTCATTTCATTGTTAGGAAGAAGGGGTCAGCCCAGAATTCAAATTAAGCTCAACTAGCCATAATAAGTTTCAATTCATATAAAGCTCTTATCACATTAATTGTGATAGAAACAGTCCGCCTAGTTAAGAATTCCTACATTACAAAAAAAATAATAATGAAATTAGTAGGCCGGCTCTTGGTGAAGTGTATCCGTCCCAAAAAAACTCAGGCCAAACACCGATGACCAGTTCCTCCATCTCATTAACAAGCTACACAGGATAAGAACACGGAAAATTCAACAACAGCGCATCCCATAAACAAGGTTTATCACCCACAGTTAAAAGGACCGGGATATCGTTGACATACTTCTGCAAGCAAGCGTGCTGCTCCCACAAGAGAATCCATAAAATTAGGCTTTCCACCATCATGCACTCCTTTCTTTAAGCTGCAGAAATTATAAAGCTAAGATGGTTCAATCGACATGTGGAGGAATTTTCCCAGAAAGTCAAGCTTGATGGATTTAATTTTCTTGTTTCTACATACAATCACGAATGGGAAGGATAAAGACCAACAATTCAGTGGAATGCAATTCACAAGAGAGTAACAACTATTTCTTCTGCGTTCCTTCTAGGGGAACAGCTAGGCACCCTTACAAAACAAATGAATCAATAGTGCACTGCACCCTCATTTACACATGTCTGTGCAGTATCATAGATAACACCATCTACCGATTCAGGACCTAAACCACCAAAGCATAGAAACAGACTGAGTATACCTTTCCAAGTGATAAATCCTTTGATTTGGCTTATCCCCAATTATGACTTGGAAGCAAGAGTTCATTAGATCCTCCAGCCTAGCAGTTTGGAGAAGTTTCAAGTCTCTTCTTACCTAGAAATTAGCACTTTTCAACCCGGTGCCCATGTGAGCGCCCGTGGCGCCTTTGATGACACTAGTGCACATGCTAAACTAATTAAAACAAGGTTAGAAGAATCCCAGAACCTTCAGTAGATACTGGAAATAGGAGGAGCGCCGGTGCTGGTTCTTGTTCTTGTACACGATCCTCTCGAGAATGGCCTGCTCGGCGTAGAGTTGAGTAAGATTTGACCTCAACCGTTCCTGAAGTGTCTCCACTTCGGACTCATTCCCATCGCCCACCATATCCAAAAAGAAACGCCTTATCCACAGATAAGAACAAGCGAGCGATTCAGAACCAAAAGCGCTTGAGATACATCAATAATCATCAACAACGACAAGAAGCAGAGCCGACCAACCCATCAGACTTAGACTTAGCTGAATTTCATCAAACAGATGGCGTGCATGACCAAATAAAATACCTTGCCGTCGGATTCAGAAAGTGAGTTCGGGTAAACTGCTCGCGCCTCGTAGGTTGTTGGAGGCGGCGGAGTTTAGCCCGGGTCGGCCGTTGTCTGGGAGGGTGGGAAAAGAGGGAAAAAAAAAGTGACCGGAAAAGAAAGATTTAAATATTACGTGGGGAATATATTTTCAGTTTCTGGCAAACACGACATAAGCGTGTCCGCACCAAACCAAACCGCTTTAGTTCTAATCAGAAGTACAACATAATTACCCACTTTTGGTTGACGCTTCACTTGATGCACGATTACTTCATTTTAATTTTTTATTAAGCCTTTTTTACATCGTGTAATTTGAAATTATAAATTTAATATATTTTCTTATAATTATTATTAGACTTAAAAAGCGATTTTTAAAATATTTTCGGAAATTGAAACAATATCGTTCTTCCCTTCTCTTTCTTAGCCAAAGGTGGCAAAGCGATCGAATCACGGAATCAGATCACTTCATTCAGCCAATAAATATTACATCACAGTCTCATTCCTCTCCCTCTGAAATTTAATTAACCCTTCCGTTCCCAGTCTCTTCTCGAACCAACCCCGGCCGCCCACCCCCCTTCCACCGCCACCCGCCACCACCCACGAAATTCTCGTAATATCCCAAACCCTTTTTAAGGCGCGGCCTTTGAGATCGCCCGGTCGGATAAATATATTTGAACCTGAACATTTCAGCAATTATTATTATTCGGGGATTGCCCGCCTACCCTTTATCAAATTCTCTGTGTTTTTTATTTATTTATTTAAATCTGGGTTCGTTGTTGTTTTGGTAAATTGTTGATCTTTGGAAGAGTTTCGGAGGATTTTCCTACGGCGATAGTGTGTCGGTTGTTTCCTTGTTTCTGTGTCCGGGTCTGATTCCGGACAACCGATGGTTGTGGGGATCGAGGCTTGCACCACCACCCTTTGGTAGACAAAACCAAAGCTCCCTCCCCAACCTCCCCCTCCTCGATCGTCAAGTACTAGGTTGTCGGTTGTTCTTTCCCTTCTTCCCCCACCACCCACGTCATAAATCCTCCCGAAGCTCTGTTCTTTGTAGGAAGAAGAACCAGGGGAAGGGAGTTAGGACGAAGAGAAGCATCATGATCTGTTCAGTGAAGCAGTCCTTCAATCCCCTTCATGGCGCGGACATCGTCTCCCCCAGGAGATACCGCCTTCCCGTCCAGAAAGTTTCCTTCTTGCCAGCAATGAAGCCCCGGGTGAACTCTCTCTCGAGGCCCCTGCATGTGTCGTCCTTGGCCGAGGGGTTTGGGTGTTTGAGCTGGGGGAGCGAGAAGAGGGATCTGTTTAAGTGCGAGGCATATGAGGCTGATAAGTCCCAGCCAATTGATGCGGCGGCGGCTGGATCGGAGGTCGGGAGCAAGGTGAAGATTGGGGCTTACTTTGCTACTTGGTGGGCACTGAACGTAGTGTTCAATATTTACAACAAGAAGGTTTTGAACGCATTCCCGTATCCATGGTTGACGTCGACGCTGTCCCTGGCGGCCGGGTCCTTGATCATGTTGGTCTCCTGGGCTACCAGGATTGCAGAGGCCCCAAAGACTGATCTCGAGTTCTGGAAGACTTTGCTCCCTGTAAGTGGGATTTCTTTCTTTGCTTTCCCCTGAGGGGCTTTTCGCTGGTGGGTTCAGGTGAGAGGAGAGAATTAATCCGGGAATCATGAAGAAGTTTGTGTTGTCTAAACTAAATCTAGGTTGGATTCTGAAGATGACTGCATGCAGACGTGGAACCACTTTTTGCTTGATGGATATTGTTTTGTTTGTTTATAAAGGGTGTGTAGTCAAAGCGATTTGTGGATAACGTTGTATGTTGTTTGTGAGGAGAAACTGAGAGCAACCTTTTCAGCCGAAGAATTTCTTCTGTATCAGGGAGAAGATGATCGTGACTGCATGGTTACGAGAATCCATGGTTTTAGTTCCTTTACTGTTTAACTGTGGAACTTGGGTAATTAGGGTTCTATTTTCCAGGTTTAGTCCGGATATAAGTGACCAGTAGCTTTTGGTTTGTGGTTTGTATGTTTTTCTTTATTGTGTCTTAAGTTTTCGAATGATTTGTGGGTTAGGTTGCTCTAGCACACACGATAGGGCATGTTGCAGCAACTGTGAGTATGTCAAAGGTTGCGGTGTCGTTTACTCACATCATCAAGAGTGCGGAACCAGCCTTCAGCGTGCTGGTTTCGAAAATCTTCCTGGGCGAAACTTTCCCGGCAGCAGTTTACTTGTCTCTCTTGCCTATAATTGGCGGTTGCGCGCTCTCAGCAGTAACTGAACTGAACTTCAACATGATTGGTGAGATCAATTCGTCCTCTCACAAATATGCTATTTGGTTTACTATTGTGCTGGAAAGAGGAAATTGTGAAACTATCCTGTTGTTTACAAATCACATCATAAAAATGTTCACGAGCTGTATAGGTAAATATTGTTTGGTATGGATAAGCTAAAGGAAGTGATTTTTCCGATTGCGTTTTGATGTCATTCTGTCCTAACTTAGTAATCCAAGAATTGCCTGTGAATGTATTTTCTACTGCAATTTATGTTTGGCACTGAATAGATCGGAGAGAGCAGTCAGTCTGTTTATAAGTTTGCTTGTGATATGAACATGGCTTCGGGAAATATGAAGTTTGGTTGTTGACATACCTGTTCCAGGATTTATGGGTGCAATGATTTCAAACGTGGCATTCGTCTTCCGTAACATATTCTCGAAGAAGGGCATGAAGGGGAAATCCGTTAGCGGGATGAATTATTATGCCTGCTTGTCGATTCTGTCTCTAGCACTTCTCACCCCATTTACCATTGCCGTGGAGGGGCCGCAGATGTGGGCAGTTGGCTGGCAGAAGGCTCTCTCGGATATCGGACCCCATTTCGTATGGTAATTGTACATCTCTCTCCACCATCCTACTGCTTCTGCATGAAGATGAAATCTCTCTTTCCGTTTTCTGATGTGTGACATGTCGTTTCAGTCCAACTTTCTTTTACATAATGGCAACACAAACCTTCTTGATGGTCTATTTCGATTGTTTTGTGGTAGCTATTCCTTTCTGGCGAATTCTCCCGTCAATATCCTTTTGGTCGACACGAAATACTCCGAGATTGATAGTTTTAGCCCTTTTCCATCGAAATGACTTGACATTCTTCTTTGCTATCTTGTTGATAGGTGGGTGGTGGCGCAGAGCGTGTTCTACCATCTCTACAACCAGGTGTCATACATGTCCCTCAACGAGATCTCTCCATTGACATTCAGCATTGGTAACACAATGAAGCGTATATCGGTCATTGTCTCGTCCATCATAATTTTCCGCACCCCAGTCCAGCCAGTGAATGCAATGGGTGCGGCCATCGCCATCCTTGGAACCTTCCTCTATTCTCAGGTAAGCAATTTCCTTGTTCCAAATAGCGGTGCTTCCTTTTTAGGCAACAAAACACATTCAATATTACCGTCCGAGTCATCAACTCAGCTTTTTTCTTTTTTCTTGTTTCTTAAAATATCAGGCAAAGCAGTAAGAGTTTCTTGCTGTGTGGAAGGAAGAGGAGTTGGGTTTCTTTTTTCTGGGGATGAGAGGAGGACAAGGGCGAAGAGATTATGCTTGGAACATCTGAGGCGATTCGGTAGGGTCCTTTTTTTGTAAAGTGGTATACAATAAGAACTGAGTATAATACGATTATACGGTCATCTTTTCATACTTCTTCGAGAGGTGAGTTTGCATGGAGTCATTTTAGGAGAGGAAAAGAGATCCTCTTGATTTGGCATAGATTTTTAACTAATCATGGATGGATGAAGAAGAAATGACTGCTTTTATTTCTTCCAAAAGGAGAGAGATGGGGAAGGAGGGAGGAGGGATTTCTGTAATGTGTTTCTCCTAATCCAAAAATTATCTTTTCTTATATTACTTTTCCTTAAGTTTGATGGTTCATCTGTGCGGAAATCTATTTCCAATCTGGAGATGGAAAAAGGATTTCTCCACATGGAAATAAATCTCGCAAGTAGTGATCACTCCCCATCTTCGTGTATTTATTCCATACCAACAGATGAATTAAAGCCATAAACACTGTTCGAACTGCTTCGCTGATCTGTGGAAGTACAGAGGCGGCGGAAAGTATGGCCTTGAGTATATGCGTTGTGGCTGTGTGCTTGCTTCTGGGCATGATCTTCTTCCTGACCGAGACTCCCCTGTGCAGCCTCCCCTGCACCTGCTCGTAATCAGTCTTTTCACAAACTAGATCTTCGAAGCATAAAGTGGCTTGCGAGATGTTTACATGTGATTAGACCATAACGATCTGGGTTTCTCTCTCTGATTGATTGCAGATGATGAATTCGTTTACCAGGGGCCCTGTTCAGAAATCAAGGATTGTGACAGGCACTGCCGACGCAAATACAGAACCGAGGTCAGATGAATGTGCTTCCCGGATGGCGAGACTCTCAAAGTGTCTTGCTTTTGCATTTTTGGGGACTGACTCCGAGCTTAACCATTCGTGATGTATCTATCTAATGCAAATTATTCAATGGAGCTTGTGTTATCGGATTTTCTCATCCAAAGTAGGGATATCTCAACCTGTGCATTCTTTTGATTTTGCCTATTCAAATGCATCGAGACTTAGCCTCGAGCTCTTCCCCTTGTTATCTCCCGAGTCACCTTCCTATACCAGGGCGGCTCGCTCAAGACAACAGGGCAGCTGAATCGAGAAAGGGATTGCTCCTTTGTTGCAGTGACTGCTGGATCACCCTCCTTCGCAGATGCCAGCAACATTCGTCCTGTGTAGTCCTAGTATAATGACGGTCGAGTATGGGACCCTTCTTCTTCCAGTATGACTCAAAACTATGTCGAGCCACGTCTGACAATCAGCCTCGTAACACATTTCATTAACAAACATGAATCAGATCATCAGGTATGACTTTCCAGACATCAGGTTCCAACACAGACAACGATGGGACGCAAACCCGCGAAAGAACCAGTTATGGGACCACTACTCTGGACCAGGAATTCTCATTTCTAGATTATGGACAAACAGAACAGAACGGCCGCAAATCCTTCACGGAGAATAAGAGTTAGGCTCGGTTTCACGAATTTGGATAGAACGACACAAAAATCTAACGACCCCGAATGAGGGATTGGTGAGGGAGTTGTTTATCAAACATTAGGGATGGAGCACTTTTTTGAATTTCTCAGGCATGTTAGTAAAACATAATTTTCTTGGGAAAAGTTGGTCTGAAAACGGAAAAAAACAAAAAACAGAGAGCAGATAGCACAGTTCATAGGAAAAACATAGAAACAGAGGTGTGGTGGTAGCGTAATAATGTGCTCAACCCAACAATCTCGACACTCAGATCCGAGCAAAACCCACGAAGGAATTTTGACAATGGAAGATGGTTTTGGGTTGTTCATGGAGATTCTGTCAATTCCTGGTATGCCTTGGTGGGATGACGACAGGGAGGAAAACTCAATAACAAGTTCCCAGGCCAGGGGGTTCTCCTTCCCTTATTACATGTGTGATTGCTTCTGTAGGGCAACACGTGCATTAATTCAGCACATGCGGCTAAATCCCATGGCAGATGCATTTGCAGTGCACAAACGATGAGTGATGTGGTGTCAGGTCAGGTCAGTCAGGAGGGAGGAGGAGGAGGAGGCAGTGTGGACTTGAGGAAGGAAAGGAGAATGGAGAAAGAAATCTCCATCCACCTTTCATTACATCCTTTGCCGAATTTGTGGACAGAGGGTGATGGTAACAAAACAGTGCAGGTTTGGGGTCCCATGATGCTGGGGAATGGGCACCAAAATCTACCTGACAGAAAGGAAAAGGAAACAAAACCAAAATCCCAAAACCCCCAGATTGATCAGGGACCTCACAAAAACTCAGTTTTGGGGCCTAATCCTTGATTTGGTTTCTGGCCTAATTTTGACTCACAAAGGAGGAGGAAATGTGATCTGGGTTCTTCCTGGTTAGTTAATGTCCCATATGACATCAAGAATGGGAATCATAATCATCATCCAAACAACACAACATATCCAAAGACCAAGACCCAAAAATTTAAAAAGAAAAAGAGAGAACAAATCTCTTGAAGATGGGGGAGGGTGGGCAGGTGGGTTCCTCTGGTATCAGAGCATCTTGTGGGGTGTACTAATAGTTGTTCATCATCAACTGCCCAATCATAATTTGGAGAATAATTGCCGACATAATTAAACCCAAAAGCAAAAACACACTCACGCCATTATGAAGAAAGAAAGAGTTGGTTTTACCCAAAAAGGAGGCACACAAGTCAACAGCTTCTTAAACAACAAGTTACTTATTCCTCTTTTTCTTGATTTGGGATTTCTTTCTTCTCACTTCTATTGCCATTGACACTCTGTTATTTGCATCCCCACATCCTTGAGCTACGAAATGGGATTCGGCAGGCTTTCCAAAGAGTCAAATCAAAACCCACACCCCATCTAACATTTCCCAATTTTTAAAAAAGGGAAGCAATTCCATCAGGGAGTTGAATTTAGACATGGATTTTGTCTTAAGACTTTTTGTTAGTATGGCCCCCACAAAAGCTTAAAAGATTCCACAAGCTTTCATCAGCACCCCAAAACTTATTAATTCTTTTCCCTCATAATTCTCCCCCCCTCAGACATCCTTACCAAACCTTTACTTTTTTCTTTGGGCGGTAGGAGGATGTAGTTATTGATGATACAAATCCATTCATTCATTCGTTCTTTCTTACATATATATATATGCACCCCCCCCCCCCACCAAATCTCTGGTACTGAAACGTATGGAGTCCTCTTGGATTGGGAGCTTTGGAGATGAGTCCTCGTCCGTGAGCGAAGCCCCCTCGGCAAACACGGATTATCATACGGCAAACGAGGCAGAGGATAACGACGGCAGCGACAAGGAGGAAGGAGAGAGCAGTTGGACGAGGTACATCGTCGATTTCTTGATCAATGGTCAGGAGAAGACCACCATGTCCTCCTCTCCCCTTCCGCGGGAGGCTCCGTCTTTGGCTGTTGTCTCCCATGTGCCGGGTCTCAAAAGGAGGAAGAACAAAGGATCCTTGGCCGATCACGTCGACGAAGCCTTGGAGGATACGGCCTCCTCTCCCATACATACCCCCAAGGTAGAGGAAACGGGTCTAAAGCCTGAGGTAACTGTGACTTCTCGAGATTCTCATAATATACCATGACGTATGTAACGAGAAACCTGCCATGTCCTGGTGTGATGCTCAGCTGATGGAGGATAAGGGAATCGGCTGCGGCGAAAGGGCGGTGGTCGGAAGCGGAAGAGGCGGAGGAGGAGGACACAGCAGGTTGCTGAAGGAGAGAGGGCTGTGCTTGGTTCCATTGTCAATGGCGGTTAACAACCTCGGTTGATCTCTGTCATCATCGTCATCATCACCAATGTCTTTGCTTATCTGTAAATCCCAACCTTCACAATGATTAAACGTTGTTATAGAATATTGTATCGATTTAATAGTGAGATTAATTATGGAGCATCTCGATCAGTTATATTCATGTAATTCTTACTGTTGAGGAATTGAAATAAAAAAAAAAACGCTTACAAATTTATTATTTTTAATAATATTATTTATTATACAAGTCAATAATAAAAAGAAGAGAGGGATTTTTCAGTGGGAGTTGTCGGCGGTGGGGAATCAAATGGTGGCGACCCCCTCGTAAACCCTAGAGGGGAATCGATTGAAGGAAAATCAGGGGATTTTGTTCTGGGGTAAGGGGAATTTCAGTTTTGTGTGATTATATATCGTTTTGCGGCCTGATTGTTTCGCTTTCCCTTGGGATTGTTGTCTGAGTTGTTCAATTTCCGGTTGCGTGATCTTAATCCTGGGAAGTTTAGGACAATAGTGCAGAGGGGTAGTGGGTGTTGTATCATCACGTGTTTTGTGATGAAAGATTCGGTCGTTTGTGGTTCGCGGCGTATTTTCGAAGGAAATGATTGTTGCCAGCGGATTACAGGCAAACGTAGGGAGGGGCCGCCATGTCTTTCCTTTGGGAGAAGAGCGACACGTGGAGATGGATAGTGAGGAAGACCAGAGACTCGAAGCCCTTCTTCTTTACCTTTGCCACTGTTTGCGGCGTCATCCCCGGCGTTATTGGCTACGTAGTCATGCAGGCCACTAGCTCTAAGAATGAGCAGCTCGAAGCTCAACTCCGCCAAAATTCTCGTACGGAGTCCATGATGATGGGTAAAGTGAATCGGGACAGGCTAGCAGAATACCTTGGGGAGCTTCAGAGAAAGGAAGACACGAATGACCGGTATGTGGCCGCTTTGAGGGGGGAAACGTTGACAAGAACTCCTTACGTCAGGATCCAGCCACAGCCTGTACTGGAGCAAAAGAGCGAGTCTAGTCTGGAAATGAAGTCTGATTCGAAGAAGAAATAGATACGAAGTAGTACACTCCTTGGGGCCAAAGTATGAGATTTCTTATCGGATCTGCCCTCTTTGTTTTTTGTATGAGAAGCCTTTGAGGTGGGACATTTTTGCTTCAATGATATTAGAGGCAATATGACCAGTGAATGTTTTCGATTGGAACATGAAAACATAAATGGGTCTCCTTTCTCCGAACCTGTATGTGTTTCAGACGGTCGGCTCTGTCGATTATTTTGGATGGTTTTGTCTTTTGGGTGTTAATCAATGTAGTATTTATTACTCATAACCATACTATGGAGAATGATCCAAGGAGTGCTGACTTCATTGAATTGGCAAGTTCCATACCAACATGTTGATCAGGAACTTTGAAGGGATTCTAGGATCACCCTTATCTGAATGACCATTGCTTACGCCTTGTCGTCCTATGCTCAGTCAAAAGCTCGAGCAGGTGCCGAGGGTATGTGTTGGCATATACTGAAACCTGCTGGGATTGATCTGGGAACAGACGCTTACTTGAATGATAATCCAAATTTGATTTACCGTGGAGCCGTATTTGATGCCCTAATCAATTTGGGCTAATTCCAAGAGATTTATAATCATATGCGAGGATTCTTTTCCCTATTTAAACCAAGAAAGTAGAGACATGTAACTAAACAACCTCTTCCTATAGCAGTAGTTTTTTTCCCTCCTCCTTCATCGTCATATACATACCAAGGTAATTTTTTAAAGAGGTATGGTGGTTGTTTGCGAAGGGTATTACTGCCGTGTTTTGGCAGTCGACGAGGATGTTGCGAATTTGGAACTCATACGGGATGCACTTCACTCCTACGATTGTGGATACGACGGTAAAACCTTTTAAGTTTCTTTTGTTTAATCGACTCTGTATTTGTTCATTGATTCTATCTCTTTGCTTTAGTCACCATATGTAGCAATCAAATACAAGCTTTGCATATGCTCCATCGGCACAAAGTCGAAATCGATTTAATTATGGCAACAATCAACCATGACACCGGGCTCATGTTCCTTGAACTTATCAAGCATATGACAGATGCACCTGTGCTTGGTTAGTATTATGTAGCATTTATGGTTTTGTATCCTTCTTGAGCACTCAATCACTCACTCATATTGATTATTGTCATGAAATCAGCAATGTCCACGGTTTGGAGCGATGGACTCATATCAAAAGCAACAAGAGGCGGCGTCTTTTTCATCCTCGAGAAGCCAATAGATGAATGTAATCTGCATTGGGTTTTTGTAGAATTCCCTCGTGCCTACTTCATCAGCCTAGATGAAAAAAGGAAAAGGAGTGCTTCATAACTAGCAGATTAGACATAGTTAGTCTCCAGGGATCTGATTAGATATAGTTAAGCCGCCAGGCATCTGATTAAGATGTAGTTAACTCTTCTGGGATCTGATTAGCACATGATGTTACGTAGATTCAACTTTTACAAGATTTTTTATTTTAAATGTAATAATTAATTTATTTAAAGTTGTAATGACATCATTAAATACGATTAAGTATCTTATGAATACATACAACTTAACTAAAACTAAATTTTGAAAAATTTTGATTTTTTAAGGAAATAAATATTTTTCGTCTGCACAATCTGCAAATGGGAATTTACACATAAATCATTCAAAGTCTATAGAGGGAGAAGCTGACTGAAGGAAGAAACACGGATGTTTATTAACTCTCCAAATAGTTCTGCGAAATACTTATAACAGATGGAATTTCGACAATAAGATCACCTTTTCTGAGGCAGCTTCTCAAGTAAATCAGGGATCACCTCAAAGAGATCTCCGACAAGTCCATAGTCAGACACCTGGTTTAAGAAACATGATCTCTTGGTCAGTAAATTGTTTAGAAAATGAAAAAGAAAGAAGATGGTTAACCCAGCTATCACCTGGAAAATTGGAGCATCTGCGTCTTTATTCACGGCGACAATGACTTTAGAATCTCTCATTCCCACTATGTGTTGATAGCTCTCGAAACTCCAAACGTGAGGTATAAGTCTGGGGCAACAATTTTTCCAGTTTGGCCAACCTAGAAAGCAAATAGCAGAAACCTTTAGACCCAAAAGATTGTCTGTGGTTCAAAACCATTAACTATCTGAGAATTGACTAAAAATGCATTACCTGGAGATCATTGGGGACGAATCCAGCATCAACAGCTGCCCTTGTTGCACCAACTACCAAAATGAAAAAGTTCTGAGAGCAAACAGCATCAGTTTCTCTCAAAATAAGTATTCAATTGAACCAGCTTTTGGAAAACATATCATAAGCTGAAGTAGTCTAATCTCAGGAACTCTGACACTGACGCCAACCTGCAGCACCGAGCTTCTCAGCAAGCTTCTCTATCATTTTGAAGTTCTCCGCAATCTTCAACCCCCGGCCGCCAGTCACGACAACTCGTGCATTGCCAAGATCAGGGCATTCGGTATCTTGAGATGTAAGACTGTCATGTCTTGATTTGCCAATGCCGCTCCAGACATGAATTATAAAAAACCACATCAACTGACCTTATCCGGTAAATACAACATGAGGTTGCCCCAAGTCATTCAGAAGCCAGTTTAAATCCGTCTGTGTAAATCAAAGAAATGACAAAGATCTCCCCCAAAACCTGAGAGATCAACCTGAGAAATCTGAGCCTTCTTTCCCGACTATGCATTTGTCGGATCTGCCTGAAATGATGTGGCTCGGACTGTTAAGATTCAAGGATTACCGCCAGTATATCGAACTGCACACAGGACATTTCCTGCATATATAGGCCTGCCATACGACAATGCTAAATCTTAAGCAGCTAAGCAAACAAACTAGATCATGTGAGACATGAAGAAACTGGAAAAACCTCACAAACTGCCATGTATCTGTTATTTCTGTAACATCTGTAGTTGGAGAAACATCTAAAAGGGCAGAAGCCCTTGGAATTACATTCTTCCCAAAGGAATCTGAGGTAACGAGTATATGAGAAAATCCCTCTTTCTGCTGAATCAACTGGATAAGCTTAGCCCAAGGCTCAGCAAGTGGGTATAGAAGTCTATCCGAATCGGCTATGAGGACCTACACAAAACATCTTAGTTTCAACAATCAAACCCATATCCTCCCTTTCTTTTTCAGCTGTTCTTAATCAAAATGCATTTTTCCTCTCAAGCCAGGCTTAAGTCCTTGATTGCACAAAAAGTGGACCATGTCCTGAAGGGCCATCCACAAAATGGCCGAGCATGCACTTGGTTTATTCTTTCCCACAAGCACATAAATAGATACCTCTGATACCAAAGGGTGACATGAAGCTGCCTGCTCAGCAGCTTCCTGAAGCAAGGGACCTGACCCTGCCAACAGCATCGAAATCGAGTTGTCTTCACCCAAACGCTTTGCAGCCTCCACTGCACTCAAAGAGGCAGGCTTAATCGATCCACTCTCATGTTCTGCTACTACAAGTGTGCTTGCCTACTCGTAAAATCGGAAAAAAAGAACCATCATCAACATGAAGTAAACCAACTTCCTTTGTCTAGCGCAGAATAACATAATCCAAGGACCAGATTTCCCCGGACATACAGAAGTCACAGGATAAGAGATACAAAAACCAAACGAACCCCTATCCAAATTCCACCAGAGACTAGCCGAACCACAAGCAAAGCGCCTCCCTTATCACCCTCACAGTAGCAGAACACCCAAAAGGATCCGAACTTTCGACAGAAAACCGGGTGGGCAAACCCAGTTTCAACTAGACATGCAAAATCAAGCCAAAATATCGATCAGACAATCCATCCATTGACGCATGGATTGGGATCGGAGCTTACGTGTCTTGCAAGAGAAGGTGAGAGAAGGGTTCTTCTGGTAATTGAGCCGAGCAGGCTTCGGATCGCCATGTCCTGTCCAAATCCCTCCTCTGATGAAGATAGTAGTGCGGTTTTTCCTTCTCCCATCAAACAGTTGCCTGATGAACGAGACGACAAAATTAGACGACCTTAGTTAAGGACAAATGAAAGATGATATGGAGTTCTGTTCCAGTGATGGATAGGGATGATGTTGATGTTGATAATCTGGGATTGCCATCACTTTTTGGATAATCTTGGGAATTAGGCTTCATCAACTAAATCAATAAGAACAAAATGGGCTTTTCTACTTTCCTTAATCAAAAGAACAAAATGGGCTTTCTTTGCTTCCGACAGCAACGTGGGAAATACCACGTCTCCTGTTGTTGTGCTCTTCCTTCTCCCCTCCCCCGCCACCACCAACCGGCCACCCACTAACGACCTTTGTCCGATTCTCGATTCAACGATCGCCCAACGCGGAAAAATCGAACCTTTTTTCATCCAAGGAACCAGGACCAAGTCAGTCTTGGTCTTGACGAAGGCACCCGATCGATCCTTTGACCGAGGATCCGGCTGCACAGCTTTGGGTTCCTCCCTTGTTTCTCGTGGTTTGGAAATATTCTGCTCCTGGGTTTCCCGCGCGGTCGATCTATCTATGAGAATGTGGGGTGATCCCGGGATTCCAACAGATTCTTTCTATCAGACTCGCCCCGAGTGCACTGATGTCCCCAAGACCCGGTTCAAGATCAAGGTAAGGATGGCTTGTGTCCCCGCAGGATCGAGTTTAGGTGATTCATTGATTTGTCCCGTGTTTCTAATCTGACCAGTCATGAAGTTACCGGCCTTAACTGGTGTTGTGGATTCTTCTTGGATGAGATAAAACCTTTGATTGTTCTCGAAGTGATGCCCCTGAATGGTCCTCAGATGACTCCAGGTTGTCTCTTCTTGCGTCATTTTCAGGCTGGGAAGACTCTGAGTGCAAGGACATGGCAGTCGGTATTCACACCGGACGGGTATCTTGACATCACAAGAACTCTGCGACGTATCCGGCGTGGGGTATGTAATAAAACAGGAGTCCATTTGATCTGGGAATATGTTTTGAGGGATGCTACATTTTTGGTAGATATAATTTGGAGAACTCCTGTTTGCAGGGTGTCCATCCATCTATTAGAGGAGAAGTTTGGGAATTTCTGCTAGGTTGTTATGACCCTAAAAGCACATTTGAGGAGCGTGAGAATTTAAGGCAGCGAAGAAGGTTGCTGGAGTTTCTTTTCTTCTAGCATTATTTTACTATTGTTAATGTCTTCTTGAGCAGCCCTCGAATGGTTTTTTATCACACAAATACCTGAAGGCATGACCCCATCATCCATTTTTCAGGGTTCAGTATGCTAAGTGGAAGGAAGAATGTCATCAAATGTTTCCTATCATTGGAAGCGGTAAATTGATCACTGCACCTATAATCACTGAAGATGGTCAACCAATTGAGGACCCTTTGGTTCTCATGCAAACAAACCTAAACAATGTGAAGGGAAATGGTATCAGTGAAACAACTCCTAGCACGCCGCCTGAGACTTTGGATATGGCTAAGGAGCAGATAGGTCCTGTAACTATGGATAAGAGAGAAATTCAATGGAAATTGACGTTACATCAGATAGGTATGTAGCATGCTTAATTTCAGAATATTTAGAAGAGTATTGCTTTGGGGCAATCAGGTTAAGCTCTCACCTAAACTGCTGTTTGGAAAAGAGTATTTTTTCTTTCAGTGCTTATCGGTTAGGTTATTACCTACTTAGCTGAGCTTCTTCTACAATTTATTTGTTAACTCTTTGTAGCATCCACGTTTATTAGTTCAACTGGCTGACGTCACACTATCTTCTTTGGTGACTTCTCCGAGCTTGCAGTTGATTTCTCAGCAAAATATCATTTAGTCAGTGTCACAATGTGGATTGTTTACTGACCATTGCTGGGTTGACTCTTGTAATATGCCAGGTCTTGATGTGGTTCGCACTGATAGGACTTTGGTCTTTTATGAAAAGCAAGAAAACCTAGCCAAACTTTGGGATGTTCTAGCTGTTTACGCATGGATAGACAAAGACGTCGGATACTGTCAAGGTACTTGATACTGCTTATGTTTGTCATTAGGCTGTGCGGCATAAGATAATTTGCATATCTTTGTCATCCAGTACCACAGATTAAAGGACATATCCAACTCTCTTTTTTTTGTATGTATTTATGACGTTGATCTGATAATTGGTGGGTTGTTGCCATGATGGACAGGGATGAGTGACATTTGCTCCCCAATGATTATAGTTCTAGAAGATGAGGCTGATGCATTTTGGTGCTTTGAACGGCTGATGCGTAAACTGGTATATCTGGCATGCACTTAATTATGGCTTGTTTAAAATGTATCATACCTGTCCCATTCTTCTCATAGAAGGCATCGTTTTTTTTGTAAGAGAAAAAACTTCACATGCTCAGACAGATCAGTCGGAGTGGAGACCCAGCTTTCTAATTTAGCTGAAGTCACTCAAGTTATTGACCCAAAACTTCATCAGCACTTAGGTATTCAAATCACCTTTATGTTTCATTTTACATATTTGTGAACATGAAAAATAATCATATCTGCAAGGATGCCTTCTGATGCTAAGTTCTGATAGAAATAAATAGCCATGTAATATATTTGTTGGCAACCGCCATTTGTGTTCTTTTGTTAAACACATATGGTTAGTTTGTGTTCTTTATTTCATCAAAAAAGAAGATAATAATCATGTGGATGGTTATCTTAGCGTCCGATTGCCAAAATCTAGAAAAAGTCTGATCTAGTGACAAACCAGAGCTGCCTAGTTCAGGAAATAAATAATCCCTTCCCTCTGATTTGTAGACTGTGCTATACTCGTCATGATAGAGATAGAATATAACTCTACTGCTTTTAATTGATGACAGAGAACCTTGGTGGAGGTAACTACCTTTTTGCTGTTCGAATGTTAATGGTTTTATTTCGTCGGGAGTTCTCCTTTGGTGATTCGCTCTCTCTTTGGGAGGTATGAACAATGGGTATACATACATGTATCTTTGCAAATTATTTGCAAACAGGATGATTCCATGCTCAAACCGTGACAACTGGTCAAAAAAGGAGCAACTTCGGGCTTGGGTCAAAGCTCGCCTTAAAATATGATTTCTAGCTGATTATGCTTTAATTATCCGTGGTTGTGACAGATGATGTGGGCTTTGGAATATGACCCAGACTCGTTCCATCTTTATGAAGATCCCGATTCAGCAATTGAGAATTCTCAAGTGTCTAAAAGAAAGGGCAAGTCAATCAGGCAATGTGGAAAATTTGAACGAGCGAATCTGAGAAATGGAGTGACTAACTCTGAAGCTGATCTTCCTATATACGTCTTCCTGGTCGCCAGTGTATTAAAAGACAGGAGCTCGAAGCTCATGCACCATGCTCATGGCCTGGACGATGTGGTTAAGGTAGCTTTATATTTATCATTTGCATAGTTATTTGTACCCAAGGGAAATTTCAAGTGGGATCAAATATGATTGTTTTGAGCGACAGTCGCTCAAAAGTAGATTTCACTTCATCCATGCTCCAAGATATCCCTTGGTTTCTTTCTTACCTCATTGTACCAAGTCTACATTTGTTGTTTGCTTGACGTTGTCAGATACTAAATGATATTACGGGAAGCTTAGATGCCAAGAAAGCTTGCTCCGGGGCTATGAAAGCACAAAAGAAATATCTCAGAAAGGTAAAATTCTCCCTCTTTCGTAAGCTACATTGGAAGTTTCCATCAACAAAGAAAATTGTTGTAAAATAGAAAAGAAGATGAGAGAGATGAATCGATATTGTTCCCTGCACTTGCTATTGCCTGTGTTCTCGAACATCCAACTCATATAGTCTTATCTTTTTCCCTTTGCTTTGCAGGCCAAAAAGGCTTGACAACGGCATGTAAGACCCTTTCGGAGTAAGTTTGTGTTGCGTTCTTGTGAATTACTTCAACAGAATAGGAACAGAAACATACTATGCCATTTTTGCGGAGGCTCTGCATAAACAAACTGCAACCCCTGCTGTAAACTGGGATTGTAAGAATAGTCCTTTTGACTGAAACGGAAATAGATCAGTCGTCGTGTAACAGGGTACTCGCTCATGTCCAAGCCATTCCGTTGGCTGTTTTCAGATCCCAGGTCGTCGTCGTCGTCGTCATCGTCGTCATCATTCCCGGTTGGGGCTTCAATCACGCAGAGAGCGTTCCTATGTAACTTCACTTCGATTCGTTTGTCAGAACCTAGAGATTTCATAAAACAGAACAATGAGTACCCGATCCAATCCATTATAACTAAAACAAGCACATGAAAGGCTTTTCTTCAGTCAGAATGATAGACTTCCTCCACTTCCTAAAACCATGAACAGACAATCAACCCAATTTCATTTCCCATTTCAACAACTTCCAAATTAGATACTTTAAACTACAAGAGTAGCTAATACAACTATCCTGCAGTCAGGGGCCCACTGCTGACAGCCTATAAGATGCGAATGCCGTGCTACTTCAAAATCACGTTGCGCTCTATATCCACAGCAATGGTAAAGCAAGAAAAAAAGCGGATACATACGATAGGATCAATCCGCACCACCACCAACCCCTTCATTCATTCATGCTTTGTCAAAAACACCAACATAACCCGATATTCAATGTGTATATTTTTCTTATTTTCTCTTATTTTAATTATAGTAAGGGAAAAATTGATATTATTCTAGTCATTTTTTTATACTTTTGTATTTTTAAAAACACTATATTTAATTAATAACAAAAAAATCATAAACTCAAAACATTAAACCCTCAATTTAAACCTTAATTACTAAATCATAAACTAAACAAATCCTAAAAGTTAAACTTTAAATCAAAATTTTAAACCCTAAACCTAAATATTAAACTTTAAGTCGAATTGTTAAACCCTAAAATTTAAAAGTTAAACCTTAAATCCTAAATCATAAACCCTAAAAATTAAACCATAATATTAAATATTGAACCTAAATGTTTTTATTATTTATAAATATGCTTGCAATTTCTATATGCTCTGGCTTTGGGTGTCTTGGGGGGCAGTTTCGGTATTGAGGAAGGAGATTGACGATAAAAAGGGGGAAGCAAAGAAAAGTTCGACAAAAAGGAAACGATGGTCTGGATCTGAATTTTTGACCAGAAAATATATTCAGGTTTTTTTTTTTCTCTTTTTGGCTTTTAAGATTTTTTGGTGTGTCTACTACCCTCTTTTGTCTTCTCTCTCTCTCTCTCTCTCTCTCTAGTCATCATTAACCGAAATTTACTTTATTTGTTTGTTCGTTCGTTTGTTTTTTTTTGGTTGCAAAGTGAAGTGGACATCCGAGTTTTAAATTATAAATCTTTTATTGCTAAATATTCTAATTGGGGGGGCTTTTTTGCTTTGCAAAGTGAAGTGGATACCCGAGTTTTAGATTGTAAATCTTTTATCGCTAAAGATTCTAATTGGGGCTTTTTTGCTAAGTATGATTTTGAATGCTCGCCTGGCCATTCCAATGCATGCGCTCCCGGAGGGGGAAAAACAAATATTAGAAAAGAAAATGTGAAACTAATGGGTTGTACATGACATGAGAGCATGCAATGGATTTATTATCGCCACTGTTTGCCCAACCCAACCCCACCCCTCTCCTCCATTTTTATTTTATTGGGTTTCTTTTAGGAGGAGGAGGGGTGTAAAAGCTTAGAAAGTAAGGAAGGTTGTTTTTCTTAGCTCTTAGCATCATATCCTCCTCCTCTCTTTTCTCTTCTCTCTTCTCTCTTCTTTCTTCATCCCCTATAGCTCATCCTCCCTCTCTACATACTAAAACCATCCCACTTTTTACAAAAAAGGAAGAAAGACCCAACTCAAAAACAAAACACTTTTTTTACAGAAGAGGAGGGGTGTGTGTGTGTGTGTGTATTGAATTCATTATTGATTAGCACGTAACCCCATAATATAATTAGGAGGAGAGGAGAGGGGAGGGGAAGGGAGGGCTGTGCGTGTGTGTTTGTGTGTGGGAGGATAGCAAGCAAAGCAAAAGGCAAAGTCTCCTCCTCAACTTTCTTCCCATCTCTTTTTCTCTTCCTCTTCTTCTTACCTCCCCTCCGCACCCTCATTAGCTTTAGGAGATGATGATGATCCCAAATACCCTTATGGGAATCAATTCCACTCCTCCTCCTCCTCCAAATCTTACTACTGCCACTAATACAACTACTACTACTACTACCACCACCACAACCACAACCACCACCTCTTCATCCGACCCTTCTTCTTTCCCTTCCTCCAACCCCAACAAGCGGAAACGAAAAAAAAAAAGGCAAAAGTCGTACGTTTGTGGAATTTTAGGCTTACAATCAAATCTTGCGGACAAAGATTTCGTTGGGGAAAATTTTAACGTTAAGTTGGGTTCTTAGGTTGAAAAAGAAAGAAAATGCTGATTTGGTTTCTTCCTCTTTTTTCACCCTATTATTATTACGTGTCTGCTGTTGGACGTCGCACAGGGTTAATGGAAGGTTCCAAAGTTTCCCATTTACCGTAAAACCCGATTTTGTTACAGTCTGCTGTTTTCGTGGGCCCCACAAATAACCATAAGTTCACGTCGCACAGGGTTAATGGCTTGGTGATCGCTATTTCTCCTGCGGGAACAGAGGGGTGACGAGATCTAGCAAATCCAGGAAGTCGCCTCTGTCTGATTCCAGCAGATTCTCAGGTGCTGGGAAGGGCTGTTCAGGCAGAGTCTCAGGCGCCGGGATGGGCTGTTCAGGCGGATTGGGAGGTAACAGAGGGGCATCAAGATCTCGCAACTCCAGGAAGTCGTCATCGCCATCAGGGAACATGTCTATCTACTGGCGGGGGGGTGGGGGGAATTGAAGAATCAGAAGCAGCAACCCTGTTAGATGCAAAGCCACGGAAAGAAACGACGGGAGAGTTGGTTAGTGCGGCTAGAGGAGGATCGGACAAAGCAATGGAATGAGTAGGAAGAACGGGATAGTAGAAAAACCCAACTGACCTGCGGATGACTGGTACTTCGAATAGAGTGAGGACGTTGGTTTTTTATAGCAGGAGGAGGAGGAGGGTGGCGGGGTCTACAGATGATTCCAATATCTGATTGACCATGAGTTGATGGTAAGGGGTTTTTATAATGACCAGTCATGCACGCTTTCTCTTTCCCTCTTTTTGTCCCGAAACGTATTCTAGAAAGGCAACATGATGAAAAACCGGGTCTGGGATGGATCCACCTACCCCCCCCGCCCTCTACAGGACTTTTGTCAATACAGGCCACGGGAGATTATGGTCAATCGAGCAACTCCAGGAAGTCACCTCCGGTGAAGATGAGTTGTGCTCACGGTGTTGGCTGTCCTCCAAGGGGAATGGATCTGGGTGTCCATGGATCCCCCGTTTAACTTAATCTTCAATTATCTTCAAGGAAGGATAATATTTGTCTATGGTCTTTTTCTTCAAAAAAGGGAAGATGTTTTCTGACATAACTAAAAAAGGACGACGACCTGTCCATGATGATGATGGATACGGCGTTGAAACTTGCACAAATAATCAATCGGTTTGAATGTTTCTCCATCTTCACGATAGATTGATGGGATTTATAACACGTGAACATTTACAATTTCATCATACACTAACAGACGAATCCGACAACCATAACAACCTGTGGGTGTTCCTTGTCCCAGGCATCTACCGGTTCCTCTATTTGAACAACGCGATCAATCAGTCCTGGCTGCATACTACTGTCGCTCCTTCCCATCCATGCCGGAGACTAAGGAGGCCGCCGGAGCTTTTCCTGCAGGGATTTTGCTCTGAATGAAAGCGAACATGAGGCTGATCCACATCACTAGCCGGGGAAACTCTACTTAGACATCCTGCGAGTTAGAACGGGGGGACCGTTTTGTGGAAGTATGTTGGATGATGACATGATTTGAAGCTTGGTTTCTGTGTCCTGCTTTCTTGAGCAGGAAGCGGGCCGTTGCTGAAGAAGGCCCATGAGGCCTTGTTACGAGCGGGCTGAGCCATGTTGAGTTTGAGGGAAAACAGCGAGGTTGACTCGGCTTCTGCAACCCCTGCTGTAAACTGGGATTGTAAGAACAGTTCAACCCCCACAGAGAACCATTTTTTCCCGTCAATTGTAACGCAGATCTCGCGACATTGTGTAAGAACGCAGTTTGCTGATTAGGCAACTAACATGATGTTTCAATATCTCATCACCCTCTTTTGTCCGAGGACAAAATGTCGTTTCCAGAAGCCATCGATCATCCTCTCGGTTTATACAACTGTGATAGTTTGAGCAGGCAGAAGGAGAGATCAACAACTTATTACAACGTTTGTACAACAGAAAGAATCATTAGGATGCCACGTGGCGTGTTTACTGTTTCTTTTTAAGAAAAAGAAAAATATATGACTGAATTGGTAGTCCCAAGTTGAACGTAAATTAAGGAAACCACCTGGAATCAGTCGAACTAAATATCTTCTGAAAACTCTTATAAATACCCTTTCCCGGCTCCCATTCATCCCCATCATCCCAAGCCTCAACTCACTTCACCTTTTAACGTGACAGTCATTCTTCGATAAGGTCATGGTGAAGCTTTCGTTTGAGTTGGTTGCCGGGCTCGCGTTCCTTCTGGTCGTATCCCATCTGGTACTGGCCCACCGCACCACCATCACCACAGTCGAGTATGAAGAAGAGCAACGGGAAGGGGGAGCCCGCCACACCGAGTCCTGCCGAGAGGAGATCGAGAAGCAAGACCTTCACCACTGCGAACGATACCTAGCAACCCGCCACAGCCGTCCGGGAGGCAGCACGGAAGAGGAAGTTATGGAAGGACCCTCGATGCGCCAGTCGTTGAGGTCATGTTGCCGCCAGCTTAGACAAATGGACGAGGGGTGCAGGTGCCAGGAGGTAAGGATGATTGTGAGGGAGCAGCAAAGGCAGTTTGCGGGCGAGGAGATGGAGGAGATCGTACGTGCCGCCAGGGACCTGACTTCTGTTTGCGGAGTCGCGCCTCAGAGGTGCGAGATCCGTGCCGTCTGGTACTGAGAAGCCTTGAGCGTGTCTCGTATCAGTCCAATAAATGCCCGTCTCGGTCGATCCTCACCGGCCGGAGTCAAGTTGAGAGTGCCGTGCTCTTCCACTAGAGTTATGGCTTTGAGTTTAGTATTTGTTCTTGGTGTTAATAATTAGATCTCTGCTAACGAAATCCTCATCTTCCATGAATTCTACTTTCCCATTCTTTAACATAATCAAGTAAAAAGTAATCTTAGGCTTCCTGTTATGGACGTCAGTAGAAGAAGCATAGAACTTGGCTTGATATAACTTGTATTCGCTAGATTTAATTTCATCCTCTTTATCGGCTAAAATGACGTAATCATAATTTTTCCTATAAAGAAAAGAAAGATTGGGTCCTGTTTGGTTTATGAAAATTTTCGATATAATCAGGACCAGACATGGAGAAGGATGAGGTTTTATTTTATTTTGAAGAAGCCACTTTGGATACAAATCCCACACGATAATGTGAGTTGTAGTTTAGTAAGTAGCCCCCTTATTTGACGCCACGCTGGACTACCGATGATTAGCGTCCTCATCCTTCATCGCTGAATGTCTCCCAATCCTCGCTCTAAGCCCACCGGCGGTGCCTCATCATCCCCATGTGGCACATCCCGGGCTCCATCCCGCACATAGACGGAAGGTTCCTTACCATCTCCTCCATATCACGGCCGCCGAAGCCTCCCATCTCCATCATCTGCTCCATCATCATCTCCCTAAGGCCCTCGCACCGGCACTCAGTATCCATCATCCTCAACTGCTGGCAGCAAGGCCTCATGTGCCTCGACCCTTCTCCTCCCATCATTCCTCCGCACCTTCCCCCACGGCAGTACTCTGTGCCCCTCCCGCCAAAGCCGAACCTTCCGCTACGGCAACCATCTCGCCCGCACATCTCCATGACCATTTCCTGGCAGTGGCTGAGCTCGTCGGCCATGCGGAACTGATCACGGCACATCCTGCCGCCACGGAAGGGGTTCTCGGACGTTCCCTCGACAGTCGGGACGGTAGCAGTGGCTGTCGCATGAGCCACGTAGACTAATGCCAGGGCTGCTGCCAGGAGGATCGCGAGGGCTGAGAGTTTCGCCGCCATTGTTGGGAACTTTTGGGGGTACAATGGGAGAAGTGATGGTTAGGTTGTATATGGACTGCGTTGAGGGTGAGATTGAGGAGTGGAAGTGGGGAGGTATTTATGGAAGTTTCGGATCGACTGCATGGGTTTTACCGGGGGGCGGGGGGCGGGGGGGGGAGTGGGTGAGGAGGTCTGCAATGATGTTGTAGTTTTTTTTGTTTCGGTTTGCCTGATGTTTTGTATTGTATTATAGGAGAAAGGGGTGGTCTTCGGACATCTTGGCAATGTCGTCTTAACCCGCGACCATGTCAGTTAAACTGAAATGGGGACGACAAGAAGTCACGGGGAGATGGTTGGAAAGGCCTCTCTTGGGCATGTGGGTTTCACTTTGACGGTTGTTAAGTTTATATGTTTCGTAAACTTTGGAGTATATTGGGATTATTCATATTTTACTTATTTCAAAAGAAAAGGATAGTTTGTCCTTTGCAACACGAACATGACAGGAAGCACCTCGTTATGGTCCGAATCTCGTGGCGCAACGGGAGAATTAGATTGTCTTAAGTCGTGTTGAGGGTGAGGTTAGGAGGGTGGAACTGGGGGAGAGTTGTTCCGGTCGATGGCTACCATTTACCACGTCGAGGGAGATTTGAAGAAGAAAGCAGCCATGGGCAGTTCCTCGGTTTGGTCTGCATGGTGTTTCTTTTTGTAAGAAACTGGTTGTTTTTCATGCAGTTGTGAGAACGATCTGTGCTTGCGAAGGGCCACGTGATGATGGATGGGCTTTTCAATTTGGTTGGGTCTTACAAGTTTGTTATATTTGAATTGAGTTAACAAATGAACAAATCGAATAGAGATAGAGATAGACCCACATTCAAATCGGGCTTTGCAAATGCATTGAGGTTTTGTTTATTATATAATGGATAAGGCTATGATCACAGATATTAAGCAAAGCCCAATAATCAAAAGAGGTATGATTTCAAGTACTCGTTTCATAGACCAAATGCACCAAAAGAAACATCACAGCTGCGGATCAATTCCTTCCTCCTTAAAAACCGCCACGTAGGCGAAGCACCAGGTGCAGGGTCGACTCCTTCTGGATGTTATAGTCAGCGAGGGTCCTTCCATCCTCCAGCTGCTTGCCTGCGAATATCAGCCTCTGCTGGTCTGGCGGAATGCCCTCCTTGTCCTGGATCTTCGCCTTCACGTTGTCAATTGTATCGGAGCTCTCCACCTCCAGCGTTATCGTCTTCCCAGTCAGGGTCTTGACAAAGATCTGCATCCCGCCACGCAGGCGGAGGACAAGGTGCAGGGTCGACTCTTTCTGGATGTTATAATCGGCAAGAGTGCGTCCATCCTCCAGCTGCTTCCCAGCAAAGATCAGCCTCTGCTGGTCCGGCGGGATCCCTTCCTTGTCCTGAATTTTCGCCTTCACATTGTCAATGGTATCCGAACTCTCCACCTCCAAGGTGATGGTCTTCCCTGTAAGAGTTTTCACAAAGATCTGCATTCCTCCCCTCAGGCGGAGCACCAGATGGAGGGTCGACTCCTTCTGAATATTGTAGTCAGCTAGCGTCCTTCCATCCTCCAGCTGCTTCCCGGCAAAGATCAGCCTCTGCTGATCTGGGGGAATTCCTTCCTTGTCTTGAATTTTTGCCTTCACGTTGTCAATCGTGTCCGAACTCTCCACCTCCAAAGTTATGGTTTTCCCGGTGAGAGTTTTCACAAAGATTTGCATCCCTCCCCTCAAACGGAGCACCAAGTGAAGGGTCGACTCTTTCTGGATGTTGTAATCTGCCAGGGTCCTTCCGTCTTCCAGCTGCTTCCCTGCAAAGATAAGCCTCTGCTGATCCGGCGGGATACCCTCCTTATCCTGAATCTTTGCCTTCACGTTGTCAATCGTGTCTGAACTCTCAACCTCGAGAGTGATCGTTTTCCCAGTTAGAGTCTTCACAAATATCTGCATTCCTCCTCGGAGCCGAAGAACCAGGTGAAGGGTCGACTCCTTTTGGATGTTGTAGTCTGCCAAGGTCCGACCATCCTCCAGCTGCTTACCGGCAAAAATGAGCCTCTGCTGGTCGGGAGGGATACCCTCCTTGTCCTGTATCTTGGCTTTCACATTATCAATTGTATCAGAACTCTCAACCTCCAATGTTATTGTCTTCCCGGTCAATGTCTTAACAAAGATCTGCATGCCACCCCTTAGACGAAGAACAAGGTGAAGGGTGGATTCCTTCTGAATGTTATAATCGGCCAAAGTTCGGCCATCTTCAAGCTGCTTGCCAGCAAAGATGAGCCTTTGCTGATCCGGGGGAATCCCCTCCTTGTCTTGGATTTTCGCTTTGACATTGTCAATCGTATCTGAACTTTCCACCTCAAGGGTTATCGTCTTGCCAGTCAAGGTTTTCACGAAGATCTGCATCTGATGGCACAAAAACACAAAACCAATCAATCAAATACTCCACACAGAACAGAGGTATCTGAAATTTGCAGCCAACAAGATCTCTCTACCCAGGGTTCATTTATCCACACGTGTCTTAATTGTAGACATCAAGACAAATAAGAGACCATCTACAATTTAATCAACGAACGAGACCTGAGTTGATCAAAACACTGGCATAACCTCTGTAGTCATGAACGAGGAAACCACACGTTGAACAAATTAAAGAACCTGATCAACAAACACCAACTCTGCAATAAATCTGTGCGAATCCTACCAATTCAACCGGTATCCAACACGGCAGTAACATCAAAAAGAAAGAACCAACATCAACGACCACAGCAGACAACGGAGCCAAAGAAATCACCGTCGACGATCGCGAACCACACCAATCAATCACGATACATAATCTACAGGCGGAGAACTTAAAAAGAAACCGGAACCAAAGCAAAAGTACGATGCCTTGCCCTTACCTTGAACGAGAGAAGAAACGGGAGGAGATCAAGTTCGGGGGGAGATTAGGTTGAAGTCTTCTGCTTGAGTTATGCTTCTCCAACAAAGGAGGTCCTTCATATTTATAGTGTGGTTTTTTGAGGCACCGACAGGGAACGGAAGGATCCAGAAGGACCTGCCAGCCTCCTTTCTGGACGCGGGAACTGGATGACTAATTTGACCCTTATTCTGTTTTGCCGACGCAGATTCGGAATTGACTGGCCCTATAGTTAGGCCCATATTACTAGGCCCATTAAAGTACGGCCCAATATCGAATCGATCCTTCCTTCCCCCGTCATTTGGAATTGGATCTTCGCAGCAGACGACTACTACCAGTGAGTAGTGGGGAAGAAGATGCCGGCGGTCCCTCCCCGATCCGGCGACGCCATCTTCGCCAGCATCGAGCGAGTCGTAAGATTTTTTGATCTGCCGTCTCTGATCTTGAATCGCGTCGGAACGTTGTTCGGGATCGGTAAACTTTAGAAAACCGCGGTATTGATTTTACAGAATGCGGAGCTGTTTACTTTGACCTACGGGGCGATCGTGAGGCAGCTGCTGACTGATCTTGAGGAGGTGGATGAAGTCAACAAGCAGCTCGATCAGATGTTCGGTCCTTTCACCCGGTTTTTATACTTGTTTGGTTCTTGTTTCGGGACCCCGGAGATTATCATCGATGAGTTTTGTTTGTGTCTTTGTTTAGGGGTTACAATATAGGAATTAGGCTGATCGATGAATTCCTCGCCAAGGCTAATATCTCCAGATGCGTGGACTTCAAGGAGACTGCTGATGTCATTGCCAAGGTTTTTATTTCTGTCTTTCCGGAGATCCCAAATAAGGCTGAGAAATGGATATGACTTGTGCAATGTGCATTGAGATGATTCCTGCTTTGCCTTCATTGTTCGGCTCTTTTTACATGGCCCTTTGGGCGGTCGAATGAATCTGTTACTGTAATTTCCAGGTGGGCTTCAAGATGTTCTTGGGTATCTCGGCCTCAGTAACTAACTGGGATGCTGATGGGACCACTTGCAACATAGTTTTGGAGGACAATCCCTTGGTTGATTTCGTGGAGCTTCCTGACACTTGCCAAGGCTTGCATTACTGCAATGTCTTGAGCGGAGTTATCAGAGGAGCCTTGGAAATGGTAATTTCCCTTTTTACTTGCATCATGGGATGCCAAACACATTTCCATGTATGGTCTGTTTGGTAAAGCATTTATTCAGTCCCATCAAGTGGATTTTTTATTCGAACTATAATGCAGTCTTTACTGTGAAGTATATCTCGTCTACATAGTGATGCATTTGGTATCCGGGTGTTTGGAATTTATGGTGTTTGTGCTCAAAGTTTTCCTGGATCTTCATCCTTATGAAATAGCTTTTGTCCCGTGTGTGTAACGTTTTCGTGAGAACACTCTTTAAACATGGGAGGGGCAATTGCAAAGGCTAATAACACGACTGAAACTGCATTTTTATTTCCTTTCACTTTCTTGATGACTTTTTCGATCTGTGCATGACTTCTCTATATAGGTTTCTATGAAGACTGAGGTGACGTGGGTTCGTGATATGCTTAGAGGAGACGATGCTTACGAACTCCAGGTGAAACTTCTCAAGCAAGTTCCGGAAGAGTACCCATACAAGGATGACGAGTGACCAACCTTCGCCTGTATAAAGAAGATTATGAAATTTCCTTTTGTTGTCCCTGTTCTAGAATAGGATGGCCTATTTTCAGGTCTTGACTGAGAAGATGTTGATTTTAACCATAAGGTGATGTTATGTGATGGTGTTAGCTATGGATTGTCAGTGCTGTTTAGTATCACCCGATGATGCTTCTCCATTCCAACCCATGTGACAATTTAGTTGAACAAGGTTCACTCATTTATCTGCAGAAACTTTAGAGACATTATTTCTGCTTATGACATTCCTCCGGCCATACTCGTTGATGACTTGGCTGATGAAGAACATGGTTAGCGGGTACTGCCTTCCATCACTGATTCTGCTCAGCGTCCCCAAAACCATTAAGACCTTGTCCACCTTATCCTTGAAACCAATGATTCCATGATTCTTTCCTATCCTCTGCGATCCTCTCTCAATATTGATCAGTTAAGACAGCCTGCCTTACTCCAGTAAAAGCGGAAACAAGTACCGTTTTCAGGGTCTTCTGTGAAAAGCAAAGTCATTTCTTCCCAGTTACATTTCACGACAACTCCCTCAAGAACATAGCAGAAATGGGCGAATTCATAGCCATCAGGTTATACGGCACTTTCTCGACCTCTCCAATGGATGGCCGTGACTGAAAGCTCGAGATTACGTTCAACTCGCTTTCCCCTTCCTCAACAAGGGCTGACCATCTCTCCCCGCTCACCACGCCATCCCTCGCACGCTTGAAGATCACACCCTTCCTCTTGTTCAAGACGCCCCTAACTTCTTGGCTGACGAATGAATATATCGCCTCAAAATGACCTCACAAAGTTCCTTACCTCTCCTAAACTCTCCTCATCTTCGAAAGCCCATCTCGGGTTGAAAATCACCAGTTTTCGAATGCATTTATTCGGTAACTGCCTTCAAGACATCCAACCGTGCAGAATCTGGTCCTAGGACTATTCCCATGTTGGCAGAGTTTGTGGTTATCTTATCCTTAGCCATCAGAGAAGACATGTCCAAGTGCAAAACTTCAGCCACCTCGCAAGGGCATTTCTCAGCGATTCAGCATCTGGTCATAGGAGCATAATCACATCGGTTGTTGTTTGAGTAAAACACAATCGACGATTATAAAAGTTAAGTCAACTAAAGAAAAATCTAATTTGTCAAATCTTATTGAAAAAATCTGATTTCATCGAGTCTATGGATAAAATCTAACCCAATCCATCGACTCGACAAATGTGGGAGAATATAATAACCATTTTTCTATAAATGGAAAGCAAAAGATCAAAACACATCATCAACATACAATTCAAAACACATTAACACACAATACAGACACTTTGTGGCGAACTGAAACATCTTAGTTGCCAGAGGAAAAGAAAGCAAAAGCGATTTCCGTAACAGTGGCGAGCGAAACGGCAGCAGCATAAACCGCGAAAACGGGGTTGTCTTTTTCTTAATTTTAGGATAGATACTTTATGAAATCTCTAAGACATCCCACGTAATCTGTTAAGCGTTTCATCAATTGATTTCTTCCTCTACCCTTTCTTGTTTTTCTTTTTCTTCTTGAATTCAATGGGATCGTCACGACTTGATCACGACGTGTGGTGGTTTTATTCGCAAACACGAGGACCATTTCTTTTAATGGGAAGATCCCGGAATACTTCTGACCGACAAGCCATTCCGGCGAGTCGTCGATCAGAGTGATCTTGACGTGAAACTTGGTTGGTCTTAGCTTCTTGAATCTGCCAGTGAGCCCTGCGTTGGGGTTGTTGAGGGGCTTCTCCAAGGTGGTCGGTATGCAGGTCTTCACCAGGAGGACGGCTTCTTCTTGCGAAGCCAGTGGCTTGGGAGCAGAGGACAGAGGAGATAGGAATGACCTGATGATCGAAACAGGGGAGATGTGGGTGTTAGTCAGTAGGTTTCGGCAAGCAGAAGGTGATGGAACGAGGCCAACGCCTGTGGTGGTATTCCGAGAGCCAGAGGAACCAGGGAAAGGACTTCATCTGAATTGGGTTCGTGGATGCATTGCTCTCTGGGTGATGACGAGTTTGACTATCGCCTAGAGTAGAAGACATCTCGAGAAACAAAGCCTAAGGTGGTGTTGCTCTTGTTGATGGAGATAGAGGGCTCCCCGGCAATTGTATTGTGGATAAGATTTACAGAGATGAGTGGTCACCATCTGGAGACCACAACAGGGTGAGCTTTTACATCAAAGCAAAGACTTCACTGGACATGGAGGTGGATAGTAATGAAGGAACTTGCAGAAATTTATACAAGAGAAAACCATCTCCCGATTACTCCGTTATGTGCCGCAAATCGGTCATCCGGATAGTGAGCTAATGACTCAGCTAAAACACAAGCCTAATTCAAATAAACGATAACAAAGATAGGTACACTTCCAGGAGCCGGTATTGTGGTAGGTGCACAATTTCCAGCAAACCTTCCGGCTATGCGACTGGGGGACGGAGGACATGATCTTGAGATGTGTCCACAGCAGTCGGAGGCATGAACTGCCACATAGCAACTCCAGGGTAGCTAATAATCGGCATCAACTTGTTGCCAGGTGCTTGAGGAGGGGTGAATGTGGCGGGCATTGCAGGAGGTGGAGACAAGAACGGCTGCGTGTTCATACCCTTCAGCTGCTGTTCCAACCTCTCCTTCTCGGCTTTCAGCCTTTGCTTTTCATCCCTTAGCTCATTCTTCTCAGCCTATATACACAAAGAGAACCAGTCAGATAGCCACACCTTGCCCTAGTGTCCTTATTCAGCACGTTTTGCGTCGAATCAGGTCCGATTGAACTTAACGGATATGATAACCACGATCGATGACTGTGAACTCGTTTACTCCTAGAAACACTGGAACATGTTTTCCATGAATCATGTCTAACCAAGCAAGATCTCACCTTTAATTCTTTGATTTTCTCTTGAAGACTCGAATTTGTGGACTTTAGTTTCAGGGCCTCACCCCGCAACTGAGTAACAACACGAACAGCATCAATCAGCATAGCAGCCTTGTCCGTTTTGGTAGGCTTTCCATTCTCCAAGATGGATCCCAATTCCATGAACCTAAAAAAGGCACAAAAATGTCAAGACTGCCAGTCAATCAGCCCTAACCAATACAATATAAGAAACATCACGGTCGATAAAGAGAATACTTGTCGTTTAATCTATCCCTCCGCAATTTCTCCCGACATGCCTTGGAGCTACCAGGACCAGGTGCATCCAGCCTAACCCTGCCATCAAATTTCCGAACATCAGAGACAAAAAAAGATTCGTTGAGTAAAACCACAGCGAGCAAACTCTCACTTATAATAAGAATGGACGAACCGCAATGAGCTGGTCAATGTACATCAAACAATGAAGAAAATACAAAAGATAGAAGTTGCATGGACGCAATAGTTGTCATACCGTTTTTTCGAGCCGTTCTCCTTGAGTACTTCCGACTCGCCGAGTGATCCATAGACTTCCTCACTGCGAATATTGAAACGACCGCGGTACCATAAGAAAACAACCCCCAACAACAAACCAATTCAACCATAGTAACCAAACCGAAACATGCGAAAGAGCAGAAAACCGAAGTTAAATCAACGGAACCGCGAAGTTCCTGACTCAACCCTTCCACGACCATCAACCGCCAATAATATGAAATCAAACCTGGCGTCGGAACCCTGAACGGGCCACGGGAACCCGCCGGTGCCATGGACCTGAAAGCTGCTGCTGGTTGGGATGGAGACGTCGTCGATCAACCCGCAGTCGAAGATCCAATCTGAGTTCTCAGGGGAAGCCATGATTGATCGCTTCGGCCGCTTATGGGATGGGGGGGGGGAGGAGGTTAGGGTTACGGTACCCTAAGCGCGTGATTAACCGGTGGATCGATCGGATTCAGTAGGTGGAGGGGAGAAGAAAGGGTGCGTGTGCTGGTGGGGACGTGCGACGCGGCGAGACGATCTGGTGACCTTTTTCGCGACCCGAGAATGACAGATTCCAATATCCCAGTGGGGCCCATATAACAGACTCACGGCCTTCATCCTATCGGCCCAATAAAAATACTAGGGCGGGGGAAAAGATGGAGATGCGGGGTATCGATCCCCGTACCTCTCGCATGCTAAGCGAGCGCTCTACCATCTGAGCTACATCCCCATCGCCTCTAGCGTTTGCGGCTGCTCAAAATTTTAATCAAAGCACACCTTTTCTAGCTTTAGTCCTAAGTCCTGCTATGCCGGCCCAGAGCGAAAACAAGCCGGCAGAGCACGTCCTGTTGTCCTATGTCGTGCTATGCAACGGCAGAAACTTGTCAAGGCAATCCTTTAGTTTCTGAAAAGTGTCAGGCTTCGACATGAACGAGTCCATCCCGTTTTCGAAACACTCATCTGCACTTTCCGCATGCGCGTTTGCTGTCATCTGCCGCGTAAAACGAAAATCGTTACCGGGGCAAGTGATAGAGGTCGTGTCATGTGAAGCATTTATGTGACTGTTTTGGTAGCTCACCGCAATGATTGGGACTCGACGCGTCAATTGACAGGAGTTGTTGCCGCAGCATGAGGAATCTGAAGAGACATTTTCCACCCGGCTTCTGCCGCAGCATCGCAGTTTCCTGTCTTTTCGAAAGACCCTATTAGTCTTGTAGCTTGCAGGCCATTCATCTTAGGCATGCAGACATCCTGCAATGGCAAACGGTTGTCCGCTGATATGATTAATTCGTATCAGATGCGACTCCGGAAGAGGGACATAACAACTCGGGGAATTACCATCAGTATCAGATCATAGCAACACCATTGAACGGCTTGGACGGATTCAACTCCATTTTTTACAATATCCATCCCATGGCCTAACTGCTTCATCATCGATTGCGTCACCATAATGTTTATATTGTTATCTTCGACAAGGAGGATCTTAGGCTTCGCATTAGTTGTTGTTTCTGCCAAGTTGCTGTCTGCCGTGCTCTCTAAATTTTCACAGCATTTCCTCATCACTTCGCATGGCCCTCCTGGCAATGTTAGGCTCGCATTGCCATTCCTCTATTCCACTACCGCCTGGTTCCGAAGATCAGCGATATCTGGCATAAAATGTGTGCTCCCATGCTTCCTTATGACCTCTGCACTTGTGCTTTCATGTGAAGAACTGCACCCCGGCGAACATTCTGGCTCGGTTGATGTCTCAGCAGAGTCAATGACAGAGGAAGCATCCTCCGGGGAGGACATCCCACTAATCTTGCCATTATCAGTTTGGGAATCCTCTGAAGTCCCCTGAGGCCATGACCAACACCATTCGGCAACAACATTGGGGTTCCACTGGAACTGTTCATGGGGAAGAGAGAGCTGAAAGAGCGAGGATGAAACTGAAAAAAGCCTTCGGTAATGTCATCGGGGGTGGTCTCATGATTTGTCATAGTTGTAACATCATCAACACCATCGGAGTTGTCACATGCCGTCGACACCCTGTACGGCAGGAGAAATGTAAACGTCGACCAGAAGTGCTCTCAGACAGGTGAGAGTCATCTGGCCTCCCATCAACTCGACCTACAAAATCTCCAAAAGAGTATGTCAGGAAGAAATTAGATGATGTCGAGCACAGAGATACTTTCAAGCTAAACATTACCAGCTCTTTGCATATTGCTAGGCCGAGCCCTGTGCTGCCGTACTTCCTTGCATGATCTTCCCCTACTTGTATGCACTTCTTAAATAATGTCGGCAAGGCGTTCTCTGTCAGAACAAAGACAGGCTTAAATACAGAAGCAATTGTCTGGAAACATTAACAGTAATCTACAAAAACAAAGAATTTTCTTGATTCTGGGATGCCAATTCTTGTATCATATACATCCAATAGTTTCCATCTCCAGCAAGCACGACATCTCCTCCGTATACGATAACTCTATGAAAATAGAGTTATTTAGGCCAATTTTATACCTAGATTATGTTATATTTGTGAAATATTGCATTTATTGCATAATATTTCTTGTTATTTCACATTGTTTCCGAGAAGTTTGGATACTGCCGAATTTTAGGTTTATTTCAGGATAAAAGCGGAAACAAGTAGGCATCTGTCTGAGAAGCTGTAGTTAGTGGGCCCGCTGTTATTTACGACTCAGACGGTCATTGGTATTCCCACTACCGATGTCAGTTTGTAGGCGGCTGGAGTAGCTCAGGTCGCAGTTTTTGTGGTCGGGTCCATCAATGGACCGCCACAAGGCCAAGGGGACTTGGGACACTATGTGTAGGCCGAAGGAGCAGTGGGGGCTTGGTCTTAAATGGGTCACATAGTGGAATCGGATCCGGAGGACTCAGTATGGGCTCGTTGGGTTAGGACGTATCTTCTGAGAGGTGAGTCATTCTAGCAGGCGAGGCAGCCGGATAGATGTTCCTGGATCTAGAGACGACTTTTGATGTTGAGGCACCTTGTTCGTCGGCTCATTTCGTTGCGCATGGGGGATGGAAGCATGATTTCGTTCTAGTTTGATTCTTGGTTCCAACTGGGTCCTTTGGCGGAGGTCTTTAATCGTGCGGAGATCGAGCGATCGAGGATCCCTTTCATGGTCTCTGTGGCGGACTTCTTTTCTGATCCGAGTTGGAAGAATTACGTCGATGATGGTGATTTGAGGATTCATCGACATAGGCGTGCGTGCTACGACAGATTATACGAGCTTCTCAATTAATCGACTTTTGCAGTCACAAGCAACAAATTTATTCTCGAGCATACATCAATTTTAGCATGTTTGAGGATGTCATTGAGTTTGCCTAGTTTTTTGATGGCCATGTTTTTATGAACGAGAAAGGTATCTTTATTATGTCCTCAAACTCTGTCTACTTTTTTCTTTGAAATGGAATTTGGCCTGGATAACGACAATAGAAAGAATGAGCATACGAGGAAGTAGGTAACCACCGCCTGCGGCTATGACTTGTCATTTTTGGGTCATGCTTTTTTAGGATGAGATTTTGTATTTTGATGAAGAAATATTGTTTTTTATCAGGCACTCAGTTCAAGACAATAGTGGAATATGCCCCTTCACAACGGGTGCCCAAGTTGACATCCGTCAGCTTATTGAAATGTTTAACCCTTTAACTGTTGAAACATCACAAATTACCGCCGATATGTTTTTCATGGAAGGATGCTCTTTAGAGTAGTTAGCTCCGAGCGTTTCTTCTTTCAACTAATAGACATAGTCATGATGATATCGGAGATCCTGAGTATCTAGAATTTCTGGAGATCTTATCTAAGCCTGTTGAAAACCTTCCTAGTGCTGAAATACAATTGGAGAGACAGGAAACAGAAGGATCCGGTAAGGATTGGTTTCAGCAAGTGCGCTTGTGGTAAAGTGAGGCCACTTGTAGGGCACCAAGGACAATAATTTTTACTACATGGTTGTTACATTTGAGAAACATTTGAGAAACATTTGAGAAATTTTTACTACATCGTCTCCCTTCCCTGTCCTTTTTCTTTTCTTTTCTCTTGCGTCACCTCCTACTTATCAGTTAAGTAGAATTGTGCTTAATGTCCCCTAATCATACTTTTGGGATGCACCATAGTAACTTAATTGATAAGGTTCAGGACTCTTAACTATCATTGGACTAAGTTTAGGTCCGGATAGCCGTAATTGTTGACCATGTGACCACATCGAACTTTCTGTTCGCACGAGGACGACTCTTTGGTCCCTTGAGCCCTCTTGTACGCATAACAATACTCCCTTCTTTTGCACTTACATTCATCATTCAGTCATTATATATGATCACACTTACATTTATAAATATAGATAAAGACAAGTTATTACAAAAAAGGTAGAAGTTTCTTATTCGACGATGCTAGTCCGTAGAATAATTTATGAATAATTTACGATTCTAGTCGAATTAAGAATAATTAATTTCATTGACTATGAGTTTCTCATAGTTCAATTTTCAAGGGATTTCAATTTACAAACTTAGAGTTTCGATATTTCAAAACGTAAACTCCAAATTCTAAGTTCAGACTTGATGTGACGTGTTATTCTCTAACCTCTAGGCAGGACACCTTTAAGAGTTTATAACTCTAATTTTATAAACTCAAAATTAATTATATTAATTTAAAAATTTTAAGTTTGATTACGCGAGTACCGTTTTAACTAACAAATGTAAGTAGGGTCCACAAAAGCTGCACAAGCAAAAAGGAAACACCTCGGGGGGGGTGGGGGTTTTGAAAGACCTCGTTCCGAATCCGAGCTTTACATCCCGCTTTGGACCAAAACCCATGGAAAAGCCCGGATCAATCGTGATGACGCCCTCTTTCCCCTAGGTTTTGACTAACTCGTGTCTAACCCGTTCCTTTGTCCTTTTCACAATCTCCTCCCTCTCTTTCTCTCTGTCTCAGCGGGCGGGTGTAATGCAAATATTTGAATAATAATGAGCTTCTCGATATCATTACACCCGAGGCCGCGGGACAATGATAAAATGGGACGAATGGTCGGTCAGCCCATGATTTCGTCCCCGGTTTTGGTTAAATCCAGCCAGCCGAGGAGGAGGAAGGAGCTCTTTTGGGTTTCCTTCTCCTCGGCTGCTCTTCAACAACGGACCTTTGCTTTGGCAGGAATCCCTCCCTCCTCCCGGCGTCCATCCGGGTCGAATACGAACGTAACGGCCAAATCGTCAACACCTCTTCCCCACTTCCACCTTCACGCATCTTTTTTTCAAGTATTAGATCTGGTCAGGGGATTTTTGGTAACCCACCGTCCATCATCCCCCTAAAAAGTTTTTAACAGGGTAAGGGGGAGGAAGGGAGGGAGGGCATTGGATTTTGGGAGGACGCTTGTTTCTGGGTTTGCTTCCTCTTTGGCTTTTCCTGGCTGAGCAGGTTCTTGGGATATTCTGGATTTGTTTGGAAAATCTGGGCTTTCCATGATCCTTTCCCGCCCTGTAGAATTTTGGCCGGGGTGGATGGATTGATTCTGGCCTCTGTAGTTGATTGGTTAGTCGCTTTTGGGCGTGGGCGTTCGAGGGTGTGTGTGTTACCTCAAGGGTTTGGGCTTCGATGGTCAAAGAAGGGGGGGAATGGCAAGTGCTCTTGGTGTTTTGAGAAAGTTGTTCGCTTGAGAGGGTTTTAGCACTGGGGATCAAATGAGAAGGTTGTTACTCGGTAGTCCAGCGACAGATGGGAATAAAAGCTGCAGTGGTCTTCGTTTTAGTCGTTACAACGTTCTTCCCTTTCCATGTTGCTTGTGCCGGAGAAAGGAGAGATGCGGAGGGAGGAGGGTCTACGGGAGAAGTGGCCGATGGCATGAGCCTGGAAACGGGGATTCGCGAAAATTTGGTACGTCTTCCTTCAAATTCTCTTAGATTCGCCGGACTTTGAAGATGTGTCTGGGATTAGGTTGTTGTATCCCTGGATATTTTGTTAGTGTTATAAACTACCACTGTCTTTGCATAGAATGTTATATGAGAAGTAGGATTAGGAATGCTATCCAAGTGCTCTAAGGTGGTGGTCGTGTTTTCTAATCTATAAATGGAGAGATTTTCTTAGACAAGAGGCAGGTTCTGGAACCTCATGGCTTGCATTAGGTTAGATGATAGACATTCTGAGAGCCGTAAATTGTCGTGATGTTACCACTTTATGGTGGTTGTCCAGTAGTTTTAGAGGTCTTGTCCTATTTAACATCTTGTTTGCCTCGAAGGATAAGGTGAGGGGATTGAACTACAACCGGGAGCAAAATTTTCTCACGTGGCTTGGTTTTGTTTTGTTTTCTTACCCTATGCTATGATCATGATCAAGCCATGGGTTTTAATTCTTGTCTTGATGTCATTACAGGTAGAATCACTGTGGATGCACTGCAGGGCTGAGTTGATTCATCTTAAGGAAATTGTTGAAGATCTTAACCTCTGCCAGTCCGCAGGGCCCCACGACCATCCTATTGCCTACTATTCAGAATGCGAGTCACTTTCCATGGAAAATATCTGGCAGTTCTCGGACCTCCTCCACCCGCAAATGAAAATTTGCATTGTCGATTCTTTGAGCAAAAGTGGCACATCTTTTCCTGTTTGGGGAGATGACGACACTAAAAAATGGTTTGCTGGGTCCTTGGCCGCTGAATCTGTTTCAGAAAGGAGGTATCTAGCAGGAAATTCTCACACTCCTTCTCCAGAAGATCCTGATGAGGAGCAGATTCCTGATGATCCAGCCTCATCACCTGACGAGATTCTTTATTCCCCTGATTTTCTTGATTCAAGTTCTCCGCCTCCACCTGGCCACAGTGCTAAAACCACTAAAAGTCATGACTCCCGCTCAAGCACGTCGAATAAGCAGAGTGGCCAAGATACTGTTGTGGTAGCTGTAGTTGTCACGGCAGTAGTAACATTTCTGGTTGCTGCTATCCTGTTTTTGTGCTGCTGCAGAGTGTGTGCAAATGGACATGCTGGCAGGAATGATGAGAGGCCCCTGCTCAGCTTAAGCTTAAGTGACTATTCAGGCGGTAATGCCATTGCCAGACATTAGTTCATGGCGGTGCAGACAATTCTTTTTTCTTTTCATTTGGCATTTTTCTCGCTTCGGGGCTTATTTTGCAGGCTCCAAGTCATATTATGGAAGTCCTATTAATGAGATCAGACCTGGCCGCGAAATGTTCCATAGTGGGTCCATGGACCAGGAGAAGATCTCATCCACAGGTAGCCGCTACCAGATTGATCCTGATGTTTCGAGCAGCCTAATTAGTAAAACTTCTTTTGAAGTCGATGGAGGTGATACCAAGTTGAGTGCACAGGCTGTGGAGGTCACTCCTAGTTGGCAGATGCCGCCACTTCCCTTGAGGCCACCTCCTGGAAGAGTAAGCTCTACTGTTGGTATGCTGAAGCCTCCTCCTGGAAGAGTAAGCTCTAATGTCGGTATGCTGAAGCCTCCTCCTGGAAGAGCGGATCCTTTGCCTCCAGAACCACCTGCTCCTCCTAAGCCTTCTCCAGGGGTCGGACCGTCTCCCCCCCCTGCTCCCCCACCGCCGTTGAAACCTCCTCCCTCAGGAGCTGGTCCGAAAGCTCCTGCACCTCCACCACCTCCACCATCTCCAGGGCCCCGTGGACCACCCCCTCCTCCTTCAGGGCCCCGTGGACCATCTCCTCCTCCAGGGCCCCGTGGACCACCCCCTCCTCCAGGGCCCCGTGGACCACCCCCTCCTCCGGGGCCCCGTGGACCACCCCCTCCTCCTCCTCCTGGTAAAAAAGCTGGTGCTCCTCCCCCACCTCCACCAAAGAGTGGCAAAGGTCCTCGGCCTCCCATGGGACTGGGAGGTCCAAAGGCACCCCGGCCACCGGCAACTGCACAAAAGGCAGGAGATGGGACGGAGGATGATGGTAATGCCCCAAAAGCCAAGTTGAAGCCATTCTTTTGGGATAAGGTTCTAGCAAACCCCGAGAACTCCATGGTCTGGCATGAGATCAAATCAGGGTCTTTCCAGTAAGCTGAGAATCTAATGTCTAATGCTCATCTTTATATCCTTTCCTGGGGTAACTCAATAATGGCCGGGTATGCGTTTTCAGGTTTAATGAGGAGATGATTGAGAGTCTGTTTGGATATGTCGCAGCTGACAAAAACAAAAATGAAAAAAAGAAAGATTCTTCTTCGCAAGATCCCGCTAGTCAGTTCCTTAAGATTATCGATCCTAAAAAGGCACAAAACCTGTCAATCCTGTTGCGGGCGTTGAATGTCACAATTCAAGAGGTCCGTGATGCACTCTATGAAGGTATTCTTTTTGTATGGTAGCGATTCCTTTAGTAGAGATATTCCATTCATGTGAACTGCAATGAATTTTGATCACTGATGACGTGCCAAAATATGTTTCATTGCTCAGGGACTGAAATGCCAGCTGAATTCCTCCAGAATTTGTTGAAGATGCAACCAACAACTGACGAGGAACTGAAGCTTAGGCTGTACAATGACAAACTCTCTCGGCTTGGGCCTGCCGATAGGTTCCTCAAAACCCTTGTTGATATCCCTTTTGCTTTTAAGCGTATGGAAGCATTGTTATTCATGGCCACCCTACAAGAGGAAGTCACCTTCGCGAAAGAGTCATTCGCAACATTGGAGGTAAACGAGCTCTCCCAGTAAATGAACCCCAATTAAATGCGCTTCTTCATGATTATGACTTCAGTGTTGTCAAATAATTGTTTTTCTTTCCTGACTACAGGTGGCCTGTAAGGAGCTGAAAAACAGCCGCCTATTCCTCAAGCTACTCGAAGCTGTCTTAAAAACGGGAAATCGCATGAACAATGGAACCTTCCGTGGTGGTGCACAAGCATTCAAGCTCGATACGCTTCTAAAGCTATCAGATGTGAAAGGAATCGATGGAAAAACGACACTGTTACATTTCGTTGTTCAGGAAATAATCCGATCAGAAGGCATGAGAGCTGCCCGTGTAATCGGGGAGAGCCAGAGCTTCTCGAGCATGAAACCGGAGGATTTTCAGGTTGACGTGCCAGTTGAGTCCGAAGAATACTTCAGAAACCTCGGCCTTCAAGCGGTTTCTGCATTGGATTCTGATCTTGAGAACGTGAAAAAGGCCGCAGCCGTAGATGCAGACAACTTGACAGGATCAGTGGCCAAACTAGGGTACTCATTAGAGAAGACTCGTCACTTCCTCAATTCAGAAATGAAAAATTTGGAGGAAGAAAGCGAGTTCCACCTAATATTAAGAAGCTTTGTGCCGAAAGCTGAGGGGGATGTGTTGTGGTTGTTGGAGGAAGAAAAGAGGATCATGGCTCTGGTGAAGAGCACTGGTGACTACTTCCACGGGAATGCAGGCAAGGATGAAGGGCTGAGGTTGTTCTTGATTGTCAGAGATTTCCTGATCATATTAGATAAGGTATGCAAAGAGGTGAGGGATGCGCAGACTAGACCAGCTAAAACGCAGAAGAAAGAGGGCCCTGCTTCACAGCCATCTACCCCAGATACCCAACAATCCAATACGCCAGATGTACGGCGGCAGCGCCTCTTTCCCGCAATTGCAGGGCGACGAGTGGGAGGTTCCGGTTCCAGTTCAAGTTCCAGTTCTGATGACGAAGCATAGCTTATTCTTTGAAAGGTATAACATCCCACAGGCTTCCTATGTAACTTCCCTGTTCTATGCTGTCCTGCCGATCACGACATCTCCCCGTTCGCTATGCAGGACTTCACAATAACTCCATGGCAGATGTGCTGGGAGCAATGGGACGCCATCTCCCCGGCACACAGCCCATCTCATCAGTGCCCCCACTAAAAGAGCCGACCCTGTTCCAGAGATTTCATTCCCTTTCTGGCTATATTAGAGGGGAGGTGGCAGATTGCTCTCTGTTCCCCTGTTTCATACGAGTCGCCATTATTGCACCTATTATTGATTGGTGCCCCACATTCATTGTAAAGCATAGAAATTTTGTCTCCATCTGTATCATATAGAAACAGTTTTGCTGAAAATTGGAAGCGATTCTGAAGCCATTTTGGGAAATGTGCATTTCTCGAGTTGACAATGTCAAGACTTCAATGAGGGAAACTGAAAATGTACATCATTTCAGAATTACAAACCTACAGGAAGCACTAAAAAGGAAATAACTTTGAAATTCCTAAAACACCTAACAAGGGAAACAGAAACAGAAGACAACACAGTTGTGGGGTTGCAGAGAAAATTGGGATAACCGTTAACGTAGAGAAACTACTATCTTAGTCATCGTCAGCGCCAGAAGCCTTGGAGGTTCCTGTCTTCTTCGGTAGCAGGAGGTTGTGGATGTTGGGCATCACACCACCGTTTGCAATAGTGACATCGCCAAGCAGCTTGCTGAGTTCCTCGTCGTTCCTGACCGCTAGCTGAATGTGGCGCGGCACAATCCTCGTCTTCTTGTTGTCCCTCGCAGCGTTCCCAGCCAGTTCAAGCACCTGGACAAGTCACAGGAATATCAATATCTAAGTAGCCCTAAATCACGAGAATTACAGATCAGGAAATTTATTCCTCCACAAATCAGAAACCCTAGGCATCTCCCCAACCAAAAATAAATTAACTGGGATGAAAATCAGATCACACGACCAGGATACCTCAGCGGCCAGGTATTCGAGGACGGCAGCGAGGTAGACGGGAGCTCCGGCACCAACACGCTCGGCATACTTCCCGGCCTTGAGGAACCGGGCGATACGCCCCACGGGGAATTGGAGGCCGGCCTTGCTGCTCCGCGACTGCGCCTTCTTGTTCGCGCTTGATCCCAATGTCTTCCCTCTCCCCGCCATTCTACCCCCTAATTCAGTCCCGTAAGAACCTTAGATCTCGAGCAACCGGTGAAGAATTCACAACAACGGGAAAAAGAGATTTCGTATTCGACGAATGGGTCGGATCGAACGTCAATTCCTTCCGATTTGAAGCGACTGTTTTGGGGACGGAGTTAATATATATTGAGGGTGCTCTAGGATTTGGCCAATGGGAGGAGGATACACGGATCGATTACACTGTCCGTTGGATGGAGAGATGATGGACGGTTGAGATTGGAGATAAATGCTTCGCGGGTTGGATCGGGTCGTTGGGTGCGCATGACGACCAGGTGAAATGACAAAAATGGGCTCCCTGGGCCTTTATTTGGGCTTTCATCTCGGTAACTAATCACAGCCCATTACTTGATTGGGCCAGGACATTTTGTGAATAAGCGCACTCAATAATATTGTTCCTCTAGGTCAACATGTCTTTAAGTTTATAACAACATATTGATAATGAAAGTGGAATTTACAACGACAGGGAAACTAGACGCGTTGTTTAACATTAACTTTACCGCGGCTGAAGGAGGGTGAAGGAGATGTCGTTGACGGAGATCGACTCGTTCTTGCTCGACGACGACATGCTATCTCTGATCTTTCTCTCAGCGAGAAAACCCGGTTGATTTGGATAAGGAAGCGATCCGTTGCTACTCAGCATCACGACGACCAATGACATGGCCGGCCTGTCGTCTGGGTGTTCTTGCAGACACAGTAGGCCGACGTGGATGCATCGCAGGACTTCCGAGATTGTGCACGTATCGGACAAGGACGGATCTATCAGCTCGATGGATTTGCCCGTTTTGTACAGCTCCCATGCCTGCGAGTCACGTAAGAAAGATTAAAGAGGGTTGTTCGCGCCAATCCTTGGTCGATGATGCACCTGGAGAACGGCTGAAAGATCACTCACGTGTCCGACAAGGCTGTTGTTTGAATGGTAGATTGCACGGTTTCTTTTTCCACTCACGGTCTCCAGGATCAAGATGCCAAAGCTGAAAACATCGGACTTCACAGAAAACAGCCCGTCGATAGCGTATTCTGGTGCCATATAACCGCTGATGATGAAAATCCAGGATGTCAGAACACCACTGTTATGAAAAGAAGGTTTCAGGATTTCATAGTTAAAGATGAGACGTACTAGGTTCCGACGACTCTGGTCGTATTCGCTTCGGTTTGATCACCACCGAATATCCTAGCTAAGCCGAAATCTGATATCTTGGGATTCATCTCCTCGTCCAGCAACACGTTACTCGCTTTGAGATCTCTGTGTATGATCCTCAGTCTGGAATCTTGATGGAGATACAGAAGTCCCCTAGCAACGCCACTGATGATGTGAAATCTTCTCTTCCAGTCCAGTAGCTTACTTCTCGAAGGATCTTTGAAACAACTAAGTTTGAGTTAATCTAACCATTCCTCAGTGAATCTGAGCATGAATGGTAAGGACGATACATCACCGAATATGAAGGCGTCCAAGCTCTTGTTGTGCATGTACTCGTAGATCAGCAGCTTCTCTTCATCCTGAATGCAGCATCCCAGGAGCTTCACCAGATTGCGGTGCTGAAGCTTCGCGATCAGAATAACTTCGTTCTTAAACTCATGCATGCCTTGGGTCGAGCTAGCCGAAAGTTTCTTCACTGCTATCTCATGGCCGTCATCCAGTACACCCTGAAGGACGACAGAGCTTTCTTTTGATAAGTAAAAGGACAGTGCTTTTGAAGACTCAAAGAGTCGATTTCTCCATGCCAGTCATGGAAAGTTCGAAGTAATCTCTTACCTTAAAGACCTGTCCAAAGCCACCTTCTCCCAGCTTGTTTTTATCCGAAAAGTTGTTGGTGGCATTAGATATCGTCACAAGGTCGAATAATGGGAGCTCCAAATCATCCTCGGGCATTTCGTGTTCTTGACCTACCAGTGAGACTTCTTTGTTCCCTACAAAAATTAGCACACAGTTCGATATTGTCGGTCGATCTCATCCTTCCTATGTTCTCTTTTCTTTCGAATACATCACCGAGATAGATGCACCACATCAAATCACCTGTTGTATTCTTCTTCCTTCTGCAGAACAGGCATATGACCAATAGCAAGCCACATGAGCCGGCAACCACAAGAACCACAACTGCAATCATCCATGCTACTGGCCCGTGCCTCCCGGCTTGGAAGAGAAAGCATCAATCCAACTATGCAATTGTCCGGTTCCATTGAGGAAAAATTAAAGATGGCCAAATTAGCTCTTTACCTATTTCAGAAGCCGGCATCCGGATATATATATCCTGCCCTGCATCGGGATACTGCCTGAGATCAAGTAACTCGCCGAACCACATTGCACATCCGCTACCTTTTCCTCTGATGTCCGAGTTGGTGTATGCCGTACACGAACAGTTGATCAAACATTTCTTCTCACAATCCTTCAGGCTCAATGTTGCATCGACCGAGCAGTTTGTGGTGTCTGGCAGTTTAATGTTCGAATACTTGAGGAACCCATCCTTGCTCTTCGGGCAGCCCAAGGGCTTGTTCCTTACGCATCCTTGTGACCAGTCATTAGAGTCCCATTTGTCCAGGCTTGTTGGCGAGAATCCTTTCAGGCACTGACAGTAAGGTAGGTTTGTGGTCGAGCATTTCCCGAACGGGCCACAGAGGCCGTAATTGTCGCAGTAGTCCTTCGGCAGCTGGAGAAAGACCCTCCACTCTTGGGAATCAGGACTCCACGTCGACCGTTCCCACATGTAATTTGAGTGATTCAAAGTACTCCTCACGAACATCGACTTGTTATTGACGTGGTACATGTAATAAACTTCATCTTCGTTGGACGTGAAATTGTACCAGAAGATCGGGTTGAGAGACTGCTGAGGCGCCCCGCTGAACCGGAGCCCGTTCCACGGTCCGCTTCTGAAGTATTTGGTTCCACCTTTCCATGCCATGGTTTCAGGAAATTCGATATTCTGCAGACTCCAAGTGAAATCGCCAGGTGAAGGGTCGTCCGGGCTACTCCAGGACGAAAAACTACGGTTGATCCCGGTTCGTAAATCCCACCCAAGCTTCATCTCAGGCAAGAACGTGTCGGTCGGGTAATCGAAGCTCTGCCAGAAGAAATTCCCCGATGAAGAACCCCCACTTGCATCGGCAGCAGATCTGAGAACGAGATTACCGTTATCCAAAAGCTGCAGTACCGGGTTTTGCACGAACCCCGTCGGGCTAGCAGACCACACAACGACGTTGCCTCGACTCGTGAGGGCCAAACCGCCCGTTCTATTCACAATTAAACTACCGGAAGAGTCAGCAACAGGCTTACTCCTGTTCGCCACCCACACGATCGTCTGCACCGGGATGTTGCTATACCAAATTCCCAAGTACCGTCCCGTCGATCTCCCGGGGCTGAAGAAGCCCAGCTGGAAAACCCCGCCGCTCGAATTCAGGGTCTCTCCGTCCCTCAGAGTCTGAGACGCAGAGATGACATCCACTGCCCCACCCAACCCTGATACAGAAAACAACACCAAGCTCCCACACAACAGAAGCACAGCAAAAGGATCCATGTTCAGACATGGAAAGAACAGCAAAGCCAGCCTTCAAGCAGGTGTGAAGGAGAGACTAATCTTATCTTATTTCTTGATCAAAGCCAAATCCTGGACAAACAAACACAGATCAGCTTTTTAGACCAAGACCAAGTGACAGGAGAAACATGGGAGGTAGAGGGTGGGAGTGATTAGTTTGAAAAAAAGGTTTTTCCATGGGCTCGATACAAATCAATCACGGAATTCTCATCTGCTTTATTTTCCTAAAACACGCGGTCTAACCCCAGGACGACTTTTTCACTTTCAACCACCTTAAAACCACGTTGCCTAATGACAATGACAGCTAGCTTGGCCAAAGGGGAAACTTTACGGTGGGGACATAGACATAGACATAGACATAGACATAGACATGGTATGGGAGGTTTTTGTTCGAGATGTGGAACATTGGAGGGAAGGCAAGCTGCTCCTCCTGCTGCTGCTGCTAATGACCAGTTGGCATTGAATTCATATGTGACCCATCAGTAATTGTTGTGCATCAAATGCCTTCACCAACTAACCAGACAGGTTCTTTCTATCTTAATTAGTTTGGATGGATCCCCAACTCATTCGTGTTTCACTTTCAGACATCCCTCCCAACCAAATCCCAGAAAAAGTAGCAACTTTGGGGACGAAGGAACTCGATTTCCTCAATAATGAATTTTGGGTGATAATGAATCAAAGTGTGAGTGAATTACAAGGTAACAACTAGGGTCAGACGAACAGATACACCAAAAAAGCCAATAAACATCAACTGGAACCGAAACCCTGGAGTTCATCCACCAGGGCCTGTTCCAACAACTCTTCGGACTCCATCATCAGGTCGGGGCTCAATCTGAACATCAACACGCAGAACTCCATCTGATTAAGCACCCCGTCGCCGTCTGTATCCCCTTCCCTCAGCATGCTCCGAAGATCGCTGTCGCTGAGTCCCTGAAGCCCAAGGTGAGCGGCGTTCCTCTTGAGGCTGTCGAAGGTGATGACCCCCTTGGCAGGATCCATTAGGAGGTTGAACCCATTGCAGAGCTCCTCGATCAGTCCTTCCGGACCGAGCTTCTCCGCCATGACGGGCAAGTAATCGTGGAATCCAGAACCGGAGACCCTGTTCGACATTTCCAGATGGGTCGAACAAAGATCGAATCTTTTCGCTAGAGTTTAGACTGGGTTAGGTGGTGGGAATGAAGAATGGTCTGATTCTGAATTGGGTCGGCTGCGGGTGTTTATAAGGATGGGAGAGTCGAGGTTGTTGTAACGAGGGGGGTTGTCCGAGTCCCCCAGACTTCTTCCGGGAAAGAGAGGAGACATTGGGAATGGGGGGGGGGGGGGGGGAGACAATGACAGCAGGGATCCAGTTAAGCTTTAATTATCGCGTGGACTAAAGGAAAGTGGACAGAAAAGCAGTCGGTCGTAAGTAGGCGGGAGGGGGGGTTCTTGGAAACCGGGTGGAAACCTTCGTTGAATTTCTGAGATCGTGGGGGCAGTTGACGTATTTGATGATGTTTCTTGGAAGTCTTGATGGAGACAAAAGATCAAAACGGGTCGGGTCGGGTCAGGCCATCCTTTCGTAGCAATCGACGGATGATGAAAAGGCCTAATGGGATTGACCGTTGACAAGAGGGAGGTGAATGCAGGTTTGGTGTTCGGTGGGGCTTGCGGAGAAGAGACGAAGGCCGAAGACAGCAAGCCCAACAATGGGGATATTGAGGATGAAGCTGAGAAGGATTAGAAGATTTGAGGACGGATGAGAAGGATTGGAAGATTAGAAGACAGACTAAAAGGGGAAATAGAGGAACTTTGCAACAACGGACACGACAACGGTTGCTGGGGAAAGAATAAGAGGATGGATTGAAGAAAGAGAAAGTTTCCTTAGAATATCTTTTGTTGCTTTTTCTGGGTTTTGCGTGATGATGGGTGTTTGGGGTTCTGGGTGGTAGCACGGTTGGAGATTTGACTGGAAGTCGGAGATACGACTTGTTTATGTGTGCGGTGTGTTTGTGGGTCTTAGTGGATTGTGTTTTGGTGTTTACTCAGCGAATTCTCTTCAGAATTCAACGCGCTTGTGAAGTCTTTCGTTTTTTTCTAAGGCCTAATTATCAAATCTACCCTGAACTTTGTCCCGTTTTTCCGATTTACCCAGAATTTTCAATAATATCATCAGCTAGCCCAACGTTTCTCCGTTATCTCAAATATAACCTCCGTCCATCCGACCCTCGGACGAAAACTGACGTGGCTCCGACGTGTCCTTGAAGCCGTTAAATCATCGTTTTCTTCCGAAGCCAAATTATCAAATATACCCTGAACTTTGACCCGTTTTTCTGATTTACCCAGAACTTTCAATAATATCATCAGCTAGCCTCACGTTTCTCCATTATCTCAAATATGACATCCGTCCACCCGACCCTCGGACGGAAACTGACGTGGCTCCGGCGTGTTTCTTGACGCCATTAAACCATCATTTTCTTCCGACATTAGCTGACATGACATACCCTACTTTCGATTTCCCCAATCTCGATCCTAATTGAAATCAGGATTCCACCAACCCTCCTCCCGCTTCCCGTCCGCAACTCCCTCCCTACACCCTCCCTCCCATTCGCAGTTTCCTCTTCAATCTTTTCCAAATCAAGTTGTTTGACAGATGTACAAAAAAAAAACCTGCAAACGGGAAGGGGCTGCGGCGGGGGAGTGGGCTCCTGCTGGGAAAAGAGGGAGACTGTAGGAAGGGAGTTGCGAACGAGAGGCAGGAGGAGGGTTGGTGGAATACTTATTTCGATTAGGGTTTGGGTGTAGTTTGATTTGGGGCCGAAATTGAGGAAATCGGAATTTAGGGATTCGAAATTGAGGAAATCAAAATTTAGGGAAATCGAGATTGAGGAAATCGAAAGTATGGTATGCCATGTCAGCTAATGTCGAAAGAAAATGGTGGTTTAACGGCGTCAAGAAACACGCCGGAGCAACGTCAATTTCCGTCCGAGGGTCGGGTGGACGGATGTCATATTTGAGATAATGGAGAAACGTGATGCTAACTGATGATATTATTGAAAGTTCTGGGTAAATCGGAAAAACGGGTCAAAGTTCAGGGTATATTTGATAATTTGGCTTCGGAAGAAAACGGTGATTTAACGGCGTCAAGGACACGTCGGAGCCACGTCAGTTTCCGTCCGAGGGTCGGGTGGACGGAGGTTATATTTGAGATAACGGAGAAACGTTGGGCTAGCTGATGATATTATTGAAAATTCTGGGTAAATCGGAAAAACGGGGTAAAGTTCAGGGTAGATTTGATAATTTGGCATTTTTCTAACCTTTGAATTGTGCGCCGACGCCTGATTCTTTTGGCGATGGATTAAGCATGTTGTGGTTCGTGTGCTGGTACACAGGGCTTTCGGCATTGCCGTGGCCGCGTCCGTGGAACTTGTTTCAAGGAAGAAACCAGTTCGCTTTTAGGCCGCAGAAACATTCGTCCCTTCATTTCGCCAACATGAAGGGACTGTCATCGGAGACTTCCGGAGGAGGCCTATATGAGTTCTAGAAATATGAAAATTCCTTATTTACTGTTATTAGCTCGCTACTTGAAACGAGTTCACTTCAAGTAGGAACTCACCACAACATCCCAGCACAGAACACCCATCTGCCGAGACTTAACGTCCCTCATTTTTCAATTACTGGGATTAAGTTAGTGTATCGGCTCTGAGTAAAGACCTGACAACCATGGCAGCTACACTAGATAGCAAAGCTGACATTGTCATTCTGAAGGGATGTGAAGTATTACCCTGTCTGAACGAGAACGGTTCAAACAGCAGGCAAGACTCGTAACATCATTCAGGAAGTAGTGCTGTTTGATTAAGGGACCTCCAATATTAATGTCCTGTCCTGTCCTTTCCATTTTCGGTTGGGGCTTGCAAGGAAACAAAGAATGTCTGGGCAATGTTCGCACTCTGTAAACTACTCCTTATCGGTAAACTGAGTAGTTTGTTACCCTTTCATGGATTAAAGACAAGATTTCATGACTCGCAAAACCGATTTTCTTCGTATTTCTGTCTGATTGAAGACCTGCACAAGAGAAGTCCACGACGGCCCGACCAACCGAAGTTCCTAAATTAATCGCATCAACGAATTAAACACATGTGAAGAGGCTTCCAGTTCCAGGGTCGACCTTTTGGAAATTTTGAGGTAAGAATGGCTTCCAATATGCGGATTACAATCTTTTGCAACCTCGGTAATATGCGTTGCTGTCATAGCAACCACAGAGATTATCTAAATATGATATTTTTCGTTCCTCTGTCTGGCACCTCCTAGTACTTGTAGCCCATAAGACATCGAGTGTGCAAAGAGACGGCATTGTAGCTTTTAGCGGGCTTCCAGTATGGTCATTGTTAGGAAACCTCCTCTTTCACGTCTTTCACAGGTTTTCGTCACATCCGAGCTTTCTCCAGGACTTCTTTCCAAGAAGAAACCTGGTTGCTTGGGCTTCGGCAGCATTGTCCCTTCATTGGCCAACATGAGGAGTACAGACGACATGAGCGGTCTGTCATCAGGAAACTTTTGGACGCAAAGCAGAGCAACGTGGATGCATCTCTCAACTTGAGGATGATTGCACGATTCTCGTAGAGATCCGTGTAGGAGTTCCAATGACTTGCCTTCGCTCCAGAGTAGCCATGCCTGAATGAAATCGATTTGTAACGGAGCCGTAATTCTCTATGGAATATAAAACAGGAGCTGGAGTAGCGAATTAAATGTGAAAGGATCAGTATCAGTTCCTACTTACGTGCCCTAGAAGATTGTGGTGGTGATATGGATGGCAGAATCCTCGATTCCTTTTGCCGCACAAAATCTCTAACAAGAGCACGCCGAAGCTATACACATCAGATTTCATTGAAAATTTCCCATCGAAAGCATACTCCGGGGACATATAGCCGCTGTATTTCCAAAAACATACTGTAAGTTCGCCTAGATATCATATATGCTATATGATGACTGCTTATATACGAGGACGACTTACTAGGTGCCGATTATCCTCCTAGTCCTCACCACTTTATCATTACCGCTGAAAATCCTTGCCAGACCAAAATCGGATATCTTAGGGTCCATGTTGGCATCCAACAATATGTTGCTTGCCTTGAGGTCTCTGTGGATAACTGGCAGCTTAGAGTCATGATGAAGGTAAAGAAGTCCTCGGACAATCCCGAAAACGATGCTGTACCGCTTTTCCCAAGGTAACAAGCGGCTTCTGTCATTATCTGCAGACAAACTCCTGTATTAATAACTATCTGGGAACTTGACCAAGAAAAGGTCCTCCAAACAAAGATGGATAAGTTCATCACCAAAGAGGAAGGAGTCCAAGGATTTGTTCGGCATGTACTCGTAAATCAACATCCTTTCTTCTCTCTCGATGCAACAGCCTAGAAGTCCGACAAGATTCTTGTGTTGAAGCTTGGAGATCAAAATGACTTCATTCATGAATTCTTCTAGGCCTTGGCCCGAGTCCTTCGATAGCCTTTTTACGGCTACTTCCTTGTCGGTAAAAAGGTTTCCCTGCGAAATTTACGTCTTAAACAAACATATCCTGCATCGATATACTGTAACTCCCTAAGTTCAGAGTTTACCTTGTAAACAGATCCAAAACCGCCCGCTCCAATCAAATTTCCCTCGGAGAAATTACCAGTAGCAGCAGCAACGGTTGCAAAGTTGAATAGAGGCAAGTCTATCTCGTCCACCCAGATCGTTAGACCTGGAAAATTGTCCATCTATTTCATCAATCTAACGTCTTTCCTCTTGGGAAGAACACTACTTGAAACACGTTCTCAGAAATGATTACCTTTTCTTTTACTTTGATGACTCCTCTTTATTGCCCAAGCAGTTAGGCCCAGAAAGAGCATTCCTGCAGTGGCTGAAGCCAGTGACAAAATCACCAGCCTCCTCTTCCGGGTTGAATTATGATCTGAGCGGGAACAAAGGGAAGCCTGAATGATGCTGATTACTTGATATTAAGAAAAGATCGACACGGGCATTAACATACCTAATGACAGAGCAGATAGGCGTATGTACATCTCCTGGTCGTATTGATCTCCATGGAACTCTTTGATGTCATGAAGATCTCCAAACCACATCAAGCAACCACTTCCTCCATTCCTAACATCGGCACTGGCATAGGCTGTACAAGAACAACTTTTCCTGCACCGGGCTTTGCACTCGTCGAGGCTCAAGTTCTTGTCCAACCAGAAATCTATCAAGTCGGGCAGGTTCACAGGCGAAACTGTCCTGAAACCTTCATCGGAGGAGCAATTCAAAGGGTATTCCCTAACACACCCGTTGGTATAGTTAAGCATCAGCCACTCTACAGTCGACTTTGGCACAAAACCCGGCAAACATGTGCATCTTGGATGTTTTACCAGAGTGCATAAACCGTTAGGGCCACATTGCCCGTAGTTGTCGCAGTAGTCATTCAAGATGGTAGATATGACATCCCAAGAGCTGCTCCCTATCTTCCTCGTGGTCTGTTGATATGAGCCCGACGGAGTCAAGGTCAACTTCATAGTGACATTCCCCACAGCTAACTCAAACTCGAAATAAGCATCTGTTTCGTTGTAAACGAAAAGATGTTCAGAGATGAGAAAAGGACCATTGGAGATGCCGGTGAACTGGACTCCAACCCAAGGACCGGTTCTAAATTTTATAACAGAACCCATCACAAGCACACATTGCACCAAACCGTCGACTTTAAATCCAAAGGTATACTCGCCGGGTGCAGGGTCATCTTTGCTTTTCCACGACGTGAGATGCCTTTCGAAACCCGTCCGGAGATCCCACCCCAGCTTCATGCCAGCTAAAAGTGTGTCTGAAGGGTAATCGAACCCCTGCCAGGAATACTCTTCAGACTCCAAACCGCCACTCTCTCCGAGAACAAGATTCCCACTGTTTAATACACGAGCTGCAGGGTCTGTCAAGTACCTAGACGAATTTGAGGACCACATCACGTTCCTCAATGGATCGAGAATGACAAGGTTCCCATCACCCGTGAACGCAAGGACTGCGTTCGAGTCGTTAACGGGATTTCTTCTGTTAGCAACCCAAACAACAGTATCAGGAGTAGCAGAGTACCATATCCCCAAGTACTTCCTCCCAGAATTACCCCTAGAGAAGAAACCAAGCACGAAACTCCCATCGGCCGAGACCAGAGTCTCTCTGACTATCATGGAATGGGATGAAGTCAGGGTGTCGGATCCTGGAGAACATCCTACCAAGGACAGAAACAAGGCCAGATCATAACACAAGCAGTAGCAGAAATAGATGAGTGTACTCATCCTCATCCGGACGGGGACTTTGCGGCTACACTAATATTCCACGACCACATTCACTTCCTAATCTGGTAAAAAACCTCTCCAATGGGGGAGTTTGCTTCCTGGAAGAGGGCAGATGCTAAGTTTCAACCCAAAGACTCGGCTCACGATGATCATCGAACCAAGGAAACATAAAAGTGACGGCAGGCAGGCAAGTTGAGTCTAAGCTTGACTTCGGCAACGTTAGACGTGGAAGCGCCGAGGCCTACTGTTCCCTTCCCCCACGTGCAGGGCAAGCCAACATAAACAAATATTAATCAATAGATATAGTCCATAACTAAGGAATAGTTTAATTTGAACTAGAAAGCCTTCTGTCCATTCCTTAATTAGCTGGTTTGCCTTTGCCAACACACAATCTTTGTTGTATGGACATGATCCAGTAGCAAAGCAAACAGCCTTTGTTATGCAGCGAGCAAGTAATAAATCAACAAAGAAGATCCTGTGCATGGCGTGCCAAGGATCAATGAAAAGAAAACAACAGGCATCGACTGTTTTCATCTCGTTACATAACTTCGCAGGAAAAAACGTGGGCAGCTGATTGGGTAACACAGTATTCCCATGCCCTAATAGCTGTTTCTGCGAAATGGGATCTGAGATCTTACTTAGTTGATAGCGGAAGAAAGAAGTTCAACATTCTGGGACCTAAGTAAGTGCAGACCTAAGAAAGAATGTGCAGACCCCCAACATTGTTTAATGATATTAACATTCCAAGAAACTAATCACATCACGGCTGCAGAGTATCCTGGGACTGTAGTAGCGGGAGTTTTTTACCGTGCTTCGGGCATAGTCGTTGTAAGAAAACCTCCCCTCTCCCTCCATTCGAAGGTTTTTGTCACGTCTGTGCTTCCGGGACTTCTTTCCAGGAAGAAACCCGGTTGCTTAGGCTGCGGCAACAACGTCCCTTCATTCGCTAACATGAAGACTACCGACGACATGAAGGGCCGGTCGTCTGGAAACTTTTGGACGCAAAGCAGCGCAACCTGGATGCATCTCTCCACTTGGGGCAGGATGTAAGAGTCACGGAGAGATCCGTGCACGAGTTCCCATGACTTCCCTTCCCTCCAGAGTAGCCATGCCTGAAATAAATATTGATCTGTAATGGAGCTGCGATTCTCTTGGTAATATAAAATCGCAGAAGGAGAAGCGAAATGGATGGAGTCAATGAGCATCCGCTCCCAACTTACATGTCCCAGAAGGTTATGGTGGTGATCTGGATGGGAGAATCCACAATTCCTTATGCCACACACAATCTCTAACAAGAGCACACCGTAGCTAAACACGTCGGATTTCGCTGAGAATTTTCCATCGAAAGCATACTCTGGGGACATGTAGCCGCTGTATTTCCAAAAAACAAAAAATATGCTATAAGCATACCTCATCATCTTATAAGCCACAACAGTAACAACCGGGCTATGAGGATGACTTACTAGGTGCCGACTATTCTCCTAGTCCTCACCACCTTATCGCTTCCGCTGAAAATTCTTGCCAGGCCAAAATCTGATATCTTAGGATTCATGTCCCCGTCCAACAATATGTTGCTTGCTTTGAGGTCTCTGTGGATGACTTGAAACTTAGAATCGTGATGGAGATAAAGAAGTCCTCGGGCGATCCCAGAAGCAATGCCGAAGCGCTTTTCCCATTGCAACGAGCAGCTTCTATTGCGATCTGTGGACATTCGACAGTCAATTCCCGGTTTTCATGAAAGCGGTGCTCTTTTTTTGTCCTCTCTACCAAGACAAGTAACTCTAAACAACAAAGATAGGTAAATCTATACCGACTCCAAACTACGAAGATAAGTAAATTCTATACCGAAGATGAAGTAGTCTAAGGATTTGTTCGGCATGTACTCGTAAATCAACATCCTTTCCTCTCTCTCGATGCAACAGCCGAGAAGTCCGACGAGGTTCTTGTGTTGAAGCTTTGCGATCAATACGACTTCATTCATGAACTCTTCCAGACCTTGTCCCGAGTCCTTTGAAAGCCTCTTCACGGCTACTTCCTTGTCGGTAAGGAGATATCCCTGCAAGAATTTTTCTTTGACGATGTCCAATCCAAGGCTGTAACTGCTGACATTCAGCTCCATTTTACCTTGTAGACAGATCCAAAACCACCTGCTCCGATCAAATTTCCCTCGGAGAAATTACCGGTAGCAGCAGCGACTGCAGCAAAGTCAAAGAAGGGCAAGTCTATGTCGGCCTCCCAAGTCTTTAAATCTGAAAAAAGTATTCATATGATTCATTAGAAGAGTGTTCATCTTTCCTTTCAAAATAACATTGTGAAAATCATAGTTTCATTCCTGGACGGGATTACCTGTTCTTTTGCTCTGACATCTCCTCTTTATCATCCAAGCCAACAGGCCTAGAACGAGCAACCCAGCAAAGCCTGAACTCAAAGCAACCGCCCGCATCATCTCGGCTGATCTCTTGGATGTTGTAAAGTTGGCCGAACCTGACAAACGGGGAGTCAGGATATTGGCAATTTAATGAGATTAAGCAAATATGGGCATCTCCATGAGGCTAGATTAATGTACCTAAGGACAGGGCAGATAGGCGTACATGCATCTCCTGATCCATTTGATCTCCGTGGAACTCTTTGACGTCGTGAAGATCGCCGAACCACATTATGCAACCGCTACCTCCATTTCTAATGTCAGAATTGGCATAGGCTGTACAAGCGCAATTGTTCTTGCACATGATGTAGCACTGGTCGAGGCCCATGTTCTTATCCAACCAGAAATTTATCAGGTCAGGCAGGCTCACTGGCGAAACTTTCCTAAAACCTTCACTGGAAGAGCAGTTCAGGGGAATCTCCCTCACACACCCGCCAGTATAATTAAGCAGCTGCCACTCCTCTGGCAACTTTGGCAAGAAACCTGGCAAGCATTGGCATCTTGGGTTCTGGTCAAGCGTGCAGAAACCATTAGGGCCGCATTGCCCGTATGCATCACATAAGTCACTCGGATTGCTAACCATTATATCCCAGGAAGTGCTTCCTTTCTTGTTTATCAGGTGTTGCCGTAAACCAAATGAAGTCAGGGTCACCTTTGATGCAATTGCCTCCGGACGTAATTCAAACTCAAAATAAGCATCGGTTTGGTTGTAAACAAGAAGATTCCTAGTGATGATCAGATCAGAGATACCTTCGCCACTGAATTGGAGTCCGTTCCAGAGACCGGTCCTGAATATCTTTTTGGAACCCCTCATGATGACCCCTTGCATTAAGCCGTCGAGCTTAAATCCATATGTATACTCGCCGGCTGCAGGGTCATCCAAACTTTTCCATGAAGTCAAATGCCTCTCGAAACCCGTCCGCAGATCCCACCCCAGCTTCATGCCGGCTAAAAGGGTGTCGGACGGATAATCGAAGCTCTGCCAGGAATAGTCTTCAGAATCTAAACCGCGGCTCTCCCCGAGAACAAGATTCCCAGTGTTCAATATGCGAGCAGCTGGATCCGTTAAGGTCCCAGACAAATTGGAGGACCACATCACGTTCCTAGACCTATCAAGAACGACGAGGTCGCCATCTCCTCCAAATGAGAGGACTCCACTGGAGTCAATAACAGGGCGCTGCCTATTGGCAACCCAAACAACTGTATCGGGAACAGCGGAGTACCATATCCCCAAGTACTTCCTGGCAGGGCTCCCCCTAGAGAAGAATCCCAGCACGAAATTGCCGTCGGCCGAGACCAACGTCTCCCCGTCTCTCATGGGGAGGGATGGAGTCAGGGTGTCGGACCCGAACGAACAAGCCGGGATCGACAGGAATAAGACAAGACAGCAACACGAGCGATAGCAGAGAGAGACGAGCATCCTCTTCGTGAGGCAACTTCCACGGTGCTTTCGATGACTCCAAGTTTTGAGGATGGAAATCGGCAAAACTCGTAGAGAGAGTAGTATCTAGTTCCAACAATCAAACATCTAGACGAACTGATTAAATGAACAAAAATCAAAGTAAGAACAGACAGACGGGTGAGACCAGTCACAGATTGTTTGACTCACGCGTTGACATGTAAAATCAATCCCGTACCAAAATCAATCTCAGTCTGTTCATTTTCTAAGTTTGGACCGTTTCAAAAGTAAGACTTGATTTATATCCACACAGGAAGGGGTTTGCTGCATTTATCGCCCCGCTGAATGCTTTCAAAGAGAGATGGAAAACGAAACGGGGAATACGAGCTTTGTTACTATTAGCAAAATAATTTATAAGTTTTAAAATTAGTGTAGAGAATTTTAAAATAATTTATACGTTCGTAACTTCCAAAACTCGTTGTTATAAACATCTATTTTTATTTTAAAAGATTTAGAACTCGTTGTTTTAGACAGTGAGTTCCTTAGATAATTTGAGGATCATCGAGACGGAGTCATCCGCCAATTGCTCGGACACCGACGTCCGTCAAGCCTTTCAACAATTGGATGCATATTTATGCCCAACATATCTCCATGTGGCATGCAAAGAGTAACTACAACGCAACTTTAAGGTGAGATTCCTCCACTAGGTTTGACAAATGGTATTTGCGTCGCAATCATCCGTATATATTACAAACAGGAATCATGCTAAGTATAACGATGAGTATTCAGATAAACAACTACTATAGTCGATAGTAATGTATTTTACTAATTATACTTTACTGAGACAAACCAACTACCGAGATATTGATTTGAACAGAGAGAGAGAGAGAGAGAGAGAGAGAGAGGCTTTGCGAATTAATGCACGTCGTGGAGGATTATAAGACCAACCTGACAATTAAGATGATGAGGATGTGCTACAAGAAGAAGAGGCAAATGAGGATGACGATGAGGCATGAGGTTGAGGCCGAAGATGCTTATGGTGTTTAATTTAGATGAGCCTGGTTGACCAACACGTGGACAAGTAGATGCGAGATGACTGCTTCACGCCTTATTCTGGCCAAGAATCGTCATCGATCACTAGTCCAACTTCTTTAAAGCCAACGAGAGATTTTCAATTCCATGTATCTGATGTGGATTATATAACGATTTCACATATTATTCAACTCATGTCAGAGGAAAACCCACCGGTGCGACGTGTTGGGATATTTTGATAGCCGGGAAGAGCTTCAATCTCTCTCATTGGCGAACGAACGCAAAGATGCAAACAACATTGATAGCTTTAACTTTATCGCACAAAAAGCGCTTTTTTTTAAGGAATTATTTTCCCCTACTATAACGTTACGGATGGATAATTATATGTAAATATCCTCAGGAACTGTTGGCCCTTCGAACGAGACTAAGATGGGGTGAATTAGTCTTTTCGTTTGAATAGAATTTTCTCGATATACGCACGCCTTCCGGCCTATCACGCACGTGGCGGTTCGGACGACCCGAGGATCCGGGTCCGCTCCCCCAAGGCCCAATCAGTCGACGTCACGACTCGAACGTCGAACGCTGCGGAAGGAAAATGGGTTGAACCCTCTCCTTGGTTCCCGAATGGATCTGTGGGACATTTCGCTATCCGTCTTCAGTTTTCTGAAAGCGACGGGCGAAAGGTTGCGTAAGGCCTCATTTGGAAATTTTAGAAAAGTCTCAGGGAGCGGCTCGTGTCGCCATCATCTATCCAAAATGGCTCCGTAAAAACTGTGTTGTTGTTTAACCTAGATAAACTATGCGGAGTCGCCGCCGACTTAATTTTAAAAGCTTGGTTGAAGTCGGAAAACCATAGTAGGATTCGGGAATTCCTAATTACTAACTCTTACATTTAAACATGCGAAAATGTGGTATTTGCTCAAAAAGTTTGCTTTTGGTTAACGGGTAATGGACCGATCCGGCCATGACTCCGGATTCACGTCAATGTTTTATGGGCGTTGGACCCGATTCGGACTTTTTGAGCCCGAACTCATGTGTGTTTAGCAAACAGCATGCGACGATAAAATCTTAAAAGTCTAGCAGCATGTACCTCAACCACAGATTAAGAATTTAGATCAAAGGGAGCGGGAAGGGTGGTGATCGTGGGCCTATGCACTTGGGCCCACGACCCGTTACATGTAGAAAAGAAAGAAACCTCGGAAAGCCCGCACTTTTCTTTATACCATAGGCCCGACCGGGAGGGCTTTACATCGGCCGAGCTCGTCGGTTGGGGCCGCTTTTAAGACGTGCTTCCACCACGGGTTTCCCCGCGGATCTCTAGTCTTCGAGCTTTGTCTTCTTAAATCTTCGGGTGGCTTTGTCGAATATTCGAAATAATTGGTTGATTTTCATGTATATCAAATAAATGAAACTTTGGATCCTTCGGAAGGAGTGATGAGGCAACTGTGTGTGTTTTTTGTTCTGTCTGTCTGTGGTCGTTTTTTTAATCAGAGAGCTCGTGGGGAATAAGAGAGGGTCTCCCCAAAGAAAGATTTTCTGGTTCCAAAGATCTCGGGATGGATCGTGGAGAAGCCGTTGTGAGGCTGAACGTGGGGAAGATCTGATGCCAGGTGAGATCATGGGATACTCCACTTGTTGGGGTTGCTGATTTTCGAGACCTCTGGAGGGTGCTCAGCTTAGTATCTAGTAGACAAAAATCTGTGAAGAGGTTAGTCGGATAATTATTAGTAAGTAACGTTATTTGTGGGATTAACGTGGGTTCTGAAAAATCCATTTTCTCCGGTGCAGGGAAAACGCATCCTTGGTGTTCGTTGTCAAGTCTGAGTTGATTTCTTGGCTGTCTTTGATAGTAGATGCTTTATTTGGTGGTCTTATGTAATTTAGCAGCACTGCTGCAAGTCCTCAATGTGCTATTATAAGGGGAATCGTGTGATGAAATTATTCCTTTCTTGAAATCGTAGAAGGTGGTTGTCTTTGTTCTTCTTGCTGCTGTGAATTTGGGATTACGATGACTTAGGTTACTGGACTCCGAAGCTCATGTATCAGATTAATTTCCGAATCGCCGGTGGACTACCGGTGGTCACCGGGAAGAAAACTCGTTAGCTTACAATCGAAGTTTTTTATTTAATGAACAGTGAAAAAAATCCACATATTTGACGACGAGTAGACAAGAAATTTGGTTTATTTACACTCGACAAACTCATAGAACCTTCACAACGGAAGACTTAGCTTATGTGATTTACAGTAACTTAAAGACAAATCGCAAGACAATGTTTTACAGTGGTTCAGTGAATACACCGACGTCCACTTTCGGCCGCTTTCACTAATACTTGTAAGTAGTGATTACAGTATAGAAGGATGAACATTCTGTGGTGAAAGAAAACAATTCCTTTAATCACGGAGTGGTAAGATTAACTTAACCAATGCAAGAAACTTTCTTGCTGATTTTGTGATGCGTCTAGGTCGAATCACAAGGAAATCAACCAGACTTGGCGAACACAGAATCCTGGCTGGAAGCTTCAACCTCTGTGACTCGGTAGCGGGCTGTCCCTTCTGTGGATCTGCGATCAGACTCGATGACGCTATCTCCACGTGTTCGGGTGTCGTCTGATGGGCTCCTCTTTTTATATTTTCGATTTAATCTGCAAAACAAAGAAAATAACCGTCTACAAAAGGCTACAGTCCCTCACCACTTGCACCTGCTATGGAATCCTTCTCTTGGACCTTTCCCAGACAAGTCCTTCATATACGCAACCGGCAACACCTATGGAGTGGAGACTACATTCCTGCACACTCAAAACACACGTTAACTACCACAATAACGTTGCAAGGGTGTCAAGACTTACCACCACATTTAAAATCACGAAATGAATTATTTTTGTGTTTTTCTTTCATACAACGGTTCTATCCTTCTGTTATTAAGGAAATTTATTTATTTTTTTAAAATAAATTACGACCAGATTCATTCCCATAATACATAAAATGATTGAGAACAATATCTATTTGATTTCGTACTAATCAGATTATCCAATCACCAGATATTGCATTATAGAAGGTTGGAGCCAGATTTAGTCGACAACTTTCTATAGTTAGAAAGAAAATTATTTTATTTCCAACCTGGGAATTCTAATTATAGGCTCGTGCATTTATCCGTTAGCGACTTCCAAAATTAATTTTGTTTTAATTTGATGTTTTAATCCCCAGATAGTGCACTATAGAAAGTTCGGCCAGATCAATCAACCAACCTTCTGTTGATGAAAATAATCAATCATTTATTTCCAAAATAAAATAATTTGTTCCTGATAAGTTTGTTATTGTATCTGGACGAAATTCATGTAAAAAGTTTATTTGAAAGTGATTTCTAAATAACATTATCCTTTACAGAAGGTTAGATAGAAATTTCCAAAAATAACAAAATAATTTCCTTGATTAAGAAAAATATTTTATTTTTGACTTTCAATGATTTATCTTTCCAGATAACTATTTAATATTAATTTAAATAACATTCCTCATTTGAATTAATAAAATAATTAAGATAATCAATAATTAATTAAAAATTAATTAATTATTAAAATATCTAATTATAAAAATATTTTCTAATCACGTCATTTGATCTGAAAAGATCATTGGAGGATGAAGAAAATATTTTCGTGATATTTTTCCTTTATTAAGAATCATATCATCGTTACAAGATGTTACAGCTTCTGTAATGTCATAGCAGGTCAAACCTACTGTGTGACTCATCATCAAAACCATATCAACAGGAGTAATGAAGAAAAGAACAAACACGCCGATCCTGCAAGACCAAGTGTTCCAACAAAAAATCTCAAAGGGAAATGGTTATTGTAGTTTTGGAGTTGTGTTGATACACTATATTTTCCACACACTTGTTTAATGTGTATATATAGAGTAGCGATAGTTTCAAATAACTTTTGAAGTAACGAAGCATGACCTTCTGGTCATTATAAAACGCTAACTAACCATTATACATGAGGAGATATGACCCTTCATCACTAACAAATGTAACCTTTCACTATGAGAAACAACTTTTCATGAAAGGATGTGCCACAAATGATGGTTGTGACTCGTGCACCTTCAAAGCAAACGTTACGATAGTCGCGAGTGTTTATTGTTTTTCTTATCAAGAGACACAAAGCTTCACAAAAATATTTTTGTTGCTTGCATTTTCCTCATCAAAAAATCAATGGATGCATCCGTCTGATTCGACGGATGCTCCGTCGCCTGTCAGATAACTCGGATGCATCCGTTGGATCAGACGGTCATGCCTAAAGGAGGAGTATGAAGGTGACGAGAAGATAAGGGGCACGAAGGCTTTGAATTTGATTAGGGAATTTGAGAGGCGACAGATAAAGGAGGATGAGGCTGTGAAGGATTTCTCTGACAGGTTGATAATCTGGCCAACAGAATGAGAGTTCTGAGCACAGATATGAAGGGTGAGAGGATTGTGCAGAAGGTTTTGGTTTCGCTGCCAGAACGTTTTGAAGCTACGATTGCTTCGTTAGATAATACTAGAGATATGTAGGACATAAAGCTGGCGGAGTTGTTGAGTGTGTTGCAGGCTCAGGAACAGTTCAAGTTCCCGCAGAAGGAGCCTTACCAGTAAGGTCGAAGATGACAGATTCTGGAAAGGGAAAGAAGTCATGGAACCAAAGGAATGGGATTGCAGAAGGTTCGGACATAAACAGAGATACTGTTGAATAGAGGCGTCCTTCTGAGAGTGGTTCTACATATCAGAGAGAAAGGTTGGATACGTGCAAACACTGTGGAGGCAAAAATCGTTCACATTATAAGTGTTGGGGGAAACCAGATGTGAAGTGTTATAATTGTTAGAAGTTGAGGCATATTGCAAGGTTTTGTCATGAGAAAGATTCTCAGCAAGGTGCTACAAAAGCTGCTGCGAATCATGAGGTAGAGTATATATTTACAACATTGTGTTTTGCTATAGGATTGACTCGTAGAAGCTGGCTGGTGGATAGCAGATGTACCCACCACATGACGTATGAGAAGAAGTCATTTGCAAGTTTAGATCGAAGCTTATGTGCTTGGGTAAGGATCGGGAACGGTGATTATATTTTTGTTGAATGGAAAGGAGATGTACTCATTGATGGTCCAGAAGGTGCGAGGCTGATCAGTGATGTTTTGTATGTACCTAAGATTGACCAGAACTTGTTAAGTGTAGGTCAACTTGTGGGGAAGGGGTACAGAGTGACGTTTGAAGAAGGGTTCTATTCGATAGCAGATTCTTCTAGAAAGGAAATACTTAAGATACAGATGAAGGAAAAGCATTTTTCGTTTGATCCTGTGTCACCGAGTCAGCAAGCTGTGACGGCTCAAGTTAAGGAAGTCGTGCAGACTTTGCACGTGTCACAGAAGTTGAATGTGAAGAAACAGAATGTTAACCAACAACTCAATTCTGAAGAGCAGATTGATGATCTACCGGGAAGAGGTACGAGATCATTGACTAAGGCTTATGGAAGATGTAATGTGGCAGTGTTAGAACCTGCTAGTTTTGAGAATGCAAAGGAGGACAGAAAATGGTCAATTGCAATGCAGGAGGAGATTTCTGTAGAGCAGCCAGAAGGTTTCTGTGTTGTAGAACCTGAACAGAAGATGTACAGGTTGAAGAAGACTCTGGATGGTTAAAGCAACCTCCTAGAGCTTGCTACAAGAAAATTGATGATTATTTGATTGAGTTGGGCTTTGAAAGAAGTCGAAGTGAACACACTCTGTATGTCAGGAAGGCTGATCTGAGTGTGATTATGATTTCCTTGTACATAGTTTATCTTTTGGTTATAGGAAATGATCCGAAGCTCATGCAGAAGTTGAAGTAGAAATGATGGAGATTTTTTAGAATGATTGATTCGGGAGAAGATTGGCGTGCCTATCAACTCTTGATCCAAGGAGGAGTTTGTTGGTGATTGGATCAAGATTGATAGGAAATGTCTTTTATTATTAGTTTCCAAAAATAAGTTTATTTTATCTCTAGAAATTAGGAAGGATGGATTTCGTGATCTTCCTAATTTAGATTGTTCTTTTCCTTTAAGTGTGTCGTATGTTTAGGTCATTTTGTAATTATCTCCATATTTTGTTTTATCAGAGGAATCAAATATTTCCCTCAGAGAGTTTCGTGTATTTTTATTTTGTACGAGTTCACTAGCAGATGAGATGTTCTGCTATGAAGAAGTAAGTTTCTGTTATAACCCGTCCTGCTTCTGTTGTCAATTCTGTCGCTGGTTCAGGTTTGGTTCCTACACTGGGAACACTTACACATGGTACGACAAGATTGCAGAGTTCTTACTCCAAAGTGGATATACTCTTGTAGTAGCTAACTCAAGCCTATTCGTCAAATTCAAAGAAGACAAGATTTCAGTGGTGCTTGTGTATGCTGATGATCTAATCATCATAGCTGATGGTGACAAACCTATTCGTCAAACAAATCAAGGAGAATCTCTCTGTGCGCTTCCGCATGAAGAAGCTTGGAGAACTCAAGTACTTCTTGGGATTAGAAGTTGATCGGATTCCAGAGGCTTATTCCTATGCCAAGAGAAATTGCGAGGGAGTTGCTAAATAAATTTGGAATGCTAAAGTACAAGCCGATATCGACACCCATCAAGTTCAATGCCAAGCTCAGCACGAATAAAGACAAGGATGTTGAATAGCCGACAATGTATCGCCAGCTAGTTGGTAACCTGATCTATTTAACGCATACTAGGCCAAATATCTCTTATGCAGTTGGTTTTGTAAGTAGATTCATGCAATTTCCAAAGAAGCCACACCTCGAAGCAGTTCGACGGATTCTGAGGTATATAAAGGGATCGTTAAACTACGGAATAATCTACAAGACCAAAGGAGATTGCAAATTGATCGGATATTGCGATGTAGACTACGTCGGAGGCCGTGATACTCGAAGATCAACTACGGGATATGTCTTCAGCATTACAGAGGGAGCTGTCTCATGGTACAGTAACCGTCAACCCACTGTATCACTTTCAACAACAGAAGCAGAATACAAAGCTACTGCAAATGCAACTTAGGAAGCTACATGGCTTATGCAGCTCATGAAAGACCTTCACCAACAAACTGGATATGCAGTTCCTTTATCGTGTGACAATAAGTCGGCGATCCAATTAGCTCAAAATCTATTATTCCATGCAAGGACAAAGCACGTTGAGGTTCACTATCACTTTTTAAGAGAGGAGGTATTACAAGGAGATATCAAGCTGCAATATATCGGCACTGGAGACTAATCGATGAATATCTTCACCAAAGGACTTAATGCTGACAAGTTAGAAGAGTTTCGCTCGCAACTCGATATGATTAGAAGAGAGTGTTGGTGTGGAGGGGGAGTGTTAAAATTAATCCAACACCCATCACACTGTAGAAGCCTCGTCAATCCTTCCAAGATTTTTCGAAAGAGTCAAAATTGAGGCAGAAGGGAATTGCAAAGAAGAACCGAGAGGATGGTAAGTAGAGAAATGTTCAATAAAGTAAATGATAAAAAATAATGTAAAGTGGCCGATTTCCACACCGTCACCGACCGAGATTAGCCACTATAAATAGGGGGTGCCTTCCCCATTTTGTATCATCCCACCATCGAGAAACAAAAAAAATTAGAGTTAAAAGTTATTCTCTTTCGTCTCCTCTCCTTTGTTCTCTCTCACAAATAGTTAGGAAGTAATTCGGGGGCATAGAGGAGGACTTCGGTGTAACCTGAACATTAAATACCCTGACGAATTCGAAGACCACATCACGTTACTCGACCGATCAATAACGACAAGATTTCTATCACCGTCAAAAGCAAGAACTCCGTTCGAGTCATTAACCGGTTTGTTCCTATTGGCAACCCAAACAACTGTATCTGGAGTAACAGAGTACCATACCCCTAAGTACTTATTCCCAGAGTTCCCCTTAGAGAAGAATCCCAGCGCGAAACTCCCGTCGGCCGAAACCAACATATCGCCATCTTTCAAGGTCTGGGATGAGGTTATGGTATCGGATCCAAGTGAAGATCCTACCGCGGACAGGAACAACGCCTGATGGCAACAAAAGCTGTAGCAGCAAGAGAGTCTCCTCATTCTGAAGCACGTTCCTGGGAGAGGAATGAAGTCAGACAGTTGATCAGAATCAGTGACGAAGAAACGGGAACATCATGGTTTCTGAGTCTTATATCTAGCAACCGTGGAATGTCACAACGGGCGAAGGCTGGCAGACGAAACGCTAGTTTGACAAAGGACATGGAAATAAAAAGACATAAAGATTCAAGACTTGGGAGGCATAATCGGTTGCAAAGAAGATTGGGGTATCCATTAGCACCAAGTATAAATATTTTGTTTCCGCAAATAGCATAAGCTTAGTTACTAGGGGAAGAGGTGATGAAGTGCGGGAGTTTCTAGGGGAAGATTGGAGGAAAGTGTAGAATGATTTGATTAACGGTTCTGGCGATGGGGAGGAGGAGGAAGTTGATGTTTCTAGGAGGTTTAAGACGAGGTTGAGGACCGTGTTGGTGCCACCAGGGGATTATTTCATCAACGACATTGTGGCATTGTCGTCGTAAGGATGCCGTCCATTTGCAGACACAGTTGCCCTGGGGACGTCTCGAGGCTTCCTTCAATGAAGAAACCAGGCTGCTTAGGCTCCAGCAATGAAGTACCTTCATTTGCTAGCATGAACACCACCGACACCATCAACGGCTGTTACTCCAAATGCTCCTGTATGCACAACAGCAGCACGTGTATGCTTCTCTTCATCTGAGGTCATAAGGTCGAGTCGCTCAGTGGTTTGGGATAATAGAAGCATGCCGAAGCTAAACACGTCAACCTACCATTGAATGCCCGCAGCATGAGGCCAATTGGTCTGGGATAATATAGATTACTTACCAAGAGCCAATGATTCACCTGGCCCGTACCTCTTTGTTGCGGCCTGCAACAATCCTCGCCAGGCCGAAGTCCAAAATCTTAAGGTTCATGTCCACATCCAACAAGATGTTACTCGTTTTGATGTCTTTGTAGACCACTTGGAGTTTCAAATCTTGATAATGTCAAAGCGCTTCTCCAGGTCAACAGATTGCTCGTAACCTCAGCTGCACTAGCTCGGCATCGTCTTCATTATTCTCGAGACCACAATAAGTTTAAGCAAAAGATTAAAAAAAGAAATGGAGCTTTAGGCATATCTTCGTAGATCAAGATCCTTTCCTCCCCTTCGATACAACAGCCAAGCAGCCCGACAAATTCCTGTGCTGAAGTCTAGCAATCAGGAGGGCCTCATTCATGAACTCTTCAATCCCTTGTCCCGAGCTCTTCGAAAGCCTTTTTACTGCCACTTCTCTGCTGCTGACCAGATATCCTTGCACCGACTCATCAAAGACCTTGTTAATCTTCATACTAAACACCATTGTCTTCTACAAACATGGATAATTGAATATTTTTACCTTGTAGACTGATCCGAAACTACCCTTTCTTATCAAATTCGTCTCGGATAAATTTCTTGTGGCATTGACCACAGTAGTAAAATCAAGCAACGTCAAATCGGTGTCCTCCCCTGGGAGCTTAGAGCCACGAAGGAAATTGCTACATCTTCTGTGAGCTCAAATGCAGTGAGGTGTTCATATAAAGTAGTACCGATGGGAGTCCGTACCGCCCTTTCTATGTTTAGCAAGTTTTGTGGCCCGAAAGGCAGCCCCAAGCATGATCAATCCTGCAAAGGACAGAATTGTCGCGAGAATTACCTTCTTTTTCTTCACGGCGGAGCCCTCGAATGAATCTGCAGGATTCGTGTATGCGGTACAAGAGCAGTTTTCCAGTTACTGGCTTCTGCACTCTTCAGTTCATGTTCTTGTCCAACCGGAAAGTCTATCAGGTCAGGCAACTTGGCGTCGAGAACTTCAAAAACCCTGTCTCCATCGACAGAGCAGTTGGACTGAACTTCCCTCACGCGAGCACCAGAAAGGATCCTCCGCCATTGTTCGAGACATTCAGGTACATAACCCTGGAAGGCCATTTTACTTATCACGTTATTGAACGACCTATAAACTAATGTTATAGAGCGAAACTCCAAGGAGACGCGGAGTTGTCTCGATTCGAGCTAGCAATGACCGCATAGGTTAGGACCGCCCGCCAAATGGTACCAGAACCAAGTAGGCTCCAAATAAAATTACTGCAATCCTCTAATCACATCCCTCCCTGGCTTGTGACTATCTTCTTTCCCTTTTTCTTTTTCTGAGTTTGGACCGAATCAAATGTAAGACATGATTTATGTCCACGGGTAGGGAATGCTGCATTATTGCTCTGTTCAATATTTTCAAAAGAGTTGGAAAACCAAGTGGGAAATGTATATATATATATATATATATCATGGTGTACTACTGTATTTCTCATATTTATACATTTATCCAGGGACATTAGTAGTAGCAGTATTTTTATTTTTACCGTGCTTCGGGCATAGTCATGGTAAGAAAACCTTCCCTATCGCTCCTTTCGTCGGTCGTCGTCGCGTCTGTGCTTTCCAGACTTCTTTCCAGGAAGAAACCCGGTTGCTTAGGCTGCGGCAACGACATCCATTCATTCGCTAACATGAAAACTACCGACGGCATAAAGGGCCGGTCATCTGGAAACTTTTGGACGCAAAGCAGCGCAACCTGGATGCATCTCACCACTTGGGGGAGGATGTAAGAGTCACGGAGAGATCCGTGCACGAGTTCCCATGACTTCCCTTCCCTCCAGAGTAGCCATGCCTGAAATATATATTGATCTGTAATGGAGCTGTGATTCTCTCGGTAATATAAAATGGCAGAAGGAGAAGCGAAATGGATGGAGGCGAGGAACATCGCTTCCAACTTACATGTCCCAGAAGGTTATGGTGGTGATCTGGATGGGAGAATCCACGATTCCTTACACCGGACACTATCTCTAACAAGAGTACCCCGAAGCTAAACACGTCGGATTTCGCTGAGAATTTCCCATCGAAAGCATACTCTGGGGACATGTAGCCGCTGTATTTCAAAAAAAACATACTGTAAGCATGCCTCATCGTCTATAAGCCACAACGGCAACAGCCAGGCTATGAGGATGACTTACTAGGTGCCGATTATTCTCTCAGTCCTCACCGCCTTATCGTTTCCACTGAAAATTCTTGCCAGGCCGAAATCTGATATCTTCGGATTCATGTCTCCGTCCAACAATATGTTGCTTGCTTTGAGGTCCCTGTGGATGACTTGAAACTTAGAATCGTGATGGAGATAAAGAAGTCCTCGGGCGATCCCCGAAACTATGCCAATGCGCTTTTCCCATGGCAACGAGCAGCTTCTCTGGTGATCTGCGGACATTCAACAGACAATTCCGTGTTCACGAGCAGTGGTGCTTTTTCAATCCTCTTTACCAATATAAGCAACTCCAAACTACGAAGATAAGTAAATTCTGTACCGAAGATGAAGTAGTCTAAGGATTTGTTCGGCATGTACTCGTAAATCAACATCCTTTCCTCTCTCTCGATGCAACAGCCGAGAAGTCCGACGAGGTTCTTGTGTTGAAGCTTTGCAATCAAGACGACTTCGTTCATGAACTCTTCTAGGCCTTGTCTCGAGTCCTTCGAAAGCCTCTTCACTGCTACTTCCTTGTCAGTAAGGAGATATCCCTGCAAGAATTGGTGTCTTATACGATATCCAATCCATCTGTGGGCTTTGACTGCTGACATTCAGCTCCATTTTACCTTGTAGACAGATCCAAAACCACCTGCTCCGATCAAATTTCCCTCGGAGAAATTACCAGTAGCGGCAGCAACTGCCACAAAGTCAAAGACGGGCAAGTCTATGTCGGCCTCCCAAATCTTTAATTCTGAAAAGTATTCATATAATACAGTAGCTATCATCTTTCCTTTCAAACGAACATTGTGAAAATCACAGTTTAATTCCAGGACAGGATTACCTGTTCTTTTGCTTCGACATTTCCTCTTTATCTTCCACGCCAACAGGCCTAGAATGAGCAGCACAAGAACGGCTGAAATTGCTGAAGCAATCACCAATCCTCTCTTTCGTGTTGAATTATGATCTGAACGGCCACACAGGAACATATGAATGATCGCAATATTGTGATTTTTTCTTCAAGAGACAATCTACTTTAACTAGAGGCTAGATGATTTTACCTAATGACAGAGCAGATAGGCGTACATATATCTCCTGGTCATGTTGATTTCCGTGGAATTCTTTTATGTCGTAAAGATCGCCAAACCACATCAGGCAGCCGCTTCCCCCATTTCTAATGTCTGAATTGGCATAGGCTTTACAAGAGCAATTGTTCTTACACAAGTCTTTGCACTTTTCAAGGCTAATGTTCTTGTCCAGCCAGTAATTTATCAAGTCAGGGAGCTTGACCGATGAAACTTTACGGAAACCTTCATTAGAGCAGTTCAACGGGATTTCCCTTATGCATCCAGCGGTATGATTCAGCATCGACCAATCTTCCATCGACTTTGGCACGAAACCGGGCAAGCATTTGCATCTTGGATCTTCGTCAAGCGTGCAGAAACCATTCACACCACATTGCCCATAGTTGTCACAGAAATCCATGGGAATGGTATATATAAGATCCCAAGAAGTGCTTCCCTTTTTCCTTGAATGCCGTAGCAATAAACCCGATGGAGTCAATGACCACTTCGGTATAACTCCACCATTAAGCAATTGAAGCTCGAAATAAGCATCGGTATCATTGTAAACCAGGACAGGCTTAGCAGTACTGGTTGGAAAAACATTGAAGCCACTGAATTGGAGTCCGTTCCAATGTCCGGTTCTGAATTTTTTGACCGGACCCATCATGAGCACCCCTTGCATCAAGCCGTCAAGTTTGAATCCATAAGTATACTCGCCGGCTGCAGGGTCCTCGACGCTTTTCCATGATGTCAGATGTCTCTCGAAACCCGTTCGCATATCCCAACCCAACTTCATGCCGGCTAAAAGGGTGTCGGATGGGTAATCGAAACTCTGCCAGGAATAGTGCCCAGAATCCAAACTGCTGCTCTCTCCAAGAACCAAATTTCCAGTATCCAATATCCGGGCAACAGGATTTGTTAAGTTCCTAGAAGAATTTGAGGACCACAACATGTTCCTCGACCGATCAAGAATAACAAGGTTCCCATCGCTGTCAAACGAGAGGGCTACGCTCGAATTATTTACTGGTCTTTTCCTATTGGCAACCCAAACAACTGTATCAGGAGAATCAGAGAACCATATCCCCAAGTACTTACCCCCTGATTTATCCCTAGAGAAGAATCCCAGAGCGAAACTCCTGCTGGCCGAAACCAAAGTCTCCCCATCTTTCAAGGACTGGGATAAGGTTAGCGTGTTGGATCCAAACGAACAGCCTACCTTGGATAAGAGCAACGCCAGATAGCAACACAGGCTGAAGAAGCAGGGGAGTTTCCCCATCCTGAAGCACTTTTCCGCTACTAACTATCGCTCAATCTCACGACACAATTCCGCTCCCCAAGCTCAAAAACCTTTTCATGGGAATTTTCTGGAAGAGAGCAGTAGTTTATATCCAAAGGCTCGATCATCGTAAATGAAAAAACAACGTAAAAATTACGTTGATCGAGCCTGATAGCGTTGATTCTGATAGCTTTGTAGCATGCAATGTCAAACACTGTGGACCCCCGAGATTTGGAAGGTTTCTGTCCAGTGTTTTCCCAGTTGTTGACCAAGTAAAATGCAGGGAATTAGAGCGCCACAATTCCCGGCTGCTAACACTCCACCAATATTCCTTCCTTTCCTTACATTCCAAATAGCCGATTCTTCTAGCCCCGATCGAACCTAGCAGAAATCTTCAGTATGTGGATTGTCACAAGCTGTGGCTTGAATGCCCCGCTTGACAATTGAGTGGAGGGCGACACCAGTAGGCGTAACGAGGGAGTTGGTTAAACTCTTGTCTTGGAAGGCGGCAGAGTAGGAGGACGAGGTGAGGGAATTGAAGGCGACCCGTGCAAGGGAAGAGAGGCGGAGGTGATGAAGTGTGGGAGTTTCTCAGGGAATATTGGAGGAAGCAGTGGAAAGATTTTATTAGTGGCTTTGGTGATGGCGGCGTTAGTGCCACAGGCAGTTTTCCATTGCCCCTCTCTATCGCATCTTTCACCTGCTGCTGTTGCCTCCAAGCTACATCCAGAACTTCTTTCCAGGGAGAAACCCAGGCCAGGGCAACATTGTCCCTTCGTTAGCCAGCATGAAGACTACCGACGACAGGAAGGGCCTGTCACTGGGAAACTTTTGGACACAAAGCAACGCCGATGTGAATACATCTCTCCACTCGAGGCTGGCAACATGTTTTTCTTTAGAGATTCGTGTATGAATTCCAGTGACTTGCCCTCGCTCCACAGTAGCCATGCCTGAATGAAATCGATACAGGATTAGAAACAGCATAATGAAATGGATGATAGTCGATAAACAAAATATTCTCACGTGCCCCGGAAGGTTGTGTGGTGATCTGGATGGCTGATGTGAAGTGAGGCTTGTCATTAAAGGAGGAGGAGTGAAGTAGCAAGTAGTTAAATAATAGTAGAGGCTACACTTGTATATAAAGTTTTCTGTTATAAAACTATTGAACGGTTAATAGAGAAAGCTGATTCTGTTTCATCCTTCTTCTTCATCTTCGTTTCCTCTCTGTTCAGGGGTGAGCTCCGGCTCTGTCTCCTGAAACCTCGATTCCTCTTTCCGCTCACAATCTCCGACAAGAGCACTCCGAAGCTAAACACTCCAGACTTCGACGACCGTTTATAGGGATGGATGATCGATAAACACAATATTCTCACTTATGTGCTATGGAAGGTTGTGGCGGTGATCTGGGTGGCTGAATCCCCGATTCCTCTCACTGCTCACAATCTCCAACAAGAGCACTCCAAAACTAAAACCGTCGGATTTCGACGAAAATTTCCCGTTTATAGCATACTTCAGGGACATGTAGCCACTTTATTATAGAGAACAGGAACTAAACATTCATTAGAGCTCATGTACGAGGTCAACTTACTAGGCGCCGACTATGTTCGCATTGCTTTATCGCCTCCACTGAAAATCCTTGCCAGCCCAAAATCAAATATCTCAGGGTTCCGGTCAGCGTCCAACAATTCATTTGGAGGAGAGCAATAAAGATGATGAACTTGTGACGGAGAAATTTCCAGGCTTTTAACTTTGTTGGGCAGAACAGGAGGGAAACTATTTTCAGTACTCTCACCCGTTCCACGTTATCATAGGTTATATTCGTCTAACTTTTTTTCAAATTACACTAAATTCAGTCTAATCGTATCGGATATAAGGTATCTTTCTCCAACCAACAATTCCCTACTCTCAGCTAACTCTCTTAACAGAGATAAATCTCATTAAGAGTTGTATAGTTTGATAGCATATATGAAATTTCGTCATTCCACTTATTATAAATGTGACGATTGAATCCGTAGTAGAATCAAACTCGAAGAACTCGGTCGTTCCCACCTGGAATGGACAAGTGTCGTCGGGAGGAGTCGCATCGTTGAAAATTGGAATTGGTAGTAGTAGTTGCAGTAGCCGATGTACTAATGGGCCTGGTCAGAATCAGGCACAATCTCGAAAGCTGTCGTTGTTGTCGGGGATGATGACTCAATTCATCAACGTTGCCTGATTTTTGTTTCTATGATATGATTGTGTGCCTTTCAATTTGGTGGCCCCTACGTGGAAGGAAAAGACGGAGGGTGTGAAGTTTCATAATGCCGAAATTCCATGTATCCCATATGTCTTTTTTCCTTGGTCTTCATACAGAGAACCTGTCTTTTTTTTTCCTTTGTTATTATCTTTTCATCTTTTATTGCAATGACATTGTTATCATCAACCTCCGCCACATATTCTTGTCTACCACCGTCCCATTCCCAATCCGTGTGGCTGGCTGGGTCCATCCCAAGTTGATGTTAGAAAGAACGAAAGGGAAGATTTGGAGGGGGTGACAAGGTTCAGAGTACTTCACATTTAATATTAGGAAAGTAGTTTAATAATCACGAACAGCTTGGGCCACGATGATCCACACAGATAAAAAAATATATAAAACTAAATATTAAAGTTAGATTCATGATCCATAAGACTACTAATAGAGTTTTTGTTAGTCGATTAAACATAAAATTCGTGAACTAGTGTCATTAATTTTGAGTTACAAATTCAAAATTCGAATTTTGATGTCCCTTTTAAATTCTGATTTTTACATTTAAAATTCGACATATGAGTATAGGGTATGAAACTTAATGCTTGAAGTAAGAATTTTTGTCATTGTTAAAATTCTGAGTTTAAAATTCATAATTATCACTTTGAAAACTCCGAGTTTAAAACTCTGAGGGAGTGTTTCGAAATTTTCCATTCCCATGGAAAACTATCCCATCCTCTCACAAAATTTTAAAAATTTTACCTACTCATTTTCCATCCATTTTTCTTTTTTTTTTCTGACGAAATTCATGTAACTATCGAAAATGAAAATATATAATATACGTGAGTTTGGGTTTTTATAACCGATTGGCATTGTTACAACCGTAACTATCTCTACCTTTTCTAACTTTTCCATTATATTTTCCTTCCCCGTGAAAAATATCCAAACAAAGCGTTGAGTTTCTATAATGATAGAAATCTCATCAGTAGAGAGTAAAAAGCACAAAGACTCGCCTCCTCGCGGACAGCTCATGATCTCACCCGAATCACCGCAGGAATTAAAAAATAAAATAAATGTGTCCGCCGTTCGATTTTCCATTGTCAAGTTTAAAACAAGAAATGGACTTTTTTTAATTGTGCAGGGAAGAGGAAGAGAGAAAGAGAGGAGAGGAGGGATAAGGGAATGGGCCTCCATGACACGTCACGTGAGTTTGATACTCGGGGCCCGGGGTGAGGGTCACGTGGACTACTCGCCCCAAATCGTGGACTACATCTCGCCACGTGTACACTCTCAATATCCGCCCTTTCACCTTCTTGACCACCACAAATCTCTCCCCTTCCTTCCTCATTTATTCCATTTACCCAAAATATCTCTCCTACTCTCTTCCCCTTTCTGTTCCACTTCTTTAGCCATCCGTTAACACCTCCACAGTGAAATTATCGTTCTACCCCCGTCCCCCCCCCCCCTCCACCCACCACCCTTTGCTTGGGTAAGAGCCGGACCGACGCGGTTGTTGTTGTTGACCTTTTGACTCCGTCCGACGATGAGGAAGCGTTGCGATCTTTGTGGATGCAGCCAGGCCAGGGTTCACTGCGAGTCCGACCAGGCTAGCTTGTGCTGGTCCTGCGACCTCGAGGTCCACGCCGCTAACTTCCTTGTGGAGAAGCACGTTAGGGTCCTCCTCTGCGGTTCCTGCTCCGCCCCTTCCCCTTGGAAGGCCTCAGGCGCGTGTCTCGGATCCGCTGCAACTGTCTGCGAGGTGTGCTTCCGCCATCGTGAGGCTGGGGTTGGAGTTTTGTCCGGCGAGGAGATGCGGGGTAGGGTTGATCACGACGTGCGTGATGAAAGTGAGGATGGTGGAGAGGAGGACGAAGCTGCGGACGAGTCAGAGGAAGAAGAGGACGGAGAGAATCAAGTGGTTCCTTGGGCGTTTGACGCGCCACCCCCTTCGGTCGACAGATCGTCGAGCACAGGAGAGACAGGCGACGAGTGTGGGGATGTCTGCGAATCCAGGATGGACTGGACACAGCAGATCGCTCATTCTGACTCGACGGTAATTTCTTGTTGAATGTTTCTAAAGTCTAGGAATACGTAACGATCTCTCGTGGTCTTAAATTGAATCCCTTGATGCCTCAGGAGCAGGAATGCGGCCATTCCTATGCAACCTCCGCGATGACGGCATGGGCCACCCGTTCGTCAATTCCATCTTGCACAGACCAGCCAAGAGGCAGAGGAGGATTGAGGACTGGGCAACATCTTTTCAGCAAAGGACAGGAGGAAGGGCCCAACCTGGCGATGATGCACACATTCCCCACTGCTGCTGTCGCGGTCAGCAGGCCAGGGTGACTCTCGCGGATGAAGACAGTTCTTTCACTTTGATCAACTGGGGAATTTGTGAATTTCCTAGAGTTTCCTACTAACAATCGACCAGTCGCCCAAGAACAAAACCCAGCTTTCATCTAATCCCAAATCATATGCGCATCATGATGTAGTTTTGTATTCATTTTGCAAGATCAGTCCGGAAATACATCTCATGGATATTATTACTTCAGGTACCTTTCAACATGGTTATGTCCATCAGATTACAAATATTTGCTTTGCCATTAAGCGGGTAAATACGGATTTGCATTGCTAATGAGAAAGGGTGATTAAGGTTAGGCTTGAGTTGGGAGCAAGTTGTCGAGTTTTGTTCCCTTTTACCTTTGTCTCCCAAAATACTCCCAAAATATTTGTCCTTTAGGGTGGTGGGTTTCAAAATTACGGTTTCAAAAGTACAGAGTTTTCCTCGAACGAGGATTCTCTCATATCCACCACTATCCTTGGGGTCTCGAATTCCTGGACCTCATAAGGAATTATGACATTGTTGTGGTGAGAATTTTCTGTCTCTCCCTTATGGTTTTTGACAGCTCTTCTCCATCTGAAGCCTTATACAGCAGCTTAGACTCCAGATCTTTGATATACTCGACTGTTTTTTATGGTTTTTGGCAGCTCTTCTCCATCTGAAGCCTTATACAGTAGCTTAGACTCCAGATTTTTGATATACTCGACTGCTTTTGCTGTAAAACCTCAATCTGGCACTTATAATTGTTTTTTACGCCACCCATGAGTCCTCCACAGGGAACAGTTACATCCCAAGATAGGGATCCATCTTCAAAAGAGTCTAAATCAAAATACCTCCGAACCCTCATGACCTTTGTCATCGTGAGGCTGCTCACCAGATAATTTAACCGAATCTCTTTCAGGAATTGCTTCCTCAAGGTTCTCCTGAACTTTAGGATTACCTTTTTCGAGTATGTTTGGTACCTCATAGTTAAAATACTTGTCATACCCCATTTCTGTCGTCTCATCAGGTACTTTTACAGAGAAAAAGAGAGGAGAAAGGAAGAAATGGTGCGGGGAATGGGGGATTTGTGTGTGTGGGTGGATAATATTAATAAAATATATCTAACGGAGATAAATATCAGACCTGGATTGGGCCAAATTAGAGGCCCATAATACCAAGAATTGGATCCACACTACACCACGGATGAATTATGTGAGTGATATCCGTCAATTGCAAAACCATTTTCTACATTTCTGGTCCTTTACTACATTTTTCTACGTATGCGCCTTTGTCGCAAAGGCGCGCCTCGGGCACTGCGCCTTGCGCCTCGGGCGATAGGGGGTATTTGCGCCTTGGGTGCGCCTTAGCGCCTTGACAACACTGCTTCCTTCTGAGTTGGCTCACGTATGAAGGCTTTCTCACCTATGAAGGCTTTGAATTCTGCCTCATCTCGACCTGCTTCAACCTGCAAGAGACTCTTATAGGATTTGACAGCTTGGTTTATTGAGATGTTCTGCTATTTAGCCAGGTGAGTTTAGTAGTAATTGAACTATTTCGTGGTTAATGAATACCACCAAGGTTCTTCAACCTTTTCCTCCTTTACCGGAGCATCCTTTTCAGGACCAGAGGACTTAAGCTGCTTTGCTTTCCTCTTTCTCTTGGCTTTTCTTTGAGAATCAGCTTGGGCTTCTTCCTTCAGATCTGCCATCTTCGTCTTTCCTTTGGAGCTTTCCTCCTTAGGATCAACCAGCCTCTCTTGAGGATCTTTCTTCATATCTTCTTTGGAGTTGGTGTTAGCCTTCTCCCTCAGATCCATCTTCCCTTCCTGGGAATTTATTTTCGCTTTTCCTTGGGTTCAGCCACTCCCTTCTGGGAATCTAATTTCGCTTTTCCTTTAGAGTTAGCCGAAGCCTTCTCATTTCGCTTCTCCCTTAGAGTCGGTAATAACCTTCTCCTTGAGATTGGCCACTCCCTTTTGGGAGTTCGCAGCTTTCAGCTTACTTGGACATTCGAAAAATCTATGTCTAGGTCGTTTACACTGCCAACAGAGAGTTGCTTTCGTTCCAGAAATAGAACCAACATCACTATGCTCACTATCTTTCTTATTGGGACATACCTTCTTGGAGTGCCCCTCCTACTTAAATCCCCAGCAAATATTCCTCTTCGCGGCTGGATCCATATGCAAGTTCTCTAGAGAGAGAGTCAGCTATCCTTCAAGTGACTGAAGAAATGTATTTAACATCGAATTTATAATAGCTAAACCACTCTTACAACCTCAAAAGTCTAGTCGGCCTAGCCTCCTTGAGATTCAAACTCATGAACCTTTCTACATAGGTCGAGTCAGAACGCACTAAGAATTTCTTAGGTGCCAAAAATATGTAAAAGGCTTTTATTCCATTTTTTAAAGCCAATAGTTCTTTTTTGTGTATCGGGTATCGAAGTTTATACCCCTTAAAACTACCCGACCAATACTTACAAATGGGTTCCGACTTTCTTCCTTTAACTTTTAGAACAGCCCCCCAGAACTCGTTAGAAGCATCAACCTCCAGGACTAACTCATCTTTATCAGATGATAAGGAAAGTTGCGGTAAATTTTTAACCTTTCCCTTAATCATCTGAATAGCCTGAGTATCCTCATCTCCCCATGACCAAGGATTCGTAGAAGATGTCTCTTTTGAAATCCTCCCTAAATCTTGGGAAAGAGCTTTTGCAAACTTTCTAGCATAGTTAACAAATCCGCAGAATCTTTAGACTCGCTTTCTATCCTTAAGTCTGTCAGGAAAATCAACAATTTTCTCGGCAATATGACTTTGTAATTTAATATTTCCTTTTTTAATTTCCATGCAAATAAAATTAACTGACTCCTTAAACCATTCTATCTTTCTTTTAGATAGAATCATGCCTTCATATAGAAAAACATCAGTCACCTTATCAAGGTGCCTCATGTGATCGTTCTCAGTCTGACTGTGGACTAGCACATCGTCTATATAGACCGCACAAAACTTACGGACCTGCTTGAAAACATTTTCCATTTTGCGCTGAAAGACGCCTGGAGCATTCTTCAGGCCGAACAACATGACCAGCCATTCAAACACCCCTTGCAGAGCATTGAAAGCAGTTAGAGGTACCGAATCTTCTTCCATCTTGACTTGCCAGTAACCACTTTTGAAGTCGAATTTGGAAAAGAATTTTGGTTTGCTCAAACTAATTCTATCAATTAAATCTCATGCCGTAGGAGTCTTATAGCCATCGTCTTTGGTAGCTTTGTTAAGCTGTCGATAGTCTATAACCATTCGTGCTTTACCTCCCACATGCTCGGCATGATTTATTACCATAAAGGTAGGACTAGAATGTGGACTATAACTGTCCCCAATCAAGCATTTTCCAAGTAACTCAGGAATCTGTTTGACAAATTCCTCAACCATTTCAACCGTGTATGTAATATTTCTGGCACTTATAATGGTTCTGGAATCTTTCAATTTGAGTCTAGCCTTTAGGCCTTTCCGACTCCACAATTTTAGCGGATCTTCACTAAAATTGTCGGCAAGTTTTACCTGGAACTTGTCCCATTTTGTCCCTGTTAACTTTACTGCCCTACACACTTTTTGTTTAGGAAACAAGTTGTCATACCAATTAGAACTTCTGGTATTCGTTGGAGAAAATAGGGTTTGTAGCCATAATTCTTTCTCTTCCAACTGTGTATCACCACGCTGAGCTGCACTCTGAAAGCTATATTACTCTGTCCGTTTTACGGAATAAAACCCAAATTTTAACCGTAATTTGGGCTCTTGTAGAGTACTGATTTTCACACCACCAATGGAAATGTCATGGACATCTTGCACAAAAGGAAGATTTTCCTTTTGTCCCTTAAGAAAAGCATTTCCAAGAATGATATCCGCTTGTTACAAAGGATGTGCAAGGATTTCTTTAATGACGAATTTATGTCCGCCAATAAAGACATGCACATTACTGGCCTGATGGCTAACAATTGTTGCCATTCCATCGACATTAACCATATGGATGGGCCTTTGCAGTGGTTCCCATCACTCATCTGATAAAGCATTAAGCCTAGCACAACTTATGCTACACCTAGTGTTTATCAAAGTATCCAGAGAATACTCATAGTATCCAGGAAATTTGAAAGTTAGAGCAACGTATGTGCTCAGTTCTTCCTTCCTTACACTAAAACTTGTATGTCTGGGTATTTCTTGGGATGGTTCTATCATCCTCCAGATTTCGTCTATCGAAATAGACCTTTGCTTGGCTATTTGCTCAATAACTTTATAGACTTCAGGAATATTGGATAAAGAGTTATCTGGATAGGTAACTCTCATCATCTGTATTGATTCCTCTCTCGGTTGACCTACTCATAGACTGGTAGTGATACTTGTCTATATCCCACGATTCTTCCTGTATGTTGGGACGGGGCCATAGAATCGACAGACCTTCGAGACACAATATGTCATTTCCCACATCGCTTGCCCTCGAGGAAACTTCAGAGAGCGTATGAGTTCTTGGCTCTATTAGAATTGGTATTCTCACAGGCAAATGCCTATCAGTTCTAGAGTTACTAGTTGACGGTTCTCCTAACATTAAACTAATCTCATTATTAATCGGTCTAGAATTACTACCACGTTCAGTCATAACACAACTTCTTGGCCAAATTAACTCTAATGGGTTTGCCTCGCCTATGAAATTGTTGGTAGTTATTATGACATTCCTCGAACAACTTAGTAAGTCTTGAGATGTTCCTCACACCAGGACTAGTGTATTTACCAATCGGTAGATTACCCTAGTGTGATACGCCAAAAACTTGGCATGAGGATTCCTTCTATCCATATTCATTGATTTGATCCTTAGGGTCAATGAATTCCCCAAACAACGATCGGGCCAAAGTCGGCCAGTGAGACGATGGGGGATAAGCTTCATCGTCGAGAGGGAAATAGCCTGGATCACCAGCTAAGGCCCCTAAATAACCGCTCAGTGATAAAAAAGGTAGGGGTGCAGAGACAGCCAGGAGGTTTGCCTAAGGGCCATCATGAAATTTGGATGGAACTGGAACCATACAGGACCGTGTGCAAGGTTAGCCTGTATACCTGATATCAACTGATCTTTGAATTCTCGCCATCTTTTATCAATCACAACTGCTACCACTGGACTATTCGCTGGAAGATGGAATAGCGGAACTAATTCTACCTCGATCAACCCAATGTATATATAGTTATATAACCTCTAGTACGCTGCATGGTTTCCCTAATGCGTTGTACATTTAATAATGGGATATCCAAAGTCTCAAGTTCCGTGCTTGTAACTTGAGTCGTTGCCTCCACCTGTGAGATGTCTATTATTGATCTAAAACTAAACCTTGAAACATTATAGACCTCTCTCACGTTAATGTTAGGCAACCTCCATTCCAGAATAAACTGGGAAGGATCTTCGTACTGGTGAGTTTCTTCCAATACCTGATTCGTTGTTTTCAGAGGAAGCAACTCATCACCATCTTCATTCCGCTCTGCTCTCATCATGAATAGATACGCAATTCAGAGATTAGAATCATCTTCTGAGTCTGTATCGTAATTTGACACTACTTCATAGAGTGATTCTACTTTCGAGTTTAAGTCGAAAATATCCTGCTTATCTATTGGTTCATAAGCCAGGACTTCCTCCTCATAACTCCTGTCATCCAGAAATACCATCCGGAGTCTTTCTCTCCTTTGGTTCTTCTGAGGACAAGTATCCGATTTGTGAGTTTTTGACCCACAAAACCAGCAGCAATTGCAACTGCTCAACGATTTCCCTTTAGGACACTTAGGTTCTCTGCCATGCTTTCGCTTAAAGGCATCAATCATATCTTTATCCTTAAGGTTATCTCGTCTCCTTACAGACCTTTCGGGTTTGTAAGTAGGACCTCTCCTTTGCTAGTTGTGGAGATCCTTTCTTGGCCAAACTTTCCTCTTATTATATCCAACAAATTTTTTCTTATTATGAAAGTTTCTTGTTCTCATGGAATCTCTTAGAGTATCACATCCATACCTCCCAGGCACATACTCAATCTGAGAACAACAACTCTTGTTTAGATATGGAAGCTTTTTGGCTGCCTCCTTAACCTGGAGCCTCAGTACACGCCTTTCTCATCACATACTTAACCGCCTGAATTTTTCTCCGAGTCCAGGAACAATCTTTTCCTCACTTAGAATAATTCATAGGCCTTTTGCGCCACTTATGGCCAGCGCTTTGGAAGTTTTGCAAAAAAGGTTCTCAATATGAACTGTTGTGAAACTACGTCCAGATTGTAATAATACTTCTGAAATTCACATACGTAGTTATCAAACAGACACATATTACAGATCTATAGTGCAGTTAAAGATTGCTCTTTTTCCACAGTTTCCGTGGACAGTGAGAAACCACAGAACTCCTGTTTTAATGCAACAGCAATGATTGCTAATACACCATCAATGGTCAGCGCTTGATCTATCTTTTCTTTGATGTCTCTGTGAGCCACCAAATATTTCCAATATTTTTGCACCGTGCCCATGAGGGCTGCTACACATAATTCATAGACTGATCCAGGGGATAATATCCCAGCAGACGCAGTCATTCGAATCAATGATAGCCACTCATCTATCCTTTCGGATACGTGCTTCTCACAATCGATGTCCAAAAAAGCACGAGGGGTGATTATTGACTTTAGAATATTATCCCTTAGATTAAATTCCGGTTTTATTCTATGGGGATAATATGGCCCGTAAATCTCCCTTTTCGTAGTAACCAGTTCATTAAATATTCTATTGTCTAAGTGAACTGGAGTTTCTTCTGCCAGACCTAAGGCTTTCCTCAGGTCTTTTGTCAACTCCCCATTTTGGGAATTCAAATTTGCATTTCGCTGTCGTGGGTCTAAGATGTAAGGTGCAATTGATTCCTTGTACATCTCATCCACACTCTTGCCTTGATCTTGTTTGGAATTTTTTTCCCCACAGTTTCAATTTTTCAACTGGTTTTTCCGAAGTACTCTCCGGTCCAGAAGTCGCCTCTGTTTCAGGCCTTTTTAATATTCTTTCATGTTCAATAGATTCTAACATCTTGTTTACTGTAGAGCGTATTTCCTGAGCAATATAGTTTCGACTCTTAAGACTTTCTATACTCCCTTGAATAATTACCTGTATTAAAATATTATTTATACTTTTATTAATTCCATAGGGAGTCATTCTAGACTCTTTGACGAACTCCAATCTTAAAGTAGTTCCAGAAGGATTTTCCGAAGATTTTCCTTCCTCAGTCATTTCAGTGACCTAATTGAAATACTTATAAAATTTTTGGGCTTTAGTAAAAATGCAAGAAAAGACAAAAGGGGTAACAACGGTACTGAGGGAATTTCTAAACTTCTTACCCTATTCTCCAAATTATTTTTTTTGACTATGGCATTTCGACTCTATCCTCGCAAGTTGCCAAATGGGCAATGTTTTAGTTGGTGATGACTTGAAGAGGAGATGGTGATTTGGTTTGATGGGGCTGTCCTGTGAAGGCAACTCTACTTTATCCTACCTCTAGAAAACAGCATATGGATAAATCACCTAAGAAATTCTCCAAATTACGTCACACTGCATAGGTTCTCTCATCTGTCAGTCACATTGGCATAAAGGGTTTGACTTAACTCAAAGTATCATAAAGGACTGAACACGGAAACGCCAGATTGACCCAGGTCCCATGAGAAGTTCCAAGGAAAACCAGATATCTGAAACCTGAGAAGCACACCACTCAGTTCTCCAAGTGTAAACAGATGCATGAAATACAAAGCAGCACAAAGGCTTGAACAAGAAGACTCCTTTGTTCAAAAGTCTAATACTAATCTCGTTCTTCAAAAGTCCATGCTGCAGATGAAGGATCAGAATGGTTAGAACAACGATCCCAATGTAATAAATAAGGATGTTGAACATGGGATTTGGAACAGTAAAGCATCACCTGCGTTTCAAACTGATTTGGTCAATCAATCTCTAAAGTCCATGCTAAGCAACTGCAGTTCATAGCAGAGAAGGTGCATGTTACTGTAACTAATTCATTTTTCACGATTTCATACTCGTAACAAAGGAAAACAACTACGTGACCAGAGAAGAATAAGAGAAAACTTGCATCGTAACCAACTAGTTTGACAACGTCTGCTACCCCTTAGGATAGGATCATCCAAAAAGGCCATTCATGCAGACAAGATGCCACAGAAACAGTGACCCATAATCCTTGGTCAAATGCAACTAAATCTCCGGCAAGCATAAAAAAAAAACATGAAGTTTGGGAATCTGCAGTCATCTACATTCACTTCCACAGCCATGTTTACATGAGGACGTGTTAAAACCAAAGCTGCCAATGTCCCGGAAAGAGAACACCCAAAGAAATGTCACCAAAACGTCCCCAATCCAAATTATGTTTCTTTGCACCTCTGCAGAACATACAGAACCTGTCTAACCCACCCACCATCATTTATCTCGAAAAACTAGTGAAAATCATGGCTTTAAGATCAGCAATATCTCTCCCCCGGAGATGGTCCTAAACAATCGTCTTAACTTGGCTTATCTAAGTACTTAAATCAAGACTTCTCATAGAAAACGGTACAATCAATGGATCCACAATGCTTGCCACCAAATGCTCAATCACAACAGAACGGTGAAATGCACAAGTAGGATCGATCCAACACAACAGGACATCTTACGAAGAAAGGCAAAAAAACTAGCAAAAGATTAAACCTTTCTGGTGATGTTCCTCCTCCTCCTCCGCATCTTCCTCTCTCTCATTAATAGTAACCACGGGAGCATTACCTCCGGCGTTGTCCTTGTCCTCAGGATATCTAACCACAACGACAGGGCAAACGCAATGATGCACGCAGTAGTCACTGACGCTCCCCAGTCTTCCGTTGCTGCCTCGCCTGGCAGCGCCAAACCCTCGGCTCCCCATGATAACGGCGCTAAGCCCCAACCTCTCGACCTCCAAGCAAAGCCTCTCCTTCATATCATGATCCTTGACGATGTGTATCTTGTAAGGGATGTCCGCCTCCTTGAGGGGCTTGGCGAGCTCGGTGGCCTTGGCGATGGTGAAAGCGTCAAAATCGTCCTGAGATTGTTGTGGTTCGGAAGGTCTGGCGGGGGAACGGGGGCAGTGGGGTAGGGGGGCACAGTCGGCGCCGAAGGAGGTGGGGGAGACGTGGAGGAGGACGACGGCGACGCTGATCTTGCGGGTGGCGGAGGAGACAGGGGTGGCAGGGGGCAGGAGGGTGGTGGATCTTGATCGTGGGGAGGTTGAGAGGGTGGTGGTCGGAGTTGGTATCTTGCTGCATTTCTTGTTCTTTGTATTTCCTCGATCGGATTGGGGGGGGGGGGGGGGGGAGGTTATCGATCTGACTTGGGGAAGGGAGTTTCCAAGGAAGAAGGCTTTTTCTATTCCAACAAAGAAACAATACAATTCGTGAGCGCGTCGGAAGAATTTAACAAAGACTTCCAAAGCTGATAGACTTCGAGAATCTTAAAATTGACGAATGACATCGGACATTGTTGGGACACGTCACATGGTGTGTCTTGGGACTTTGGAGAGACTAGCTTGAGGAGATAGATTTACAAGCTGGGGGGATTAGTTTCGGCATCTTTGTATGATAAGCAGAATAAGGATAAAGATATTCCTAACGATTAATTAATTCCCATTTCGCATGTTTCTTGATATAAATAGAATTTTAATTAAGCAGAAGGAGACAGCAACAGGTGGACGTGCCGGAGTGGTTATCGGGCATGACTAGAAATCATGTGGGCTCTGCCCGCGCAGGTTCGAATCCTGCCGTCCACGCTTTTTGAAAAATTAACCTTTTTAAATCCCCTAAAATTGAATTAAGCCCAACCCCATCCGCCTATGAATACGGTTGTAATGATGCCTTTATGGGAAAGGCCGGCTGCTGACTCAATGTGGTGGGATTTCTTACCGCCGTTGATGATGGACCAATCTTAATTCATCTTCGTAAAAACTGTCAATCGATCAACGCGCCGACTTGAGATTTGCCCTTATTTGGACCCCGGAACTCACTTATTCGGCCACGATCCAATTTCCACACACTTGATTGTGTTCCGCGGGAAATGTTGTTACTAGGTGGACCATCTTCGACGCCCCCCCGGGTGGTGATGCCTTCTTTGCAGCAGGCCTTCCATCACCACCCTCTTCCTGTCTCCGTTGCGGGAGTCGGCCATGACTGATTCCTTGCCCTGGTTCCCCGTCCGTGTTGCCCATGACGTCAGGGAAGATGCCAAGCACGCCGAAATGCAGACGATCGTGCAGACCTTGCCCCACACGATCAGTAGAGCAAGAGCCAGCGGGATCAAGCATAGTGGCGAGGTGGCCAGCGACGGTGGCCTCTCCTGGTCCGGTAATTTCGAGGAACGGCAATCCAGAGAGTTGGAGCTCAAGTCACGTGAGGGCGTGCGTTCTGAACCCATTCAGGAGAATGGCGCGGCTGACATGGAGGACCCGGTCAAGGTCGAGACGTCGAAGTCCCTCTCTCCGGGTTCCTCCCAGGAGTCGTCCCTCGCCGCAAATGTTCTTCCCGACATCAACCTTAGGATCCTGGCGGATTTCTTGCAGGGTTGTCTGCTGGGTTCCTCCGTCTTCCTGGGATGCCTCTTTTTCCGGACCTTCCTAACCTGTCAACTCCCCAAAGGAAGAACACTCCGACAAGTACAAGATTGTTTCATGATCCAAATCCCGACCGAATTCCAACGAGAGGTGGCAAGCAGCGTAAGATCATGACCAGTTTGGGGCAGAACAAAAACAGAACAGTCACGACTCACCAATGACATCTCGAGGAAAGCCTCCTAGGTCGCACGCACGAGCCTCTCGCGTCCACAGGGGACGACCCTCGGAAAGGCACGTGGATCCTTCCCATCGTCATCGTCGAAAGCAATATAAGCCAAGACAGCATGCTCCACATCCCCGGCCTTCAGGGGGCACTCCTCGAGCAGACGAGACCGACATCCCTAGTGACCGGGACCGGGGGCCTAAAGCAACCGAGGAAAATATTAGTGTGTGCACTTATGTGCCAAGACACTTTATTGTATTTGTGGATAAATAATTAATAAATGCGAGTATTTGTCATTGATTATTTTACTTTTCTGCACGTAAAATTATTAATGATAAAGTCCCGCAGATTAATGATTATATTAATCTGAAATAGTCCGTAATCGGATAGATGTTTAGAGGGGATATGGACATCTAGATCATTGCTAAGTATAAATGAGGTCAAGATAGACCGAAGGATAATGTATCCAAGTTATACTTAGGGGTACCTTGAGATTAGGGTTATTGGACACGGCCCCTTTAAGAGGATACCACATATTAAACATCATTGGCCAATCCTCTTTATGGATGAGTGTAACCGATCTTTTGACTTGAGACTTTCATTTATTCTATGCATGGAGTTTATGCGCTTTGACCTCGTTAAAAGCAGTCTTTAACCGGACTGTGAGTAATACGATTGTTGGATGTGTGACAAAGCGTAAAGAGAATAGTGTTGAGTCAATATAGGATTCATCGCTATCTTGGATTAGAGAGTTGACATCTAGGCCACTTGATGAGATATTAGTGACTCTAAAATACATGGCCATGGGAGGAATGTTTTACGTTCAAATGAGTCTGTTATATCTAGGTAATCAAGTAAAACAATTAATTTGGTGATGATATATTTTGCGCCGAATTAATTGAATTACACAGTAATCGGTTCATATTGGTTTATGGTTCATGATCATTATTCTACCACGTTGGATGACTGAAAACTATTGTTAGACGGTTCCCTTAGTTTGTGTATAGACGTACACTACCTCCGTGTATAGAACCTAGAAGGTCGCACGTTATCACGAACAATATGTTAAGTTCTAGTGGATACTGGAATTTGATCCAGAATTATAATTAATTGTATTATTAATGTATTCTGGATAAAAGGAAGCTAATGGGTTATAGAGTGGATTTACTAGACAGGCCGATGTTTATTTTATTCAATATGGGCTAAGGCCTAAGTGCTTAAGTTTGGCCCATAGAATAAAATAAATAAAGAAAAATAAAATGTTTTTATTTTAATTGTCCAAGATTATAAGAGGAGATTTTGGCCTTAGGGTTAAAACGACGTTCAGTTTCCCAAAAATTAGCTTACAAGAAAACAGACGTGTGTCTCGAGGGCTTAGCACCAAAGGGATAAATTGTTCGTGTGCGTGTGCGTGGATACCGCTAGAGGAGTCGCGGTTGAGGCTCTTGAAGACGGTCGTGATTTGGAGGTGATTTCTTTCTGCTGGTACGTTTATTCAGACTAAAGGCAAGGTACGCCCTACATGTATTTTTATGAGCAGATTTATATTTATCACAATTTCCTGGGTAATTTCCTACGTAGTTTCATTAAAGTTTCTTCCGCTGTATGCGTAGAAACCTAACAGTGGTATCAGAGCTCCGTTGTGATTGAATTGTATTAAATCGTGTAACTCAGATTTTTTGTTTTTCATGATTGGCCTATGCTTGTTTTGGTTCTTTTCTTATTTTCTAAATTAGAAAAGTAGCCTAGATGCCTTAAAAAATTTTGGCAATTTTTAGCCTATGTAAATTCGTAGGGGAGAAAAACTTTTATTAGGGGATAAAAGAATTAAAATAATTCCAAAATATAAAAATAAAATATTTTCTATGATTTAAGGACGAAAATATCTCCTTGGGGCAAACATCTAAGATCATTTTAGTTAATTTATCGTGGATTCGCTGAGATTTTTGGAAACAAAATCTCAAAGTTGACCATCAATCGGTTTTGCCAGAGCATTTATAACACGACCCAAATAAGCCTCACTCACCGGTATTTGAGCAATTCTCCCTGTTGCTTTTACAGAGCTTCCTTCTTGGATCATCAAACCGTCCCCCATTAATACTATACCAACATTATTTTATTCCAAATTTAAGCAATACCTATCGTACCTTCTTCAAACTCTACTAATTCACATGCCATTACTTCATCCAGACCATAAATGCGAGCAATGTCATCGCCTACTTGCAGGACAAAATTAAGTATTTCTTCAAATAATACGCCTATTCTCATTAATAAATGGAAATATTATTTTCTTCATTTATGCAATATCATTATTCTATGTGGTCTCAACCCGAAAGGATCGACAGAAATCAATTATGGAAGCGGTCTTTTAACTTTTTGGGTTATCGTTCAAAAGTACTAACTACTTCTTTCGTGGTACGGAGTCAAATGTTAGAAAATTCATTTCTACTCGATAATGCTATGCCGAAGCTCGAAACACGAGTTAGTACGAGAAACAAAATCTCAAAGTTGAGATTCTTGAATATATATTTGAAAAAAAACAAAATCAATTTAATATGCCCGGAATCATTATAAAAGTTTAATAATTTTAAAATCCTCATATATTGAAATGGACTATTCAGAGGAATAAGAATGATGTTCTTCAGTTTTAAATTACAAATTATTAATCCAAAAATATGGATTTGAAATAATTTGGAAGTGCGAAATAAAATAATAATAAACTATCCGACCAAGAAATTGAAAAATTTTGAATAATAATTTTAGAAGTTTAAAGATATTATTATTATTATTATTATTCTAAAAGGTCGGATAAGAAAGTTATGGACTAATGTGTCCTATTAAATATTTTAATGGTGAGACAAAGTAAAATATCTCAAATCCCCTAATTATTAAGTCAAGAATTATATAATCTAAGTGCCCTTCATTGATATTTATTATAATAGTCAGATTTCTCCCATTATTCAGTACAGCTCAGCTGTGGGCTTGTGGTATAACATTTGTAATTTATTCTAAATGATTAATGGGTAGACTTAACTCAATTTAGTTTGCTTATTTAGCTCAGCTAAGGTGAGCTGTTTTGAGGGGCAAATGTTGAGTTTAAGAGTTATTAGACTCAACGTGAGAAATACCGGAAGTCACATAGATAATTGTGATTGGCGAGTTAAGGCCTACTTGTTTCGTGTGGTGTGTAGGTACAGTTCAGCTGTGTGCATACTTCAGGTTTCGAGATTTCAGTTCCACTAGGAATTAAAACCAACAAATTCCCGATTTCAACAGTGGGGGTTATTGTTTTCGAATAAAATAGTGGGAGTTATATTAAAGTCCTTTATTAATTAATATTCCACAAATACTAAAACTCTGCCTTAAATTATTTTGTAGATGACAAACACAAACACCCTTACGCTGCGAAGCATTCTCGAGAAAGAGAATATCCTCATCGGTTCCAACTACCTGGATTGGTATAGTAAACTGAAAATTGTCCTAAGGCTCGAGGGAAATATTTATGTTATGGATGATGAACCACTTAAGAACCTGCACCTGATGCTTTTGAGGATGATCAGTCTTATTACAGTCAATACTGGATGTTCAGTGCATCATGTTATCATCTATGTCTCCCGAGTTATAGAGGCAGCATGAGAACGTGAGAGCTAGGGAGATTGATCAACACTTACGTGAGCTCTTCCAAGAGAGTGCGAGAGTTGAGAAGTATGAGATCTCTCGGGCACTGCTTCGAACAATGTTGGTGGCAGGAAACTATAGTTGGGCCACATGTACTCAAGATGATAGGGTACATTGAGAGGCTCGAGAACTTGGGTTCCAAGCTGGACCAGGACTTAGCAGTTGACATGGTTTTGTCCTCTCTCCCACCATCATTTTCTCAGTTTGTGTTGAACTTCTACATGAACAGTATGGAGAAGAGTTTGACTGATCTAATGGCAATGCTGAAAACTGTTGAGAAGGACATGAAGGTGAATCCTTCACTTCGAGCAATGATGGTCAGAAAGACTAGCAAGCGTCTTGGCACCGGGAAATTCAATCCCAAGGCCAAAGCAGTTAAGAGCGCCTCCAGATCAAAAGAGGCTTAAGAAAGGGCAGCATGTACCCCAGTCTGATGAGAAGGAGGCAATATGCTTTCATTGTGGCAAGAAAGGCCATTGGAAGAAGAATTGCTTCCAACTCATGAAGAAGAATGTCAATGGAGCGGATGCTTCATGTATCTTTGTGATTGAATGCAATCTTTCTGTTTTTTCATCATGGATCATAGACTCCGAAAGTAGTTCTCACATTTGTGCGAACTTGCAGGGTCTAAGTGATTGTAGACGGCTGTCCAAGGGTGAGATGGACCTACGAGTGGCGAATGGAGCTAGAGTTGCTGCATTAGCTATAGGGACGTATGTCATAAAGTTGCCCAGTGGATTTGATTTAAATTTAGAGAACTATTATTTCGTTCATAGTTTTTCCAATAACATCATTTCGGTGTTGAGTTTAGACGCCAAGGGATTTGTATTTGAATTCAAGGACAAGTTGTGTTCCTTTTATTTGGATGGAATGTTCTACGGAGATGGTTCATTCAATAATGGTTTGTACATTTTGAATTTGGATGAGCCAATTTACTGTGTTGAAGGGAAAAAATAGAAAAAGCGTGACTCAAACCTAACATATCTCTGGCACCGTAGACTTGGTCATGTAAACGAGAAACGCATCACAATATTACTAAGTAACGGGTATTTGCACTCTTTTGAGTTAGAGCTCATAGATACATGTGAAGCGTGTTTACAAGGAAAAATGACCAAGAAGCCTTTTACCAAGACAGGTAAAAGAGCCAAGGAACTGCTAGAACTCATACATAGTGATGTGTGTGGGCCATTACCGGTTCAGGCCAAAGGAGCTATACCTACTTCGTGACTTTCACCGACGATTTAAATAGATATGGATATGTCTACTTAATGAGGCACAAGTCTGAAACTCTAGAAAAGTTTAAAGAGTTTAAGAACGAGGTAGAGAATCAACGATGCCAGAAGATAAAGGCCCTTCGGAGAGATCGAGGTGACGAGTATCTTAGCCAAGAGTTCATTGATTACCTAAAAGAGTGTGGGATCGTTTCACAACTCACACCTCCTACAACACCGGAGTGGCATGGTGTTTCAGAAAGGAGGAATCGGACACTCATGGACATGGTTAAATCAATGATGAGTCATGCAAGTCTTCCACTGTCATTTTGGGGTTATGCCTTAGAAACAACAACATACATGCTGAACCGAGTTCCAACTAAGTCAGTAGATAAGACTCCTTATGAATTATGGTTTGGAAAGAAATCAAACTTGTCTTATCTTAAGATATGGGGCCGTGATGCTTCTGTGAAGAATGAAAATTCTGATAAGCTTACAGCAAGATCCACTAAGTGTATGTTTGTAAGTTATCCCAAGGAAACAAAGGGATACTATTTTTATCTCCCAAGCGAGCACAAAGTTATCGTTGCTCGATATGCTACTTTCTTGGAAAGAGAATTCATTTCTAAATAGAGTAGTGGGAGTAAAGTAAGTCTTGAAGAAATTTCGGACTATACAAATAGATTAGAAACTGAAAATTTAGATAGGGAATCGGTACCACCAGTACAAGCGATTCCAACTTTTGAAAATGTTCAAGGAACGCAAGATCAACGTAAGTCGACAAAAGTATACCCAGAGCCTGACAAATATGGTTGGCTGAAACCCAGCATGGGAAAGTACTGCTTGTCGATGATGATGAACCATCGACTTATGATGAAACAATCGCTTCAAATGAGACAGAGAAATGGTTAGAAGCCATGAAATCAGAGATAGACTCCATGTATACCAACCAAGTTTGGGAGTTTATTGACGCAACAGTTGGGGTAAAACCCATAGGGTGCAAGTGAATCTTTAAGAAGAAGATTAACGTGGAAGGGAATATAAGTACCTATAAAGCAAGGCTTGTGGCCAAGGGTTTCAGTCAACGTCAAGGAATTGACTATGATGAAACATTTTCACCAGTTGCAATGCTTAAGTTCATTAGAGTTCTGCTTGCGATAACAGCTTACAAGGATTACGAGATCTGGCAGATGGATGTAAAAACAGCTTTTCTGAATGGAAAGTTACAGGAGGAAGTATTTATGATACAACCTCTCGGTTTCATTGCATCCAAGAATGCAGATAAAGTATGTAAGCTCAAGAGGTCCATTTATGGGTTAAAGCAAGCATCTCGGAGTTGGAATCTGTGATTTGGCGAAGCGGTCAAAGAATTTGGCTATGTCAAGAATCCAGAGGAAACCTTGCGTTTCCAAGAAGGTTAGTAGGAACAAGATTTCGTTCCTAATGTTGTATGTTAATGATATACTTCTGATAGGCAATGATATCCCTAGCCTAGAGTCTACCAAAACTTGGTTGGGAGAGTGTTTCTCTATGAAAGATCTTGAGGAAGCGACTTATGTCTTAGGTATTAGATTATACCGAGATAGACAAAACAGGCTGTTGGGTTTGAGTCAAAGTATGTATATTGACAAGGTACTGAATAGATTCAGCATGCAAGATTCCAAGAGAGGATCCTTGCCAATGTCACATGCTGTACATCTTTCCAAGTCTTTGTCTTCGAAGACACAGGAGGAGAGAGGTAGGATGGGCAAGATACCTTATGCATCGGCTATAGGGTCCATTATGTATGCCGTGATTTGCACTCGACCCGATATCTCGTATGCTTTGAGCATGACAAGTAGATATGAGCCAGATCCTGGAGAGGGTCATTGGAATGCAGTAAAGACTATCATCAAGTATCTTAGAAGAACAAATGACATGTTCTTAATTTATGGAGTTGATGGGGAGTTAGTTGTCAGAGAATACACTGACACTAGGTTCCAGACAGATCGGGATGATCTGAAATCGCAACAGGGTTATGTATTTTGCCTGAATGGTGCAATTTGTATGCTGGAGAAGTTCCAAACAGGAGACGGTTGCAGATTCTACAGCTAAGTCCGAGTACATTGCAGCTTCTAAGGTGGCAAAGGAAGCTACGTGGATCAAGAACTTTATAGAGGAGCTTGAAGTGGTTCCGAGCATTGTTAATCCATTGACATTATACTGTGACAACAATACGACCATAGCGCAGGCTAAGGAGCCGAGGTTTCACCAACGATCCAAGTACGTACCGCGGAAATATCACATCCTCCGAGAGATTATTTAAATAGATGACGTGTTGGTTAGAAGAGTTGATACAAGTGAGAATATCACATGACCATTCATAAAGGTCTTACCTCTATATAAACATGATACCCATGTGAGCGTCCGCACTGTCCTTCAACTCTCGATCACAACCACATCATTCATTGTCCTTTTTTATTGACATTTCTGGGTTTCAAGTCAAATATTAACAGCACTGCCTGAAAGACGTCGGCCGAGCAGAGACAAAAACCTCAGGCCTCAGCCAGTCTGAACGCCCCCACCTGTCCTGTGCCGAAACCACTTCTTGCCCATTGGAGCACCTTCTGGGACTGGGGGTTTGGGTCCCGCCTTGCACTTTGGCAGCATCCCACGACTGCTCCTCAGAGCTCCACCTGTATCGCCCCCTCCACCACCGCCACCACATGAATGGATCAGATCACCCCACTTGGATGGATGGATGGATCATCCTCCCCCTCTGCGGGAACACCCACCCCAAGTCCTATTATTTATTTACCCATCATGACAAGTCTTCTCATCATCACATTACCCTCAGAAAAAGGATAATATTTCATCCAGGGAATCTTTCCTCGTGCTGGTTGGGCATTCAAGATCATCTTCCTCGGGACAAGATGCTGGAAGGGAAGGCCGTGGTCGGAGAGACCGACATGAGACAGGCCATGCAGCAGTACGCCCTCGACCTCGCTTCCAAGGCCCTCGACTGCTTCGACGTCACCGAATCCACTGACATCGCCCGTTTCATCAAGAAGGTTTTTACCCGCCTACAACCACTCAAAATTAGTTCTCAGCAGGTTTTCATACCCATCGTATCGACTCCTTGTTTATCTGGCTACAGGAGTTCGACAGGGCCTACGGACCGGGATGGCAGTGCATAGTTGGTACGGACTTTGGGTCCTTTGTGACGCACCACTACGGCTGCTTCATCTACTTCTGCATAGGTAGCCTCGCCATCCTGCTGTTCAAGGGGTCGGCCATCGCGGACGAAGAACCGAAACAGTTCCCCAAGTTAGGAGCGGTGAGGGGTTAGAGCTCAGGGCAGTGGTGGTCCCTCCCTAAAGAGATCGTCTTGTAGTTCTTTTCCTGTAATGCAGCAATCATAGGAATGTCTTCTTTGTTGTGATATTGAGCGATAGAAGACCAAGCGAAAATGATTCTGTTCCAAATACGGAATGTCCCACAGACTACAACATTCCTCTCAGTTCATAATTTGCGTGACCGGTCCAAATAATATTTGGTGGAGTAATTAACATAAATATAATTATATGCAGGCCGATGGCCCAATCTGGACCATCTCCAAGGCCCATTCCGAGACCCATTAAGCAATAATAGGCCCGTGGGCCTGGTCAGGTCAGGTCGGGTCGGGTCGTCGTTGTCTCCCTCTCCCGCGCTTTTAAGAATGCCTGCCTCCCTCCGCCCCTCTCTCGCAACGCTTCTTGGACAAGCGAAGCTTCCTTCTCCGACCTTTCCATCGTCCCAATTCGTCATCGGGACTCGTTCCCCCGTGCACTAGTCGTTGACGGAGCCCTAACTGGAGTCCCTCTTCTCGGATACTTCATCTAGGAAGAATCGTTGTCTCTGTGTCGTCCTTCTTTACTGCCCGCCCGCAGTGAAGGGAATGCTTATGTTGGGGAACTGGGACGGTGATCGACGTGTCTTGCTATCCATACTAGCTTAGCTTTAACCTTTATCCTTTGCCTTCGCTTTCCGAGTGGATGCGCTCCGGTCGGTTCTCATAGTCGGTTGATTCTCGGTGAGGGTTAGGGTTTTCTTCTTTCCATGGATGGATGGATTGTCAGGTTTTAGTTTTGTTGGGCGTGGGGGATTTTTCGCCTCGTATGACATTTATTTTACTGTATGGTGCAGTGTCCTAACTAGTGTGGCGGTCTTGATCATGGGTGATTTGCCAAGGTAATAATGATGCTCTTGCTGAACTTTAGTTATTCTTAGTCGTTCGGCTGGTTGGATTCCCATCCTCGATTATGGTAACTTGTTCTGAATCCAGGGAGGATCCTGGTAATACGCTTAGGGTACTTGTGGCCACTGACATCCATCTGGGCTACATGGAGAAGGACGAAGTCCGACGGCAGGATTCGTTTCAGGCATTCGATGAGATTTGTTCCATAGCTGAGAAAAAGCAGGTGCCGATCATGCTTTCTTCTTTAGTTCTTACTGCAATGTCTCTTGGTGGAATTTGTCACTTTTAAGTTCCTCATGTGTCAATAATAGTAACAAACTGAGGATTATGAAGTGGCTTCACTAAAGCATTTAAAATAGGTATTAGATTGTCCTATTTAGACGTTACGCGGTCTAACTGGCCACCTCAAGCAGAGGGGATATTGGTATTAACTGGTTAGCTTTTGCCTTTTCTTGCTATGATTGGTTGCCTGATTGGGAGTCATTGACAATGAGCATCTTGCTTTGCCCCCATAGGGTTTTAAAGGTTGGCAGTGAGGGGAGCCTAGTTCTTACGACTGAACTCACTAACTAATGCCAGGTGGACTTTTTACTCCTTGGCGGCGATCTTTTCCATGAAAACAAGCCATCAAGGTCTACTCTTGTGAAGGCTATCGAGATCCTCCGCCGTTACTGTCTAAATGATCGCCCAGTGCAATTTGAAGTTGTTAGCGACCAGACTGTGAATTTCCAGAACATGTACAAGCCAACTAAGAACTGCATCATAAAATTAGTTGCTGGGAAGGAGCTGAAGCTTTCACCATATCTTCATTAATTGTTTTTTTCATGCCACAGATTTGGTCATGTAAATTATGAAGACCCTCATTTCAATGTTGGTTTACCTGTCTTCAGCATTCATGGCAACCATGATGATCCTGCTGGAGTGGTAAGTATATTTACTAATTACTGGGACTCGGTTTGACCATTCCATGACTACTAGTACTTGCATTGATGTTGTTGCTAAGATTTTGTTCCAATCATTCGATTTTTCTGTCGTGCACTGCTTGCTTCTACAAAATTCTGATATCGTTCCACTGTTTGATAGGACAACCTTTCAGCAATAGATATCTTATCCGCATGCAACCTTGTGAACTACTTCGGAAAAATGGTTCTTGGTGGCTCTGGGGTTGGGCAGATTACTCTGTACCCAATCCTAATGAAGAAGGTGCATTATAATCCCTTCTTGAATGAAGTCAAAACTTATTCAATTGTTTGCAAGGAAAGAGTCATCTTCCTTAAAATGCAGGGTTCAACACGTGTTGCTCTTTATGGCCTTGGCAATATCAGAGATGAACGACTTAATAGAATGTTTCAGGTACTTCATGTAGAATCACAGTAACACTTGCTTTTGTTCATATGGGCTCTAAGTTTGATTAAATCTTGAGTAGATGGTAATGTCTGCTTTCAGACACCTCATGCTGTTCAATGGATGCGGCCTGAAGCCCAAGAAGGCTGTGAAATTTCGGAGTGGTTCAACATTCTTGTGCTTCATCAAAATAGGTGGTGGATTGTTTTGGACTCTGCAAGTGCATCAACATGGTGCATCCAAATATGATTCAAGTGTTCCTAGAGTCATCTCGTGTTTACGTACTAGTTAGTATTATATTGGATTCTAACAATTCCTTTTCATTGTCCATGCAGAGTTAAAGCCAATCCTAAAAATGCAATAAATGAGCACTTTCTCCCACGCTTTCTTGATTTTATCGTTTGGGGCCATGAACATGAGTGTTTGATCGACCCGCAGGTTTGAGTGAGCGTAAAACACTTATGAATGAACACTTAAATGGAGGATTGACATTGTCTGTTGGCTGTCTTTAAATAGGAAGTTTCTGGAATGGGATTCCACATTACGCAACCGGGCTCATCCATTGCAACATCTTTAATTGATGGGGAGTCTAAACCAAAGCATGTGCTTTTACTAGAAGTTAAGGTGATGATGAAATAGAATGTAATTTTCTTAATGTGGGTTTCTTTAAGCCAAACTAATTTTTATTGTTTAATTTATTATACTAGGGGAGTCAATACCGACCAACAAAGATTCCTTTGAAGTCAATCAGACCTTTTGAATACATGGAGGTATTCATTCAATATGCCGCTTTTGCCACGATGATTTTGAGATGTTTGTGTCACATCATTAACATTTTTCCTTTTTCAGGTTGTATTAAAAGATGTGACTGAAATAGACCCAAATGACCAGAACTCCATTCTAGAGCATTTAGACAAAGTGGTAGGATGCACCTATTCCTAGATGAATCCTAGTTATCTTTTGGCTTCAAAGTACCATCTGTGAACTGATCGCTTGCATCTTGTCAGGTCCTGAACTTGATTAATAAGTCTCGCAGAAACGTTGGTAATAAGTCAGAGGTGAAATTACCATTAATTAGGATAAAGGTAATTTCTTTTTATTAATGCATGATATTACAAAGTGAACAGTTCATTTGCTAATGTGAGTCTTTCGGCCTTTGACATTCAAATGATCTGCAGGTGGACTATTCTGGATTTATGACAATTAATCCTCAGAGATTCGGACAGAAATATGTGGGAAAGGTACCTTTTTCTGTGATTTGGACATTGAATTGCTCATGTCCTAATGACGTTTATGGTTCAATAATGATACATGAATTTTATAGGTTGCAAATCCTCAAGACATTCTCATCTTTTCAAAGGCATCCAGGAAGGGTCGAAATGAGAACGGTATTAATTATGAAAGTGTTTTAGTAAAAGTCCATGTTTCTTACATACGAAAGTGTACTTTTTTCTTGTTGGCTCATATCCGGCCCAACAAGTTAATATTTTTCCGTGAACCTCTTACATTATGCATCATATGTACATGATTGTCTTTAAAACAGATAAGTTCGTCGTAGAAGCCATTACCTTTGTGATTTTTCCTGATATTATCCCATGCCTGACAATTCCTTGTCTCCCTGTTTACATTTTATCAACAAAACAAAAATGTATTCTGGGCAGCATATGGTTGGTAGAAGCTCCAGTCTATCTATCGTACTAATATTGAAATAACGTGTGAATAACCAAAAGTTAATCAGGAAGGATCTCTTTCCCATGCAAAGAATGAATTCATCTAATCTTTTGTATTGTTGGATATTCTGCTATGATCAACTGATGGTGAATGCATTTATCTATCTAATCACTATGTTGATTTTGCTGTGCTTGTAGCTACATTTGATGATTCCGAACGGCTTCGACCAGAGGAGCTAAACCAACAGAACATAGAGGCGCTTGTTGCGGAGAATAATCTGGTATCAAATCATGTTTCTGGTCTGTTTTTTTCTGATTGCTTTTATGGGCTACAGGGATAATGGGAGATATTGCTCGTGGCATTAGCATAGTGTTCGTGTTGGGTTGTTATGGCTAAATCTGTTTGTTGATTGACAATGTCACAATACACTTGTGGAAATTTTGCTGTGCAGAAAATGGAGATCCTTCCAGTCAATGATCTGGATAGGGCATTGCATGATTTTGTGAACAAGGATGACAAGATGGCATTTCATTCCTGTGTGCAACTGAATCTTGAGGAAACTCGAGTAAGTTTTATCTGAGTTCTGCAACTGGGCAGTTATTTACTAAATGCTGGGTGTTGCGATTTTCGATGTAATTAGTGTACTTGCTGTAGACATCAGACATTGTGTTTCTTTCCTACACATTTTCATTACTATGTAGTTATTTTACCTACTTCTGGTTGTTTTTTCTATACGCTTCTTGGTTGTCCTTTGCAGAACAAAATTGCAAAGGATTCAGACACCTTAAAGTGTGAAGACAAAGATTTGATTCTGAAAGTTGGAGAGTGTCTAGAGGCAAGGATCTGTTCGATATTCTTTTTTTGGAATTCTGACAATTTTAAGCTCATTGTCGAGACTATTTGGGCCACGTGACTCTGGCTTGGACTTACAAAATTGGGTGCTTGGCTTTCAAATTAGTCACTGCTTTTAATTCATGGATGGACTTCATTGGAACACATGACTACTTATCCTTGTGTTGATATATTTCATTTTCACAATTATTATTATAACGAGCCCAGCCGTTGCCTGTCTCAAGTGTCAATGACGAATTGGTGGACGGTTATTAGGTGGATTGCTGGTGTGAAACAAATCATTCGCACGAATATGAATCCTATGAGAAGTTGTTGCATGAATGACCGATAGATTCTGTTGCTCCCATTATAGATAAATGAGGCAGATTTCATGACTGTCTGTCTAGACGATATCATCTTCCTTTTTAGTTCTGCTGGGTCTCCTGGCAAGAATAGCTGAATAACGGTCACTATTTTTTACCATCTGCAGGAGCGTGTGAAGGAACGTGCGGTTCAACCCACCGATACCCCTGGCGGAGCATCTGCTTCTCAGTCTCTGGAGGTAATCCAGATGTTTTTTTCCCTCCTTGTCGCACGCCAATTTTCACTCTCCTATTTATTTGTTGACCTCTGTGGTATCCGTTGAAGTTGCATTTTGATCTGAGCTATTTGCAGGCCTTGAGAAAGAAAAGTACTGGAGGACCAGCTATGTCCTTCAGTGATGATGAAGATGTGACAGAGGCATCTGGTTCAAAATATTCTGGTGGAGGAAGGAAGGGATCTCTGGGAGTTTCTATACCATCTCGGAATACATCGGAAGTTGCCAAGGGAAAAGCATCGACGAGAGGAAGGGGTCGAGGTAGAGGATCCACTAACTTAATCCAATCAACTCTCGATGGTGCTTTAGGAAATCGTCAGCGTGAAAGGTTGGTTGATCCTTGGTTGTTTAAGTTTTCATGGATTAAAGAGATCACCTGTCTATATTGGCTCTCCTGCTCTATTTTATGCATACGAGGTTTATAAATTGACATTATAAAGGCGGTGTCTTTAAATTTGTTGGTAAGTTTAAAAATTTTATTCACTATTTTTATTTGCGATGCCATGGAGGTGATATTAATGATATATTGCGCCTGGGTAGACACATGGCGCTCAGAGCATCCCTAGAAAACACATGCTAATGAAATTAGATTTTTTTTTTTGATAAGTGTGAAATTAAATGAAATTAGATTTTACAGCCAACTTAAGTGGACTTTTTGGGTGGTAATCCTTCATAGTAAGTTTTAGTTTAGCGATTAAGCACTTAAGTTCTCTCTCTTTGGGTTCACATTTGCAGAACTGTTCTTTGTCCTTGCTTCATCTTCGCCCAGAAAGAAAAATAACATTCCTTTCTGTTTCCTATAGAAATAGTGAATCTGCAAGGAGTGCTGCAGATGATGAAGACATCTTAAATTCTGCGTCTAGTGAGGAAACCGGAAAAAGTGCATATGACCTCGAGGAAAGCTTGGTATGATTGTGTTCCCATAAGTTCACTCGCTGTTTGTTTATCTTTACACTTTCCTGACACTCTCACCGGTGCATAAATAGTTACATGGATATGATGTCATTTTATGTATGCATCTTCAAAAGCTAGTAAAGACAATACTCAGAGGGTTCTAGTTATAGATTGATTATTTTAGGCCATGTATTCAACAGGAAGCCAATGAAGTTGGGAAAGGAAGAGGGCGAAAAAGGGCTGCCCCAAGAGGAAGGGGTAGAGGGGCGGCAACGTCTTCTAAACGGGGAAGAAAAACCGATACCTCTACGATTCAGCGTATGATTTTAAGCAATAATGACGATGACGATGATGAGGAGGAAGCTGCAAGGAAATCAATAAATTCTCAACCCAGGGTAAGTTTCTCTCACTTTCTGTTCCATTTCTAAGGGTAACGATTTTTTTATAAAGTAGCTGCATGGCCGGAGAAGCTTAAATTGATCAAGAGCTTGTCATTTTCTGCCGACCTCGTGTGACCGTCACTCAGCAAGGATGGTGTTGTCCGTTTAATTTTCTTTAGTATACATGTTTCTTGTGTGGTCTTGTCGTACCATATAGGTGAACTTTAGCGTTCGTTGAGCTGAACTCATTCTCTTGGGGCAGGTCACAAGGAATTATGGTGCGTTGAGGAGATGAGCTTTCAAAATTCTCCTGGAAATATCAAGTTTCCTGAAGAATGGCAGGGTGATTAAGAGTTTGGGAACACGACACTACTCATCCGAACTCCACCCAAGTTGGGGAGGATGTCATCAGCGAAACTGGGGGGGGGGGGGGTGTTATTCGATGAACTTGTTAAGCTGCCGTCTTAAATATTTTCTTGTAGTACTCATCTCTTCTCCACGCGATATTGCAAATTTTACTCTCACAACAGGGCTTTGTCTTTACTTTTATTTATCAGGCAGGACTCAGAACAAGGGGGATGGGCCAGTGGCAATGGCAATGGCACATGCCACAACTAAATTTCTTTTGTTTCTGCGAAGGACAAACCGATAGAGAAGTTAACGTGTGGATATGAGGATATGGCAAGGAGATAGATACCCTAATCTTTTCAAGCCTTCCCATTGGTGGATCCAAAGGCTCATGTCAGATTCTTCATTTCCCCAACTCAGCCATGTGAACCACTACTATTTTTCCTTTTTTGTTGGGTCATTCATTCGTTACCACACACACACACTCACCAGAAATAAGAAAGGACCTCCACCTGTTGTTCTAAAAAATCTTAGCTAGGTGAATTCGATACCTTTTTCTCTGCAACCCAGAAAGTTTATTTGAGCGAATTGAAACGGTTAAGTGAAAGTAAGAAGGGATGGCATCAATGGGGGCAGCAGCAGCAACTACAAGTTGCAGCAGTGTCCTTAGGGCATGCCCTTTCCTTGGACAGGGGAGGTCCAATGTCAACTCTCTTAGGGATGTTGTCCCCATGGGCCAAGGCAAATACACCATGGTTTGATTCCTTCTGTTTCTCTCTTGTCCTGTTTTTTTGCATCTTCTGTGTGTTCAGGTTCCTTGCTTAGGTTACTCTTGACTTGGGCTGTGCAGGGAAATGAGCTGTGGTACGGACCAGACAGGGTCAAGTACTTGGGACCCTTCTCTGCACAGACCCCATCCTACCTCACTGGTGAGTTCCCCGGCGACTATGGATGGGACACTGCTGGGCTGTCTGCTGACCCCGAGGCTTTCGCCAGGAACAGGGCTCTCGAGGTGGTTTATGTTCATTGATTTTTGTGTAGGTCTGGAAAATTTGGACGGGGATTACCTGTGAATATGTGCTGATATGTTGGTTGGGGATCAAACGAACAGGTGATTCACGGTAGGTGGGCGATGCTCGGCGCTCTGGGCTGCATTACCCCGGAGGTGCTCCAGAAGTGGCTCAAGATCACCTTCAAGGAGCCTGTCTGGTTCAAGGCAGGTGCCCAGATCTTCTCCGAGGGTGGCCTCGACTACCTGGGCAACCCCAGCCTGGTTCACGCCCAGAGCATCCTTGCCGTCCTCGGGTTCCAGGTCGTCCTGATGGGCCTCGTCGAGGGGTTCAGGATCAACGGACTCCCTGGTGTCGGGGAAGGGAATGACCTGTACCCTGGCGGTCAGTACTTCGACCCGCTGGGACTGGCGGACGACCCCGTCACATTCTCCGAGCTCAAGGTTAAGGAGATCAAGAACGGCCGGCTGGCCATGTTCTCGATGTTCGGGTTCTTCGTCCAGGCCATCGTAACAGGGAAGGGACCCCTGGAGAACCTCCTCGACCATCTCGACAACCCGGTCGCGAACAACGCCTGGGTCTACGCGACCAAGTTTGTGCCCGGATCATAAATCCGTCGGCAGGTCCTAACTTCATTGGGATTTCATGGGCGCATAATGTATGTAAAAAATGTGATTTTGTTTTTGGTTAATTGGAGGAAGAGAGCAAAGCGTGGAGTCCTATAAAAAATTGGTGTCCCCCCCCCCCCTACCAGCATCAAATTGTTTATTCTAAATATTATCTCTTCGTCAATCAACTAAATGACGTGAAGAAGACATTTTAAAAAAATAACAGTTATGGTGATGGGCCTTCAGCTGGATCCAGCCCGTATGTAGGCCCATTAACAATAGCTAGCCCGATATCATCCCATGAAATGGGCCTAATATTTGCTCCCAGGCCCACGGTATGACCGACCGATTCTACCCTCTCCAAATTTTAATGGCTACGCTTAGTCTTTCTTTATACTTATGATTAGGGCTTCCAAGATTTTTGGCGGATTGGAAAACTTAGGGTTCCGATTCGATGGCGAAAAACAGGAACAAGAAGAACCGCCGCGGCGCCGACGCCATGGATGTTGCCGAAAGTTCCTCTCTTGACGCCCCCCAAGGTTGTTCTGTTTCCTTTTCCATCGGTCGCCGACGAGTAGCTCCGTTTCTCTGTCACTGACTTGGCTTATTTTTGTCATCTGGATTCAGCTATGGACACTTCGGAGGTTGGAGCCAAGACCTCGACCACCGGTTCCACCATCAGGTGGGTGTAAATCATCCGAATCGGACACGCGTTGTCGTAATCGGAAGCTTGGCTTTAGTTGGTTATTCTCGTCTGATTTCCTAGTTTGATTGATGCCATTGCATGCATGTCTTGAGTGGAAAAAAGTCGAGCGATTTGAGTTTGTGTTTATGAATTCTGCCAACAAGCGGATAACTACAAGCCTTGGAAAATCCTTTTCCTAGGATGAGGGGTGAATCCTTGATGCAATAGTGATTCTATTCTGTGCCGGGGGTTTTGATTGTTTCGAACTCCCTTGTCTTTTACTTATTGATTTTTGCCGCTGTTAATGCTTTTTTTTCATGGAATCGGCATGCTCTGATTCTGTAGAATGTGTTTGGGGCAATCCATTGATAATATTTCCCTGTTCTAGTTGTTCTGATCTGTATGCTTTCCTTATTCGCTTACGTGATGAGCTTATATGAGCAGAAAAGTGAAAGGCAGAAAAATGAAGAGGACGAAGAATGTCCGGAAAATGAAGGCAAAAGCCCACGCAATTTCAAAAAACGAGATGACAGCAGAGAAAGTTTCAAAGAGTGAAAGCAAAAAAATGAGAACCCTTTCTGCAAAATCTCTTTACGAATGAGTATTTCCTCGGAGCACATAAAATATTCAGACTGGAAGGAACTTCAATGCTAGAATAGTGGTCACAGATTTGGCGGGGGATTTGACAAGTTAGATGTCACATGTTATCTGTTAATTTTATTTGGTCTGTCATTCTAGAATAGTGCCGTTCCCATTTTGATCTATACGATTGTGACGAGATGCAGAGACGTATGTGATGCATGACCCTAGACGTAAATATCTTGTATCCCGTTGTTTCGATGATGAAGCGTAAAGGATGATTGGTGACTCTCTTTCCGCCGTGACCTGTCATTGCTGAGATCTCCTTTTATCTCTCTATATGCATCATTGAAACTGGTCAAAGAAGCTGGTTTTCTTCCATCCATCGTCGGCTGCTCCCAATCCTATGATCTTTGTTAACAACAGGCGGATCGTGGATGGATGGCGGCCAGGATAAGGGGGTGTCGGCAAATTCTTCATTAAATTGGTGCCTGCTCGACCTGTCACCGCCTTTGTGGACCGTTTTCTCATAAATTTTCCTGTCAACTGTTTGTTATCTCTTATCTGGCGGAAATAGAAGAGGCGGAGGTGGCCAATTGTGGTGGGTAAGAAGAACAATCGGATAAACACTATCGTTTTCCCTTTGTCTAATCCATATCCGATGCTATCCTCGAGAAACATTGCCGGTGACTTGGGAACGGGCTGTGGAAGTAAAGGGTTGGTTGGTGGGGGGGGGGGGGTTTCAGAAAGGAATCTCATCATTTTGATGAATATCTTTTCCTCAGATGCCAAAGCCCAACTTTTTGAAGGTGACCCCCCCTCTAGCTGCTGTTCATGTGGTAACCATCGGTTGGTCGGTGATCCGAAGAATCCTGGCTGTTTTACACAGCCAACGACCATGTTAAACAATCTGACACAGTTCTGATTGTTCTGTTCTGAGAAGAACAGGAAAAAGAAAATGAATGGATTCCTCAATAATCAATCTCATGACAAGTAGATAGATCAGATCCCATGAAGGTAAGAAGGAAAAACTGCAAATCCCCATCAGCTTTTTGCTCTACTTTTTCTCATCCTAAATCCTGGAAAGTTCAGTAATGCCTAACTGGGCAGATTGACAATCTCCATCCCCACAACCAACCCTGAGATTATTCCCAACCAGGAAAACCAAAACCCAAATCCAGAAACATCCTGCTCTTTCTCCCCCTCCCCCAGCATACACACCGACCACTGCCCAAAAGTGAAAAAGGACGGACAATTCTGGTCCAAAAACTCCACTCGAATGTCCCACACCTACCCATCACCACCACCACCACAATGTTCAAAGTTTCTTTTACTTAGCCGGCCCCACGAGTGATCATCTCCTGGAACTGATTCAACGACTCCTCCCTCTGCAGCCTCATCTCCTCGTTGAACTTCCTTATGAATGCCTCCACCCTCCTGTTCAACTCTTCCTGCCCCAACGATGGCTCCCTCCTCACCTTCACCGGCTCCTGCCCCTCGTTCTGCTCCGTCCTACCCCCTGTTTCCTCCCTGACAGTCTCTGATTTGTTCATCCTGGGATGAGGCGGGGAGTTCTCGTCGTTGCCTATGCCCCGTCTCGCATGTGTCTCCCACGTGTCGGACTTCTTTAGGTGCCTCGTTAATGGCATCGCCCTCCCGTCTGTTATGGTCCTCCAGGTGCTCTCCAGAGTGTCGTGCCGCCTTGACCTAGACACTCGCAAGGATTTTCCCACTGCAACATCATCTTAAGTCAGAAATTGATATGTTTTAACTTCGCTGATCTTGGGTTTCAACTTGGATCAGGAGATTTACCTTCGGGACTAGATTTGGCCGATCTCCGGTGGCCGAACCTAGTGGAAAACGGTGGCCTCACGCTCGCCACATGCTTCTCTTTCTCCTTTATATCCTCCATAAATGCAAACTCCGCCGAGTCCCTCCTCTCGAGTTCAGCCATCGAATCCATTACCACAACATCTGTAACATCAACCGTGGAGTCCCTCCTCTCAAGTTCAGCCACCGAATCCGGAACCACAACATCTGTAACATCAACCGCTGCGGCCTCCTCCACCAGCACCTCCTTCTCCTCCTCTTCCCCTGTCTCTTCCTCCGGCGCTACAGGCTCCACTGTTACACCATACGCATAACCGCCCTCATATCCGGCATACTCCAAAGGAAAATCAACCTCCTTCGGGACGACCCTGACCGGAACCGCGGTCGCAACAGCCCTCTGCATCGGAACCGGGGACTCTCTGGCCGATTTGCCATGCTGCAACTTGGAGGAGGCGACGATGCATAGGATGATGCAGTTGATGAGGATGTAGAGATACGGAGGCCTAAGGCAAGCAGAGACGGCAGCGTAAAGGGGAGGGAGTTCGGCGGTGACGAACTCGACGATGGTGGGAAGCCAGGAATGCAGAAGCAAGGCCGAGGAGAAGACACAGGCGGAAATAAGGAAGATCCTGAGAGGAAGATAAGACCGGGGAGCGAAAACCGCCATCTTTTGGAGAGAATTGATGATGATGGAGAGGAAGAGGAGTTGAGAACCGGGAGGAGTGCAAGCCAAACACGTGAAGTAGAAAGAGAGGAGTTCGAGTTTCAAGTTGAGGTTAATGTTCGGAAGTGTTGGGGAGAGAAGAGATTCGTAAAAATGTGATAATAATAAAAGGCAGCGACTGAGGGCTTTAATTACCGCGTCATGTACGATGCGGTCTTAATGACACGTGCCGGTCAGGGAAGTCGGTCCCCTGTTCGAGAATCGGTGCGTGTGACCAAGCTACCGCTAAATTTAAATATATAGAAATGGGTTGGAGCGTGAGATTATGACGGTTCATTGCGGTATCTAGTAAATAGTTGCAGAAAGGGATGGGCACCTGCAAGTGTCCTCCTCCTCCTCCTCGTCTAGTGATTGAGCTGTGTGTGTGTGTGTGAGAGAGAGAGAGAGCACTGTAAGTTCTAGATGATGGGGGTGGGAGGGAGGTAGGGAGGTTTGCAGTAAAAGCTAAAGTAGGCCTTTAGAGATGTTTAAATAATGATTCATTTTGGATCAGAGTTTGGTTATAGATAGATCAAGTGCGTTGTTGAAAGGAGAATGGCTGATAACATCTTCGGGATCTGCAGTAAATGACGCGCAATACTAAATTGATACACGGCATTAAGACTGTCCACCACAAAGTCAAACCTCCATTAATTCCCAATCTCGGTTTCGAAATTGTTCACGAGTTTGAAGAAGACTAAGAAGAAGAAGAAGATGAAGAACCTCCCCCACCCAAGTAGAACGAACCCGAGAGAAGAAACAAGGGTCTTCTTCTAAGCATGTGGGTCAGATATTCAGAGCCATGGCCTTCTCTTCTCCCAAGATACAGTCGTGGAACATTCTTTTCTTCTCATGTCCACTCCCAAGAGACGATTTTGCTAATGAATCAAAACAAACATGAGAGATGGGGACTGCACCCTCCACAAGTTAAAAACGCCTGGTTATCATCAGCTCGCTGGGTACAGTCATGGGGTCTCTCAGGACAGATTGGGACTACTCGACTTTTTAACATGAAAACGACAGTCAAAAAACTGTTCTTGCTCCTGCTGTTTGTTGGTCTTATACCCAGCTTATGATTCTTCTAGATGTAAAATTTTCTTGGTTAACTGGTAAAGACGAGCCTTTCTTGGGTCCAGATTACCGTGCCTGACTATTACAACCTTTTGGGATGCATGTAAGAAGTCAGGCGGTCGGTAAATATTTGGCATCGGTTGACTGGGATATTGCCGACCAACAAATGTAGGCCTTACACCTGTCAAGAATCATCTGCATTGTACTTCAGAGTTTTCTCGCCAATTGCAGAGAGCTTGTCTTTAAAAAGCAGCAAAGACATCAATTCCCAAATTTTCTTTCCAATGAGAAGATCTCAAATGAAAGGGGATGGTGATAAGCTGATTTAGGCTCTGGTTCTGGGAAAATCTCAGTTTGCCCAGAACATCAGCAGACAACATGAAGGCTTGTCTGATATAAACATATGGTAGTGATAAGTAAAGGGGAAGAAAGATTTTGCATAAGTAATGCTTAGAGTAGTAGGAATCACAAGCCTTCCCCAGTGAATAATAGATTGTGGTTATCATCACCTACGAATTACAGTAATGGAGACAAGCCAAACCGGGGATATAGCAAGATTGAAGCTCAAATCAAATAAGATCAACCTTTATTGATCTGAAAACCAACTCATACAATCGAAGCCATGACCAACCCAATGAAGAAGATAAAACAAAGAATCGCCTCTACGAGTGGACCGCAATCCCATGTCACAGGAGGAGCTCAGGTACAGTTCTCTTCTAAGTGCTATTATACTTTGGCATGGTGAAAAAGAAGCCACTGGCATGGTCTTCGGATCAGTGCTTCGTGAACATCCCCTGGGTTAAGGAAGAAAAATCGTAGTCTTCCCCAGTTTGTGTCGATGGAGTGGACGTGGTGGCCACTGCAGCTTGATGGTTGGTCAACCCAGATGCAGGGAAACCGTTGTTCGTGGTCCCCCGAGCCATTGTGAAATAACTGACTTACATCAATAGCAACTGGTTCAGCCATTTCTAAGGGTAAAAAGCTTGCAGATCAAGTGTGCTTCGCACGCAACCTAAAACCCCAGACGATTTTAACTAATGATATCTATCCTTCACTACCAAAACAAAAAAGTGTGCTTCTACAGCTTGCAACAAAATATAACAGAATACCCAAATGATTCTAAAGCAGACGCAAGGGATTTACTGAACATGCAACACAAGAAAAAAAACTAATATAATCAACAGAATTATTAGCTTAAGAGAGTCTGCAAGGAATTTCCGTTATCTCCACACATCTGAAGATGGTTAGAATGCAACATTTAGCACATTTGCATTGGACAGACATTGACAGGTTGATAATACCCCTCCTTGCAATCACCAAATAGCTTATCATCAGAAGAAGACGATGAAATTACCTAGCCATTGTAAATGGAGATCCCCCAGATGGCTGTAATGCAGCCACAATGCTTGCCTTGCATTGAAAAAGGTAATATATAAGAACAAAGTGCATAAATAAGAAACCACCATCTTTTTAGTCCCATTCAATCTATCTACCTGCATAAAAGTCTGTAACTGAGCTTGTCACTCCAATGGCTTCACCATTCCCGCAATTTGAAAGCCAGTACTCAGCGCATTCATGTGGGGCAAGTTGACAGAACCCAGTCTGATTTGCTGCTTATTGCCACTTGCATCCCCACCACTGGCTTTAGTGGCTGCAGCCATGAGAAATGACTGCTGCTGGGCTAACAGTGCAAATTGCTGCTGTTGCAATTGAGCAGCAGATGATGCAGGGGGCTGACTGCTGGCTTTAGCTGCCACAGCCATGAGAAGAGATTGCTGCTGAGCTAAAATTGCAAGTTGCTGCTGCTGCAAGTTAGCAGCAGACGAGGCAGGTTGACCACTGGCTTTAGCAGCAGCCGCCATTAGAAGTGATTGCTGCTGAGCTAATAGTGCAAGTTGCTGTTGATGAATCGCATATGGAGACACCGCATTGGACTGCACAGACGGCATGCTTGTTTTCAGTTTCTTAATCAATAAAAAACTAAGTAAAATGGAAAATGTCAGAGCAGAGTTCATGAGGGAGGAGCGCACTGAAGCATTATAATTATCACACGAAGGCCATCCTTAAGAGGTCTAATTGGATTCATGAAAAAATTCATTAGTAGTGCTTGGGAAGGTGAGAGAAAATGGTGTGGCTTGATAAGAAAAAATTATGTGAAAACTCTGGAAGTGCTTTTTTATATAAAATGTTTTATGTCCATCAAAGAAAACATAAGAATGAGATTGCAAGGGAAAGAAATCCAAAAACCTGTAACAATCACATACTTTCTCGAAAAGACTCATGATGTCACATTTGACATCCTTTTGTGGTTTCTCCAAAACTGGAGTAATTGGAGACATGTCCTTAAATAGATCTTTGACAATATCCTGGGTTTTTGAAGTGATTTGTTCTTTCTCAGAAACTGCAGTTGCAGCAGCTGCAACTCAAAAGGAAAAACCCAATAACCACCACAAACCAGGGAACATCTCTTCAGTTGAGAAGGCTATACATTAGATAGACAAAGAACGAGACAGATTGGAGAGTAGAGAATTAGTGGCATACCCTGGAAATCAGCCCAGTCATCAACTGGAGCTGTTTCCTCTGGATGATTCCCATCTGAACTATCTACTGATAACAAGTCGAAAAGGTCGGTAGCATAATCCACTTTGAGAGGAGACACGACTTGACTGCCTAAAGCTTCTTTTCTCAAGTCAACAGACACTGCCAGCAGCTAACTTCTGTTAGCTTTGGAGCATGCGTAACCTGGCCATTGCAGGGATAGACTCCATCACACAACAGTATGTAGAAACTAGTTGAAGCAACCAATGCAATATCATTTGACGAAAGCATCTATTTTCCTTCCCTTTACGACGTGTGAAGAACAAGATTGGGATAAAAAAAAATGGATGGATCTTGCCACATGACTTCATCTCAAGTATACATTAGAAAATATCAGACCATAACTAGTAGTATCTCAAGTCTTCTTGGAACAAATGCCTTAAATTCACCCTTTAAGAACAGGTCTAGGTACCTGCTCTTGTCCTCTTGGAGGAAGAGGGACACCGATTCTTGTGCGAGGAACCGGATATCTTGAGCTAAGTGATTGGCCACTCTTCTTCCTTTCCTCTGGTGGACTCTCGCATTCACTTATTTTGTCAACTGGTCTCTGCCCTTGCACAGAATCCCTCTGTTCATGCCCTACGGGAGGTTGTCTACCATCCTTGGTAACCCATCTCTTTTCTTCATACCTGAAGCATGGCCAATATTTCTCATAAGCAGACAACATAATGGTGGACAGATCGGAAAGTGAGCTCCTGTAATCCACCACCATGATACATACTTAGCACAAATGAAATTTTCGATCCCAACTCTATCATAATTTGGAGGTAGCTCTGCTTCCCAAAAGCTATTTGATCTCTCATTACCCGTGGCTGAGAAGAAGCTGATAATTAGAACACTGTGGAATTTGGCAGCAAATGAAGCCACCAGACCAAAAGCAGTGGTATCTCACATTGTATGAAAGCAACTTGTTCTGGAAGCCACGTGTCCAATGTGGCAGACCAGACCTACAAAATTTTTTACACGGAATCATGTATATGCTGATCTCACTGACTTTTTAAGAGCCTGCTAGATACAGATGAAGTCGAGATGATATTGATGGTCTCTACATAAGATAACCTCAGTTTGTGTCCAACAAAAAGCTGAAGCTCAAGAATTTATTGCATGCATTCTCGTAGAATCTGGTGTAGAGACTATAATCTAATGGATCTATGACGATAAAAAAGGCAGAAAATTTTTTTAATGTACTTGCAGTGGAAAGGACTAGGAAGATGGAAGATCAACTTTTGGGACAGAACTACATGCAACCAGATTCATGTGAAAATTGTTATTTATTACAGACTAACAAATAGCCTATTGCTCCCCGTAATAACTCAAATTACAATGCCTTTGATATGTGTACACCAAGGCTTCTATGAATTCCTGAACACTGCATGCATATAAATATGCCTAAATTCACACTTGCCCATCCAGGACCTCTGCAACAGGAGGGACGGTGATATTGAGTAATTTAGCTATGTCACGAATAAGAAAAACCTTGTACTTGTGAATGGTAGTTCATGAGAACAGCACTATAGCCAAGTTTCCTCATGCAATTACCTCATCATTTTGCTTAACATCACTAAAATACTTACTTGGTTCTGCAATCTGCGCATTCCCTGTTTTCTGGTAAATTGAGAAGCTCTTCCAAGATCTGCAAATGATAAGGAAAGCCAGAAGTCATTATAAAAATGCTACAACACGGTTGCTTATTAGCAACGTCAAGTTTGTCGAGCATCAGGAAAACAAGCTGTATAGTCGATTGATGGAAAAACATGAGCTCGTCAAAGAGAATGAGCTGCTTGCATATTACAATACGGCACAAAACATACAGAAAACACAAAAGATTCCTTTTTCATGATCCATGGTGTCAACCCCTATTACAAATAGCTGCATCACTGCAAGACACTGCTTCGAAAAGCCAGGGCAAATGTTCTGTTAAGCAGCAATCGGTCATCTGAACCAAGAGGGGGATATTAAAATGGCTTGGGAGTGGGGATGGATTGACATAATAAACCCGGATCCCTAATCACGTGATGAATTATGCGGGTAAACTCAATGATCAATCTGCAATCCCACAACGAGTTCACGTCTACTTAAAACTAAAGCCACCCGCCCTATCGCTTCCCAGAAAGACACCGTCTCCCAATCCACCACCCAAAGTCTAAGGTAAAAACAGAATAACAAACGGGGCATAAGTACGAAAGCCGATCAAGGTCAAGCTCCCCACTTTGAAAAGAAAACGGGTCAACAAAAGCAGACATAAACACGATCTGCCAACATGCCCATCTAACCAATAGGTGATGAATCGAACTATTATCCAAAGAAAAAGGGAGGACGGACAACTTGCAGCCGCACCAAAAGCACTTAATCCGCAAATAGATGCAATCTTCCCAAACCGTCCATCACACAGCAATCAATAACTAATCCAACAACGAAGAAAAACCAAACTTGACGAGGTTAAATAAACCAAAAAGGAAACAAAAGGAAAGCAAGAAACCTTGCGGTGCCTGGCATTGAGCTCTTTGGAGACGTTAGCCTTCTCGTTCATGCTGGAAAGATCGCCCAGGAGAAAAACAAACAGGACCGGAGGAATGGATTCGGCCGTTCATCCCCACGAACCTCCGAGGGAGTCGTTTGGGCACCGCAGGGAGACAGAGACCCACAAGACAAATAATTAAAAAAGTACGAATGAATAAGGATTTGATGATTGGGTGATTGATTAGTTGGGATTGGGAGAAATGGCGGGCGCTGTGTTCTTCCACCAAAGCCCATTCAATCTTGAGCCTACTGATGGGTCGGCGTCGGCCCACTTCCCACTTTCGATCCCCGTGATTTCTGAGGTGAGGAGCCTACTGGGTTTAGTACGGCTGAAACCTAACCCAGGGCCGGCGATCGGCGTCTGTCACGTTGACTCGGGCTCCACCGATTCCGCTCCTCTCATTCCCGACCACCACGTGATGGGGTACACCAAGGAGCAGCTGCTTTCTCGTCTCCAGGTTGCCCCTTCGCTTCCTCCTTGTCAGTGTCCCCCTTTGGCGTATTCATACAGCGCGGATTTTCGTCAACTTTTATTTGTTGTTAAAGAGGTTGAAATGCTGTGATTCTGCAGCGAGTGTTTCGTGTGTTTTAAGGAAGGTCTCAAGATGTGGAAGAGGAGAATTGGGTCTTCCCTAATGATCTTCTGTTTTGGTGTTCATGCGTGGCCTCCTGCTTTAATTTTTGTGGGCATTCAGCATATGAATTGAAAATTTTGGAGTTTACTACTTCATGATGATGGTGGGAACCGACGTGGATGAAAGAATGAATGGATTTCTAGTTTATGTTAGCTTCAGTGAATCTGTTGAAGAAACTAGATCGAGTGCTTGTGTTGAATTTTCAGGATCAAGAAATTTTTGTTTTGTTTCTCACCAAGTGTCTACTTTCCTTTTCTTTCTTTTCTTTTACAATTAGGAGCTTCGAGTTGATTTCACAAAGTATGAACATCCTGCCGTTTTGACGGTGGAAGCTCAGGTAGGCCAAATTGAAGTTCTTATAATTCACATGTCATATTGGAAAGGAGAAGTTTCTTAGATTTCCCTGTGTCTACTATCCTCCAGGCCAAGTACGTGGGAAATGTGGAACGTGCATTAAGTAAAAACTTATTTCTGAAGGTATGTTGAACGTCTGATCTTTACTAAGTTTCCTCGTAAACCATTGCAAATTATCTGAAGTAAGACCTCGTAGGTGCACATATCATTTGGCCTTCTTCCTGTTGGTTATACAATTTGTGCGTGTTCTATCTTTTTTATACCTGCTTACCTTTAGGAAACCTTGCATTATTTGTACAGGACAAGAAACAAAGGTTCTATATCGTGTCAGCTCTTGCAAACACCAATGTAGATTTGAAAGGTAGTTTAAATTTTGTAATCTGTGCATGTTGAATAATTTTGATGCATACAAGTCCATTATCTTGTTATATCCTAATAAAAATTGTTTTGTTTGAGTCAGTCTTGTCACAACGGCTTGGTCTAGGAAAGGGCGGTGTCAGAATGGCGCCTGAAGAGGCATTAGGTGAGATACTCCAGGTTGGTATGCTTTTAGTTTAATCCGGCTGATATAATGTATGAGGTAATTAGTTTTTTAATGTAATATTTTGATTGCTATGGATTAGTTTCTGGTAAATAATTTCTTCTCTTTAATGTAATTATTTGTTTTATAAGGTAATTCATTTTTTTTCAACCTGTTGTTCATATTTTGTTTGTGATACTTATTGATCTGTTTTCCATTGCTTTTTCTGCTCATTCAAGGTTCCATTGGGTTGTGTTACTCCTTTTGCTGTGATAAATGAATCAGCCAGGTAACAGCTGTTTTGGGGCGTATGATCACTACTGTCAGCAAATTCTGCAAATTTCACGATCCTTTGTCTGTTCAAACTTATCTTTTCTAACATTTCCTTTTATCTTGGTGAAGACGTGTGTCTCTTTTACTGGATCAAGGTTTCAAGTCTCAGAAGAGCTGCATCTTTCATCCACTCTCAAATGATACATCAATAGGTTAGTAGGATACCTCAATTGGAAGTCCTTCGCTGCAGATGTCGGTCTCATCATATCCGTAGGGAAGTTCTGTGGTACCAATGCGGTCTAGATAATATTCTCCACGTGGTAGAGTCAACGTATTGTGGTGAGAAGTAGTGGGTATTGGTTTGGGATACAACGTAAGATGATCTTTGTGGGGGGTACTTTTTTCAGATGTCTGAATAGTAAAATTGCAGAGTTGTGCTTTTACTTTGTCACTTAGTTTTAGACATTTAATGCTCTTGTTATTGGAATTGTCAGCCCTCAGTGCAAATGATCTAGACAATTTCCTCAGATCAGTAGGGAGAGATCCCTTGTATGTTGACCTGGAGGTATATTTTGAGTTGCTAATTCTATAATAAGTAGATGTTTTGAGATGATTTCAGCATTATTTTGATTCCTATCTCCTTGTAGGCGAACCCGAAAGTGGGCAAAGATCAGCCTCCTGATTTGGCCGCTCTTGTTCCATCCGATTCCATCGACCTGCCCGAGATCTCTAAGAAGGCACCTTCCTCTCAAAGCAGTGTTGAGAAGAAGATATCTGCTGATGTCAAACCCAATGCGGTCAAAGGTTTAAAATTTTTCCTTCCTTAATGAAGTGGTCATGCATATGAGGCTATGCGAGTATTGGATCCAATGTGTGTGCCATCTCTCATCATATTAATGTCGGACCTTTGATTCATGTAGCCAAAGCTGTTAAGACAACAGATGCCGTCAAAACCAAGGACAAGACTGCCATATTGCAGCCCCCTGTCTCCTTCAGCGACCCGGGGCAATTCGTGGAAGAGATATTGGATAAGACATCAGCACTATTACTTTCAGAAGTACAAAAATCAATCCTAAGTCACTCCCTTTTCATAACTCGCTCAACTTTTGTCATATTGTTCCTCGGTGTGTGATGGTGTGTTGCAGATTACAGAAGAATCGATCCAGCAGCATGGTGGGAACTTGGGAGTATTCGTATTGGACAACATCAGAAAACGTCTGAGTTCCGAGCTAAAGAACCTCGCTGTAAGTCTCGAGCCATAGAACCTCATACACTGCAGCTGCAGTGACATGCTCTTCTCTAAACATCACCGAAAATATGTCCTAAATGTCGGCCATCTATATAAATCTTACCGCAGATAATATTCAAGAACACTTCTTATACGGAGGGCTTCCACGCCGGCACTCATCGTCAGCCTAGGCGTCAGTGATGTTGATGCCTGACGTCATGATTTGAAGATCAACGTATTGCATCGTGATTAATGACTTGGCTTGATATTCAAAACAGCTGCTTAGCAGTTGTCTGCATTTCTTTTCGAGGCGCCTGTGTTTTAAATTTGGATAGGATTGAACGTGACATTTCTTTCTTAAGGATGAACGAATGAAAATGGGCCGTGCCTGGCCGTTTTATGATTCGGGCCGTCGGCCCAACAAAGAGAATTATCCCTGTGGCATCCATGAGGCCCAAAATCACTAAAAGACAAGTACGACCGATTCAAAAGGAGGGAGAATTCGTTAAACGGTTTGATTTCCGATCCCCAGAAAGATCGCAGGTATATCTCTTCGTCTTGGGTTACCGAAGCAGGATTCGGATGAATGCCTGGATTGACGTTAGTTGTTTGGATTCGATTTCTGGATGTCCTGGAACCTTGATTATTAGCCCAATTTTACTGAGAATTTCTGCCATGGATTTGATGCTGTGTTGTGATTGCTTGATCCAGTGGCTCTTTGTTTTTCGAGCTGCTCGATGTTTGATTTGAGTGCGTGAATTGGGAAATTTTACCTGATGCTGAGGGCTTAATAGTGTGATGTGGGAATTTGGTGAGTTTAGAGGAGAGCCAGGTGAGGTTGGTCGGATTGGAAACGATGCGGTTCCTTCTGATAAAAATATGGGAATTGGTGAGGGATACTCGCGCGATGGTAGGGTGAAGTCGGCCACGATTGAGGACAAGAGAGCAGCTGTTCATATGGAGATGAAGAGAATGACCCGGTTACCGCCAAATAGTATGTACGCTGCTAATTGCCTGAGTGTTCTCAACAAGCTCTTGCAGCTAATGTCAATCAGGTTCGTCGTTTACGAATGTCAACATTGGTGATGTGGCACCTTTTGTTCCAGTACGCTTGATACTATGCGGTTTTCTTCCGAAGGACGACACCCTGGACTGCTTTTTACTTGTGAGTGCGTAACCGTCTTGAGGTCACGGTGCCCTACCCTGAAATTTTGTGGTTCCATTTTGCAGAGACATCGTCTCAAGATGACGAGCTAGAGTTACTGTTTGCCAGCCTATCCATATGACCACCACCACAACAGGGTGCAGTTTAGTTGGTATACTTAAGACTCCGTTTGCTGGTTGATCATTCTTCCCTTTTGGGCCACCTCGTGTTCATCTTGTCATGCTGTTCTATGGCACTGGGATTGAACTGTCTCTTGCCCTTGGCCGTGGGCACCGAGGCTTTCTCCTCCAGACATGCCTTGGATGTACTCTGTTAACATGACATATACCTGTGCGGCTCGACGTCCCCCTAATCTTCTCCCGGCAAGCAAAGCGAGAGCGAGCCGTTTTTGTAGGAATAGTCTAGTCACTTTACTTTTGGTTGGTCATATATATGTTTAGACAAATGATAAATAGTGTACCTCCTTTAGCAGAGTGATCGTGGTGTGATATAGATGGCGCGATATTCATCATTTCTGCAACTCCCCAACTCATCTAAAACTCCCTCCCTTGTTGTATAAGCCATACTGCAATTTTAGCAAGTGAAACGGACAATGCTTTCTGAGATTAGGATTAGAATCACCCTTTGGACAGATGAGACCTACAGAAGCCTTTGTTCATAATCATCTACATTTACACGCACTGCCCTTCTTTCATTTTCTGGCGCATCACCAAGAACATGACAACCGCCATGGCCGGGAGGGCTCCCCGCTTCTCTCCTCAATCGCTTTTCTGCGAATACGGCGACATCCTCATATTGTGCCAGCCTTCGACTTCTCCATCGGTGTGTCTTGGCCACTTCAGTCGGTAAGCTCTCCTTCTACTTGAGCATGGTTCCTTACCATCTTCTGTCTGTGTGGAGATATTGTAATATGTCTTCTGAGGGTCACGAGGAGGGAGGGGGGAGAGGACCATCATCGCGATGCACGAAGGGTTTGGGGGACGCCTTCACATAGTCTTATAAGTTGGGTGCGGCACATCGGGGACCGCCAAGCAAATGCTTAACTCTTGGGAAGACCCGCTTCATCCTTCTAGGGGGAAATTAAAGATGTACGTGTAAGCATTCTCTTGACCTCGCACGTGAATAAGAAGCTCATAGGCCGATGGACTAAACTGATACGTCGTCCTATCAGTTTGCGGTAGTCTCTGTAGCCGGCTGGGGCTTTCTCTTCTATGGAGGTCACCGATACTACATCAAAGGGAAGAACAAGGATGAGCAGGAGGAGGTACGCTTAAATCCCCCCTTTTTCACTTTGAGATTTAACAGGAGCGTAACAGGTTGGTGTGATGCTGTTTTTTTTTTCTCAAATTGCATGCAGAAGGCCAGAGACAGATCGCAGTAGAGCATGGTCAATTATAACAAAAGGGGATGATGCCCTCATGTTCATCATGTGTTGAAAGCAGAAGTTCATATGGGATGGTTGTATTGCTCCACATGCCCCATGTACAATAATCAATAATAATGAAAAGGTGGATTTACATGGTCTCTTCATTTGATAGAGATAAGTCTATTAAACCAAGTACGAGAGAGAAGTGGGAGGTCCGAGAGTTCATTCAGACAACTCATGATTCATTTTGCAAGAAGAATGAGAGAAATGAAGAGAGCCAAAGGGGGCTTTTTTCGCACATTTCCTGATAAGCGGCAAATAACTATTTGCAACAGACGACTTTGAAAAGAATTTCTTCCAGAGGCCCAATATTTTCGGAGTCCAAAATATGTGTTAATACATAGAGAAAGTCCAACATCATATGCCCAACGGGGTCATACGGGTGTTGTCGTCTTGTCCATGGATTGGTAATAACCCAGAAACGGAAGGTTAGCAAAGAACTTCAGAGGTCACCAATTTGTACATGAAGAGGAAATCCTCCTCCTCTGTACGCCTAAACTACTTATAAGACCTGAGGATAGAACCGCAGAAGGTGCATATGACCGCCCTCCACGTTCTCCAGTAGAAAGGCACGTGACAGAACCTCGTCGACGTCTTCACGTCGGCCACGCTTGCTCCGCATCCGCACCGCGAGCATAACCCCGCCGTCGGCTTGCTCCACTTGACCTTCCTCGTCTGGTCCACCAAGAAGCAGAAGCAAACCATAATCCCGTGACAGAAAAAGATGGCGTCTTGGCCGGACCGACAAGCCCGACAAGGATGAAGAGGAGGAGGAGGTGGAGAGGGAGGAAATGGATGTTGCAAGCTGATGTTATTCTGATTGGGAGGAGACGAGGGGGTGTAAATAAAAAGCGAATGAGATGTGTGGGCGGCCTCCCAACTTCTCGGATTGACGACGTTAGTAGTAATAATCCGTTACTAGATTGTTTTCGTAATTCATTTGGCAGACTAACCCTTCTATAATCACAGAATTCCAAAAAATAAATATAATACGCCGCCATCATGTGAAACGGGCCGTCGTGCGAAACTTCTGGAGACACGACAGGGATGAGGTGTCATTGCCGAAAACGATCATTGTAAGGGGATGAAACGTGAATAATGTCATGCCCAATTTCCTGCTAGATGGGTTCTCATGGTCATAACATATCTTATGGAAACAGTAGGAAATAACTCGGGGCGGGCCGATGGGGTCGGTTGATCATTTATTATCGGAGGGAGAAGTCGTGTTGCATACCATCTATCGTCATACAAAACATGGGAAAAAGAGGGGGGCATGGGAGGAGGGATCCACACGACCCACCAACTTTGTGTGTCTTCTTACATCACCGCGATTGTGAAAAACCATTTTCCCACCTGGATCAAAGCATGTGACGTGAGAATTCAAATCACCTACAGATTTCTAAACTCATCCACAATTTCATTAATAGTTGAAAATATTATACTTCGGTTACAATTGAGTTATAAAAATTTATATAACAGAAGCTTTCTATCGAACATGAAAATAAGTAAGTATCTATTACAATGACCTGCCAAAACACGCAATCACGTTAGTCAAATGATCAAGTAGGACAGTTCAAGCACATGCAACCAATCGCCCATAACATCCTTTAAAGTATCTCAAAATCGAGACCTCATCTCAAAATTTCGACATACAGTGTTGCGTTTCCAAATCCTCAAGGATCGTAACTAAGTTGTTTCCAACGACATCCGGGAACGTCACATTTTCAGCCTACGCATACCCCATGAAAGCCTCATGTTCATATACTTTCAGCCGCACAACATTCCGATATTACGGATCAACCCATTCGGGTACGTAAAACCACGGAACTTCCCTCCGTGCCTTAGCTTTTCGCTCATCTTTTCCAACTAACTAGACTGTCCAATACACCCTTCCGATGGTGGATTCCTTCTGTCCAAACCCTCCTTATATTCGCTTCGTAAGGCTGTCACATTGGCGTGCCAATGTATCGTCGTAAACTTCTATTCTGCCCATGATACGCGGGTCATTCGATCACTTTCATTTATCCGTATCTTCCGTACTTAATTAGCCCTCCTCTCACCTAGGAGTATCAACTCCGGACCGTCAATGAATGACCATAACAAGTCCCCTTTCCAGCTCATGTTCATTTAATAACATTGTTCAATATTCGTAAGTTCGCATCCACAAATGTTTGTGCTTGTCCGCAACCATCTCATTCGGAGTTTCGACATTTCCTTTTCTCAATACTGATGGACCAGCCCGTCCATCTCCATTTGCCATATTCCCAGTCCTCAATTATATGCCAAGGTATACATTCCGAATGGACAGCCACGTACTCACATGAACACACACAAAACAATCTATTTTTCAACCTCATGCACACACACGAAGCGGGAAATTCACTCTTGAATAGCCCACAATCACCATGAGCATCATTTCATAATTCAATACAACCTCCACCTCATGCATGCGGATGAGTTCCCGAATGGCCAGCCCCCACACGATTGTCGTCTGACACACACATTCAACCGCAAACCACCGGCCATCCCACATGCTATGTGAATCTGCTCATCCGTCACATAACCCAGGGTTCGGGGTACCATCTCCTACCATCTCAAGGGTCTAACCAGCCCCTTTCCTCACCAAACAACATATTCACAGCGAGCAAAACTCAAGGCTAACGAGTTTTATGGTCGTTTCGCAACGAGAAAAACGAAGGGGATTGAATACCATACCTTTCGTCTTGTCCGGAGCAAAAACACTCCAACTACATCCTCCTTCCAACAACCTCTCCACAAAGGGGCATTCCCACGCTCCTCCTTGATAGCAATACTTCCTTTTTTGCTCATTTCTTCACCACCGAACCATCCCACACTTTGTTTCCATTCTTTTTCTCCCTTTTATTCTTCTTCCTTTTCTCCCTTTAGTTAAGGATGTCAATCTGCCTTTTTTGCCCTTTTTCCCGGCCATCATAAGCTTCTTTTTAGTGTCCCTAATGACAAGTCGGCCCCACCATCCATGGCTTGTGGAAGAAGCCTTGGCCCCGATTAGTACTACTTAATCACTCTTAATTGGCGCTAATAGTCCAACTTAATTAACATTAATTAATCCAACTACTTAATTACTATGTTGTCTTATTTGACCAGCTTTGTCGTGCTTCCAAACTTGGGTTGTCCACGGGCGACGTCGAGGAGTATTTGGGGCAGCCCTTTGCGCGTTTTGTTCCTCATTATTTACCCACTTTTGGGGCTGAAATAATCTTTGAATTTTCTGCCATAATCGATTCGTTTCACAACCTTAACGCTAAGTACATTTTAATCGCAACAACACTAAGCTTATCGTCATAACAACGAAAATGTCAATTTGTCGTTCACAAGGATACTTCCAAACATTACCCCCGCACTTAGGAGGCTGTTCATATAGCTCATGAAAGTGCCCTTGAACAATAGACATCATCCTTGAATATTATCCGCACCAACTCATGCTTACATATTCGAAAAATCATTTTACCGTTCAAAATTCACTTTTTCATTTTCATTATACATTCATACCATATATAGAACCACGTTTACTTATATTCATAACTAGAAAAAATAGCATATTAGACATTACGATAACCTAGTGAATGGGAGAGAGAAGTTAAGTCAAACACCCTTTCTATGACTCATCCTTCTTCATTTATCGTCTCATCTGTGTAAAAAGGAGTTTCGATCGCGTTGAATATTCGACCACGATCCACTACAAAAACCTAACTTTTCGTCCCCACCACCAATTCGAGGGTTTTCGATATCGTTCTTGTCCCTGTTTTTCAGCCAAGGTCGATGCGATTTTGTATTTTTTGCATACGTTAATGTCAAAGCTAGATTCGGTGGTCGTAAATAAACAAATGCCTAAACCTGTGACGATTTGACTTTCTTACCCATCTCTCGTCCCCAAGGACAAGTCCCATGTCCTCCTCGTTTAACCATCACTCGACACACTTTCACGGGGACGAACGTTTTCTGTTTTGGTACTTCTGTTTTGGCTGTATGTATACTTCCGAAAAGCCTAAACAATATGTATCTCATTGTTCCATTACGTTGCTTCGACGTCATGCATGAGCTTCGGCTAAAATTCAAAACAAAAGGCAAAATAGAGTTCAGCGGGCCAAATTGGGCCCAACTTGGGACGAGCCCAATGGGCTTTTACCGGTAAAACATTCTCGAATGTTCTAATCAAATAGTTGTAGGTGGCCAAGCCAGGCCATGGCCAGCCTTTTCAGATTTTTTTATTTGATTATTATTATTATTATTATTTTATACACGGACGGAACTGGAAGTTTGTCTGTCTGCGTGGGCTTTCCTCCGCCACTGGAATTCTGTGGAAACAGTTTACGGTTTTGTGTTCTCCTTTTTTCTTATCAATGGGGTCCGCTTCTAAAAAAACTGTGGTGATTTTGGGATACTCTGTTTTTGTTTTCCCGTCTTCGAAGTTGGAAGATTGGTAGATTTGTCGATAGATAGTTGAAATAAATCCGACAAGAAAACCTCGATCCTTCGGCTTCTGCCATCGTGTTGCCCGAAGATGGCATCTTTCCCCCATCCCCGGAGCTTAATTCCACTCCCCAAGCTAAGACCCACGAAGATTTTTGTTCCCAAATCGACAAAGATAGCGGCTTTCCCCAGGGCACGTGTCGGAACGCGTGGGAATGGAGCTGGGTTTGTGGTGAAGTCCGTCGGGGAGGAAGCCGACGTTCTACCCGTGCGAAGTGGGGATACCGTGGACCAGCAGGATGGGATGGCTGTTGGCTCGAGCTTGGAGATGGAACTGGAAGGATCGGCGGCAGGGGAGCTGGTGGGGGTTTTTGCATCGAGCCAGGGGTCGCAGTTCTCGTTCGATGGGTACCCTTTGTCCACGAGCGGTTCTTTGAGCTCGTTGATTGGGAAGGAGGAGATGGAGAAGCTTGCGGATAGGAGCATCAACGCTCTGATTGTGTTGGCCGCTGGGAGTTTCGCTATTACCAAGCTGTTGACAATTGATCACGATTATTGGCATGTGAGTGATAATAAGCCTGGATTTGTTAGAAATTATAGCAAATTCTTTGTTCATGTGATTGACTTGGTGTTCTTTGGACTGCTAAATGGTTCTAGGGATGGACTGTTTTTGAGATCTTAAGATATGCACCCCAGCACAACTGGAGTGCATACGAGGAAGCTCTCAAGGCGAATCCGGTCCTCGCCAAGATGGTCATCAGCGGTGTGGTCTACTCCCTAGGGGATTGGATTGCCCAGTGCTTTGAAGGGAAACCCCTGCTCGGATTCGACCGGACGAGAATGTTGAGATCTGGCCTCGTCGGGTTCACTCTCCACGGTTCTCTTTCTCACTACTATTATGAGTTCTGTGAGGTAGCTTTGTCTTGCCATATCCAGAAGCCTAGCAAACGATTTGTAGGGATCCATGTTCTGATAGGTAGTTTGTCGACATGTTCCCCTTCTACAGGCGCTTTTTCCATTCCAAGACTGGTGGGTTGTCCCGGTGAAAGTAGCGTTTGATCAAACCGTGTGGGCGGCTCTTTGGAACAGCATATACTATACGGTGGTTGCATTTCTGAGGTTCGAGTCGCCGGTCACCATCTATACCGAATTGAAATCGACTTTCTGGCCTATGTTGACGGTAAGCGAATCCTGGGCTTCACCTAGTTATTCACCTTCACTCTTCTGGTGCTTCTCCGGTTTGTAGTAAATTTAGCCGGCTAAAATCTTATTTTGGTTCTAGTAGGCATCTAGGATGAAGGTTTATCGACATCTCTTTAGAAACTGTTGTTGCAGCATGGTTTTCTACTCTTGGTTAGATATCCAGGTTGCCGTGCAGTATCTGATATGTCATCCATTTCATATTTTGGACGTTGTACTGCAGGCTGGGTGGAAGTTATGGCCATTTGCACACCTTATTACATACGGCTTGATCCCGGTGGAGCAAAGGCTTCTTTGGGTGGACTGTGTCGAGCTCATTTGGGTTACCATCCTTTCTACGTGAGTAACCAGGGTTCAACACAATTCCAGTGACTATACTTCTTGTGATATTTGCTCAAACGTGACCGGACATCCACTCGAACTTCTTTACGACAGGTTCTCGAACGAAAAATCGGAAGCAAGAATCACCGAGGCCCTGGCAGAAGCGCGTTCGGGCACTTCGCCTACAAATTCTCTCGAGGTATTATCCCGTGGATCCATGACTTATAGACGACAATCAACAAAGTCCCTCTTTCCTCACCTCTCTCCCTTGTTTATCCTGTGTTCTCTTCCCAGGAATGATGCGCACGATCTCCCTAAGGTTACGATGCTCAGATCGGGATATGCTCATAGCCAGCAGAATAGAGTGTCTCCAGGACATGCTACAACAACAGGGGCATTCGTGTAACGAGTTTGTAGATAGGCCCATATCAATCTATTGGGCCTGATCCATTCCCTTTTTGGGCTGAATCGTGTTAAATTCGGGTGCCCGAGCCCATTAATCCATCTGCCTGTCCGAATTCCTTCTGATATACTTTTTTTTTCAAAAGATCCGGTTCATCGCCCACGATGGCAAAAATCGACCACATCTCTTTTTCCAAAATGGGTATGCAAACTGATAAAGAAGCGTATCAAAGTGGCTTTTTTGTGATCTTTCCTTAATTTATGTTAAGTGGTTCTTAAAACATAAAGTTTTTTTTTTGTTAATGGGGGGATTAGGTGATTGGCCCCCTCCTGCCCCCCTGTTTTGGGATAACGATACCACCCCCTTCGACATGACAGTGATCGAGATGGACCCATCTAATCCTTTCTAATCAATTTTCTTTTGGAATTGAATTATCATGTTGTAGGAAGTCTAATCAGTCCATTAGGGAAGTAACATGATGTGACAAGTCAAATATTAAAAGAAGCACACTAATTCATTTGATCAACCCAACAAAAATGAAAAATTATCTTGAAAAAGGGTCGTGATCAATTCGACAACAGAACTAAATGTCAATGGCTAAATTGGAATCCAACACAAATTTCAATCCTAATCTTTTTATCTGCTGTTGTTGCCTGTGCTGTCGAATGAGGAAATAATTGCCACAATAGGAAGAACACTAATTTAACCTTCTAGGCTGTAAAACTTCTTAATATATAGTAATCATCCCCCCTAAGAAAGAAGACTCAGCTGGTAAGTCATGGTCAAAAAATTCTATCATGTATTGTTATTATTATTATTATTATTATTATTATATATTATCATGTTTCCTTCAATAATTTAGCAAAATTATTAGCTTACATGTTCTGGGTTAAATTATTTTCCTGGGAATTCAGAGTATAAGGGATGGCCCCCGGGGGGGGGTATGAATTTTCCAATGACAAAAATTAATTATAAATTATGCATGAATAAGAAAAGCATAAAAGTTATACCCAGAATCTATATAAAGGAGAGCATATATATTTATATATATACAATACCCAGTTAAACTAAAAAACAGATTAATTAAGTATAATTATTAAAGTAAATAATTATACTATTTTTTTTGCATTGTGGTAGATTAATTAAATTCCTAGAGGCTGCCTCACCAGAAATTTGTACAAAGAGACGAAATGATAAACAAAAATCCCATCACTAAAAAACCCTTGAGATTATATCTGAGGGAGAGGCGAAGCCCAAATCAAGTCTAGTTTGATTCACGTTTCCTGTTTTTGGACTCAGTTCGCGTACCAGTTAAGCCCGTCTCGCGGCAGGTGGTCGGGCGCGTCGCCGCCGAGGGAAGCAAACACGGACGAGCTTTGCGGAATCTGACTGAGTAGAGAAGCGATGATGCCAGCGCTGCTTCCCGGGTCGTTCCCTGAGCTCCCCTCTTCTTGTGCATATACCTGCCGGTTACCTTCCAGCAAGGTTCCCGATGGGTTCACCATGTGGTTTTGATCCTTTTCATCCCTGTAGTAGGGTGTGGAAGGAAGCGGTCGCTTCATCGGGAGGAGGTGGCTGCTAGGGTCACTAGGAAGGGCTTGTAAGATGGTCGACTCCGGCTTTGTGTCCGGGGAGAGGAGAGGGATGCTCGATAGCATCCCGCCGTACAGAGGAGGATGGCTGTTATCAAATAATGGGATGTATCTTGGCGGGAACTTGTTGGGTAGATTCAGGCCAACCACCCGATCTAGTCCGGCCACTGTCAATGGCAGAGGGAAAGGGTCGAATATGTCGTCCGCCGAATCGTCCCTGTCGTGATCCAAGGGCGATCTGTGGATGCTATTCTTCTTGTATATCCGGCAGAGAACCCAATCGTCCAACTGAACGAAGATAATGGACGTCCAACCAACCATTAGAACAATACAAAAGGAAAGAGGTTAAGAAACAAAACGATTCCCTTCCTCGGGGTTCTTCCTTGGTTTTACCCGCAAGGAATTCTTCTTCTTGCCGAAGTCGATCCCCGGAGGTCGGTTATTCGGCTTGTTATCGACGAGGCGATACTCATGCATGATCCAGCTGGTCTTGGAGCCTTTCGGAGGTTTCCCTCCGTAGAACACCAGAGCCTTCTTCACCCCAACTTTCTGGTTGCCCGTGGCCGACATCACTGGTTTATCCGTCCCCGTGGCCTTCCAGTACCCGGACGTGGCGGCCCTGTTCGGCCTTGCGCCGTTCGGGTACTTCCTATCCCTCGGACTAAAGAAGTACCATTCCTGCTCTCCGTATGTCGCTTTAGCTGAAAATTTTACAACCCCGACGAAGAAAAAAAAATATCAAAACCAGCGGCCTTCCCACAGCAGATTTAGTCGAACGAAACGTACCAGGCAGCTCCCATGGATCGAACTTGTAAATATCGACTTCGGCGATTATCGATACCGGCAGCGGCGACGCGGACGTCTTCTTCTTGAGGTAATGAACTACGAGCTCCTCATCGGTGGGGTGGAAGCGGAAACCCGGGGGAAGATGGGGATGACGGGGGGAGCCTGCGGACGAGTCGGTGCTCCCGGCCATCTTCTCAGAATAATATAACCCGCGGCCTCCGTCGCCGGTCAAAAACCTGATCAAATCAACGGGATCTATTGGTGGGGCGAGATCTTGGAATATGCCGAGTGAGGGAGAGAAAGAAATAAGGGGAGGAGGGGGGGGGAGGAGTCGGGGGACTAAATACGGTGGTACTCTGGGGAAATCCGTTTATGCTCTCTATCTATACTCTAATTAATCAAAGCCACGACACGTCGAAACAAACACAAGTGTAAAATTTTATTTACAACGCGGGTCCAGGGATGGTAGAGTGGGGACGCGAAGGAGGTGACAGAAACCCCCCCCTCCCGGTGGCGCCTCCACGCGCCGTTGGAGTCGTGACACGTGGTGGGTACGAGGCGACGAGGACTCGACACGTGGACGGGGACCACCTAAACGAAAATTAGATAAATGAAGCTCAAGTATTAAGATTAGGATTGGTCATGCTTTTGATGTGTTATTATTATCTGCGGGAATAATCTCTCCCCCCCCTTCCCCATAACTATTGTTTTTTCTACGACATCATCTAGGGTAGTAGATAGTTTCATGAGCATGCGTACATATTTTGTTGTCGGACGAGATGACGGCTTTTGCATGACATTATACTTTCTTACACAAAAAAAAGGGAAGAAAAAAACCTTAAAACAAAAGAACTCCACCTGTCTAAAGCTGTCCATTTCTTCTTATTCTCCCCTTTTTCCTCTGCTCTGTGTCCCGACGAGCAATAGAAGACGACGCGCACCTCTCTCCCCCGTTCGGAGATGATCACTATGGCGAGCCTTCATTCGATCCTTTTCTCTTTCATTGCCAGCCTATTCGCTTAGATAAAGACGCCCGCTACCCTCCCCGATAATGGAGTTCTGTTCTTAGTATATCTTTTTGGCTGCTCTGTTTAAAAGTCGTTCGATCTTTTTATGAAGATACCGACTTCGTGATTTTTATCGCCACGACGATCGACTTCTTTAATATTTTGTAAATTCATGTGTAAAGAGTAAAAGATATGGGGTTTTCTTCTAGATGATGTTATTAGGAACTCTTCATGGCTAAAAAGTCATCTCGCTTAATCATGTAAGTAAAAGGGACCGTTCTTGATGGTGTGTCATGGTGGAATGTCACGGTTTTTTTCTCTCTTAGAAAACAAAGAGTTTTTTTTTTTTTTGAAGTCATTATTTCGTATGCTTTCGGACAACGCCTGCCGATGAAACCTATATGTTGGAAGCGAACTGTCGACAAAGGCATGCATAAGAAACGTGATTCTCCCACACGATGGATACCTCGATGATGGCGTCCGTGCTTCGCATGCCAACTCAGTCATCGGGGATAATGAGGGGATTACTTTAGGTGGGAATAGATTTGACCCTATTCGACCCTAATCTAATTGAACAAGATGTGATCATGAGAATATCACTCAAAGATCAGTTCACAATGCCCGAATATCTCCACATTAATGGTGTGATGCGTACATGGTGGGATGTAAGAATGAGAGAAATCTTACACCATGGGGGGGCTCACACACACACACACAAACGCTGTCTTATCCTTGGGGTCTATAGCTATCTTATCGTCGATAAAGGAAAAGAAAACAAACAAACATGACCCACATTCTGTCCAATCACCATCCGGAGTACGAGATTATTAAAGAAACTGAGGGGACATTAGTGAAAATCATCCCCCAGATTAAAGTCTCTCACCTAACCTCCTAGCTTTTGATTAAGTGGGGTATTAATTAACCCTCAACAACCGAGGAGGGTGTTTCATTTACTTTTTCTTTTGGTTAAGGAAGATGAGATGATCGTCATCAAGTGGGGGGGGGGTTGGGAAGAGGAGGGTTTTGTTGTTGTGATAATGTGAACCGCTCACTCCCATTGGACTTGTTACGTAATTAGGCCCGACCAGATATATTCCCTCCCCTCATTGTTGTTACATCATAAATAAAAAGTGGGGGGGCGGTTAAAAGGATGATGTTGATCACTTAAACCAGCCATATTCCATCTGGGAATATGGCTGGTCCGAACGGCGGGTTGTGATGGAGGCGGGGTGGGGGAGGGATCATTGGGAATGTCTTCGCTAGCTTTTCGCGTGTTCTTGAATTACAATTCGTCGCATATGATGTACGATAATGGCATCTCTTCCGTGAGGTGCCATCTTTGCTATTCGCGTCGACTTTTGCAAGATAAACATCGTCCCAATCCCAAAGGATGAGGAGAAACGGCTTCACAAGAAAAATGGGCAGGTTAGTCCGATTTCGACCTGTGGATCTGCTATAAGAAAGCCTCCAACAGAAGTAGTAAAGTACTTTGGGGAGGTGATCAATTTCGACTCTACAAAGAAAAGCCAACGACAAAACCTCATTTTATATCTCCCTTTACTCAAAGTCGATCTTGGTAGTGAAGTCGTTACTGGTCGTCGAAAGTCATCCGGAAGTCAGATGCCGTGTGCGGCTATGTCTTCGAAGCGATCAAGGGCTTTGCAACGTTTGTGGTAAGTATGCAACAAACAAGATTCAGACAAGAACTTCCCGAATTCCTGCCATGGCTGCTGCCCGGATTCCCTCCTTTTCTAACAGATTTCAGACCACGTCCATATTGCATGACACCGACCCCACGATAAAATCACTACGCCTCATGAATACATTGAATCTCCCTTTGCATGTCGCCGTGATTTGCTGATTTCGTTCCTCCACTCCCAACGCACCCAAGAAAGGGAAAAGAGCAAACCCCCCCCCCCCCCCCCGGGGGAACATCATTTTCTTACAATGGGGGTGGGGACACGTGTGACCATTAGAATTGTTGTCAAAAGCCATCCGATAACGTTGCGATAACATCTCGACAACGATCACTTCCCCTTCTTCCTTCAAATCAGATGGGCCGTTGCTTTTGCGTTTCCGATATGAATTCATGCATTGGGGGGCAGAGGTTAATGGAGGGCGTTGTTTCTTTCGCGGATCAACACGCCCCTCCTTTGAAGTAGCTTCGCGATATAAAGGAATTTTGTCGGGGCGCAACCACGCGGCAGGCAGATAGGGTCTCGATGACCCCCCGCGTGCTGTCGAGGGATGCTTTTCTCTACGTAGAGGGGACGTAATCGCATACGTGCAAGCCACGGTGTATAAATCGAGAAAAGAAATTCCGGTCGAAAGTCGAGATAATTAGCCGCACCCCCGTTAATGATGTGACGCGGGCGATAGCGTTCCAACACCTAACCGGCGATTCAGGGGTGCGGGTCGATCACGCTTTCTCGGGGGCTGTCGAGGGGAGTTGCGATGCTTTTCGGGGAATCCCCCCCTCCCCCCTCCTCTGAGCACATCCGAAGCAAATCGGCATCAATGCTATCATAAGAAATGGCTTATGTCAGCTACAAGATTCCGAGAAAGGAAATACCACTCCCCCTTCGCGCATGTGTAAATAGATCATTTAGGCTCAGAAGCAAAAGCAAGACGCAGCAGCCACTTCCGGAAACATGGGTCATTGGGCTTCTGAATTAATTAATGGGCCAATGGCCTTTTGAGCCCAATGGACCATGGGCCTTCATTATTGGACTTCACGGGAACAAGAAGGGAACCGAAAAGGTCAAATTGAGTATGGGGGAAGTTTTCTTTGCGTGCTTTTTGAAATTAGGATTTTGAAGTCGTCGGTCTAATTATGAAATCATAAGCCGCCAAAAGTTACCTTGCACGACTGGAATTTTGAGTTCGGATCGGGTTTGAGGCCTAAGGAAAGTTGGGTCAAAGGATTTATTTTCTTTGCGTCTTTACACACACCCGAATCGAGAACCACACGTGCAAGAAATCTGTTCAGTGCTTATCTATTCATTGTCTTAATTTGCTTGCTTACGTCTAACCTTTGATCTTTCGTGTTATGCGGAGGGAATATTATACAGAGATGCTCCCTTCTTTGCTCTTCGATGCTTTGTCTTCTTCTCCACCAATTTTTTTCACAGGATGAACGTTGAATTTATTCATTGTTTAAAAAAATGCATTAAAATAATTGAGATTATATTTTTATTGAAATTTCTGATGCTAATCTACACCTAGAAATTGCATCTTAATGGCTAATTAGTAGTGCAAAGTAATGTATACAATGAATCTTGATTCGGACCGATTCGTCGACGACCACCGCCACCTACGAAACCTCATCGCGCTGTCCGTTGACCGCCGTTGTGTCATTTTTGGAGCCTAAGCAACTCCAATCTAACGTCATTTTAGTTAGCCCAAAAGAATCCCCATTATTTACACGTTTTCCCCCTAGACGGCGACGATTTCACTGACTGAACCCGAATCCTGCTGTCTGGGCCGGGTATCCGTACCCATACGGGTCGAGCGGGTAGTTCGGGCTTTGCGACAGCCTGATCGGGTTACCCTGGACGTGGATGAAGCTGCTGCCGCCTGTGCGCAACCCACTCTGCACTTCGTCGTCGGTACCGGTCAGGGTCATTGGATTACTCAGCGGGGCTATGCCGGGGGCGTAGGCGCCATTTTGTCTGTAGGTGGCTAGTCCTTGAGTCTGGGATGCTTGGCTGCTCGGGCCAACGTCCAGGCCCGATAGCCCCGCGCAGCCGAACCTGACCGAGGTCGTGTTCTGGAAGTTGGGCTTCTGGTCTTCCTCCTGCGGCAGTAGGTGATGTTGCAACTGCAGGGTCTTGAGGGAGTTCATGCGCGGTAGGGAGAAGAGCCGGTCGTCGATCTCAGAGAATGTCTCGAGCATGTCGTCGAAGGACGAGGACGAGGACGAGTTGCCGATACTGTGTTCCTTGCTCGAGTTGTTCGACAGGGCAGGTTTGAGGGAGCCCGCGTTCTTCTTGTAAATACGACACAGAACCCAATCGTCCAACTACAAGAATCCAAAAAGCAGAAATCGATTCAGTAAACCCGAAATAGACAACCGGCGGATCGAGAATTGGCAAGGAATGAGAGAGCACGGCATCACCTTGGAGCTCCCCATCTTGCGGAAAGATTCGATGAGGCGGTACTCGTGCATGATCCAATTGGTCTTCGTCCCTTTCGGGGCCTTTCCGATATAAAACACAAGAGCTTTCTTGATCCCAACCCTCTTGCCTTCCGTCGAGATGATCTTATCCGTGCCGGTCGCCTTCCAGTACCCAGATCCAGCGACCCTGTTCGGCCGCGACCCGTTGGGGTACTTCCTATCCCGTGGGGTAAAGAAGTACCACTCCTTCTCCCCAAATAGTGCCTTGCCTGCATTCATCCACGAACACACACAAAATTCACTGCCCCTGTCAAAAGATGATACCAGACAACCTTAAAGAGATTTATTTGTTAAGAACTAAAGACCACGCTTACTCGGCAAGTCCCATGGGTCGAACTTGTAAAGATCGATGTCGCCGATGATCTGAAGGTTGAACTGGTGCCCTGCGACCTTCTTGCAAAGATACTGTACGAGGAGCTCCTCGTCGGTGGGGTAGAACCGGAAACCTGGCGGCAGGCTGAGTTGGGCAAGCGGGTCAGTCGCCGGCACGCCCATCACTAACCTTAACAATCCCCTCAGTATGACCGACTAACTCAATGTGTCTCCGAGGATCTCGCCCTGTCCCAAACCCTCCGTTTCTCTCTTCCTATTTCCTTCGGACAGAGAGGGCCGAAGTTTCCTTATATAGAGGATTAGGCTAGAGAGGGAGAGGGCCGTGGGTAAGGAGAGGCGGTCGAAGAGAAATGGAGGGAATAAGGTTTTGAGGGGGGAGAGAGGGATAAATACGGTTGTCTTTTTCCCAAGTGGGTCCCACTGACAAGAGTCGTGATCCTGTCCGTTGGATGTCCGCCACGTGGATGCACCGAATTTTTTTACACCGAACAACCCCGAGTGGAAAAGCCCGTTGCGCCGGTAATATCTAAATTTTATTTAAAACGATAAAAATTTATTTAAATGAAAAAATATTGAATGAAAAATATACATCTGACTTACTTTTTATTTTTTTTTCTCGTGGTTGTTTGGGTTAATGGCAATAATTGGCGTGCATTTTCCACGAGGGGGAGGGGGAATTGTAAATTTAAGGCACATGATAACACGTGTATTTAGGACAAGGGGCTAAAGTTAGGTTGGACTTGAGGCGCTGGTGAAAGGGAAAGAAGAGCGGGACGTCGTCGTTTCTGTCTTGCATGACACGCGTTCATAAATGTTTTCCGAGATGAAACAAAAAAATATACCCAAAATATATATAAAAATACATATTGCCCACATTTTGTTTCTCGTTGTAGAATTCTTGGTGGATCGCCTTTTCGTTCGTCTTTGGGTGGAGGGATGATTTTAAGTTTTGCTTTTTTGCCTTAATACTTGTGTGTTGTGATCCTGTGACGACGGCGACGACGATTGTTGGGGGAGGGGGGGGGGATGGGAATGATCTCCGAGAGACTGGACTCTTCTCAACTATTTGATAATTGCTTTTGTATATTGGGTGGTGGTGGGGGTGGGGTGTTCGTGGATTTTTTCTTTTGAAAGCTCGACTATTCGACGGGACACGCAACGTGGGTTTAGATAGTTGGGTGATCGACACGTGGCGATGGATTTTGGAATACGAAGATAATTCCATTCTGACACCTACTTACTCGGACTTTAGAATAAAGTCGGGTTCACATAGATGTTAGAGAATTTAAAAAAAGAAACAAAACGAGTTCTTTTCTTTTCGAATGGAGTCGATTATTGCCACGTGCAGATTATCTCCATTAGGACATGGCGTCGAATGATTGGTCGGAAGCTTTGAAATATTTGTCTTTTCAGAAGGAAGACAAATTAGTGTTTAGCTGCCAAGAATATCGGATATGATCAACACCTGCCCTATTGGTAAAATTTTGTCGCGGTGTCCACCATGACTTTGTCCCTTCTTAGACGACGAGGTTAGTCACATCCGGGGGGAGGTGTGTCGTGTGGTTGGCCGAGGATTGGAACGATATATCCTTACGAAATGACTTTCTTCTCCATATACAATGAATATGATGATACGTTACCAAGCGCCGACGATTGCCCGAGGACTGGGACTCCCCATGCTCCTCCGCTCCTGCTGCGAATAATGCGAAAGCGAGGGCCATATTTGGGTATGTTCTTTTTTGCTGTTTCTTCATGAATGAACGATTCGGACGCGTTCTGGAAGAAGTCAGGCACGACCCAACTGCGGATTACATTTCCAGTCTGGCGAATCATTGATTACCTTTTGTTTACTTACTGCCACCACCGAAGGACGAATCGTTCGACCTCGTGAAACATACGCCTCGTTTCTTTCTTTCTTTCTTTTTTTTTTTTTTGTTCTTTCCTTATGACCCACAAGACGACAGACCCGAATGGGTTCATTTGTCGATCTGGGGTGTTAGGTTCATGTCCCAATCTCATCCCAAAAGAGAATTAGAAACGTGGTACACGAACGGGGACAGGGACGACGAGGACACATAATTAAGGGATGTCGGATTGCATGCTTAAATTTAATGTTCAACTGCCGGACGAGATGGCCCAATGTGAATTTTCAGGCTTTAAGGCCCAGTTGTTTGTTTTGGGCCTTCGTAGCAACTTGTTAACGTATTATTAGTTCTGGGCCCAAACGATTAACTCGTGACAACACGGGTATTGTGCGGCGCGATGCATCGATTAGTGAGCTTGAAGACGGACGAGGCATGCTGAGCAAAGAAATGGATAGAAGGCCTTCCGAGACAAGGGGCTGCCTTTGACGTATAATGGAAGATGTTGGAACCGGATATCGCGAAAAGCAGCTGGGATTTCCACTTATAAACAGGGACTTCAATGCATGGTGAAGATCTTCGGGCTTCTCGGGAAATTCTTAGTTTCTTGTAGATAAAAGTGCCCCCGCTCCTTCGCTTTTCATCTGTTCAGATCTCGTTGTTCTTCTCGTTGTGTTTCTTTGTATCGAATTCGCGCTTTCCCCGGGTTTGCTCTCGACAACCATTGTTAGCTTTAAGAAACTAGGCCAACATTCCACAAACAGAGCTCCCCAAATATTAGAACAGAAACCCTGTTTTTTATTGGTTATATGAACTTTTAGCTGCCATTTCTAGAGAAAGAAGCACGAGATCAGGTCGTACCAGTACGTAAAAGAACCCATCGTGGAATCAGCAATCGAGACGACGTGGAATGTCCCATTCTATGTCCATTTCCCGTCGGCCCGCCTCGAGTAGAGGCGGTTCCTAGGAAATGACTTACATGGGGAGAGATGTTTACTCTTCCTAAAATACGAGGCTCCAACTGGTGCAGCTCGGTCGTCCGTCGACACCTTTTTTCGTAAATGTCCTTGTCCGACACACAATTGTTAGCGAATATCAAGAGGACCCATAAGATCTTTAAAAAAGATATCCCCCCAACAATATATAAGTACATTATGATTTACCTAAACCTTATACTTGAAGATAAGAACCGGACAGAACCTAACCGATCCAGTCGCTCATGTAACTATGAGTCCCATATTTACATTGAGGGTTTGATCTCAGTTATTACCAAGGTTTAGTCCAGTCACGGTAAGAGACTAGTAGTTGGGATAGGAGCGGTAGTTGCAAAGCCATGTGGATGAAGTAGAGAAAACGTTCGTCCCTGTATTGGATGGAATCTCGGCGAGGCCTAACACGCGCTTAGGACAAGATCCATTTGCAATTATTGTGCCGTTTTTCTTTCAACTGCTCCAACGCGACCATTGCCACTCCTTTGGCAAAAGGTCCACGGAAATTAGTAGCCAAGTTCGAGAGATTTGACAGACAGGCACCATGAGTCTCGACTGACGGTTGTTTACCGCTGGGGGAGGCGAAAGGAAAGAGTTTGGAAGAGAAATGATGGTGAGACCGGATATAGTGATGGTGGCGGTGGGGCTGTGGCAGTTGTGCTTAAGGCTAACGATCATGAGGTATGCGGCGGAAATGGCGGCGATCCTGGGGAGCATGATATTCATGGTGGTTCGCAGGAGCCCCTCCCTTAGCCCCGTCGATTCACGTTGTTCGCTCCGGAAGTGACCGTTGGACAAGCCGGATCTAAACACGTCGGAAATCTCCGGCACTACGAGCAATTGATACTCGGAGGTTCATTACGTGGTCGCCGTATGAATGAAGAAAGAGAGGAGACGGCAGCGGACAGACAGCCTTAAGCAGAAACACTTATAGAAACCATCGACGATGCCTTCGGAAGCAAGTAGGAACGCAGGAGCACATCATCCGTAGAGAGGTATGCATGGAATATCTCCTTTCCATTTGAACAATCTTGTTAATAATTCAATTCCATGTCTTGATATTGTCTCAAATCTTTCCATAACTGATCGGGCGGATTGCCCACTAGCCTTCGCCGTAGAGTTTCCTCGCTCGTTCAGTTGAGTGTCCCTTGATCACCTCGTTAACCCTCGTCGCCTGGTACCTCGTCGCTTGGTAACTGCTTCGCCCGTAAGCCTTCGCTTGATGTATTTCCACAGCTACCTCCTTATTGGGCTTCCCGCATTTCGTACCTACGTTCTAAACCGTTAATACACAGATGACGTCGAGATTTTTGGCCCAGAATTTATATTGCTAAACACATGTGTCTAACTCTCGCAATTTTATGCTAGTGATCGAGTTGGAGCTGGTACATTTCCTGGCGATGCGCCCCTTTTGCTTGCACTTTAATCTCCTACCATCAGTTGCTTGTGTTTGGTTTCAGAACTCAGATTCGCCGGGCATTTTTTGCTCAGGTGCTTCGAGACGATAGCTTGAGGGAAGTCGCTCGGGTGGTGGTGGTCGCAACGAAGCACGAGAGGATTGGTTCCTTGATTTGCTTCACGATTCCTAGCAGTCATATTACTTGGACAGGAGCATTTCCATCGTCGTCAACTGATGGTGATGGGGGGGGGGGGGGGGGCTCCGTCCCAGGAAAATGGGTTGTGGGCTATGGGCTTCTATGCCCATTAATCGATGAAATGGGCATCAACAACATTCAGAGAGGCGATTGAATTGGATTACTCATCATCAGGAGATAAAAAAAAAACAAGAAGAAAAAGATAAGATAAAGAGACGAGAACAAAGACGAATGATAAGACGGGAGTTAACTTCCTAATTAAAGTTGGTCACGAAAATATTTCGTGATTAAATGTACTCATTTTTTAAATTCTTAAAGTTATGCATCGAACTCGATTTTTTAAAATACGAGTATCTTGAACTTAAACTTTTTTATCTAGTTAGTCCATTTATTATTTTTGAAAATTTTGTAAAATAAACACGACTATATAAAAGCCAGAGTTCCTTAAAAAAGCAAACTCGACCATATAACTCGGCATTTATAAAGTTAAATTCATAACATTTTTTCAGTGTGTATCATGAAATATGGAATATTTTGGCGTTAATTTGGGAAGAAACATTGATAAGTCAGTTCCATCACTCAGAGAGAGAGAGGGAAAGAGCCCATTTTCAGAGGATTGAAAAATGCAATGTAAGTAGCAGAGGCCTACTAGGATAGCTGCACCACCCAAAACCAATACAACACATCCCAACTTTGCAGTCGTTGAACAGGCTCCCTTGTCCTGTTTTCATATCCCTCTCCCCATCTCCTTATCCCCCTCCCCAAAAACAGATCTTCATGCCTACAGAGAAGAGCCGATGCTCTGGATGAAGTGATGGGGGGGGGGGGACATGCCCAATTTTCATAAGAGGATTATTCCCAGATTTTGTATTAGGCCCACTTCCATGAATAAAATATCAGAGGGAATCCAAACCTCACCCTTCTATTGGCTGTTCCGTGTGGATGTGGCAATGGCATGTCACTTTTACCCCCACCCCCTCTGCCATGCAAGTTATCTTATCCACAAATTCTGGTCCCTCTGTCTGTGTCTGTACCTTCACCCCCAATATCTAATAAATCACACATTCTTCCCCTTTGTGAACACCCCTTCCTCGAAAGTATCTCCTTCATATTGCTATCTCCCCATCTCATCACTTTCTTACTACAACCCAGTTTGGTCATCTCCTGCCCTGTCAGTCCTTGTAAGAATCCTGGTGTGACCCAAAGTGAAGGCAGAGTTAATGGCGCTCCGGGCTGCTGCTGCTTTGGCTCCCTCTGCCTTCTCTGTTCCCAAGGAGGTCACTTTTTCAACCCGCCTTAGTCTTTAGCTTCTGTTCGTCTTGGTAGGGTTGAATTTTGGAACTGAAAGGAGGAAGGTTTCTTTTGGAGAATTTGCAGGGGAAGTCCTCTGCATCGTTCAGGGATTCGAGCTTGTTTGGGGTTTCATTATCGGAGCAGCTCAAGGCTGACTTCACCTCCTCTTCTGCATTGAGGTGTAAGGTAAGAGAAACTTTCGATCTTTGATTACAATGCTTTCGAAGGAATTAGAACTCTGGCGTTCGAAAGAAAGTGATTTGGGATTCTGGGTCTGAGTTATATCAAATGATTTCTCCGTATCCATTGATGTTATGGGGGTTTGGGATGCATTTGGATTTGGATTGAAGATGGAAGTGTGTATTTTAATGTTGAATGCAGGGGGAGTATAATCTCAGGAATGGAGCAGTGAGAGCCCAGGTGACTACCTCCGCTCCGTTGGTGACCCAGGCTGCGCCAGATGGAAAGAAAACCCTCCGGAAGGGCAGCGTCATAATCACCGGCGCATCGTCCGGGTTAGGTCTCGCCACGGCCAAGGCCCTGGCTGAAACTGGGAAGTGGCATGTGATTATGGCCTGCAGAGACTTCTTGAAGGCCGAAAGGGCAGCAAAGTCGGCTGGCATCCCAAAGGAAAACTACACCATCATGCATTTGGACCTGGCTTCGCTGGACAGCGTTAGGCAATTCGTCGATAACTTTAAGCGATCGGAACGGCCCCTCGACGTTCTGGTTTGCAATGCCGCTGTTTACTTGCCCACTGCCAAGGAGCCCACTTTCACAGCTGAAGGGTTTGAGCTCAGTGTGGGCACTAACCACCTCGGGCATTTCTTGCTTGCACGGTTGCTGCTCGATGACTTGAAAAAGTCAGATTACCCATCAAAGCGCCTCATAATTGTTGGCTCGATCACAGGTCAACATTTCGCTGCTGCATCGAGAACGTGTGATTGCACCTGATGATCGGCCCACAATTGAGCTAAAAAATCTTGGTCGTTTCCTTGGAACAGGCAACACAAACACTCTGGCAGGCAATGTACCCCCAAAGGCCAACCTCGGGAACCTCAGGGGGCTTGCGGGAGGCTTGAATGGCCTGAACAGCTCAGCCATGATTGATGGCGGCGACTTCGATGGTGCCAAGGCCTACAAGGACAGCAAAGTGTGCAACATGCTCACGATGCAGGAGTTCCACCGGCGCTTCCACGAGGACACTGGGATCGTGTTCGCGTCCCTCTACCCTGGATGCATTGCCACGACCGGCTTGTTTAGGGAGCACATCCCACTCTTCAGGCTGCTGTTCCCGCCATTCCAGAAGTATATCACCAAGGGGTACGTGTCGGAGGAGGAATCAGGGAAGAGGCTAGCTCAGGTACGAGAACATCGGCTCTCGCTTGTGCAGACCTCCTATCAGCAGTCAATCAAGTTCCGGTTCTTACAATTGCCAAACCAATATGTTATTTGCATTTCCATCAATGACAGGTCGTGAGCGACCCAAGCCTGACAAAGTCGGGCGTGTACTGGAGCTGGAACAAGGATTCAGCATCGTTCGAGAACCAGCTGTCGCAGGAGGCGAGCGATGCAGAGAAGGCCAGGAAGGTGTGGGAGATCAGCGAGAAGCTGGTGGGACTGGCCTAGTTTTGGTTTCTTAAATGTCAACCTCGGATTTGCAACATTTGAGGATTGTTTGTTGTAAAACCAAGTTTGGGTTTTGTTAGTATATGGGCTTTGAGTTTTCTTCTAGTGTAGTCGTCTTGACACGAGAATAAAACTCAGACTCAATGATTCACTAAGCCCATAGATATAAGCCCAATTGATTCCAAAAGGCCCAAGTGATTGGCCCACAATACCGAATTGATTGTTAAGCCCGCTCATGGAAGCCCGTTGATTCCCGGCCCAGCTACTGCTTTACACCGGTGGTTTTGTTTTGACTACACTTGACGAGTTTTGCATTTGTAGTTGGTTTGCAAGAGACTGTTAATATGTTTAAGAGAGAATTGAGGCAAAAGGGACTCTGACTGGTCATGAGAAGAGAAACACAATGAAGTTTGAAAAGAAGAGTTCCCTCCCATCCCAAGGCATCCCATTTATGTGGCTTTGATGATGGTTGGTTGGGTTTTGCTTCATCAAGTGTTGGTGATGTTTCTTTTTTACTGTTGTTGCTGGGAATCCCAGTCCATCCAATTGGCTTCACTCCCCCTTCTCGGGATGCTGTTGACCCTGGTGTACACATCGACCTTGAAGTTTGCCCCGCACATCACCCCTTCGCTGTCTACCCTCGGCATCGCCTTCATCCTATGCATCGGATGCTCGAAGCTCATCAAACCTCCCTCGCTATGGAACATACATCCTGCCAACACCCCCACGAAAGGCAGAAAAAACGGAAAATTCAGTAGACCCAGATCATCCCTAACACGAACAAACACGTGACTGTGTCGCTGCTTACCTGAAGGGAAGGGAGCATATGACTTTGCACAACCGGCCTTGATCACCTCTTTGTCATCACATATAACCACAGAACCATCAGCTGCCATCCCCCAGTACAACTTCTCTTCTCCATCAGATCCCTTTTTTTTTTGTTAGAATCAGGCCGAAAAGACCACAATCAATCAGATCATACCCAACACTTGCATCACGCAGAGGAAGAAGCTCTTACAAGTTCTATGGTTGGGCGTTCTTACAAGTGCGGCGAAGACGGTCCCGGCCTTGCTGTCATAGACAACAAAAGCAAAGCTCCCATCGAGATCCTTGACAACCTGATCGGCAGGGTAGGGACCCCTGTCCCTCAGCGTCCTATAAGCTTCTATGACGAAGGCAGCCTCGTTGCTCCTGCTGCATAGCCCATACTGCTTGTTCAGAGCGCAGAGGTTGTTCAAGCTCCCTAGGAATAGGCAGTATATGTCATCCCACCCACAGAACAACCTGCCAAAGAACCAAAACACCCAAGAAACCAAGTTCCTCTCCGGGATAAGGAAGGACAAAGGGCAATCCCAAAACAAAGGACAGCAGCAAGCAACTACCTCTGGTGCTTGGAGTAGGGATTTTCTGGCCTGACATAAGCAAGCACGGCCGCATCCCCAAAGGTCATGGAGAAAGTGTTGTTGGGTTGACGTGAAAGGAACTCCTTCAGGGTCTCCTCGGGGAGCTTTGGCTTGTTACTCCCGGTCCTGGATGCAGGGCTGTGGAGCTCCTCTGGTGGGTTAGCGGAAGCCTTGTGGAAGATAGCCAACATTTCTTTTTCTTTTTAACACTTGTTCTTCTGATCTCAAGCAAGTGGAAGTCGCCAAGCAAGATGACGCTTTTAATATTAAGCACCAAAATGGTGGCAGGCGGGCGGAAGTTGTGTTGGATAAGACCGAGGGGGAAAGGACTTCCTCGTAATCCGAGCCCGCGTTCTTATCAAGTTTGGGTTTTTCTCTTTTGAAAAAATATACGATGACCGTAGCTATAGTCAAAGTTTTTTTTTTCAACTTCATTTTTAATATACAAAAATATCATTATTGTTTCTATACCTTTTTTACGGCAAATAATTGAGGACGTGAAGGAGAAGTCCCACGTGGACATAATGGAGCCTGTAATATCCTACGTGGTGCCTCGTAATTCAGATGTGGAAAAGTCATCTCTCCTCGTAGCCCGATCCCAAATTGAAATAAAAAAACACGAAGAACCCTAATTGCTCCATATTGAGGAAATCGGAGAAGGCTTAGGCGAAGACGAAGGGTGCGAAGGCGAAGACGAAAGACGACCATGTGTGTGTCTGAAAGAAGGCGACCCTGTGAAGGCTGAAGAAGGCCACCCTCTGTGTGACTGAAGAAAACGAAGGCGAAGGGCGAAGACGACCCTCCGTGTGACTCACGAAGACGAAGGCGAAGGGCGAAGAGGACCCTGTGTGTTACTGAAAAAAGGCGACCTATGTGTGACTGAAGAAGGCGACCCATTTTCTGACTGAAAGAAGACCAGGTATGTTGGCAAACTCTTGTTGGCTCCATTGTTCACTGTCGTGATTAGGTAGGTTATTAAGTAGGTAATTGTGGTATTGTTTGGCTGAACTAACAGATACAATGAAGCGGCTCAATCTGAATATGCATATTGGGGGTATGATGTGCTTGTCTGGCCTGTGCTCATATACCGGAGACTCGATAGTTAAGTTTGGTGGGGTGGATGCTGACCTTTTAGGTTATTTCACCTTGGTAGCTCTGGCTAAAGATTCTGGGTTAAGTAGGTTGTTGAAAATGTGGTATGGGCATCCCGGTCATAGCTTGTCATTGGTTAAGGAAATTGTAGGAGACAATGAGGTAATGAAAATAATAGAAGAATGTCAGGATGGTGGAGCAGTGGATATATCATGTGATAGAGAGGGTGATAGTGTGGCTGATGACTTAGAAGTCGAAGAAGACCCACATGAGAATACCGAGGAGTTAGATTTAGAAGAAGATACTCATGAGGAGACTGAGGGATTGGAATTAAAGGATGATCATATTGAGGAGATTGAGAAGGCGGATAACGGGGATGAGGTTAGACAGGATATTACGGGCTTCGTTATGTCCACGTAGGACTTCTCCCTCACGTCGTCAATTATTTGCCATAAAAAATGTAGAAATAATAGATAGTGATATTTTTGTATATGAAAAAAGAAGTTGACTGAAAAGAAAGTTTGACTATAGTTATAGACATATATGCCTTGTCATTTTACCCGCGATCTTCATTTTCCAAGGCTGTCCTAATCCTTGGCCCATCCATGCCAGGAGGCGGCTGGACAATTGGATTTGGTTAGGTTCATTGGGATTGGACCGTCTAGTCAAGGCCAAGTCTTTCAATTGGATTGTTGGAGATGGCGACGGGTGGTCTTCCTGTGGGCAGTGCTGCGCCCAGGCAACTGGTTTTCTTCACCAAACTGATATGATAAACATGGACTTTCTTTCCCAGAGGAGACGACAAAAAAAGCTGTCTTACTTCTTTTGCACAACTACTGGTCTAACACTGCATAGAAATCTCCCATCCTGTGACAGTTTGTTTGTGCTATGAAAATAATTAGACGAATTTTAAAATGAAAATTTTTGCGTGTTATTTTTTAAACGAACCTCATTTTGGAGCAGCTGAGTTTGGGACTTTTGAGTCAGTCCCCTGGTCATCGTTCAGGGTCTACATGAGAAGGGGATGAGCATAAGGAGCAGTGCCTTGGTGTTCCTCCGGACAGAATGATAGGATAGGATAATGGTGTCTACCGACATCTCCACCACCGTGAAGAACAAGGACGCCACCGTCGTAACCCAGAAACCAGAAAACCCGCCTCTGCCCGTTTCCGAGTAATTCTTAGATGTCCCAGATTCAGCTGGAAAGATGACGAAGGAACTGTTTTTATGTTGGTGGAAGAGGGTGATGAAAATAAAAAATATTCAGTATGTCACGCTTTTACCTACAAATTTAAGTTTTTAGGACAGTTGACATTGGCCGCTATACAACAGCACCGCTAGGAAGAGTGGGAGGATAATTTATCGTGAATGTGCCGGGCCCTAAACAAGAATGAAAATGTGAAAAGATAAGTGTGTGCCTTTTCAAAGAAATGGGTTATATATGTTTAGCAACAATATTTCTGAACAGAAGAATCCAACCTTCATCGCTAGCTTGATTAGTGGCCGTTTTCAACCCATTCAGATTATACTATTTACATGAAGATGCTATTTACGCGAATAAACGACACACAAAAATCATTCTAATATTATAAGAAGTGATTGAAATTTAAAAGTATAAATAAGATTTTTTTACAAAAGTGGGATACGGAATCAAGGTGGTCATCTTTGCACTTTATCTTTTCTGGTTCGCTCTTTATTTTTCTAGTTCTGGTTGCTCTCGCTCTTGTTTTCATGATCTCACTTTCCGGTTTTCAATCTCATTTGTTAGTATTGTTAGTCCAGTTTAATGTTTATTTTCATATTAGCCTTTCAATGTTTATTGCCCCCACCTTTTGATCTGTTTGACTCATTCCATGATGGTAACAATAATAATAAATAATAGGGCACTTTATCAAATATATCCCAAAGTTACAAAATTTTTCCAATTTATCCTAAGGTTTAGATAATATCTACCTATATCCTGAACTTTGATCCTTTTTCGAAAATATCCATAAAAGCTCATAATTAAGATTTACTGAATTGCTGGAGAAGGAAAAGCTTCGGGAAATCCTTCTGGGACTCCATCTCGACTGGAGTTCGTTCCAGAAGCTAGATTGTCTCCTTTTGGAGTTAGCAAGAGTATAAATGATATTTTAACTCAGCTAACCATTCAGGGGAGCAATGAAAGTCTAGAAAGCCGAAACCAAATGGCAAAGGAAGTAGGCTCCATTGTAAACACAATGTTAGACGCTCTGGAAAGAGAGAGAGGTTTGAAAAGGCCTGAAGCCGAGGCTACCTCTGGACTGGAAAGTACTACAGGAAAACCAGTCGAAAGATTGAATCTGGGAGGAAGAAATTCCAAACAGAATCAAGGCAAAAGTGTGGATGAAATGTATAAGGAGTCAGTAGCCCCTTTCATTTTAGACTCACAAAAGCGAAGTGCAAACTTGAACTCCCAGAGTGGAGAGTTGGCTAAAGACTTAAGGAAAGCCTTAGGTCTGGCAGAAGATACCCCAGTTCATTTAGACAATAGAACGTTTAACGAACTGGTAACTGCGAAGAGGGAAATTTACAGGCCCGATTATCCTCATCGGACTAAACAAGAGTTTGTCCCTAGGGATAATATATTAAAGCCAATAATTACCCCTGGTGCTTTTCTAGACATAGATTGTGAAAAGCATGTATCTGAAAAGATAGATGAGTGGTTATCACTTATTCGAATGACTGCGTCTGCAGGAGGAGTTCCTCCTGGAGCAGTCTATGAATTGTGTGTGGCAGCCCTCATGGGTACAGCGCAAAAATACTGGAAAACCTTAGTGGCGCACACAGACATTAAGGAAAAGATAGATCAAGCGCTAACGGTTGACGGAGTATTGGCAATAATCGCTGATGCCCTGAAACGAGAGTTCTGTGGTTTCTCGTTGTCCACTGAGACTGTGGAGAAAGAGCAGTCTTTGACCGCTCTGGTTAAACTACAGATCTGTGATATGTGCTATTTTGATAACTACGTATGTGAATTCCAGAAGTATTATTACAATCTGGACGTAGTGTCTCAACAGTTCATATTAGGAACCTTTTTTGCAAAACTTCCCGAACCTTGGCCGGAAGTGGCGCAAAAGGCCTATGAATTACTTCTGAGTGAGGAAAAGATAGTCTCGGGACTCGGAGGAAAAACTCAGGCGGTGAAGTACGCAATGCGTAAAGCATGTACTGAGCTCCAGGTAAAAGAGGCAGCTAAGAAGCTACCTTACCTGAATAAGAGCTGTTGTTCTCAAATAGAGTATGTGCCGGGAAGATACGGATGCGATACGCGCAGTATGACCGGTGATTCTCTAAAGAGAAGGAACTTTCCTCGTAAAACAAGGAAGTTCGTTGGGTACAATAAAAGGAAAGTTTGGCCCAAGAGAGATCTCCAACGAAAACAAAAAGGAGGTCCTGATTACAAGCCAAAGAGGTTTGTAAGGAGAAGGGATAACCTAAAGGATAAAGATAGGATCGATGCCTTCAAGCGCAAGCATGGCAGAGAACCAAAATGTCCTAAAGGGAAACCTTTGAGTAGCTGTAATTGCTGCTGGTTTTGTGGTTCAAAAGACCACAAGGCGGATAGTTGTCCGAAGAAGAACCAAAGGAGAGAAAGACTCCGTATGGTCTTCCTAGATGACAGGAATCGTGAGGAAGAAATCCTTGCTTACGAGCCAATCGATGAGCAAGAGATTTCCGATCTAGATTCGGAAGTAGAATCAATATATGAGGTTGTGTCTAATTATGATACAGACTCAGATGATGATTCTGATTTCTGGACCGAACATCTGTTCATGATGCGAGCAGAAAGAGATGGAGATGAGTTGGTTCCTTTGGAAACCACTAATCAGATACTGGAGGAAACCCGCCAGTATGAAGATCCATCCCAGTCAATTCTGGAATGGAGGTTGCCAAATGTCAATGCAAGAGAAATTTATGAAGTATCGAGATTTAGGTTTCGATCTACAATAGATATCTCGCAAACAGAGGCGACAGCTCAAGTCACAAGTACTGAGCTTGAGACTTTGGATATCCCACTCTTGAATGTACAACGCATAAGAGACACTATGCGTAACGCGAGAGGTGTATATAACTATATACATATTGGGTTGATCCAGATAGGATTAGTCCCGCTGTTTCATTTACCAGCGGATAGTCCTGTGGTAGCAGCTGTGATCGATAAACGGTGGCGAGAGTTTAGAGATCAGTTGATATCAGGAATACAGGCCAACCTTGCGCATGGTCCTGTATGGTTTCAAGTCCATCCAAATTTCATGATGGCCTTGAACGATCGCTGTTTGGGAAATTCATTGACCTTAAGGATCAAATCAATGAATATGGATAGGATGAATTCCCAGGCCAAGTTTTTGGCGTATCACACCAGAGTAATTTACCGATTAGTAAACACCACTAGTCCTGGTGTGAGGAACATCTCTAGACTTACAGAGTTGTTCGAAGAAGGTCACAATAACTACCAACAGTTTCACAGGCGAGAAGTAAACCCATTGGAGTTAACTTGGCCAAGAAACTGGGTTATGACTGAACCTGGAAATAGCTCTAGGCCAATTAGTGCGGCCAATATCCGACAAAGAGGTAACGAGATTACTTTGATGTTGGGTGAACCGTCTAGAGACAGTTTTAGAGCTGATAGGCATTTGCCTATGCTTAGCGAAAGAGCTGACAGGCATTTGCCTGTGAGGATACCAATCCTGAGAGAACCGTTCAATAGAACGCCCTCTGAGGTCTCTTCAAGGGCTAGTGACGTGGGAGAAGACGTAATAGTCTCTCGACCAGAAGTTGCAAGTGCACCTCCACTAATAGAAGAGATGTCTCGAAGGTCCGTTGATTCAAGAACCCCATCGCAACATACGGGTAGAATAGTAGGGTATAGACAGGTATCATTACCAGTCTATGAAGACCCTGTAGATCAACCGAGAGAGGAATCTATAAGAATGCTAAGAGTAACTAATATTGGTAACTCTTTATCTGAGATTCCTGAAATTTGTGAGGTTATCGAGCAGATAGCTAAGCAAAGGTCTATCGCTATAGACGATATCTGGAGGATGATAGAACCATCCCAGAAGGTACCTGAGAATATTGGGTTTAGTGTTAGGAAAGAAGACATGAGCACATATGTAGCTCTAACTTTCAAATTTCCTGGATACTATGAGTATTTCCTGGATACTATGAGTATTCCCTGGATACCTTGATAGATACTGGGTGTAGTACAACTTGTGCTAGACTCAATGCTCTGCCAGATGAGTGGTGGGAACCACTGCAGAAACCCATCCACATGGTTAACGTCGATGGTATGGCCACAATGGTTGGTCATAAGGCAAGCAACGTGCCTGTCTTTATTGGTGGACAAAAGTTCATCATTAAAGAGATTCTTGCACATCCTTTACTAGAGGCCGACATCATTATTGGTAACGCCTTTTTAAAGGGACAGAAGGAAAACCTTCCTTTTGTGCAAAATGAAAATGATGTTTCCATAGGTGGGGTAAAAATAAGTATTCTACAAGAGCCTAAACTTCGGTTAAAATTTGGCTTTTATCCGGTAAAACGGACAGAATACTGTGGTGATATCCCATGTGAAAGAGCTTTCAGAGTGCGAGCTCAACGTGGTGATATACGGCGGTTGGATGAGAACGAGTCATGGGTACAAACCCTGTTTTCTCCAACGAATACCAGTAGCTGGTATGACGACCTGTTTAGAAATCCAAAACAGGAAGTGTGTATGGCTGTCAAGTTAATAGGAACAAAATGGGATAAGTTCCTAATAAAACTGGCTGATAATTTTAGTGAAGATCCACTAAAGTTATGGACTCGAAATGGCCTAAAAGCTAAATTAGAGTTGAAAGATCCCGGAACCATTATAAGAGCCAGAAACATTACGTATACGGCTGAGATGGTTGAGGAATTTGATAAACAAATTCCTGAGTTGCTTGGAAAGGGTTTGATTAAGGACAGTTACAGTCCGCATTCTAGTCCAGCCTTTATGGTAATTAACCATGCCGAGCAGGTGCGAGGTAAAGCACGAATGGTTATAGATTATCGTCAGCTTAATAAAGCTACAAAGGACGATGGCTATAAGATTCCAACTGCGGGAGATCTTATTGATAGGATTAGTTTGAGTCAACCAAAATACTTTTCTAAATTTGATTTGAAAAGTGGATACTGGCAAGTCAAAATGGAAGAAGAGTCGGTTCCTCTAACTGCCTTCAATGCTCCGCGAGGAATGTTTGAATGGTTAGTTATGCCATTCGGTCTGAAGAATGCTCCAGGCGTGTTTCAGCGCAAAATGGATAATGCTTTCAAGCAAATCCGAAAATTTTGTGCAGTCTATATAGACGATGTGCTAATCTACAGCCAGACTGAGGATGAACACATGAGACACCTTGATCAGGTGACTGATATCTTCCGACGAGAAGGTATGATTCTATCAGAAAAGAAGATAGAGTGGTTTAAGGAATCAGTTAACTTTCTAGGCATGGAGATTGAGCAGGGAAAAATTAAACTGCAAAATCATATTGCTGAGAGAATAGTTAATTTTCCTGACAGACTTGAGGATAGAAAGCAAGTCCAAAGGTTTTGTGGATGCGCTAACTATGCAAGAAAGTTTGTGAAAGATCTTTCCAGAGACTTAAGTAGGATTGCGAAGAAAACCTCTTCTACAAATCCTTGGAAATGGGAAGATGAAGACACTCAGTCCATTAGAAGAATTAAAGCAAAGGTAAAGAATTTGCCACAGTTAGCTTTACCTTCTGACAAAGACGAATTAGTCTTGGAAGTTGATGCTTCTGAAAATTATTGGGGAGCAGTTCTCAAAATTAGAGGACGAAAACCGGAACCGGTATGCAAATACTGGTCGGGAAGCTTCAAGGGGTACGAACTACGGTACCCGATACATGAAAAGGAAGTATTAGCCTTAAAATATGGAATAAAGGCTTTTTACATCTTTTTGGCACCGAAAGCATTTTTAGTGCGTTCTGACTCGACCTATGTAAAAAGGTTTATGAGTCTGAACCTTAAGGAAGCTAGGCAAACTAGACTCTTGAGGTTGCAGGAACTGTTAAGCTATTATAAATACGAGGTCGAATACATTAAGTCCGACCACAACATAATAGCTGACTCTCTCTCTAGAGAACTTGCAAACACCTCTCTTTCCAAAAACTCTGCAGATGGATCCTGCTGCAAAGAGAAAGATATGCTGGGGATGCAAGAAAGAGGGACACTCCCGAAAGGTATGTCCTAACAAGGGAGATGGTGAGCATAGTGATGCTGGTTCTGTTTCAGGAACGAAGGTAGCAGTGCTTTGCTGGCAGTGTAAGCAACTCGGGCATCGCTCTTATGAGTGTCCTAAGAAGCTGAAAACTGCGGATTCCCAGAAGGGGAAGGCTGAACTTAAGGAGAAAGCAAAAGCTGACTCCGAGAGTAAGGCGAAACTAGATCTCCAGAAGGAGATGGCTAATCCCAAAGAGGCTGAGGCCAGATCTAAGGGAAAAGCGAAAGAATCCCAGAATGGGATGGCTAGATCCAAGGGAAAGGTAATAACCAATCCCAAGGAAAAAGCGAGAGTTTCCCAGGAAGGGAAGACAGATCTGAAGGAGAAGGGTAAAACCAACTCTGAAGGAGATGTGAAGAAAGATCTTCAAAGGAAGATGGTAGATCCGAAGGAGGAAAGCTCCAAAGGAGATACAAAAATGGCAGATCCAGGAGACAAGGCGAAATCTGAGTCGCAGGAGAAAGCCAGAAAAAAGAGGAAAGCCAAGAGGCTTGGGTCTTCTGGTCCCAAAGGGGGCGATTCTGCAAAGGAAGGTCCTAAGAGGGACGGTAAGGTTGAAGAACCTTGGTGGTCTCCTTTGACCATAGAGCAGTTCGATTACTGCCGAAACCACTTGGCCAAAGAGCAAAAAATTTCCATTAATCAAGCTGTGAAATCCTACAAGGCTTTGTTACAAAGCAAAGAGGAACAGAAGGAGAATATAGAAACACAGTATGCCGAGGAAGAGGCTAAGTTCAAGGCCATTATTGGCGAGCCAATCCAAGTGGTAGACCCTGAACCTAGGGGAGAACCAGAGGAAGCGGCTGCAATGGAGTGTGAGCAATACTTCGACTTCGGAAGTGCTTACGCAGCATTGGAAGGTAACCTTGAAAAGAAGGAAAGCCTTGAGGAAGTAATTCCTGTAAAAGACTCAGTCAAGGAGTCTGGTGACAGCAGTCACGGTGGTAAGAACCACGATGGCAAAGGCCATGTTGGAAAAACCCAAGAGGATCTGGAAGGATCCTGGTTTTTTGATGAAGACTCATTTGAGGACGAATCCCTAAGTTGGGACGCGGCAGTGGTCTGTGGAGGACTCATGGCGGGCATTAAGCATAATGAAAAGCGCCAGATTGAGTTTTTTGCAAGAAAGACCGTTGAGTACATCAAAGATCTGGAGTTTAAATTATCGGTTATGACTTCAGGTGAGGAGGAGCTGTCTCGATTTGAGAAAGAAAGACAGCAGATATTCTCCACAACAATGTCTATAATACCGGGAGAAGTTAGAGAATATGACGTCCCAATGGTAACAGTAGACATGAGTGAATCCTCTCTTGAGGAAAACACTGTGCTTCAACCGTATCTACACTGGATATCGGGGAAGTGGCCGTCTCTGAGGATACACTCAGATATGGTGGGAATAGCAGCGCCTTATGTGTATGCTGGGTTTGTTGACATGCTGGAGATCGACAGATCAGAACCAGAATGTATGGAACCCCTGCCTACGTTAGTAAGGTATATACTCGGATGCCTAGGCTACGGACCAAAGTATGCCACGGCATTGATTACTAGCACAATGATGGAGGAAGAAGACCATCCGCAGTATGGGAAGGTAATACTTCAAAATCTGCAAGTATGGGACATCCATCCATGTGAGAGTAGACGTATGACGGAACCTCATAAACAAGACCTCGATCAGAGAGGGTTATGGCGGAAATACTACAAGGACAAGACTGTCCGAAAAGCCATAAAAGTTGAGTTCCTTAAAGACGTGCTAGAGCATGTGTTAGCCCGCAAGGACGAATATTACGTGCTCTGTGATGGTGTGATCACCGTCACGATTCTTCGGTCAAACTTAAGCTTCATCGACGAACAAGCAGGAGACCGAGGATGGCAGAGAATGCTCGACCTTCTAGATAGCTTCTGGAGGAGAGAGAACTCTGAGCTGCACCTCCGAACCGACACCTTCAAGGTTTGGAGCAAGATTGCTGATTTCACAGACAAGACCTTGAATCAGCAAATCGAGCATGATGCAGAGAGAGCCCAACAAATATCGCGACAGATTCTTGAAGCAGTTCAAGACCAGCCGGGACTCTCAGAAAAAGAAGGAGTTGGCGATGCTTCAACCGCCAACAACAAGGAAGGAGTCTCCCAGGATAGCGCGCCAATGCAGACGGGAGAAGACAACTGTATAAAGTTAGACTAGGACATTTTGTCGGTCATGAGGACCCCACTAACTTTTGCAATAGTTAGATTCCTTTTACTTTTGAGCTGGCAAACAGTGCATAGGCACCAGCTCCTTTGTGTATATATTCACAAGCCCTCTACCTCATTTAGGGGAGGCGAATCAAATAGAGAAATTCTCTCTCAAAAACTCTGAGTAAGAAATCTCTGAATCGCTCTCCGAATACCTTAAGGAACCAAGAGTAAGGTGGTTAGAATTAATCAACATTGGTTAAGACTAACGGAAGGTCGGATCAAAAGATCAAGAGCCTTGTCGGGAGTATAGCTTTGGGCTGAAACCTTGGATGAGGAGTGTCTATATAAGACCCTCAGAGTAAGGGCATTAGAACGACACAGAAGAGCCTCTCCAGTTTGCGGATACGTTCGTTGAATTCTCTAGTTAGAGAATTGTGCTTCTCTTGGATTTCTATTGTTGCGGAAGCTTGGTGAACCCTCTGAGCAACCCACTAAGTTAAGGTATGATAAACTTTCCGCTGTGTAGTTTATGATAATCGTCATAATCTAATAAGATTGTGAAGGTGGTGCAAAAGCACGACAATTGCGAAAGCAAGAGTCTTATGACTGATTGTCCAAATCCCGATCTCCTACATTTGGATCACGGTGTGGGCAAGGATTCTGCTACTGGACTTCTAAACACGGTAGTAGATCGATTGACAAGTATCTCAGCGCAAATCCAGCAGCTGACTGAACTTGTGGATAGCTATTCTAAGAAATTAGAAGAGCTGACTCTTTTACAGAGTGAATTTGAGGAATTTTTCCTTGAAGGTAAATCCAATCTTGGGTTTACGGCAAGTTCGAGGTACTCAAACGAGTATTCGAGGTTGGCAGAACGCCGGCAACAAAGACAACAAAGAAAATCTTCTTAAGTTCGATATCTGGTAGATTATATTGGTATCAGAGCCGCTTAAGAATAATTAATTTTCTAATTGTCTGAGGAAATCTCAGGAGCTTAGATAAAAGAGGATAATTTTGAAACAAGTCGAAAGTACGGGTTATCTGGAGATACAGTTTAAACTCCAGGATAAATCAGAAAAAAGGAGTAAAGTTGAGGATATATTGGATAATTAAGCCTAAATAATAATAACAACAATAATAGTAATAATACTAAGAAGGATCATGAATAAGTTGCAGATGATGGATTCCCAATTTTATTACAGGTCCAGATAGATATCTTCTGATCCACTCAGATTATTGCCCAAATCATTGTGCACTCAATGGCTTCGCCCCTCATTCTCTATCCAGAAAAACATGACTTCCAGAGTCATTTCGGCCGGTAGCGCTAGCGAACCAGTGTTCCTGGTAGAAGTACTAGGACAAGTTCTTCTCCAGCATTAATGATTCTAGCTTTTGAACGTCTTCTGGCGTGTCAACTCCGTGGGCATCATGATGAACCCTAATAACCTGCTCGGAAGCCGGATTCGAATGAGGATAAGTAGTCGGGTTTTCGGCAGGTGTAAAAGGACCAGGTCTTTCTTTCTGACTGGCCTGAACAAAAGGCAGTTGTTTGATAATACCTTTATCTTATAACCGTTCTCCAGAATCTTCAACTGCTCGAGATCCTCTTCGAGTTGAAGTGGTGTCGGCTCGAGTTCAGGGTAGAGTTTAAGGAACTCACAATCGTAGCTCTTGGAAGAAGAAGAAGGGATCACAAATAACTAAAACCATGCAAGATTATCTCCGACAGAAGTACTGCATAAATGGGTTGAAAACATCTTTTACCTGTATACCGAGATGAAGCATGTATGGAAACTGTGGATTGACCTTCCCAGTCCTGAAATAGACGGTGCAAAGGATATGTGCAGAACAGTTTGGATGTTCTCCATTGATCTATAAAAAGATTAATCGGCAAAATTTATGATTATGAGCGAGTCGAAAGCTTACTTATTGAATGGAATCAGACCCCTCGAGAAATATAGAGCATAGTCGTGATTATCTACGATGCATTTCACCCGATTGGGATCGAATGCATCTTCTGGTTTCAAAGGCGTGACAGCTGTGCTAAATACCGCATCAGGGGCATCCTGCAAATTACGACATGGAAATAGATTAGTACGCCTAGACATGAAGTGAAGGTGCAGGAGATGGAGCAATTTACCTGTAGCGCCTTCACAATCCCATCTATGATTTCGGGTTCAATGAGTGGTTCATCACCCTGTATGTTGACGACTATGTCGTACTTCTTTTTCAGCTTCTGAACTGCTTCGCTGCAACGCTCGGCTCCTGTAAACAGCCAGATAAAAACTCACGAACGATCTTAAGGATCACACTGGTAAAAATGGAGGGAAAACTACCGTACCATTGCGGCATGACTCTGATGTCATGATGACATCGGCACCAAAGCCCCTGCAGCAATCTGCTATCTTCTCATCATCCGTTGCCACAACTACATCGAGATTAAGGACACTGTTCAGTAATGCAGAACACATTAAGAGTTCTAATGGAAGAACATACCAACGTGATCCAAGGTAGTGGCAAGTTTGGCCCTCTCCCATGTTCTCTGCCCAACAACAAAAAGAAGATCGGATGACGGAAATCGGCCGAACCGGGAAGGTTCCCAGGATCAGCACTGGCATTCATATCAGAACTCAAGATGTAGAGTTTTTTTGTTCATCAGTACTCAAAACGCTGGACATGAAGACAATTGATAGCGAACCTGGATCATGGGCTTGCCGAGAATGTTAACGAGGGGCTTCCCCTGGAACCTCGAGGAGGCGAAACGCGCGGGGATGATCCCGACAACCCGACTCCGGAACTTCTTGGATTTTCCCAGGAGGAAACCGTGAGCCCCGATCGCAGCAGCGACGGCGGCACCCACAACCGCCCCGTGGATAACCCACCCGTTAGGGGATGAGTCAGAGGAAGAGGAGGGAGGGCTCATCGTCCAGCTGATGTCGTCTTCGTCGGTGCTTTGCTCAGAGTGTATTCACGCTTGTCTGTGTCTGGGTGCGGGGGCGAGTGAGTGAATCGCTGGACAACATTACTTTTCAGACAGGAGCGCAATCGTTTGGCGGTCCCTGAGAGAGAGAGAGCCAGAGAGAGAGAGAAAGCAACATGCACATGCAACCCTGAGAGAGCGAGAGAGTGAAAGCAACATGCACATGCAAAGAGAAACCACCAATCTCAATCACTGCAAGAAACCTGGAACAAATGTGCAGTCAGAGTCCTTGCATGTATGCTCCGATATGATACAATAATTATCAAAATTTGTACGATACTTACTCGAAACAAAATTGAATCAATGCTTTTATCCAAGGCTCGAGACTGCATTTTTTTAAACAAATGATCTGACAAGCTGCCTTCTGCATATATGTCTGAAAAAATAATTGGACTCATTTTAACATGCTGGCAAAGGCAAATGAGTCCAAGTTAGCACCACTGGGACGAGCATGAGCCAATTCTCGCCAATGCTTGGGTCCTGGGATTAAAACAACAACCCAGTGCTTGGCTTCGTATCTATCCCGGTGAACAGGGCAAGTATCCCCATGATCGTTGCCACGGAGAGCCTTTGGCATCGCGATGACCACCCACTTAGCCGTTCTCACTACCGCACCCATGTCGAGCCGTTCTCACTACCGCACCCATGTCGATGTAGTTTCTTCTTTTTTCTGCTTGCCATTCTCTTCAACATGTTGAACCTTGTCGTCTTTGTCTTTGAGCTTGTTCTTCTTCTTGGAAGAACCTTTCATCTTCCTAATGTTCTGTCAATTAGCCAATTACCAAACAAACCGGGTGGGTTCCCATGGTTTTGAAGGACGGATTCCCCCTGTTCCTGGAAGTTGAAAGTCATTTCACCCTTCAACCCGCCCTTACGCTCCAGCAATACGGGATCTGGTCTGATTATTGTGCCGAGGATACTACGGTTGGGTGCGAGGCTATTTATAATCATCGGATTTGTCAAAGTACTGAATGCCATAGCAAAGGCTGACTGAACCTGTATCAACACGATGTGATGAAGAATGTTAGAAGTCTCATTACAATCTCCTCTTCCGCAATGCTCCGGATTACTCATAAGGAGGAGGGCATGGTCAGACGTGGCGATCTACCCACCGCCTATCTGACCAGCGCATATCCATGTGCTAGCATTAAATACAGCTTTATAGTCAGACATTAGGATCTCGTTGAGCATGATTAACCAACCTGTGGATCCTCGATAGAGATGAGGGCAGACAGATCTGCATCGTAAAATCTAAAGATGAAAGCAAACATCAGTATCCCAAACTGGACAACACATGACACCTCCCTAGAGATGCTAAATGCAATCAGGAACAAGGACAATTCAGGAGGGACATCATCTATAGCTCCTCACCCCCTGCTCATCTCTGAATAGAATGTACCACCACTTGTACAAGAGATCACAACTTCACTGCTGTTCAATTGGCGCCCGTGAACTTCAAACAAATGGACCTAATATTGACAACGATGATCAATCATCAGACTAATTTGATGACACCAGATAATCTCTGGATAGCAAGCTAAACAGAAGAAGTGCAAAGCTGAGTAAATAAATCTGATCCAAAATGAACTCCTACTAGAAGAGCTCACAAATTATGTTGTGGCAAAGGTTTGCCGGCCCGCACATTCTGCGAATGAATCAAATCAAGGTCACTATAAAGATTAAAAGTACTCTTCTTGAAAATTCTTAGCATAGACTTCTGTGATCTGACTGCTTGGTACGATTAAAATGGCCTTTTATATTACAATAGATCTCATTTCGCCAAACTTTGATCGCTTCGACTAGTTGGATTTAAGTTACTATCTAATTTCTCCTTTCAAAAGAAACTGACTTCCTGGCTCCCGTACCGTACCCACAACATTGCCATAAGCATGGTCAGCAGGGCATAAGAAACTATTCCGCCGGAACAAACCTGCATCCCTCAAATGAAACAACATTCCTTAGGAAAAGGGACAGGGAACAGTAGTCGAACTCATGTTGTCAAGACGGAGAAACTAGCAACTCATTCAGTGCGCTTTGTTGCAGAAAGACTTTCAAGATCAGGCAAAGGCTGTGAGGGGGGGCAATCTAGACACTGCATCCTGACAGAACAAAAACAAAAAGATTCAACATCACAATGTTCCATAAAATTGAAACAGACAGCAAGTCATTCCATCGCCCATTGATTTTACACACAAGAAACCACCTAACAAAAAAAAGACTTCAAATTGTCAAATAAGAAAGAAAGCAAGTTTGAAATTATCCGAGCAACCAACATGGTGTTGGTGCAAGTGGTAAAGCGGCTTGGATTTGCTTAAGAAGGTCTCAGGTAAGTAACCTACTGTACGTATTCACTCATGTTGGAAGACTCGTATCCGAGCAAAAGTACAATAACTTGAGAAAAAAAGCAGCGGCATTCAGAATTGCCAAATGGGGAAAAGGAAGAGGGGATAAACCTTAATAACTGTGGCTGCTTTGGGTCCATTTTCAATGTCAAAACTAAACTCCCTCAGCTGCCGACACTGTTACTACAAAGAACACTTCTGACCAGAAAGAAAGAAAAGCAAACATGCCAGACAACCAAACACGGCTGAATTTGCACGTGTATTTGAAATTAGCATGCGATGAAATTGTCCAGATTTCCAAGGCAGACTCCATAAAGAATGGCTCAACCTCTCATCTACATTGGAAGTGCTTACCGAAAGGACAGCTTTGTGCAGAGAAAACGACAGGATCCGAAAATACCGTGTGGTCAAAGAACACTCAAGAACGATTTTCACTTGGAAGAAAACTTGCGACGCACAATTCTGAACTGATTCGCTTAATGATAAAGAAACATTACAAAGGCTTAAATAAACTAGTCCTAATTAAGAGATAACAATTACCAACAACCACGGCACTTAAGCTGCTTAGGAAATGTAAACCACACTTAAGGTGCCTAGGAAAAGAAAACAAATAATAGAAGATAAATAGTCCAGGCAACTGGACAGTCACAGACTTAAGTGCCTGAGCAAACCGACAATAAGTCTACGAGCGAAGCCTTCAAGTGAGTCTACAAGCGACGAGTCTTCAGGCGAAGCCTTCTGGGAGAAGTGTACGACCACTGAGTCTACAAGCGAAGAGTCTACGAACTCAAGGTCTACAGATCAAATTCTACAGGCGAGAGAGTCTACGAGCTAAGCATCATTTTAAATTCAACACTTTGCTCTTCAGGAACATACTGGTGAGGAGATTAAATGAGTTAGAAAAGCAAATGACAGTCAGAAAGCTCACCCTTATATCAAATGAGACACCACTTCTTCTCTCTACAAATTTTATGATTGGAACACGTGCCTTTGCGATGACCTGGAAACACCAATTCCGGCTAATGACTGATTTTACCAAGCATAAAAACGCACAGATGAAATTTTTATTGGACAAGCAAGAAAAGAAAGGAATCCAAGCAGATTACTGACCTGAATATGTTTATCAATGCCCCCTTGACAAAGCATGTTACTCCAAGAGTGGATCCTAAAAAAGTGCACCCACCGAGAGGTAAAAGAAAGAACACCTCATCAACTATCATTTTACAAGGCAATATTCTGATCAACAACAATCTGTAATGCCAAGATTCACAACTGATGTAATGCTGCAGGAAAATGCAAAAGATTTAAGAGATTACGCACTTTCAAATATAATGATGGTCGTCCTTTTCTTTATGTACAACGTCTCTATTTAAAAAAATAAGCAAATATCCGGAGTTTCTTTTTATATATGATATGAATGACGCAATTTACGAGTATCGCGATTCAGAATTTTTCGACAAAAAGAATTACGACCGGTAACTAGTCTAAATCTGAAAGACAACCATCAACAACTGCTCTCAAAGGAAGAAATTGTCGCTGGTCTTCGATCGATCGGGAAGTCGTCAATCTTTGATCGATGCCCGGGTGTTGCCTTTACGTTGGACTGCTAACTTTCTATTGGCAATCTTCGACATTCAACCATTATCCTTTGGACTGTAGTAGTAGTATCTGTATCGGTTACATGGGCTCCCATCGTCGACTATGTAGGCTCCTATTATAATAAACATTATGTGCTTTAAGTCCACGGCCCAAAATCAGTTTATAGAGTAAACTGGGCTAGCTGATTAATTAATTATCTTGTCCGAGGATCCGATGATCCCTTTTCTTTCGGTAATAATCGAATGGAATTGGGTTAGATTATTGGGCCCATGGAATGGTCCATTAAGAGAGATCCGTGGGCTTCAAGTTAGTTGGGCCTTCCAAAGTTCTTGACAAGTGAAACAAGGCAAGACCACGATAGATGATATGTTAACATCAGCAAGTTGCGGCATGCCTGTCCATATTGGTCAAGAAAATCACTTACAACCTCAGTATTGGACACAGCTTTCGGAGTATAGAAGCAATGAGGGAAGGGAAACCACGATGGCGACGAAGACGACTCATTCAGTCCTTTTCTGATCATTTGCGCCAAAATATATCATTTCTGTTTGAATTATCTCCATCACAGGAGTTCCATATCTCTTTTATCCCCAATCAACTGCAGGCCATCTTCCTCGTGCTCTCCGTCTATGGCCTTCCTCTCTTGCCAGCTCACCAGGCACTTGCGAGTCTCAGTTTGCTGCTCGGAATCGACATGCTATTGCCTTAAAGGTAATGATGCAAAGCTGGCCGATGAAGGTAATGGTAGTAAACAACATCGAGGTTATAGTCCATGATATGCATGAGGCAGTATGCAGATGCGTAGAAAATATGGTGGCTGAGTCGATCTAAAAGAACTAGCAACACAACTGATTCCGGAATATGTTCTACTTTGAGTGCACCCAGGTGTTCGAAATGCACAGGAATAGGGGAGAATCTCCAGAGCATCAAGCAAACAAAAGTAACATGTTCGGACCAATCCCTTCTGGTGCTTTTCATTCCCATCCATAGCAAGATGTACTCCAAACTTTGACAAGTAACACTCCGTCGGTTCACAAGAGGTGAAATCGTAAGAATAGATCTTCTCTGCGGTGGAGGAAGAAACCAATATGAGATGACTGATATCGAATATGAGAAGGAAAGAACTGAAGTTGACATGAGAGGAGGAAAGGAGGCCAAGCCCCTCCATTATTAAGATTCCTTTGGATTGATTCAAGAGGCGTATGGTGCTCTCGTGCCTCGGAAAGCTCCCTTTTTTAGACCATGACCCGTGTTCTCCATGTTCCCCACTTTGATATTGACCTCACATGGAATCCCTACGCCTGCCTTCTTCCTCCTATAAAACGGGACATTACCATGCCTCATTGCTTATACAGAGCAAACACCGCCATAAGATCAATATTCAGACATCTCATAGCTTGATCCTCTGCTATTATCACATCACCATGTCTGACAAGTGCGGAAACTGTGACTGCGCTGACAAGAGCCAGTGTGTGTAAGTTTTCTGTCCTTGGCTGTTGACCGAGAGCGATCCATGCAAGATTTTATCATGTCAAACTAGTTCAGAGCCTAGAATCTCTTGGTTTTAGTCTCAGAAGCTTGTTAGATTTCATGTCTTCCATGAACCTCCAAACATATATCTGTTCTTGATGTTTTCATGGCTGACTTTTAAACTTCTTCTCCGATGACAGGAAGAAGGGCGGTTCCTATGTTGTTGACATCGTGGAAACTGAGAAGAGGTAATCTGATTATCAAAAGGATATTCCCATCGCATATAACTTTTGATAGGTACCTTACTGACAATGTTCTTTTGTTGCTTCAGCCACATCACCACCTTCACCATGGATGCTGCAGCAACCGAGCACGATGGGAAGTGCAAGTGCGGCAGCAGCTGCACCTGCACTGACTGCACCTGCGGCCAGTGATTGCATCACATAAATGCCACAAACTGCAGTATTACCGAGTTTGCCCTGATATGAGGGTTGTGATGTCAGTGTTGTCTGGTATTGTAACGTGTGTTCCCTTATAAATCATCGTCTGTGTGTGTCAAAACAAATATAAATGACCAAGGAGCGACAACCTTCGTTGTGGCAAATGTTTTAATTATCTCGAATGAATTAAAACTAGTAAATATTTTCGGGCTCTTCGACAAAAGCCATACAGTGCCAAGTCAAATTTGATTTCAAGCAACCGAGGATGACTTCGATTCTTCAGAATCACAGTAGTACAAATGATACTAGATCCAGGGCTCCATCTGGGGTGGTGTACGCATAAAAGAGCACCCTGGTGTAATACCAAACACTACAAGGAAGCAACCATAATGAAATCGAAGCTAGTTGCAGAAACAAACGATCTCCTGTTTATTACAAAACATTTCAGGATGGGGTAAAAGATCCCTTTCTGTTTCATCATTCATCTCATTGTGCTAAATCACTCCATGCATATGATATACAACTCGATACAGGCAGATGATGAAAAACTGATGGCTAGTGACCCAAGTCCCCTCCCTGCCAACAAGAAAGATCAATCGAGAGGAATTTGAATCAAGATTCACTGTGTTTGGGTAGCATCAGACAAATCCATCTTCCTAGCAATCAAAACAAGCTTGTAATCACTGATCTATAAAACATAAGTCTTCTTTCCTCCCCTTGGAAAGCGATCTCCTTAAAATTCTTTCACAACTCGGACCAGTCAGGATTTCCGGCACCGATTCCATGAATATTTTACATTTCAACGCTCTTAGAGGCTATCCGCTGCTGATTGTCCGTCATCTCCTACCAACATCTTCAGAAATTCCAGCTACGAGGCACAAACCATGCGATTAACAGTTTCTAAACAGTTATGTATCCCCCAAGGTTGCCTGCACGATTAACTGACTACACAAAAGCTCTCTACAGCCGGGAAGAGCGATGTGGCTATGCTAATCATACTTCTCTCTCCAGGAGTACACCAAAAAGAGGACCCAAGAACAAGCTAACACCACATCCCCAACGACCTTCTTTGGCCATTCGTAAGCGAGGTCTTCCAGCCTCCTCTCGAAGTAGATCCTCCAAACAGCCGTAGCCAGGTGGAGGATCACGCAGCCTTTGGCGAAGAAACTCTGAAACTCCCTATCCTTGACGAACCCGACCATGATCAGCAGGAAACCCACCGCCACCAAAAGCAAACCCGAAAACGAATCCGAGGTCTGGATCAACAGCTCATCGTGAGGAGTCGATCCATGAAGCTTGATCGCTGACACTTCCGTCGGATAGAACATCATGAGCGCTCCACAGGTCATGGCTACGACCGCGTGGAGCGCACAGATTAAGAAGAACCCGGGAGAACTCATCCACGCAAAACCCCTTGAAAAAACCCAGAAAGAATGCAGATCGCCGCGGATCAACCTTTCCCGAAAGCCGATTAAAGGTCCCAACTTGCCAACTAATACCCCATCCCCCGACGCAAACACGATCTACCCAAATTCACAGACAAGACACTACAACCCCCAAAAGCACCAAACGCTTTCCCCGTGAGACAAATACTGGATGATCACGCCATTCACCTAACCCACACAAAACCCAAATCCGATTCCAACCCAAGTTTCATAAAGGGGCGGAGGAAGGAAGACCTATTTTCAGGAAGATTCTCTTATAACAGATGCGGGTTTGGTTTGTTTGCGAAGGAAGGTGCTGCCCAATTTTATTACAGGGACGACCAAGGAACAAACTACAGCTCATATGGGTTTTTTCCAGGGAGGTTTTCAAGTTTCCACCTTTATCCAAATCCAAACGACTGCAACAAAAGAAAAAAAAAGATGGGTTTAACATTCCATTGGATGGGATAACAGAAAAAAGTAATCTTTTTTTTAACAGGTAAGAGAGTGAGGAGAGGATGGGATTGGAAACAGGATTGGGTTTCGGATAAAGACACGAACTTTGTCTGCAGATCCCCTCAATAACTAATCAATCACGCGGGAGGTGGGAATTGATGACGCTGTGATCGCTTGCTGAGTAGGGATTTGCCCTTTTCTTCGGGTTTGGGAGGCAGGAGAAGGCAGGGTTTTAATTAATTTTAATCAATTGGTTAAGCTTGGATGGCACTTTGCTTAGTGATCAATCAATCCTTCTCTTCTCTTCTCTTCTCACATCAAAAGCATATAGAATTATCCTCCTCTCGATTAAGGAGATCACATCAAAGCCAAAGTATGTCTATACAGGGTTTAAATCACCAAAAACAAGAATTTCTTGCTCCCTCCACCTAATTCCTCTTTACCAACAAAAAGCTCTTCCGCCCTTTGGTAGGAGTCGGGAAATTTCGCTACAAAATTTTACACGTTTCCCTGAAATGAGACGGAAAGGAATCAATCCAGGATACCTGTGGTGACCTTCCGATGCTGCTTTGAGCTTGCTTTCTGGTTCGCTTGTTAGTGGAAGTCCTCTTTGGAGGAGACCTGACAGTCGTCCTGACCACAGCAGGTGGTGGTCGAACTCTTGGCAGTGTCCGACTGGCGGAAGGAGGTATGTGTTCCAGAAAATCTCTATGATGTGCCTGCAAAAGGATGTCGGCGAGACAGAAACGTCGCCATATTGAACAGGCAAGCATTGCAAAAAGTATTCAAGCACTTTCATGAGTCATCGATGAGATGATTAATGGCCTAATACCTAAGTATCGTTGGGGCCTCTACAATGCTATGCTTGAACATAGCATACCTGTATTACGAAATTACGCCTCTCGCAGTCCAAAAACATATTGATGGTCCGTCCAATCAACTTTTGCCATTATCTTTTCTCTAACCATGGCAAAGCTTAACTGATCCCTAGAAGTGATCTGGTCAACTTCGTTGAACCACAAGCAGGTAAACAGATTCGTTATTGGAATATGCTCCTTTATGATCACACACCCCTCCGGAACATCTGCAGAGAAATATAATTCATCATGATGATTACTAAATACACAAGGGCAATACAATGCAACCAAATCAAAACAACATCTGCATACCACTCGTGATTGGAAGTTTAGCCTCCGTATAAGGTGTCAAACCCTACTCTTTATAGAAATCTATCTGAAAGTCAATAGAAGAATTTCCGTACTTACCAGCAGCTTTATTAGCTTCTGCTTCTTCAAATACATCAAAGCGTCTGTAATGCCTCGACATGGCAAAGCTAAAATTCTCTTGCCAAAGAAACCTGCGGCTGGAGCAAGAAAACAATATGGCTTTAACTGTAACATCAAACAAACATTAGATTCGACATCTTGCCAGGTATAAGCTGAAAAGATGCTGCCAGAAGAGTTGTTCACTCAGATAAATAAATGCAAACACTGGAAGGGTTGAGATAAGACAACTGTCCGGATGTTTATTTGAGTCTAAACTTTGGAGATGACGATTAGAACAATCTAAGCAAAATATCAAATCACCTGTTCCAGTTCTCCAGTATTTCTCCTACAGAAACAGAGTCGCATAAACTGCATTCTCTACAAATGAATTGCCAATTTATTCCAATTTCCAAAAGAAGCGACAGAGATATTTTGAATACCTCTCAAGAATCTGATATGGGTCCACGACAAGCTGGAGCTTTCCATCAATCCAGATAGAATACTGGACATTGGGGAAGACACGGTGCAAAAGAAGCTTTGGAACCTGAGTTGCAACATTATTTATTTCATGTTTTCAGGATCCTAGAAAAACTTGCACGGAAGCAAAAAAGAAGAGTCTGCTAAAACTGAAATCTTCCAAAAGATGCCAACCTTTCCATTGCGCCTTGCATCTGTATAAGGATTGTTGTGGACAACAACTATTTTCCATAGTCCAACCCTCTTACTGTCATCCAGCAGAGAGGTATTCTTCAAAAAGGCTTCTGTCTCCTCATCAATGAACATAAAGAAGGGAATATTTCTCCTTGCCGCATCACTGATGATCTGGGGCTGCTGGATTATGTCGTAATTCCCTAAAATAACATGGGAATCGGGTTATCAAATGAGGAAAATCTTCCAAATAAGAAGCTATAACTTTGTACTGGCTCCGCAGTACCAAAGATGGCTGATGCAACAATGACATCGTAGTGCAGTTCCATGTCAGCTAAATCAGCTTCACCAATATCAAAACCAGTCTGATGTCCAGGCTTCTTGCCTTTAACAAAACTGCATATAGAATAATAAGTACCTCAATGCATGGATTTCAAGAAATCCTAAATTTGTGGAAACTGTACATAAGCAAAAGAAAAGAAAGCTCCGCCTTGAACATATAATTAAGGGGCAGGAAAAGAATCTACCTTCAGTGCACTCTCATGGACTCAGTTATGTTAAAAGAATCAGTCCTCTCCTTCAAAGAAGGATATCCCCCAAATTCAGAACCTCCATGCTCTTCAACTCTGACTGGATTTTCATCATGAACATACGTCAAGTTTTGGAGCACTGGAGATATTGCCGCAGCACCCGGCGTTCGCATTAGAGCTTCCTCCACTGGCAGGTAACACACTGGACATGCTGTAACTCAAATTGATAACACGAGTGAATCAAGATACTCCCAGACTTATCGCTAGATTCTTTGTCTGACTATCTGAAAATGATAGAGAAAGATAATGCAGCAAGTATCTGAGGAGTGCGTACGGCGTGGTCCCATTAGCCTTCTAACACCAGGAGATGGAGGAGGGAAAGCAAACTTTTCACATTAATGTCCTGTAGAAGGGCTGTGGATGGTAACTTTCCGAGTTGAAATAGAGTAAGAATTGGATTCAGCATGATCATGAGCATGCTGCAAAGGTTGAGGATTTTGCCCCTTGTGTTGAACTCGTCTGGGTGCTGCTGGGTTTTGATCACCTTTTCTGGGAACCATCTTGTGCTGGCAGAGAACTTTGTCTTTTCGTTGGTAATTTACACCAGGGAAGTCCGTGAAAACAGTATCATCCAAGGGATTCTCAATCATATATTTCATACTCCCAATAAGTTCGGGATTATCTGGACCACTCCCTTCTGCACATTGATGGACAGAAAATTGCATCCCGCTTCAGGCCAGATCATGATGAAATGAAGGATTACAAGTATAAAACATAATCTGAAAAGAAAATGGTCCCCCTTCAGGCCAGATCACGATGAAGTGAAGAATTACAGGTATAAAACATAACCTGAGAAAATGGGCATCCCCCTTCAGGCCAGATCAGGATGAAATGAATAATTACAGGTAGAAAAAAAATCTAAAGAGAAAATGGCATCGCCCTTCACTGAATTCAGCTCAGAGGCATGAGGGAACAGCGGTATGCAATTTAGGATCCCCCAAAATTCTATATACATCCAGAACAATATTCGATTCCCACTCATTCAAAAAACACCTAACTTTGGAAAATTCAAAAGTACTTTGGACAATGTGTAGGTATTGGGCTTTTACCTGGTGGGATCCTCAAATCAATCAAAAGTAAGAAAAGGTACAGACCTCCACCGACCGTAAATGATCCGAGCACAAAAACAAAAACGCCAGAATGACCAGCAGCAACACTAAAACTTTCTTCCGACCCAGGTATCGGCAGACAAGCAGGAGAGCCCTTTCCTTGTCCTTCGAACCTGACAGAGCCAATTCCGAAGGCTTACGAACAAGGACCGACACAGCAGGCAACGTGCCATCCGGCGACGACTGGTGCGGAAAGGACGTGTAACTCGCAGTCCGAATAAGCAATGACTTTCCAGTCATTGTATCTCAGGATCCAATAGTCGGCCTATCATCCCCTTCCCGCAGTTAAGAAACAAACATCCAGCTGACCACGATCAAGCAGCAGCGAACGGACGCATCGAAATCCAATAACATTCCCAGAATCCAGCCTCCCCGCATCAATCAATGGATCACCACACTCTTCGCTTCCAACATCCCCTAAAACTGATCACGAAAAGAAAAAGGGAACCATTTCAGTCAAAAGCATATTCCCAACGGAACCGCCAAAAATCAATCGCGACCCATCAAAACGTTGCCCCGAGTCAATACAACGGAACCCCGCATTGGCCCCCCAATTGAAAAAAAAAAACCAGAAACCCGATTGGAGAACGTTTTTACAGACGCCCACAAACAAACGATTAAACATCGCCATTGATTCAATGCAGAGGATTCCGGGAATGCATGAAAGCGGAGAACCTCCGCATTCGTATTTCGTGCTGTTATCTTAATTGGCCCATCATTTCGTCGAGTTTGGGCTCTTCTTTCTCAGCCCATGAATTAATGGGCCAAAGCCCAATCACCGGTTATTGGATTTTAGTAATAAACTTCTGGTCCATGTCAAGGAAGATTAGTCAAACCGTGTCTCGTCCTCCTCTAATGGGATTATCGAGTTCGTTTGACATTCCATTCCGATTCATCTCTTCTGCTCGGGAAGGAAGCAAAACGACCGACAAACTAAACTTATTACAACCACATCAAAAAAAAAAAAAAAAACACTACAATAACAATAATAGAAAGGAAGCAGTGGTTGGGGGGAGTTGTCCCGACAAGGCGGGTGAGTGATTATTATTTGTCTCCCATTCCTTTTCTTATATATATTATTCAATTAGGAGGACTTCCCGGGGAGGAGCACGTGGCAGGCGTGGTGGTAGTAGCAGTAAGTAGTAGAGATGTACGTATGTGGTTTGGGTGGTGTTATTTATTATTAGGAGAGATTGGGGATGCCGCGTAGCATCCCCCCACCCCCCATTCAATTTTAAGCCATTTTCTCCACCTCATTCAATCCCTCCCTCTTTTTCTTATTTTTTGAAGTTCAAACACCAAACTAGTCCTTAGTAATTCAATTGTTTATTGTTATTAAATAATGGTGTGATGTTGTTAGGAGATGAACCCGGGAAGTAGTAGTAGTAGTAAGTAGTTAACCCAACTGACAGAGAGAGTGTCGTTAACCACCTCAGGCTTTATGTGTTTTGTCCCTCGTCTCTCAGTCTCAGTCTTCTCTCTGTCTCTCTCTCTCTCTCTGTGTGCTGCTGCTGCAGCTGCCCCAGATCCGTCTTAAAAAGGAGGGGAGGGGGTTGGGTTATCCTTTTATGTCCTAACACCCTCACTTACCAGTCGGTGGTTTCCAAACCAAACCCTAATTATCCTTCCTCCCTGCCCTTTCAAGACCCACCCGCGCTGCTCGTGTGAGTATCTCACTGGTTTTTCTTTGGTTGTTCTTGTTCTTGTATTCTCTGTGTGCCCTCCTTTGTTCCCATTCCTGGTATAAAGGTAGCAACTTTCATTGTTGGGGTGTTTTTTCTTTTTCGTTTTGCACTCGTTTCGGGTCGGATGAGGACCGGTGATTCAAGTGGGAAGTTGTCATTTTCTGCAGTGATGCTGGGCGAATCTTCCTTTTTTTGTGTTATTTTTATGGTTGCCGTGTCTGGTTTTGGAATGGTGGGAATGGACTGACAGGCATTGCTCATTCATTTTGGATTTGGGTGTTTGATTGGCAGGGCATCGATCCGGGGCGGCATTTGTATTCAGTCGAGGAGGGCTTGTGCCGGAGATCTCGGAATCAGTCTGAGTATGCTAGTTTGGTCGTTGTGTTTTCAGGCTCGCTTGCCTTACCATGGCACTGGAGCTTCACGGCTGGGATTCTGCTGAAGGCAGTGATATTGTTGTAAATTTGTGTCTGGAGACGGGTACTAAGAATTGATCCCCAGGAGTGGGCATTCCCGGGTTGGTTGTGGCGCCTGATGGGTTGCCTTTGCTGCAAGCCATCTGCCATAGAGGATAGTAAGGAGAGTCCGCTTGATAGACAAAAGCCTTCGTCCGATTTGAGGAATTCCCGGCCTTCTTTACCGAGGAGAGATGATTCTTATCGAGTTAAGGACAACTATAGTATTGGAAATGAGGAGAGGTTGATATCAGCTGAAAAGCATTCAAATGGGTCGTTGAGGCTGCTCAGCGAAAATTATGAGCGGAGCAGAGAAAAGATGGGGCTCGCTGCCGCTCCTCATCCTGCAGTAGGGACTATCCCAAAAGCTACAGAGGGGCAACAGGTAGCTGCTGGGTGGCCTCCTTGGCTTGTTGCGGTGGCCGGAGAAGCCATTAAAGGATGGTTGCCGCGAAGAGCAGATTCCTTCGAGAAGCTAGATAAGGTAAACACTTCTTGTTCTGCTTTTTCTGCTCCCTTCCTTGTTTGGTGTGAAGGATTGAAGTGCAAAGTTATGGCTTTATGCAAACAGAGCAACCACTAGTTTCATCTTATTGTTTTGGCTTTTATCCATTGCTTCTATCAACTTTTGGATCTAGTCTCGTCATGAGGTTATGCTTTTTATGGCGGACTATTGATACAAAAGTATTTTTTAAGTGTAGATTGGCCAAGGAACTTACAGTAATGTCTATCGAGCTCGTGATCTAGATCAGAAAAAAATTGTCGCCTTGAAGAAAGTGAGGTTCGACAACCTGGAGCCAGAAAGTGTTCGTTTTATGGCAAGAGAGATTCATATATTGCGCAGGCTTGATCATCCCAATGTAATAAAGTTAGAAGGTTTAGTTACGTCAAGGATGTCTTGCAGCTTGTATCTTGTCTTTGAGTACATGGAGCATGATTTAGTGGGACTGGCCTCACATCCTGGACTAAAATTCACCGAGGCACAGGTAGATGAGCTATTGAAATTGAAAACTTTGGTAGATTTCATGAGTGAAAATTATTAAGCACTCCAACCTCTATGCATCCCGGTGGCAGGTAAAATGCTACATGCAGCAGCTTTTGCGCGGCCTTGATCATTGTCATAGCCGTGGTGTTTTGCACCGAGATATAAAAGGTTCAAATCTTCTCATTGACAACCATGGGATCCTGAAGATTGCAGACTTTGGCCTGGCTAGTTTCTATGATCCTCTTCAGAATCAGCCATTGACGAGTCGTGTGGTAACTCTTTGGTACCGGCCACCGGAGCTTTTACTTGGCGCAACCTACTATGGGACTGCTGTGGATCTGTGGAGCACCGGCTGCATACTCGCCGAGTTATATGCTGGCAAGCCCATTATGCCCGGAAGAACAGAGGTGACAGTCTTCTGCTTTTCCTCTATGTTGCCAAGTCCTCAGCAGACTGTCTGACAATTTTATTGATTGACTTACACGAGCAATTTATCCCGTACAAAAAATATTATATTCCAGTCTTTGTGACTGATGAATCCTCCGGGAGTCATGGCTTTAACTCTTGGACCCCTCTTTCTATTGCTATAGGTGGAACAGCTGCACAAAATCTTTAAGCTCTGTGGCTCACCTTCTGAGGACTACTGGAGAAAATCAAAGCTGCCTCATGCGACTATTTTTAAGCCTCAGCAACCTTACCCACGATGCGTGTCTGAAGCATTTAAGGACTTCCCTGCACCTGCCTTAGAGCTGGTGGAGAAGCTACTCTCGATTGATCCTGCCAACCGTGGGAGTGCAGCCTCTGCTCTGAAGAGTCAGGTATGCAAAGACTTTGGCGAGTCAGTTGACTGGGCCTTGAATGATCGTCGACATATGAATTGCAATAAAATGCTTGACTAATCACTTTTTTTGTTGTAGTTTTTTTGCTCGCTGCTGACATGGTCATTATTCTGCATTTTCTCTATCATTAGGTCTACTTTCTTCCAGAGATCATTAGTTTAGCATTGACGTTGCTTCCTTATGTTTTACTGCCTTTCTCCTGCAGTTCTTCTACACAAACCCACTTCCTTGTGACCCTTCCAGTCTGCCAAAATATTCTCCCAGCAAAGAGCTTGATGCTAAAATTCGTGATGAGGAAAAAAGAAGGTAATTAATGGTGTATAAGTAGAAGTTACAATGACATGCAAGTTGGTGTGTATTCATTCTCCAATCTGTTGTTCCACTTGATATGGAGGGTATTTGGTTTGATCATGTGTTCAAGGATCTGGGTAAGTGGTGCAGTGGGAATTGATCCATCTTTTGTGTAAAATGGTTAAAAGTGGTTTGGTGGCCCATACCAAAATGTAAGCATTGTAGAAATTCGTTGAATGTGTTCTGTGACCTTGACTCATGGAGATAGAATCACTTGTCCAAAACAAATGAAAACCTTCAGCCTGTCTTCTCCACGGATTGAGAATTGGAAAATCTAATTTAGGCCCATTCCCTTTGGTACCTTGCCTTCTTTATGAACATACGTGTTTGCTTATAACGAAATAACCAGGACAATGCTTATATATACTGTCTGGTGTTTTGTGCGGGCAGACAGGGAGCAGCTGCAGTTAGGGGCCAAAGATACGACGAAAGAAAGGGAATGAAAGAGTCGCGTGCTGTCCCAGCCCCTGATGCCAATGCGGAGTTGGCAGCTTCATTGCAGGTTAGCTCGTTCCTTGTTTTCCTCTTTATTGTTGTTGAGTTGTGAAGCCAGCCTCTTTCTTTAATGAATTCCTGAAAAGAGTTTCATGAGTTGCCCAGTTATTGTACTGAAGTGCTGTTGTAAGAATGGGCGTGCCAATTCCTCTGTAGCCCCACCTTATCTTACTACTCGTCATCTTTGGCTGCAGAAAAGGCAAGTCCAACCACATTCCAAGAGCAGGAGTGAGAAATTTGATCCGCATCCTGAAGAAGTTGCCTCTGGCTTCCCCATAGACCCACCAAGACCATCACAAGCAGCAGATAGCAAGCTCGATCCACAACAGATACCAAAACGGGCATCTCACTCTGGGCCACTATCTCAGAGGTCTGGATGGGGGAAAGATGGGAAGATGCCAGAAGATGCTTCGAAGTTCTCTGTTGGGCCAGAAAACCAAAGTTCTACGAGCATTCAAGCTTCTAGGAGAAGTTTCCTTTCGGATGATCGTAAAGACAGATCTGGTCCTTCACATGCAGAGGTTGTTCCAAAGCTGATTGGGAGGTTCTCTGGGTCATTCAAGGAAACGACCGAATCCGCATTTCAGCAGGAACAAAAGCAGCAAATGCAGGATGCATCCGGTTTTCATCCCAAGGAAGATGGACGAACGGCGACAAAGGATCCCGTCCTGGTTTGTATCTGGAACCTTCACTTTAACCCTCCTTTGGCAATAGAGATCAATTTTGCGCGGTGACATATTTGCTAATCATTTACTGTCTTCACTCTCCTGTATGCCGGTCTACCATTTGCGGCACCTGATTTGGTTATTCTGATGCTTTGGATGCTTTTTCTTGCCTGAGCGAAAGTTCTTGTGGGATTTTTGTTACCGTGGGTGTCCTCTGTTGCAATTCTTAATTGATAATATTTCTACTGGGGTTCTGTATCAGATTGGTTATGGTTCCAAAGGTAGCAAAATTCACTACTCGGGGCCACTGATCGTGCCGTCTGGCAACATGGACCAGATGCTGAAGGACCACGATCGCCACATACAGGAAGCTTTCAGACGAGCAAGGATGGATAAGGCGAAGGCGAGGAAAACACAAGCAGAGGGGAATCAGATAATCCCTGGTTCGTTATTCGTATCTGGTCGTTAGATAGCCCATCCCGGCCAAAGATCAATCGAGTTTGGGATTGTGTTGTAAATGGGGTTTCGAGGAGCCTATCAGAACTCCACTCCTTACCGTGTAACATGTTCACCGTCTCCCGACTCCCGCAACTGTAATAACATCATAAAATTCATTCTCCTAGCGTTCATAGCAACGACTTATTGGTGGAGTTCAACTTTGTCGTCCGCCCTATTTCGTGTTTGCATGCGCCTCCATTGGCTTCACTTAAGGACTGGTGGTTCACTGCATCCTTAAGTTGGGAAATTACCGGAGGATTGCGAGTACTGAATGCTGTCGTTCCGTGTATGTATACTTCTGTAGAAAACAAAACCTACCAATGGTTAAAGACTATCTACATGGCTTGTGTCCCAGCTTAACAGCATTCAACAGCTTTGCGATGAGTATCCGCAGCCGTTGAGCCCCGGGACCGGGCCTAAGCTCCTCTGTATTCCCAACCTCTGAGCATTTGGGTTCCCCGGAACACCAGCCACCAGTTGGGAAGCTCTCATTACCTCGGCCTAGCAGTTCCTTGTCAATCATGTCTAACACAGGGCTGTTCCTTGTGAACTTACGAGCAAACGGGGCCCCACTGTTGATCATCTTCTTAGCCTCATTCAGGGTGAGGGTACGAGGGTGCTGCTTCGGAGGGTTATCCCAGGCAATGTAGTGCATGTCGTGATTCAAAGCCGTGGTGCGGAATTCTGGGCTGTTGCATATTACTGTCTGGAAATATCCCTCCGGAGAGGACACGAAATTGGCATAGTACATGAGCATGACCCTCGGCAGATTGTCCCAGCCCCAGATGCAGTATTCCACGAACGACCGCGATAGAATCATCCAAGCCGAACCTGAAATCAGACAAAGTACTTGCTACATCAATCACGTTAACACTTCCAAGATCGCTGGAGAAGGAAGAGCTTCGCTCACCGGAGAATAACTTAAATGCAGTTGGCAATGCCCTTCTGGGCGAGACCCAGAATATGTCTGATTTCTTCGACATGTATAATCCAGGGTCTACTATCAAAGGCATCGCACGTTTGTCCCTGTTCAAGATAGCCACGGAAGAAGTTAGACAATGGGCAAAAGCGAAGCGAGAAGGCAGTAGATTGCTGTTCATACATAAGGAAAGACCAGCAACTCCGGCAGAGTTCAATTACTCACGCTTTCCAGCCCAACTGGCTCGTATGCTCGATGAAATTCAGGTCTCTCCTCAGGTTCGAGAAGGCGTACATCAAATCTGGACAACGCAAGCACAAATCTTCCTCGATCAATCACCATTGCTGACATTATATATAGACTAGTTGTTCGGAAAGATTAACTAACCATCTTGAGTCACGAGAGGATAGTCGGAAGCGCTGAGGTTGATGAACCAGTCCCAATCTTTACTCTTCTTCAACAGGATTGCGCAGGCATGGAGAGTGTTCGCGACCATGGTCGGTCCTCGGTAAGTAACCATGTTGGATTTGGTTATCACATGGACATTCCCGACCTTGGCGAACAAAGGATCATTCTCAACAATGGAAACGAGCTCCAGCCTCTCTTTCGCAGGCGATTCCAGGTCTAAATGCACGACATACTGGTTGCGAGGATGATACAACGCCCGAAGCGTCCTCCACAGCTTATCCAGATCGCCCTTTGATCCTGAAACTAAGTACGCGAAACGAGGAATCCCAGTAGCGGGCGATGCCATCCCGTAGGTAGAAACCTTCGAATCAACATATGATATGGTGCTCCCATTCGTTGACATTTGAGAGTTGAAAAGCGAGAAGATGTTGTCGATGGACCGGAGAGACGAGACTAAACCCAGGTTGAAGGAGGTGGCGAAGAGGAAGACGCACAACAAGGAGCTAACAACGAGCGGGAACACCCATTTCTTCTCTAAATTCGCTGCGCCCATCTTGTAAGCCGAATACACTCCAAACACCAGGGACTCATCAACCTCGCCGGCTCAATTCATCTCTGTCCTCAGAATCTGGATAGCACCCTAAACCTCTTATGCCGCTGGAAATCCCAACCTGCGACGAAACTTTCGATCATCACGGCGCATCCTTATCTCATGATGGCATCATTCATTCGGTTCCACCATCCCCTTTACATGAAACTGAAGATAACTCAAGTTCAGTAAGATTTTTCTTTCCTTTTAGGAAAAAAAAAACAAAAAAATTTAATCATCAAAATGACAAACCGAAGCATCAAATCACAGAAAACTAAAAATCCGATCTCGGGCAACTCAAACCTCTTTGCTTTCCTATCACTACTACCACTACAACTGGTTACCTTAAAACAAAGCCAGTCCCCGATTCCAAGATCCCGCGACTGGAACCGTGGCCCGGGTTCATTTACACCCACGTCGTCGTAGCCGCGGCCAACCAACAGGGGGATAAGGAAATCTTGTTGTGAGGGAAAGGGGGAGAATGTTCTAGCAGAAAGGTAAGGTAGAAAAGGCATTAAATTCAGAAGGTGTCCTCTCTCAATAACTAAAGCTGGAGGTCACGACTCCCTCGAGGCGGGCGGGGGCGGACGGACAGAACATCATAAGACGTAAAAAAAAAACAGCAACTTACAACTATTACAACAACGACAACAACAACAAAGGAGAGGACACATCCTTAAAACGGTTGCAGCGAACAAATCATGTGGAGTCACCACAAACAAATGCAAACCCAAAAACATGCAGATAACAACACACACGGAGAGAGGCTTCACAAGATTATTACCTCTGTTTTCCTTCTTTTTTTTTTTTGTTTGCCGGAGTTCGTGTCGGCGGGTGAGCTACAAATATTGACGAAATCCTATTTATACCATAAATCATGGATGGCCGCAATGGCAAATCCGGATTCTCGGTTATTTAACATATTCGACTCCTTATTAATTTTCCTTAGTGTAGCTTAGAGATATAATATCTATCACCATCTACATCTAAATATATATATAAATAATTTTTCTTCCCCTTAATTCAGGGAATGGGCATTTTTGGCTATACATCTTATAAATGTGATTGAAGTAAATGCATGGGAGTTATCAAGAAACGACCCCAACTGAACCAAACCAATATCCTAAAAAGAATTATACCATATACACCTCTAACCTTAGGATCTGGTCCCGAATTATTCAAAAAAATATTTATTTTAATAAATCCATTATTTGGTGGGGTGTTATTATTATTATTATTATGGGTGTTGACAATGTATTTTTATACGAATAAGTCACTTGTTATGAGATTTTTGCCTAACTTGTAAATCTAGCTAGATCCGAACACTTTTATCCTTTATAACCTTTTAAGTAATTTGTTTGAAATGTAGAGACGACTTGACTACACACATTTAAACCATTCTATGAGCCGGAGACCCACTTGTTTTTTTTTTATAATTCAAATCCCGGGTCAATAAATTCATGGAACACATAGTCCACCACCACCCCATAATTAGAGATTAGGGGCAATGCAAGAAAGAAATCAGCTGACTTTGGGCTGAGCTTTTCTTTTCTTGAATTCCAAGGGTAAATGGCTGTAAAGTTTAAAAAAAAAAAGAGAAATAAATGGGCTTAGAAGTTCATTCCCCCCCCCCCCCCTCCCCTCCTTAATTCGGGCAGAAACATGTACTGCCTCCAAATGATTAACGATAAGAACACGGCGCAGACTCGAAATTCGAGAGGGCCTGGGAAGGTTTCATCTCGCGGGTGATGACGGGGGATTAGTTAGATTCAATCATCATGTGGACAAAAACTTACTACTACGACTACTACAACCAAGTTATTATGAACATCTTGTGCGGTGAAAAGGGCCATGGGCCTATCACGTCGAAACCAATAATGGGCTTTTTAATTATTGAGGCCCATGGACCAAAGACCATTTACTCTGTTGGAAGAAGATCTCGTGGGAATTTCCTTTTTGCCCTCACGAGATTAACGCAGTCCAAAACAGGAGTCCATTCCTTCATGCACTTTGCAACGATTTTTGTGCAAGACACAAAAAGGGAAGGGAGCGGGAACCATTAGTTCAAGTTCAGACTGAAAATCCTGTTGGGTTTGCACGGCAACGGCCTTGCTGGTCGAGAAGCGAGCAAGAATTCAGAGGCCAACTGCCCGCAGGATGTTCCCAACGAATGGCCTGCTCCAGACAAGATCCGCGACTTTTTCTTTGTCAGGTTCAGACCCGTTGAGGATCCGCAAATGAAAAAAAAATGAAGCTTGACAAGGCCGATTGGGAGATTATGAGATGCTAACGCGAAGTGGGGCGGAAGTCTTTTTAAAGACTGTTTGATGGTTAACTAACTCTAAATGCATCAACTACTTGCGTTAATATTTGTCCGATGCCGATGTCGGATCCACTTGCTGATCTTCCTGCTTCAGCATTTCAGGGAACTTTTCATTTGACTCTTGTTCTTCTCATGGGAACTTTTCATATGCCTGCTTATTGAAATTCCAGTTTGGCATTTTAAAAAATGTAGGGGAGGATTGGTTGGTAATTGGATATTTACTGCCTCTGTCTTGATCATACCTGTCGCTGCTCAAGTGACTCTTTAATATTTCCTATCATGTTGTTTACTCTCTGCAAGTTCAGTTTGGGTTTAGTTGAATGCGTCGCATGCCATTTGAAGGGAGAAAAGGGAGCCCATGTCCTAATTGTTCCGGATCTCGCAGACTTCATTGTATCAGCACAACACTAGACAAGGTGGAGTCACATCTTTAACTCATATTTCCATTTTCATTTTCATCCAAAGTTGATTTCCCGCACTTGGGGAATGCTGCCAATCTTGTCGAGCTAGATGGAATTCCACTGCAGTGAACTAAGGTTATCCTCTCGCAGGTACATAATGTCTCCGTTTCTTCTGGAAGAATTCCCTTGCTGGCCCCCGAGTATCGGCCACCAAGGTCACACCCAACTATATCACCAGTCTGTTCCATTGATTGGTTCAATGATGTTCTGTCAATTTGTCCGCGCGATTCAAGTTATAGTTAGGTTCAACCCGGATGCAGGACGAAGTAAGTCAAATCCGTAGAGGCCTCCTAAAGGGTCGATGCTCTAGGCAAGTGCTGGATTCAAGATATCTCAGTCAAAGCTGTTTTTGCTTGCATCATTAACATTCTACGCATCAAGATCATTCTGATTCCTGCACTCGCAGCGACGGAGACGTGTGCGTCAACTGAACCACCGTCACGAAAAAACTGAACCGCGCTCAAAACAGGAGACGTGGTCTCGGTCAGCGGCAAAGGCAGGCTAAAAGTAAGCTGACATCCCCTCAGGATAGATTCCTACTCTTTATAAAAGAAACTCTGATATTCCCACGCCACTGCTCGTCCCGTCTCAGACAAGGGAAATCGAACAAAGAAAGAAGGGGAAATTAGCGGTGGAGCTCATCCGATACCTGTGAGCTTTTTTGGGAGGATAGAAAGAGAAATTGAGTTCGTTTTTTAAAAAATGGTGAAATAGGAGTTTAGTTCGTGGACAAAATATCCTATTGCATTTTCATATGAGGTGATTTTATTCCACATAAAATAACATCTATCTTTTTTTAGACAAAATATCGATTTATGACGTCTAACTTTGAGCCAACTTTTTGTTTTGTCATGTTATATAATTTTGTCAATAACTATTGTTTCTATTTTGATTTTGATCTTAAATTTTATCGCGAGAAAGTCAAATCGGCGTAATTTTAATTTATTGACTAATTTTTTTTAAATAATAAATAATATTCTGGTATATTATTTTATTTTAAAATTTTGATGGCCATCAAGTGAGTTGAAAGCCGGAGTTAGACGATAGTTGCTGATGCAGTTAAAAATACACAAAATTGATGAAGGTAAGATGATTGCTCTGTTGGGAGGTCATTGCTACAGGTAAAGTGAATTATGAGGCGAATAAATGAGAGGTTGGAACTCTATTATTATAAGAAAAGGATCAGATTGTATTAAGGCCTTGTTTGGTTTGAATGACTAAAATTAATATGAAAATTGGTGAGAAAATTATATAACAAACTAAAATAATGACAAAATAAAAAGTTGGTTTAAAGTTAAGTACATAAATATATATTTTAATTTTTTTAAGTGAATGTCGCGATTAATGCATGTGACATTAAGACGATATTTTTTTAATTAATTTTTTTTTTTAATAAATGATGTCTCCATGCCAACCTCTATGTTATGGGCTTGTAATAACACTTCCACCGACGACTGTTACGTTTTAGGCCTGACGAGTTAAACTTTTGTTAGTTCACATTGATGAGGGGAGGGGGATGCTACAGCTGTAAAAGTGGTTGGTGGAAGTGGAGGAATCCTGTAACATGGAACGGGGAATTTGGGACAGACAATAGTAATAAATTTTTTTATAAAAGCAGAGGAAAAATAGAGCATGTGGTCCTCCACCTCCCCCCGTTTTGCATGGATCTCTCTATATGTCCGAACAAGAAATATCTCAATGTCCAAAATATAATTTAATTTGTAATCCTCAGACAAATCAATCTCTTACTTATAACAACAACAACAACGCATGGGGGGTTGACCTATCCCCCCCTCCTCCTTCTCCTCCTCCGTCGAAAAGGGTTCATCCATCATTTTTTGTCCTTGCTAAAAACCGTCCATTATTATTACTACTACTAGTAGGTATTATTATTGCCCAAGAATCAAACGACCCACTACGACATATGGTGTGGTCAGTTGAGGGGGAACAAAAGAGCCTAAGTATCCCCGCTCTCCCCCAACCCCAATCTTTGGGTTTATTAGAAAGAAGCTCTCTTTGTCTAAAAGGTTTGTTTACTCGCAGCGAATAACAATAATATTGTAATTTATTAAAAAGGGGAGGAGGAAAGGCAACTCTCTTCTTCCTGTCTCTTTTTTCCCATCCATCCACTTCTCCTCCCTCGTATAATCCAAATTCGAATTCTCTCATCTTCCACCTCAAACACCCCCCCCCCCCCCCCCCCAAACCCCCACAACAAGAGAAAAAAGCCCCAAGACTCTCCTCCCCCTCTCTCTCACTCATTACCACAACATTAACAACGACAATATCCTCTCTCCTCTGCAACAACGACGAAGAAGACCATGAACACCTCACCAGTTGTTACATCCCCAAGAAGCTGCACCGCTGAGACCACCACCGCCACCACCACCACCCACAACAGCCCTTACCCCACCACCTTCGTCCAGGCCGACACCTCCAACTTCAAACAGGTCGTCCAGATGCTGACCGGGTCGACCGACCATCAGCATCACAAGTCCGACCCAGCTCCCTCCCCTAGGGCCGCTGCCATCCCGCCCATCAGGTCAGCGTCCAAGAAGCAGCAGGGGTTCAGGCTTTACGAGAGGAGGAACTCCCTCAAGAACGTCCTCATGATCAACACCCTCCTCCCCGGTTTCTCCTCCTCTGCCTCCACGACCCCTCCCCCAGCGTTCTCGCCGCGTAACCTGTTCCACCACCACGAGGTGCCGTCCCCGAGCACCCTCGACTTCCCGAAGCTGACTTTATCGAGCCCCGTCACGCCCCTCATCGACGACCCTTTCAGGAAGTCCTCGCCCTCCCTAGGGAACTCGGAAGAGGAGAAGGCTATCGCGGACAAGGGTTTCTACCTCCACCCGTCTCCCATGAACACACCGAGGGAGACCGAGCCGCAGCTCCTCCCGCTGTTCCCGGTAACTTCTCCTAGGATTTCCGGCACCCCTTCTCGATAAAACGCTTCCCTGTACAATCCAGCCGAACGAGAAACCGTCCTTTCTTCATGGTTGTTGGGAATTCCCTCTACAAAAGGGTATTCGTTCATTCAGCAAATAGAGATTCCAAATCCAAATCCAAATCCAATTTCATAAACTGGGTTTTGTTGCGTGGGTCAAGAAGGAAAGCGACCATAATTTTCGTTTCAAACTTTCTTTTTTTAAAATTGGAATGAAAATTGACAAGTCGGAAAGAAACGGGGGAGGAGGGGGGGGGGGCCTTTTGAGTCTGTCAGAGATAGAGAGAGTAGTAGTAGTAAGTATCTAACAGTCTGTCCCAGTTTGGACTTTAACGTGGCTTCCTCCATCGACCAATTTAATAATATTATTAAATAAAAAACACCAATGTCGTCACGTCCATCCGAATTATTGATCGGGGAATTATCATTGAAACAAAACCAAAAAAAACATGTTCTTCTCGGGGAAAATAAAAATGGGTCGGATTGAATAAAGGGTGTTGCATCTATTGGGCCCGTCACATGGGTTCGTTAATTTGGGCCTGGGCCCATGTTGGGCGGAGGCCCGGGGGTCCTTATCTTCTTCCTTCCTTCCTTCCTTCCTTCTTGAATTCCTGGTGGTGTAACCCCGCGGCAGAGTTGCCCGCGATGTCGAGAGGAACCGACCGACTGATAAAGTCGGTGAAGCAGTTCGCGGACGCTCAGTACAAGGTATTCACAGCCAGGTATGGGCAGCAGCTGATTGACATACTCGAGTTCCCAATCAAGGTCGTCTTCTCTCCCTTCACCCTCGCCTTCGACATCGCCGGCTCAGCCCCTCGTGGCTTCGGTGTTCCTGAGCTTATCAGCAAGCTTTCTTATACCTCAATTTTCGTGAGTCCCCTCCTTTCGGTTTTGCGGAGTTGAGTTTGGCGGTTCAATATGTTGAGAAAAGGGTATGGCCGGGAGGCGCCTCCAAAGATGTGGTTGGAGCGGGATTTGTTTTTGTTTACCCTGCTTAATCATATCTTGAGTCCTCGTCTTTTTTTTTTTGTTGTGTTTGATTTGATGGCAGGTTGTTGCGACGCTCGGGACATATGACCTTGCATTTGAGCTCGGGAAGAAGGTTATATGTCAGAGGTGCTTTCATAAATTAAAAACTCTTTGTATTGTCTATCCTGTGATTGAATGCTTGGTGTTTGTGTGGTATGGTGGTTGCGGCTCATTTCTTTTCCTGGACAATCCACAAAAAGTCTTTGGACTGCGTTTGGTTTTGATCAATCAAAATGAAAAGCTATCCGATTCCATCATTATTGTTAGAAATCTAATGGGTTTAGGAAGCTAATGCAGGAATTGTCGTGGTAATTGGAAGCTAATGTTAGAAATCTAAATCTAATGGATCTTCATTGTCGTGGTAATTGGAAGCTAATGCAGCTCTTTCGATGCAGGAATTGCAAAACCTGCAGCGGATGGCAGGCAATGAGGTGTACCATGTGCAAAGGAACTGGAAAGGTTCACTATCAAGTGAATCAGTATAGCTTGAGGAGGTATATTTTCAAAATGCCGTGTCCTTGACCTTTGTGATGTTTTCCTTTTGTACTCTGAGAATAATACCTTTTCGATCTGGGAAGGAGAACATGCATGTGCTTGCCCAAGGGAGTAATTTTTAGAAGGCATGTTAAATGTGATACTGGTTTTTAATATTTTATGTAGTGGAGAGAAGGCAACAGCTGAGTCCATCGCTGATGCCATCGTTGAGAATCGAGCTGAACTAGTGCATCTTCCTGCAACAATTGATCTCCATTCACCCCTCCCATCCAAGGATTGCCCGACATGTGATGGAACGGTCAGCAGGATGTTTTCCCTTATATATTGATTCCCAACATTGATGACTCTGCACTTGACTGTAATTTGGCACTGCATGCTTATGGTCCGGTGTTGTTATTTTGAACCTGTCCGGTACTACTCCTTATAATAAATGTCATTTTCTTCCAGCTTATCAATTTAAGCCGTTTCTGATGCTGGTTATTCCTGCAGGGAGTCATGGGCTGCCCTGAATGCCAGCACAAATTTCCACTCAGGATCTCAGCAGATGATGTGAGTTGTTCTTGTGGAATGTGTTGATTCCCAAGCGATGCTAATGCTTGTATTGTCGAATGCTTTTATCAGAATGATGGGAGTCATTCTAGTGGAATCTGAATGCCATCACATTGATTTCCTTCGGTCATTTTTCGTTGCGGAAAATTTTCCTCTATTTTTTTGGTCGATTTTTTAAGCATTTGAAGTCGAAATCAACATATTTGTTTTAGTGTGCTTCCAACAATTTTCAAATGAATTTTTTCCAATGAACCGAGAAGAAGAATGTTGGAAGCTTGCACGTACTACGGAAATTTCTTGTATGTGATTTTCTTTTTTTTGTTTGGGGGGAGGGGGAGGCGTTGCTTATCAGGTAAGCTCCTCATATGAGCGTTGTGGTGTTGATTTGAGGATTTTGATGATATCAGTATGGATCCTTGTGTTCTGCAGATCATGGAGCCTCCATGGAAAGCTTACAATATCATGAAAAAAATGGATTACCCCTATGAGGTTTTATCACAGCTAACTGAACTTGTTCTCTGTATTAATTCTCATAGTGACAGGTGTATGTTTTTGCGACTGTTTGTTTCTACAGCACATTGTGCACAGCATGAAGGATCCCAGTATAGCTGCTTTTTGGCTGATTACCTTTCCTCAAATGATGGGTGGCTTTGAATTTGATGATGAAGTAAAGCAGAAAATATGGTGGCAGTACAAGGTCTATGACCGCTCTGTCTAGACTTCTTACGTGAATATGCGCTACTCCTTAATGAGCTGTAATGTTACAAAGCCATGTCTATCTTTCAGATAGAAATCAAGTTTTCCAGCAAATGTTCATTCTTTATCTGGGTCCTTTCAAAATTCTTAGTTGCAGCTACTTGGGTTTTGATTCAGGAATCTATGAGATACGATCAAATTCGTGATGTGGTGGAAAAGAGGAAACCTGGATGGGAGAATTTGCAGCGGGTGGGTGTTATGATTGTGCCCATTTTTTGATTGGGTTGTTTCCCCAGCTCCGAAACCTGGATGAGGATTTTTCGCTTTCTTTATAATATTTGCTTTCGTGCTTTAACAGGCATTGATTTCTATTGATCCTGCCCGTGCTCGAGATGATCCGGTGATAGTCAAGAACATTCCTTACTACAAAGCAAAGAAGGCATTACAAGCAGAAGTCATGAGGCTGGATCCTCCCCCTCGACCCAAGAACTGGGGTGTACGTACTTAACTGCAGTTGCCCAAACCTTGTTGTGAGATTTAGGAATCTGTTTTATGCTTTTTTGTGCCTCCTTGTAAAATTAGTAGCCGATGCTATCAGGAGTTGGAACTTCCCCTCAACAAATCTTCTTGGAGTGAAGACGATCTCCGAGATCCAGATAAATTTTACGAGATGACGGTGCTTCTCAATGCTCAAAGAGAGATCGCCGACATGTTCCTGGATACGCAATGGGAAGCCAAGTGGCGCGAGGAAAAGGTTTGCTAGTTCCAGTGTCTTGTCGCTACAGAACACTCTGGCTACTCCATCGAGCTCATCAAATAGTTAACCTCAAACAATGTACAATGAAGCAGACTGGTGATGTCCCTCTCTTTTTTGTCCGTTTTACAGCTGAAGGAGATGTTGGAGGAGAAGATGAGCCCATTCACACGAGATGTAGAAGGCGGGGTGCTTTCTCGACCTATATTATTGGACCCAAAAGTTCAGAACGAGGTAGGTTAATCTCCCCGTCTCTCTCAACTTCTTATGCAAAACAGGGATGCTTAAAATAATCTTCTGGTACAGAGAAAACGAAGGCGTCGAAGATGGTGGTTCTTTTGAAGGCTGGGTCTGCTGCATGGTTAATGAGCACGCATACAATGGTTCAGAGGAAAGCGAAGAGGAGAGGGAACATTGGAACAGTAGGATAAATTTATATTAGTATGTAATCCGAAAGTTGGATTACAAAAATTAGAAGTTGGGAATCCTTCCTTCCCCGACAAGTTTAATGATGGGTCTTCCTTCCCCCCCACAAAAAAAAAAGGTTGGCAGGAGGAGGCATTATGACATATACCTTGTAATGTGTCTGTCTGTCGTCTGCCATGCGGCCGAGCGCTTCCTGATTTGACACAGAGTAATGGGCAACCAAAAACCAGATCTACCCACTGTGTTTGCTTTGCTTGTGTACAAAATGTCAAAGGAAATGCAGAGCTGGTTTGGTACTCTCTAAAATGTGGACTTTCTTCTCTAAAAACATCGTGATTCATTTGTCAACCCCCTCCCCCCCCAAAAAAAAAACACAAGAAACCGATCCAAAAAATCGGGATCCGCCGCATTCATGGGAAAGAAAATCACATGAAAGGTTTTATTGGTTTGGAGTTGTTATTGACCTTTTAACAGAGAAACACCTTGGGTTAAGTCTTCAAGCGGGGGGCCCCCTAGTTTATCAATGACCACCAAAAAAGAGGAAACCTTTAACTGAGTATCAGCCTGAATGACGATGTCACGTAATTTGAATTGGGTGTAAAAAGATAGAAGCCGTACATAGATTCGAAGTGATCCCTCGTCTGCCACCCTCTCTATCTTTGGACATGGCGTTGGTGTTGACCAAATAAACCTCGCGATCTCCGAGGAAACAACAAAAGTCAGCCGTTTCGTCTCCATCCTCTCAACCACCCCCACCACCCCTAATGTCTGCCTATTCAAGATCCAGTGCTGTGTCGAGTAATTCAAACACAGCTAATACGTAAGAAGAAGACAACGACGACGAAAAGTGATACATGTCCCCCCCCCCTTCTTTTATTTATTTTGGTTTCTCTGACTTCATTCGACAAAGCCGCACTCCCCCATCATTTCATCAGTACTTTGTTTCCCCCCGGTGCTTTATTTCACTTTCATCTCCCTTCCTTTGTTCCTCTCCTCCTCTTCTTCTTCTTCGACTCTAGCAAAATGGACGACTACCCCACTTTAAATAAAGGATAAAAAGATCATAACTTGGTCCAATCTTCTTGCTTCTCTTACAAGCGACGGGTGGTTCGTTTAAGAGCCGGGGGGAGATTATTGGGAAATCTCGAGGCACCATAAAAAGTTCTCTTCTTTATGGAGTGGAGTGGAGTGGAGTGGAGTAGAGTAGAGTAGAGTTATCTGGTGATTGCCCCTTTCTTGGATCTGATGAAGCCCTTCTTTGGCCCTTTTCAAGTTTTGCCCGCTGGCTTTTGATTCCTCCTGCTGGCTGGCTCCATTGCTGCCACCATGTCGGCGATTTTCCTCCCAGCTGGTTTGCTCCGGTGGGTTTTCTCTGCCCTGTTCGTTGGGCTGTGCTTTGGTGTTCGAACAGGGGCTCAACCTTGCGACCCGAGGGACCTCTCCGCATTGAGGGAATTCGCCGGTAACCTCACTGGAGGATCCGTTGTCACGGCCTGGTCGGATGACCGAGCGTGCTGCGGGTGGGATGGTGTATTCTGTGGCGATTTCTCAAATGTTATCGGTGCATCCAGAGTTACCCAGTTGGTTCTGCCTCGCCGGGGACTATCGGGAGTCGCGTCGGGCTCTTTGGGTCTTTTAGACCAGTTGATACTGCTCGATCTTTCGTACAACTCTCTCGGTGGCGAATTGCCGGTGGAAATGTCGTCATTGAAGCAGTTGGAGATTCTCGACCTCAGCCACAACTCGTTCTCTGGACCTGCTTGGCCTGCACTTTCCGGTCTTGCTTCCATCCAGTCTCTCAATCTCTCCGGCAACGGATTTTCCGGAGAATTGCCGGATTTTGCCAACCATCCGAGTCTCATCGCTTTGAACGCAAGCAACAACGGTTTCTCTGGGGAGCTACATTTTCAGTCCTGCAACTCTTCCAGTGTTGGACTCCGTGTCCTCGATCTGTCCATGAATCATCTTGTGGGTGGCTTGGATGGTATTGAGAAGTGTGGCAAGTCGCTTCTTCAGTTGCACCTGGAGATGAATTCTCTTTCTGGAGGTCTACCAGAGTCTCTGTACTTGCTGTCATCTTTGCAGCAACTATCGCTGTCCGGAAATAACTTTTCCGGCTCACTAAACCAAAATCTGAGTAACCTCTCCAGCCTGAAGAACTTACTCATCAGTGGGAATCGGTTCTCTGGACCCATTCCTGATGTTTTCGGAAGTTTACCTCAGTTGGAGCAGCTCGCTACTCACACAAATTTGTTCTCGGGTCCCATTCCGTCGAGCCTGGCACTTTGTCCAAGCCTTCGCCTGCTTGACCTGCGGAACAATTCCCTGTCGGGTTCCGTCAATCTTGACTTCACTAGACTTCCGCTCCTGGCTACGCTCGACATCGCCTCCAATCACTTCTCTGGACCTCTTCCGGATACCTTATCTGGTTGTTTGGAGCTGAGGATCTTAAGCCTTGCGAAGAACCGTTTCTCCGGTGAAGTTCCTGCCAGCTATGGGAAGCTCAGGTCCCTGTCATTCCTCTCCTTGTCGAACAACAGTATCACCAACTTATCCGGGGCACTCTCCATTCTGCAGCAGTGCAACGACCTGAGCACTCTTATACTTGCAAAGAACTTTCGCGGAGAGGAACTCCCTGGCAACATCAGCGGGCTCAACAACCTGACTGTTTTAGGCCTCGGGAATTGCGGACTCAGTGGAGAAGTTCCGCCGTGGATGCTAAACTGCCCCAAGCTAGAAGTCCTTGATTTGTCATGGAATCGGTTGAGCGGAGCCATCCCTTCTTGGATAGGGAAGATGGCTAATCTATTCTATCTTGATCTCTCGAACAATACTCTCACCGGAGAGATCCCGAAAAGCCTTTCTGAGCTGGGTAGCCTCTACTCTTTGAATTCCAATTCGCTGAATACATCTTCTTCGTCAGGAATTCCGCTTTATGTGAAGAGAAATCAAAGTTCCAGTGGTCTTCAGTATAATCAGGTCTCCAACTTTCCTCCTTCCATTTACCTGAGCAACAACAGGATCAACGGAACCATACCACCGGAGATTGGCCGTCTAATACAGCTTCATGTCCTGGATTTGAGCAGTAACAACATCACCGGGACGATCCCTTCGTCCCTCTCCGGGCTAGAGAATATCGAAGTCCTGGACTTGTCTAATAATGACTTGTATGGATCCATTCCTGCGTCGCTTGACAAGCTCACATTCCTCTCGAAGTTCAGCGTGGCCAACAATCACCTGACAGGAAGAGTTCCGACGGGCAGCCAGTTTGGGAGCTTCCCGAGCTCTAGCTTCGTAGGGAACCCAGGACTTTGCGGATATTTAGACTCCCCGTGCACAGTTGATGACGGCATGGGCACGAAGCCTAACATTTCTTCCTTGCCTAGGAGAAAAGTTGGTCTGACCAAAATTGTTGTCATAACGGCTTGCGTTGGAATCAGCATTGCCGTTCTCCTGGCTTGTGTCTTGCTCAAAATGGCGAGGAGATCATCTAGCGTTCTTCTTGATGACCGGGACGAGGAACTCGGTTGGTCTCACTGGTTATCAGAAGCGAATGAAACGTCGAAACTGGTGCTTTTCCCGAACTCAACCTGCAAAGATCTTACTGTGGCAGATTTGATTAAGTCTGCAAACAATTTTAGCCAGTTGAATATCATCGGTTGTGGTGGCTTTGGGTTGGTTTACAAAGCCTGCCTCCCGAACGGAAACAAAGCTGCGATCAAGAAGCTATCGGGAGATTGTGGTCAGGTTGAACGAGAATTCCAAGCGGAAGTGGAGGCCCTTTCGCGCGCCCAGCACAAGAATCTCGTCACCCTCCAAGGTTATTGCCGCCATCGCAGAGAAAGGTTGTTGATTTATTCCTACATGGAGAACGGGAGTTTGGACTATTGGCTTCACGAGTGCGATGAAACAAGCTCTATCCTGGAGTGGGAAGTCAGGCTCAGAATAGCAAGGGGCGCGGCCTGTGGACTGGCCTACCTGCACGTCGTGTGTGAGCCCAACATCATCCACCGAGACGTCAAGTCGAGCAACATACTCTTGGATGAACAATTTGAAGCTCATTTGGCTGACTTTGGCCTCTCACGGCTACTCCGTCCCTATGATACCCACGTGACGACTGACCTGGTGGGAACTTTGGGATACATTCCCCCTGAGTATAGCCAGACGCTGACGGCAACAGTCAGAGGCGACGTCTATAGCTTCGGGGTCGTGCTTCTGGAGCTCGTCACAGGAAGAAGGCCGATGGAGGTGATTAAAGGGAAGAACTGCAGGGAGCTGGTGTCGTGGGTGTCACAGATGAAGTCAGAGAAACGGGAGAGGGAGATCATCGACGCATCAATATGGGACAAGGAACGTGAGAAAGAGCAGCTAGATCTGCTCAAGATATCATGTAGTTGTACCGACCAGGATCCGAGGAAGAGGCCATCGATCGAGCAGGTGGTTTCTTGGCTGGACGACATTGGATCCAAGGACGTCCCGAGCTGATGTATCGGACCACTCTGCAGCTCCTCATTATTAACTGTTTATGCTAAGTGTGTTTGTCCATCGCCCAAAAACGCTACTTGTTTCCGCTGTTAATAATCTCATAGCAATGCCATGCCATGTTATTAGGCTCAACCCATCCCCATGTGCAAAGTTCGTTGGGCTTTTCAGGAAGAAACAAATATTGGACTCATTGTAGCCCATTATCATTAAGGCCCAATAAGAAGCCCATCGTTTGGAGCTGACGTTTCAGTGTAGTTGGAGACGCTGGCGGGGGTTTTGTTACTAGTTAGGAGCTTCCAGTGCCGCCGGAGAAAGGATTTTCAAGGCAATCCATCTCTGCAGGTGCGGAGCTTCCTTTCCCCCTTTTCTTCCTTGTAGATGCTTTGAATCTGAGGTTTTTGTATGATTTTCGTCTTTATTGGGAATTCGATTCGATTGACGGGGGAGCAGATGCGATTGTCTGCCCTCGCTTTGCTTTTCCTGTCGCTGGGTTCGGGATCGCGGGAGTATTCGTTGTTTGCTGCTGGATTGGCTTTAGCTCGAGTAAGATCATGAACTGCATACATCTGTCAATCTTATGTTCGATTAGCCACTGACTGCTGTTGGCATATGCTGGGAAAAACTGTGACCGGCGGTTAGGGTTTCGGGGATTAAGGGCTTCTGTGGATCATTTGCCTGGCTGTGGAATTGACCTGTGATTCAATTTGTATTTCTCTCCCATTTGATTTTGGATGAATAAATTTTAACCCCGTCCTGCACGATTGCAGCCTCGGGGGCTCACGAAGAGGCTCGATGGCAGGCAAAGCAGCGCAGTCGTTGGCAAGGGCAGTGGGAGAATACCAGTACCCCTGGCGTGAGAAGTTGTTGAAGTACAAGAATGAGCTCGCCAAGGGGGTTTGGGGGTATTGGGAACTCGGGGCGTGGAAGCCGCTAGGCATCAGCGCCCGGCGCCGTGCGAGGCTTCGGAAGGAAGTGCTGCTGGCCGGCCAGGACTGGCCGTATGATCCGGAGAGGAAGGAAATGAGGAAGGTCAGGAAGGGGCACAAGTGCGACAGGATATCTGCTGAGAAGCGTGAGAATACGGTGAGATTGATGGAGAAGATGCCGGATATGTTGTTGGCATACAAGAAGCGTAGGTGGGAGAAGAAGATGAAAGAGGAGGACAAGAAATAACGTGAAAGGAGGTAGCGAGTCTGAGTGCTCCCCTGCCATTTTTCTTAAAAGCAAAGATTTCACGTCTCTAGTTTCGGATTATGGAAAAAGATTTGGACGAAGCTCTGGGTAGTCAGTCGCTCATCCTCGTTTCATCAACTTGTATGTTCAAAGCAAAAAATCAGTTTTAATCACAAAATGGATGGACCCGTTTTAAGTGTTGGGACGAAACTCGCACTCAAAAAAGTTAGAAAATGTTAATTTAACCATTAGAATATACGAGCTTATCTGTTTAGGCCCGGCCCAGTTAAAGGCCCATTTGGGCCCAGACCAATCGATGGGAGATTATCCTTCGATTCAACCGCGGTGGTATTTTCCCGACGGATTTCCGAGGAAAGAGTCGTTACGGAGGACAGCTGAGGGGTGGCGTCTGGGAGTGGCTTGAACTGTTGACTGGCAATTGTTCGATGAAATGCCGCTGTGAGTGGGGGGTTTTGTTTCTTTTGTTATCCAAGTGCTGGCGGAACCTTGAACGTGTTCCGCTGAAGAATACCCGAGGAGGATATACTCCGGTTTTCCTTTGGCCATGCTTCCGCTTCGTCGGGTGACCTTGATTTCATCTCTCGTGGACGATTTTCGACTGCCGCATGTCCTCGATGTCTGTTCTTCTAGGCCCGCATGTTCGGGTTTGAATCGGGATCTTCCGAGCAGGGCTGAGGTAAGAATCCGAATCGTCGGATTGGGTGGCCTTAGTTTCACTGTTGGATTCAGTGGATTTCGGTAATGCCCTGCATAACGAGGACTTGGAATGAGTGTTTCTTCCATTGGCAGATGACGAGTTGCTTTTTCTTTGTTTTTTTAGGGGAATGGGCCTGCTGTGTCCATCCAAAAGCTCTTGAGCTCTTTGAGGGGCTGCTCGGTCGAGGAGATCGAGATATTTCTGGAGGAAAGGTGCACTTTTCCTCTGACCGACGATTTCGTCATTGCAGTGATCAAACGAAATGTTAACGATTGGAGACCGGCCTACACGTTCTTCGAGTGGGCATCCCGAAGGAGTGGATATTTACCTGGTTCTGCCGTTTACAACGAGATCCTTGATACTCTGGGGAAAATGAATAGATTTGACGAAGTCGAACGTGTCCTCGAGAAGATGTCTGCAAGACAAGGACTTTTTGACGAGGAGACATATGGAGTTCTGCTGAGAAGGTATGCCACTACACGTAAAGTGAAAGAAACTATCGATATATTCTGCAAGACAAGGAAGGAGTTTGGGCTGGAGTTAGATCTGGCTGCATTTCAGAAACTCTTGATGTGGTTATGCCGTAACAAGCTAGTGGGGGAAGCGGAGAAGTTGTTCGACTCTTTAAAGGACGACTTCGACGAGTCCATCAAGACGATGAACATCATTCTTGACGGGTGGTGCATTCTTGGAGATGTTCATGAGGCCAAGAGATTCTGGAAGAAGATTTTGGCATCTGATTGCAAGCCCTGTGACTACACTTATTGTTGTTACATTAAGGCTCTGACCAAGAAAGGGAAGCTGGGGACAGCAATGAAGCTTTTCCAAAGTTTGTGGGAGAACGGAAATAAGCCTGACGTGGCTATCTGTAATTTGGTCATAGATGCCCTTTGTTTCAAGAAAAGGATCCCTGAAGCTCTAGAAGTGTTCAGCCTCATGAAAGAAAGAGGCTGTTCTCCGAATGTCGTGACTTACAATACTTTCGTCAAACGCATGTGCAAGATTCATAGAATGGATAAGGTTGAAGAGATTCTGAATGAGATGGCATCGACAGGGGGAGTCTGTTCACCGAACTCAATTACCTACGGTTACATGCTTAATTGCTCGAAAAAGCCGGAGGAAGTTTCTCGACTTCTCGAGAGAATGGCAAAAGACAACTGTGAACTGACTAGTGACTTGTACATCTTGATTTTAAGGTTGTATATGGGGTGGGGTTGTGAGGAAGAAGCGAGACAAATATGGGAAGAGATGGAGAGAAACAGTCATGGGCCCGACATTCGCTCTTATACTATCATGATTAACAGGCTCTATGATCAAGGAAAAATAGAAAGAGCGCTGCAATACTTTGATGAGATGGTATCAAGAGGAATTAATCCCAGATCGCATACCGTGTCAAAGGTCAAGGCCATGACTATGAGAAGGAAGCTGATGGGAGGTGAAGATGCGGGCGGGAATGATTTAGCTCTGGAAGAAAAGGACTCCCATGGACGTCAGCTTTGGAAAAACCGTTATGTCGATATCTATTAACTTTCTGCTATTGCAAGCTCACGATGTCTATCCATCCATCCAAAATATCTGCTGCAGTGCAATGCCGCGCTGTTCCTACAGTGGAACATGTTGATTGACGATGGGGGTCATACTTCCGTTCCTCTTGGTGTAATTGAACTCTGCCTCGGAAGTCGACAAGGGTAAGACACCACCTTGGAGGAGGGAAATGCTAAGAACCTTCAGGGGAAAAGGAGGGCAATAAGAGGGGATGGCAAAATGATGACGACCTTCGGGGTAAGGAGGTCAGATGCGGAATCTGGCCGGTGAAGAGAGGGAAGAAATCGACTTGGAAGAAAGAAGCCGCTGATCAAAAGGCGAGTGTGGTAAGAGTTGATGGGAGGGAGGATTTGGAGGGACGTGGGGGCAGCAAATAGGCAACAGTTTCATTTCCCCTATGATCTCAACCCGTTGCTTTTAACTTCGCGAAATCTTGTATGAATCCGAAGAGTCTCTCGGGCTACTCTTCATATAAAAAGGAAACTTGGCGTTCTATATTATACCGGTGGCTATGTCCTCTCCCTATTTCATTCGCCGCCTTCATGTAATGGTTTTTGTTAGAATATCGGACCGGCCCATATGCCAAGCCCAGCATAGAAGTCCAGCGGGGTTCCTCTCTAAAATCAATTGGCTATAGAGGGAGTAGCCCGCTAGGCTATATATACTAGGCCAGACTCTTTTCTCTATTCTATGTGGGATTGAGTTTGCTATATAGCAAACCTTTCTAACAGTTTTGATATTTGTCTAATGCAAATTGCTGTCCTAAGACTGATCATTCGAGAGTTTCTTTTCCTCCCTCTCGAGCCATGATATGAACCCAAAAGTTTGAGAGATCGCAGCTTAACTGGACGACAGAGAAGCATTTCGATTTGACATTTCAAGTTGAATAGAAAAAACTAGAAGCGGTTTAGGGGGCAGAATTCAAGTCACCTTCCTTCCCATCCTTCCTGCAACATCCTCTCGGCAAGAAGCACAAATGAGGCTGTCAAGCACTCGGAGCAGGAGCAGGTGCAGGGGCATACCACCCATGGTGAATTTCCACGGCCTTTTTCCTTCTAGCAAGTCGGGATTTTCTCCTGGCGCCGGTGTTCCTGTGCAGCGTCCCGACCCTCACAGCCTTGTCTATGACCGAATAAGCTTCACCAATTAATTTCTCTATCGGGAGGATCTCCTCAAACTGCGCATTGGTTTTCTTCTTCAGTTCGTCTAATTCTTCCAGAACCTGACATTAGAGGGGGAAAAACAGTCAATTTAGCAAATAAAACATTTGAAAGGAAACTCTTCAACAGAGGAAAAGGCATAGGGCAGAGTCCGCGAAGATGACTCGAATCAAGCACCAGCCAAGACAAAAGCACATTTGGCTCATTCCCCATGAATACCCCAGGTGCTGTGTACAGACGATTTCAGTACCACTCGCATATTGGAATCAAGGTCTTTGCAAGCAGAATGAATGGGGATATCCAAATTAGGCATCCTAGCACAAGATGTGTCCTACTAAATCCACCTACAGGCCTACAAACAATTTCGTTAATGCAGCTGGAAGCACAATAACCAGCAAAGTGTAAGTGTGATCTCGACAATGCGACCCAAGAATCAGCCAGTCATTTCAACTCAAAATCGAAGCCACTGAAGTCTTGGGTAAGGCCAACAATTTCGGCCGTAATTCTAGACAAACAACTAAGTTATATGCAATCGGAGGGAGGGAGAGTAACCAAACAAAAGCAAGAGAGGAGAGAGGAGTTAGACCTTCTTCATGCGAGTCTTGATTTCAGACTTGCGAGCCTTGTTGTAGATGCGCCTCTTCTCGGCCTGGCGGGCCCTCTTGGCAGCGGAGTCGGGCTTCTTCGTCGTAGCCGCCTCACACACCACCGTCATCCCTCGCTTCCCCGTGTCCATTGACAACCGCCCTTCCCGTCAAAAAGAGCATATGAAACCACAGGACGACATGAAAGAAAGAAAGAAGGGGAACGGAACCGACGAGGAGGAAGAGGTACCTCTGGAGAAGACATCCCGGGAGAGACTGCAGGAGAATCCTAGGGACGCGAACGACACTTGATTACGAGAAGAAGAAGAAGAGATGGGACTGAGGGAGAGGGATTTGAATTGGGAAGTAGGCAGAGCTAAGCACGCCATTTCTGGTCTGTCTCCTCCTCCCCCGCTTGAGCCACGACTCACCCCTTCCTACCTTCGTTATCCCTTAAAAAAAAACAAACAAGATGATATCGCCGTGGTGGAAATGTCGATTTTATCTCCCTCTGGGCTGGGCTTCTCCTTATTTGGGCTACCCTGAAATTATCCCCATTCGATCATGTCTTTTAAAGATTTTCTTTGCTTAACAAAATAAATAAAATTATATACTACCTAGATCGATTCTGGTAAAGAGTACCAAAACCAAAACCTTTGGATACACCGTTGATATTTGATATTACCTCGGAAGAACGTTGGGTTTTTTTGGTAATACAGCCTTTTGGTCTTCTAAACACGTTCCCATAGCTAGCTAGCTAGTCAGTTAGTTACACCATATCCTCCCTTCTACAACCATTTCTCAAAACGCATCTAGCGGATCGGAGAGAACTTGCCTCGGTTCCCCACAGCGTTCAGAATCTTTCGGCTGTCATTACAGCAGGTTGTGCTTCCTGATGTTTTCTCGCGAGATAAGGTCCTCTCCTAACAGCCTCTTGTAACTACATCGGCCAACAAGAAATTACTGACGTTAATTCCTTCATCTACCCCACATAAAATCAGTTATTTCAAGAGAGACATCGGAAGAGCATCTCTACAAGACTCCAGATAGTAGAAACAGGGGACTAACATGGCCTAGAATTCTTGGATCTGATAAGGGGTTGTGCTTACCTTTATGGCGATTCCCGCCAGAGAAGGATTGTTTGCTAATTTAGTCGAAGATGTGAAAGCTTTGTATATTGCCTCGCAACAGTTGTGCCTAACTTCCATACCTGAAAAAGTCCACGAGCAAGAGAGAAGAGAAGGAAAAGCCCGAACATAAGACAACAAATTATATCATAGTTTTTTGGGGCACTGATACAACGACGTCACGAGAAACGAGGTAAAAAGTGAGGATACCAATTTTGGTTGTTTCTATGCCTGGGTCTGTCACTATATCAATTATCTCTTCTCTTGAACATATCTCAACCAAGCACCATGGCCTTGATGCTAGCGCAGATAATGCTCGATACGCCTGAGGAGGATATGACATTTGTAGGATAAAGCTTCAAAAGCAATGCCAAACTGTTCATCTAGAAAGAAAAAAAAATCGGGGAATATTAAAAGAAAATCGCTAGAGATATCTATCAGCTCTAAGAAACATAACCGCGACACTTTACTTACCTTCAAGAAGTATTAAGACATTCCAGTAAACACGGGTACTAAGATGAAACGACGTCATTTCTGTAGTGAGAACTAGAAAAACATGTGACGGGTAAAAACAGGAACAAGGAAGACTTGCCTGTACAAGTTAATACGAGAAGTATATCCACAAACATGACTAAATCCCAAAAACTGATCATTGCAATTTACAAACGACTACGCAATAGTGAAAGGAACTGTGCAACTAAGACTTATATTGAATTCAGCACATGGACAGAGCAACAGCAAGACAAATGCCATCTCACCGCTAGACGAACTTCTGGATCCTGCTGAACAACGGATAGGAATATCCCCTGAAAATAAAGTAACAAATACAGTCATATCATAACACATCAAATATAGTAGACGCACCACCCAACAAAGAGAGGAACACTTTGTTAATAATACAAAAGAGAGTTAGGTTATGCACATGCAGGCGAGTCACTGGAATTCAACAGCGCCACAAGAAAGGATACAGAACCACATCACTTCAAAAAGGTTGAAAAGTAAAACTCAAATTGCTCACAGATGGAGTCAACTTTGAACTGTGGGAAGCTGTCTCGTAAATCAACAATCTGAGTCCTTCCTCTGCACTGCCATCTAATACGAAACTGCTCTCTGGTCGATCAACTCCAGCCAAATTAGCAAGTGCATGCAAAGCAGCCTGAACAGAAAGAGAAGAATTAATTCCACAAAAAGAACCTTTGAAGAAAATGTTGAAAGCAAGATAACTACTTCTGGTCAAATTATAATCACTGTCAAAGATCACACCAACAATCTAGAACCCTGTCGAACAATAAAACACAGATAAGCAACTTTTAATGCAAGAAGCAGACGGAAAATCTGAAAGTTTTGAATGAGTGTGCACAATATAACCAGCGTGACATTGAATTTGTCCAAAATAGAAGAAATTAAGTGCTTCAACCAAATCTCATGGTTCAATGTTTCCATTCCCACGCCCCTCCCCTTTACTCCACTTGATGCAAACTCCCACAACACATCTTCCCTCGCCACCATTCGATTATCATTCTTAATGCACCATATATTATATGAACTAGCCAATCCATGGGTATACCATAAAGTTAAAAAGGTTGTCCCTGTGAACCAACAACCAAAGGTGATACAAACACAAGGAATGAGCAATATAGCCTCGCCCAAACTACAAAAATGAAATGGTTACCATGTAAGTCATCCACAAAACCAAATAAATCATTTTCATCTTGGGTAAATTTTTACCAAGTGCTATAGCCACGACGATCCCTCAATTCAGCAAATTTAACCATTCTGGGCACCTCACTACATTTTCAGGGCGTTCTAATATTCAATTATCTTTTTTAAGTTTTGATTTATTGTTCACAGATCCTTTCCATCTTCATCCTGAGTAATCATGAGAACAATTTAACCAAGACAAATGAATCAGAAACTCATTCAGTTACCAGTTGTTTTCCACGGCCGTGCTTATCAAAGGCAGTATTGACTACGTGTCTTGCAACCGGGGATGGACCAGAAAGTAACAATGCAGCTCCTTTAGCGGCTGCAGTTAAACCATGCATATAATGTTTGATAGACACTGTCTATACAACTGCTGGGGGTGTCTAGAATAGAAAGCTGAAAGATTAGGCATAAAGATTATCATCTACTTAAACAAAAGTAGTTGAAGAATGTCCCTGGAGACTGTTGCACATATCGGAGTCATTTCAATGGGTGAATTAACAAGACAATTATGAAAAACCAAAAGGTGACAATAATATAATGAAAGAATTGAGTTTTCCCCTAAAAGTCACCTGGGTGAAAAACAGAAATCATACTTACACAATCCAATTTGGCCTAATGCTTCAATTGAAGATTCACATTCATCTGGATTCAGAATTTCTGACTGCAAAAGCCTCCCATTGATAGCTGAGATGACCATCATTATGCCTAAGTAGCAAGCAAAATTTCAAACTATAGCTTGTGTGACAGCACAGCATTCATCACAGAAAAATTCCTTAAGATGACAACCTATTTAGCTTATCATTTTATTGCATTGCCAAATTTAAAAAAACAAAAAACTCCGCGGAATCGATATGCCAAAACTTTTCCGTGGAGATATTCTGAAGAAATATTTTCCAAAGACAAAAGTCAAAAATTTTCTGCACGTTTTTGTCATCAGACCTTAGTATGTGATCAAAACATCACTGCCCATGAGCTATTGAAAGTTCGATTCTATGAATATGAACATCACCACTAGGATGTGCAGTTTTACACTTTCTTTTTAAGGTGGGACTCTTTAATTCCCTGAAGGGGTTTATCATTTCCACAATGAAGTCTGCTAAGCAAATTCAAGCAGAGAAAGAGGATGACAATCAGCGGCACACTAAAGATATCTTGATGAAAAGAGGACCGTTGATCAAAATAATATTTCTGTCAACACCAAGTCTAATCTTAACAGTTGCCTTACTAGATTCATCGAGAATCATGTAAACAGCATCTTTTGATAGAAGCCTCCCACAAATCATGATTGCTCTTGACCGCAAGACAGATTCTGTCATTTCATTACTGAAGCAAGAAAAAGCACGCATGACTAACAGCCAGATGATAACAGAGTCCCTAAAGTGAGGTTTTGAAGGATCAGTATGGGAACCTTATAATAGAACTAAGCAGCTGAAGAAGAGAGGTCCTTGACAAAATTTCATTGCCATGCTGAACTTCGGTCATCTTGTCAATCGAAAAAAATTCAATAAAAGGTTTCGAGTTAGGAAAACCTCAACCGTAAATGCTGAAAGGGAGTGGGATTACCTCATATAGGAGCTCCAAAACACTTAAAGTTACAAGGATGTCCTTTTGATCAAGTATTTCAGCTTCGAAAAACTTTAGCAGATTGTGGTTATAAATGGTGGATGCCACAGCGATGGAAATAGAGAACAACTTCACTATCAAAGACAAAACCCGAACACGTTCCTGAAACATGGTCGTCAGCAAACACATGCCTATGTACCTCTCTTGTATGAATTACCAATCGCTCATTACAGTAACAGCACCTCAAAGAAAAAATTTGCAGCAACACAAGCAGGTTACTGAAATAAACCCCAAGCCCTGGTTAGGTGGTCACACAATATGAGATTCGTTAAAATAAGCCAAAACAAGTCGGAAGACGAGAGAAATTTAGGTAAGAACCAAAGCCATTAATTGCACCAAGAGGCCAACATCAAGGCATATTTTACAACCACAGTAATTAAACACAACAAAGGAACAAACCAGTGAGGTGCATCGAGCAGCCAAATTCCCCAGGTGAGTAGGTACGCTATCATCGGCAGGAAACACAACACCCTACATGAAGGTTTTTGAGACAAAAAGGAATCCTCGATAAAAATTAGCAATTATTAAGATTAAAAAGAGTCCACAAACTCACCACACCCTCCTGAAAGTAAGTGAGCCTCTTAATTGTATCCATTGAAGCTGCAGCAGTACGTTCATCGCTAGCATACAAGAAATAACGTTCGAGATAAATATTAAGATCGATAACCAAGTCGAGCTAAAGAAGATAAATGAGCTGTGGACAAATAGGAAGAAGTAAACTCGATTTTCCCAAGCCCATAGTACAAACAGAGCGCGCCACATTCATTTAAATGTGGTTGCCTCCAAAGATGTGGAGACAATTGAATAAATTTCCGCAGTCTTTTTGGGCATCCTCTAACAGTTTCTAAAACACAATTAATCGTTCATTCAGATAGTATGCCCAATATCGTGTGCTATCTCAGAAATATTCCTCTTAAAGCTACGGCAAAGTATTCTTCCTTGCAGACTGCAGTTAGCAAGAACGGAAACATAAACTATCTGAGAACCAAGAAACTCTATCTGTTCCTTTTCTAGCCTGTCACCAGATGTGCTCCTGAGGACAACTGCCTTTCTGTTAATATTACACAAAGATCAGTAAATAAAGAGGAGGCCATATTGAACTCCAAGCTTACCCATTGATAAGACAATCAAGCAAAAGAGGGTAGACATTGTTGTCAACAATCAGCTTTACAGGCGACACAGACAAGTCATCCGATTTCTCCAAAAGGCAGGAAACCTGCAATATCAGCCAATGGGAGATCTGACCAACCTAAACTTTACATATTACATGATACCAAACATCCTAAAGTGAACTTACTATTTTGCAACACAGAGATCTCACTTCAGGAGAAGCTGCCTTCAAGCCAACTACCACAAAAGGCTGGGGACAAGAAGAAGTAAAAATTGCAATACCTTTATCAGTAAAAACCTATAGTGAGACACAGAAGCATGAAATACTTCTACAAAACTACAGGTGAAGGTTTAATATACATAGGTAAGTTCTAAATACATGAAGATGCGAACACCCAAAAACAAAATGAACACAGGCAATAGCCAACGCAAACGGACCATGTAATCTGGTATAAGAGAGGCGCCATATTTAGTCCTAAAAATCCGCTCAAGACAGTTCAACAATGTATGTTCCAAACCAGCAACATCTCCCCTGGTTTGCAGAGCACTGGAGACAAGAAAATTTTATTAATCCAGAAATGTGCAACACAAGGTGGAAAAACAACAGGGAAGAACAACCATTCTGACATGGAAGAATTATCAGCAGAAATTCGGTAGCAGGCAGACGACAAACAACAGTCACAACATAAATTAGCCTGCCCCAAGAAAATCCAGGCAATCCAAATAAGAAAATAAAACGGGCAGCCGTCAAGAACAGTCGCAAACCAGCTGCCGATGATGACGGGAAGAGGGAAACGATCGAGGAATTCTCTCACGGAAGCATCGTTCTGGACTCCTGCAGGCCGACAACGATAGCAGAAGTCAAATGACCGACCGAACCACTTCAGAAACGAGATCTTCGAATACAAAACAGGGAGGAGCCAACCCCACCTGGATAGTTCGCGAACTCCGACGCAGCTTCAAGCAATCGACGGGAGTCGTCAACAAACCGATCGCCCTCCATGCCTTCAGAAGAGAATGACGTTCGACCGGGTCGGTGCGGTGAGAGAAACAGTGAGACCACCGCAAGCGAAATATATTTTAAATGAATATTTCTCGAGAACATAAGGACCTAAATAGAAATAATGAAAACTACAGGACCGAAATGAAAAAATGCCAAAAAGTAGGGTTGGGAGCGGGCCTCTTTTTGGGCCCAGCCCAGTACTACCAGGCCCAATAAACTAAACCTCCATGATTTGATATAGTCTCTGTGATGAGATCATAAAAATTTGTATATGCTGAAGCCGAAAGAACTGGTCCCCATGATGCATGATGGCTGATTCTTTTACGGGTACTTTCTCTGTACTCCATCTTCTCTGGCATGCGAGTGTGAGAGGTTCCTGGCAGGAAACACACGACTTCATGACTTACACTACGGGATGCGAGAGATGGGAGTTGTTGGGGGGATGTGAAAGGGGAAGAAAAGATTCCTAAAACGCGAAGAACATCCCAAGTTCTCCACCACACCTTGACCAAGACGTGTTGGGGGGGGGGGGGGGGGGGGGGGGAGGAGGAGTGAGTGAAGCAGAGCAGCCATGCTGTCTTCGTGGTCCTCCCTGCAGGTCACCCCCTCTTTTCCATCTCAACCCCCTCCCCCCCCCACGTTGCCATAACTGGGGGAATACTCATTACAATGTCCTATAATTTTAAATGTCGATTCCGCCCATTTCCATGAAAGACACGTTCAGACAGAGAGAGCGAGAGGAAGAGGATGACCCCCGAGGAAAACACTTGCGATCAAATAATGTGATGTTCACACAATCCTTTCCAATCCAAGGGGAGACTAATTTGTCCCTGTCTGGCTTCAGACTGTTATCCCTTTTCCATTGAAAGATATTGTTTTCAGGGGGTGGATGCCATTTGGGTTTTCGGGTCAATCTGAAAATGGGATTCGTTAAAATTTACAATGTCGGGAGCCCACAGCCCTAAATTATGTTCCAGTACATCGTCACTTGCATTTTACGTTGTTACACAATTCGTAACAAGACGAAAGAAAAGACCTTCCTTCAAAAATGGACAAAACTGCTGGCCATCAGTACTGTTCATCTTGATTTGATGTCCCTCAGAAACCCTGATGGACGTTTTGACTTCGATGGCCCCCGAATCAGGGACCACGTTCAATGATATTAACATATCCTTTGTCGTTTAGGAGCTTTAATTACGTGTTCTTTAGTGTTATTATTAGATAATCTGTTTGGAAGCCCCGGGAAAGTTAAGGAAACGACATAAAATGTAATAAGAATTCCATCAAATGAGAGAATTTCGGCAGAGATCGAACTAAACAACCTAAGCCACGAACCTGTCTTGACATGAATGTTTTAGGAACGACAGTTGCTGATCTCCATGCAGTCCGCTAAATTACTGAGAGCACATACAAAACAAAACAAGGGTCCGGATAGGAGTGTATGCAGCAGGCACAGGGGAATGGCAAACGATCAATGGGACCTCCAGATGCAGTCCAGCTCGGAACTGCTGGCCAAGCCACGCCTCCCTTCTTCATATTCACCGGCCTTTCGCTCATCCAGATGCACTCCCCAGCTCCCCAAACACCAGCTTGGAGGAGGCTTATTCAGCATGCCGTTTGCAGATTGGCCAACGGCAGCACCATCAAAGGAGAGAGGCGATTTGAGGTTGTCCTGCAATGATCTCAGGCTCGGGGAACCGGAAAGAGTACCACCAACATAACTCTTTGGCGTCCTCAAAGAGGATGATGACCCGAACCCGTCGAAGACGGACAAAGGGTTTACTTGAGTAAAAACGGGGCTGCTTTGAGCGTAGTTGTTACAAGGATAAACAGCTGCTGAGTGGGCGGCAGTGGAGAAACAGGACACGTGCTCCTTAAGGACGGGGCTACCATCGGCGGAGCTAACCGAGCTAATCTCTCGGTCGGCGAATGCAACATTGGTAATGGCAGCACATGCTGAAGGATAGGGCATAGGGTCGAGGAGCGACACTGTCGAAGAGGGGTTGACATCATGATAGGTTAGAGCACGTCCAACGCTGATGGGAGGTAGCACGCGGGTCTTCTTCCCACTGCTGGCACTACCGCCACCACTACAGGATGCGCCGCCGCATCCCCCAACAGAGCCAGACTTTCGAAACACGCGGGAGATCACCCACTCGTCCTACAACAACCGAAAACCTAAAGATTAGGGTGATCAAACCCTAAAAGAACAACTCGGATGAACAGAAAAAAAAAACAATAACAGCATACCCGAACATTGACAACGTATAACAACAAAACATCAACGGAAGTATAAAGAGGGATCAGCAGAGAGAAGCGACGAGGAGTGAAGGGGACGGAGAAGGCTCAGAATGGAAAACCCAGTACAGTCAGGTTCCTCATACGACCGCAGAAAGGGCCATTGATGAGGGAGGGGACAAGCACTGCGACCACAGATGGAAAACTCGAGGAGATAAAAGATTATTCCTGCAAGGGAATCTTGGTGCCCCTACCTTGGAGCTTCTGGAGATGAAATGATAGGAGAACTTCCCTTCGAGACGGGACTCGTGCATAACCCAGTTGCTCTTCTCTCCCTTCGGAGCCCTCCCCCGGTAGAAAACCAGGGTTTTCTTCATCCCAACAAGTGAATAAGTCTTCGAGCTGTAGATCTCCCGATCCTTGCCGGTCGCCTTCCAGTAGCCAGCCTCTGTGGCCCGGTTCGTTCGAAGTCCCATCGGGTATTTGCGGTCGCGAAGACTGAAGAAATACCACTCCTTTTCCCCCGTCTTCGCCTTCTCTGCGAAACGAAACAAACAATTCAAAACGTACACACATGAACTCTGGCTTTGGAGGCGATGATCCGAGCGATCTCCTGACATGAGAACTCGTACCCGGGAGCTCCCAAGGCTCACACTTGTTGAGGTCGACCTCCGCGATGGCCCTCCCAGAGAAGCTACTGTCGAGGACCTTCCTCAGAAGATAATAAGTGATGAGCTCCTCGTCGGTCGGGTGGAAGCGGAAACCAGGGGGCAGGAGGGAGTCGTTGTTGCCGCTGCCGCCATCCAAGTTGTTGTGGTGATGGCAGATGTCCATGGCAAGATCAAAAGGGACTTACTAACGCCGCGATCAGTTAGTCCATTCGCGACGAGGCCTCATAAGGAGAAGAATGGGCGTGGGGAAGGGTAATAATAATAATATAAGCTTAACATGTGATGTGTTGTATGGTTTTTGTCTGAAAGTCCAGGTGTGCAGTGCAGTCCTGCTACCCACGAAGCAGTGGAGAGATTGTGCTCGATTATTACGTCAGCCAGTGCGCTGTTGAGCATTAGAAGTGATAATAAATGCGTTAACGCTTATCATTATTATTCATTCCTTTCGTCGTCGGGTCGGGGAGTGAGTGTCCCTTTCATATCACTATCGGGTTTATTTCTTTAGCTGTGCTATTCATGGGTACAAAAATTGATTATTCGGGTGTTCGTTTTTGTGTGTGTGTGTTTTTTTTAGACGCATTCACGTGCTACACTTGTTTTCTTCTTGGGTAAAAATTTTGATATAGTGCTGCAAAAGGGTTTTCCTGCCCCAGCCTTGCATGGAAATTTCTCTACATGCCTTACCTACCTACCTACAACTTAGACTAACATCAATTTCCAGTAAGATTTTTTTATCTCCTCTTTTTGATTAATTTTATCTGCAGGTATTGTATATAATAGATAGTCCATCTGCCCGAAAACGTTTAATAAACCCCTTCACTCGAGGGAGATCTTTGCTAAACAAAGAAATGCATGCAATCACTGAATGGAGCATTATATCATTTTATGCGAAATGTTCGATACGTGGGTGTGGCCGGGAGTAGGGATAGATAGATAGATAGATAGAGGATTGGGGAGAGGGGTTGAGTTTTGTGGATTTGATTGAAAAGCCTGCGACAAGAACCGGACAGACAGATAGAAATAGGGAAGAAGGGGTTGGTCTCAAAATCCGAGCATGACGCGTTCGGGGGCGGATGATACCTCCCATCGCCAAAAGCGAAAAAGAAGACATCGCCAAACTCTTTGTTTTTATTATGGCTTTTAGCTTATTAGGAGGGAGGGTGGACGTAGACCGGTGATAGGATTGGATTTTAAATTTGGATGGGACTTATGCATGGAAAAGAGGGGCAGATTGAGATACAAGAGAACCATTGGCTACACTACTGCATGCATATTTTCCTCCTTAAATTCTTCCCCTCCACACGCCAACCACCCCCAGAATTCACGTCCCCCCGAGTCAAAAAACACACCATGAACAATTTCCCTCTTTTTATTATAAAATGTTATACCTCGATGTGTTTGCATGGGAAAGTGGGGTCATGTGTGGATATATCATATGCTTCTTATATATTTTAACCAGATTTCAAGATCCAGGAATTGGGTTGTCCGAGAAAAGGAATAATCAGACAGCCTTGCTCGCTATCGAACAGAAAACGATGACAACCCATGGAAAAGTTAAAAAGCTTAAAAGCAAAAAGTGGGAGGAGGGGGAGGGGGAGGAAGATTAGGGAATAGATAAAACAAAGAATACATCCAAAGGGAGAGGCTCGTGTCTCGAGAGGAAGATCATCCCCTCTGCTCTGCTCAGCTCAGCTCAGCTCAGGTCTCAGGTGACGCCATCATATCGTCGCCACCCGCCGCCCTCCTCGGCGTCCCCCCCCCCCCTTTCCCGAGGTTCGGCTTTTTGTATTCGCCCCGAGTGTCCTCTATGGTCCTGGATGAGACGGGCCTTATTTATTATTGGGCGTCATCTTATTATGGGCCTAATATTGTTTTGGGCATGTACCCTCATGACCCGTTCTTGCGGCCCGAGTACGGTCGTTACTCCACCCCTTTGTCTTAAAGAAAGGTTTTTGCCTTTTCTCAAATCCTAGGTTGTCGTCTCCCTTTGTCTTGACCCCCTTCTCCTACTCCTCAGGTTGCTTCAAACTTCGTAGCATGCACGTAATGGAAAATACCAGAACTAACTGATTGATATGTTGAGTAGCAGAGTATCCCACGTCTGGTGAGTAAAGTCTACCTGCTAACATATAAGGAGGTGGCCACTCTCACTTTATAGGCTGGCTTTTTGGATAATTGTTCGCAGAAACGCACACGCAAGTATACGGGTCGCACAAGTAATAAAGTAGTGAGTAAAAGTCGTTCCCACGGAGATTGTTCAGAATATTTTGTCGATTATCAACTTAACAAGTCTTAATCTAGCCGGTGAAGATTTAATAGGTTTAATATAAGAATAAAAATAACAACTGAATAAAAGCAAGTATAGAATAAATTGATGGATGAAAAACCCAGGACTATGAATCCCCTATCGTTCAATTCTCTCAGTTTCCTCAATTTTCTCTCTCTTCCTCAATTCTCTCAGTTTCCCGTTTACTAACCACAATTCTTGTTGTTCGTTAGACCTCTCTCGAGTTTGTAACGGTGAATTATAGATTATCCGTAAACCTATATCTCTATAGTGATGCACGAACAGTTATAATCCTTTTAAGCGCCAATTGTTATCTCGGTTACCTACGAGCATATATCTCTATACTCCTCTGAGTTAACCTGATCTCTCAGACTTAACCTAGGTTATATTCTCCCTCTTCTAATCCTAAGTCCCTCTCTCGAGTCTACTAAAGGATAAGGAATCAAACAAATCGGCGATCAACCCAATATGCAAGCATTAAGCACAAGAGAACATAAGCAAACGTGAAACTCCACGAATCGATTCCGAAAAGAGTTTAGACAATCACTACACGAGTCGGTTCATCACCGTCCTAGATAAAAGATTTAGTTTTGCATCCTAGCCAACAAGCAAAACAAGAAAAGAAAAGAAAAGGTAATCTCCATCGTCTTCTCTGATCCCTCTTCCTTAGTCGTCGTCTAGTCTCTCCTCCCTCCTTCCTCATGTTTTAAACCCTTTTATATGTAGGGTAAATCTTCCCCAAAACACCCACAAGATTTGGAAATAATATAAAAAGATCTTCTCGTCTCGTGTGGCTGCACGGAATCCTCGTGTGGCTGCACAAAACTTCCTGTCCACCAGCTTCCCTCTCGGCAACTCTACCATCAACCGTCTTGTCACTCCTCCTTCAAGATGTCTTCCTCGACATGAATTTCTCGTCGTGTCAACCCCTTTTCCTGCAAAGAACCTCACAAGTGCAAAACATATCCAAACAAAACGACTAACCCAAAAATAACATGCAACTAACTATATATGCCCATAAATGTCGGATATCTATCATTAATTAGGCTCCTAAATGAGACATATAACTCTAATTTCTTAGAGTTATCACACCCCCAAACCTAATTTTTGCTAGTCCCGAGCAAAACGAAAAGAAAATAATGCACCTAAAACACTCTAATGAAAACTAAATTATGGTCGTCGGAGTCATCAATCAAGCTCTTTGTTCTCAGATATCAACTACTCAAACAGCATAGTCAGATTCCTGTCCTTACCCAACTTGTGTTTCGACAACCTCATGTCCCTATCCTCCACCCGCATTTCATAAAAAACATTTTCAACAACCACATTTTCAGCTTAAAACAAGTCCATCACTCAAACAGCACATTTCAGAAAGATGATTTGCAAAACCACCTCAACTTGCTCCAGGTATCACAACATACCACAAATTTCTCAACTTTTTCTTTCCTTTTCTTACTCGACTCTAAATGTCTTATCAGTAATAATGGAGACTCATGTATCGAGCTTTCGACCAATGACCCTCGAACCAGTTGGTCCAAGGCATTAGGTGATAAAGCACCCCCTCGGATCTAATACTCAAGCCACCACTATCACGACTCACACCACAAGTACTTATTCAGGCATTTTATTGATTTTTTTTTTCATACTTTCTTTCTTCTTCTTTTCTTTTTTTTTATTTTTTCTGCCTGAACATCGGTACTCAGAGCCTTGGCAAGAGATTTTTTTTTTGTTTTTTTTCACCTAAAGGTTCGCGTCACAAGGTTATCAAGGTGGCTCTACTCCTCCCTAACTTTCATGTACTCTATGAGATCTGGACTCGTTTCAGCCGTAAAAACAATTTCTTCCCTAGTATTGGATAGGAACACGATATCACCTCACACGAGTCAAAGTTCGGACTCTCATCCTTCCATAACTATAATCGTAACCAATTAATCACATCATGGAACGGAACTCCGACTCCCTAAAATGAAAATATGCAGAACTAATCTCATGCATTCAGCTAATCTAACCTAAAGACAATGCAAATGCAAATCCCCCCAAACCTAGACGAAGCATCGTCCCGATGGTAAAGGAATTTAGAAAAATAAAAGAAACAATTGGATTAGGGGAGACGAGACATGCCTAAATCATCATCTTCTGATTCATCATTCATGTCGTCATCATTGTTGGATGGGATATGTGCAAACGGATCTTCAAGATCGGTGATGTCCATATTTAAGGCTGCCGCAAACCTTCGATTGCACTCGACTTGATAACGCATAAATTTATCCATTTGATGCCATTGGTTAGCAAAGTCGATGCTTGTTGTAGATGAAGATGCTGCAACACTAGAAGGATTAGTAATATGTTGTTCTGCGGGTTGAGACATATTACCTTCATCGTTATCATGTTTGTGATAAAGTCCTGCGACATCTTGTTCAAGGTAGCCCCATTAATCGTCTTTGGAGGGTGAAGCAACTCTTCCTTAACATCCCAAATCACTCTCGCTCGTCTGCATAATTCAAAAATTGTAGCGGGGAACCACATCCCGAGCTTGGGATCCTACAATACTTTTGTTAGCATGCGATAAATCAATGCTCCTATGTCAATTTGCTTACCTTCCATGATGCAAAAGATTAACACCGCTCTATCATTGGTAACATGCGTCGTGTTCGTACTAGGGATAAGTCTGCTAGATATGAAGTGTAACCACATGCGAGCCTCGGGATACAAATCACTATTTCTAAGGGCCAAGGGCTTATTCGCTTTAGACATTTTCCAAGTCGAGCCTATGGTTGTGATACATTCTAAAACATCAGCCGGATTAAAATCTTCCTCCAATGCTACCCTAAAATCATCACGTTCGATCCTAGGAAGTTCATAAAGCTCGGCTATTGCTGCAGCACTAAAGTTAACCAATTTTCCTCTCACATGAATGACATCCGGTGGATTTCCCGCATTACCAGCATTGGCATAAAATTCACGCACAATCGGCACTACAATCGAACCCGGCGACGCGCCCAACTTCTCCCAATGTAATTTGACAATTAAGTTCCGAAATTCGTACATACCCGAGTGATTATAATCAAGGCCTCGTTCCGGGACAATTGTCCGATTTATCAAGGCTTGACGGTAGCGCTCCTCCGCTTCCTCCGACAAACTCCATCTCACCCTAGCCCTCGTGGGGGGGTCCTCGATGGTTTTAGACTTCTTCTTAGGTGCCATAAGCAACCCAAACTACCCAAGCACACAATAACAAAGAAAAACCCTAATCTAGACGGTACCCAAAGAGAGGTGGGTTGGAAGATACAAACCGCGGGTAAGTCGAGTTATCGAGTGATCGATTCGGATGGGCACTCCTAGGGGAAGAAGAAGACCCACCACTCCTAGTTGATGGATTCGGATGGGAATTTCGGAAATCGGCTGGTGTGGGCGAGAGTGTGGAGGACGGCCGGCGTGGGTGTTCTTCCTTGTCCCAAAGGATGGACGGCGCAAACTGGCAAGGGTGGATTTGTGGGGGACGGCCGACTTGGGTGTCTTCCTTTTCGTTGTGAGAATGAGAAAAACAAAACTAAAGATGAAAAACAAAACTAAAGTTTCGTGTGGCTGCACAGAACATTCTGTGGCTGGAAGGGCGTTGTCTGTGCGGCAGCACAAGAATTTCTTGCGGCCGCACAGAACATTCTGTGCATTAGCGGTCACCCCTCGTGCGGCCACAAAAAAAATTTCGTGTGGCTGCACAGAACGTTCTGTACCTGCATAAAAAAACTAAATTAAAATAACATAATAAAATAAAACAAAATGCGTAAATTAACTAAAATGAAATATTGGGTTGCCTCCCAATAAGCGCTTGATTTAACGTCGTCGGCTTGACGCTTGACTACGTTAGGCGTCTTCCATCATTAGTGTTGTCGGGTCCCAGTTAACAACACCACCAAAGTAGTGCTTCACTTGGCTCGCATTTACATTAAACTTGTTTGAATCATCATTTCCCATCAATTCGAGAACTCCGTAAGGTAATACCTGAATGATCTTGAATGGTCCGGACCAACGGGATTTAAGTTTTCCTGGAAACAACTTAAGACGTGAGTTAAATAAAAGCACGAGCTGACCTGAAGAAAATTTTCGATCTTTGATTCGACGATCATGCCAAGCTTTGGTTTTCTCTTTATAAATTCGAGCATTCTCATAAGCTTCTGTCCGGAATTCTTCCATTTCATTCAGTTGCATAAGTCTATGTTCTCCTGCCGCTGTTGGATTCATGTTAAACTTTCGAATCGCCCAATACGCTTTATGTTCTAGTTCCACTGGCAGATGGCATGCTTTTCCGAAGACCAACTTATATGGCGATGTTCCAATTGGGGTCTTGAAAGCTGTCCGATATGCCCATAGAGCATCATCCAATTTGCTCGACCAATCCTTCCTGTTGGTGCTCACCGTTTTTTCCAATATCCTCTTTATCTCTCTATTTGACACTTCCACTTGGCCACATGTTTGCGGATGGTATGGTAATGCTATCTTGTGGTTGACTCCGTACTTTCTCATGAGTGCGGTGAATTTTCCATTGCAGAAATGTGCTCCGCCATCACTAATAATGGCCCTTGGTGCTCCAAAACGCGTGAAAATCTGTTTGAGAAACTTTAACACTCCACGAGCATCATTAGTTGGCAATGCAACCGCTTCAATCCATTTAGATACATAGTCAACCGCAACTAAAATGTATCTATTCTTAAAAGAGTCGACAAAGGGGCCCATGAAGTCTATTCCCCACACATCAAAGATTTCCGCATCTAATATGTTTTGTAGAGGCATCTCATTATGACGAGAAATATTTCCCACACGTTGGCAACGATCACAATGGGCAACAAAATTATGAGCATCTTTAAAAATTGTAGGCCAAAAGAAACCTGACTGAAGAATTTTTGTTGTGGTTTTGTGACCGCCGAAGTGTCCACCATATGGAGCAGCATGGCATTGCTCAAGAATCGACATTATTTCCTCTTCAGGGACGCATCGCCGAATGACCTGGTCTGCACATTTTTTGAAAAGAAAAGGTTCATCCCACATATAAAACTTAACTTCATGTACAAACCTCTTGCATTGTTGACTTGTAATGTCCGAAGGAAAAACGTTTGCTACGATGTAATTTACGTAGTCGGCGTACCACGGAGCAGTTACAACAATAGTGAGAAGTTGTTCATCTGGAAACGAATCATCAATCATTGTTGAATGTGCAGCCACATTTCCCTCTTCCAATCTTGACAAGTGATATGCCACCTGGTTCTCGGTCCCTTTCCTGTCCACAATAGTTAGGTCGAACTCTTGCAACAATAACACCCAACGAATTAATCTTGGTTTTGCATCAGCTTTAGAAATTAAGTATCATATAGCTGCATGGTCAGTATGAACAACAACTGCAGATCCAATCAGATACGATCTAAACTTGTCAAAAGCAAACACAATTGCTAACATTTCTTTTTCAGTTGTGGTGTAATTTACTTACGCTGAATCTAGTGTTTTGCTAGCGTAGTAGATTGCCTGAAAATGCTTATCCTTTTTCTACCCTAAAACAGCTCTTACGGCTGTGTCACTAGCATCACACATAAGTTCAAACGGGAGAGTCCAATCAGGAGCTATGATGATCGGAGCGGAGACTAACCTTCCTTTCAACTCAAGAAATGCTTCTAAACACTTACCGTCAAACACAAAAGGTGCATCTTTCTCTAAGAGGTTACATAACGGTTTGGTAATCTTGAAGAAGTCTTTTATGAATCGCCTATAGAATCCGACATGGCCCAAGAAGCTTCGTACACCCTTTACCGATGTTGGAGGCAGCAATTTCTCGATTGTTTCCACTTTAGCCTTGTCAACTTCAATACCACTCTCAGAAATCATGTGGCCAAGAACAATACCTTCGGCACACATTGTATTGGACTCACCCACGAACTATCCGAGATCGGATAAATAATACCTGCATCAAGCCACTTAATAATTTCTTTCCTCACCACTTCCTTCATGTGCGGGTTCAGTCTTCGTTGTTGCTCAACCGTAGGCTTTTTGTCATTGTCCAACACGATCTTATGCATGAAAAGTGTTGGACTAATCCCCTTGATGTCCGCGATTGCCCATCCAATGGCTGTCTTATGCTCTCGAAGCACTTGTAACAACATCTCCTCCTGCTTATTAGTCAATGATGATGATATAATAACTGGAAGAGTGTTTTCCTTACCCAAGTAAGAGTACCTCAAATGCTCGGGCAACGGTTTTAGTTCTAACTTTGGAGGTTCTTCAATGGATGGCTTTGCTATCGATGAGGGACGATCAAGAGGTTCTACTCTTGGGAATTGATGTATATATGCCACATCTCCTTTCTCAATTTTCTCGTCATGCGGTGCATTTTTATGCGGCTTTTCTTCCTCTAACTCCAACTCACAAGATCCTAGAAGCGTCCCGTAGGCGACTTCTTCAATTATGTCTACGTAACTGCACTCATCAAATTCATTAGGCATCTTCATAGCATTATAAATGTTGAAGGTTACCTCCTGGTCATGAACTCTCATCGTCAGTTCCCCCTTTTGGACATCAATTAATGTTCTCCCCGTGGCTAGGAACGGTCGTCCTAGAATGATGGGAATCTCACGATCTTCTTCATAGTCCAAAATCACAAAATCAGCGGGAAATATGAACTTGTCAACCTTCACCAAAACATCCTCCACAATACCCTTAGGATAAGTATAAGATCGATCGGCTAATTGTAAAGTGAGTAATGTAGGTCTTACCTCACCGATATTCAATTTCTCAAAAACAGAGAACGACATCAAGTTGATACTCGCTCCTAGGTCGCATAAGGCATGTACGAAAAATTCTTTCCCAATGTTACACGGGATGGTAAACTTACCTGGATCCTTAAGCTTAGGAGGGAGTTTCCTTTGTAAGATTGCGCTGCATTCTTCTGTTAAGGAGATTGTTTCAGGACCACCGAGCTTCCTTTTCTTCAAGAGAATGTCTTTCATAAACTTTACGTAGCTCGGCATTTGCTCAAGAGCCTCCGCGAATGGGATGTTAATCTGCAGCTTTTTAAAGACCTCAAGAAATTTCTTAAATTGTTGCTCGTCAGCGTGTTTTCTAAGTCTTTGTGGGAAAGGAATTTTTGGAACTATAGGAACAGGATTGGTACGTACCGGTGTAGCTGCGACAAGCTGTTCGGAGTCCTTTTTAGACTCTTCCTCACGTACCTTATTTTGTCGTCTTTCACGAGCATGTTCCTTTTCAGCTTCTTGTCTCTCAAATTCTTCTTCAAGATCCTTTCCATTTCGTAGAGTGATGGCATTGCAATTTTCCCGATTTTTTGGGTTGAGCTCCGTGTTGCTTGGTAACGCTCCATGTGGTCGCATGACCAAAGATCCTGCTATTTGACCTATCTGCATCTCTAATTGTTTGATTGAAGTTGCATGGTCCTTTAACATGAATTCTTGCTGCTTCCGTGTCTTCTCATGTTGCTTCCGGACTTCTTCATTGCTTGCAAGTACCTGTCTCAGCGAATCCTCAACATTAGATTTGGGCTCACCTACGGGTTGTCGCATTGGAGTTGTAAAGCCTGGTGGTTGGCTTGTTCTTAGCTGGCTTGGATCTTGATGGTCTTGGTTATTTCGCCGAGAGAAATTAGGGTGATTCCGCCATCCTGAATTGTATGTGTTAGAGAACGGGTTGTTTCTATTGTTGGTATCCACATAATTCACCTCGTCCGATTCTTGCATTTCCATAACCTGCAAATTAGCACGAGCATTATTAGATGTCTGAGATGAGGTGCGTAATGCAGCCATTTCTTTTGTGAGAGTTTTCAATTGAGCACTGAGAGTGGTTATGGCGTCAAGTTGATGATAGCCTCCTCCTCTTGCTGGTGTTCTTCTCTGGCCATTAGTTGCCATTGCTTCGAACAATTCCAAAGCATCTTCTGGAGTTTTGTTCATTATTGTACCCCAAGCAGCTGAGTCAATTGTTGATTGAAGTTGCTCCGCTAACCCATCATAGAAGCTTTGAACCAACATCCACTTAGGTATGTCGTGGTGGGGACATAACCTTTGCAACTCCTTGAATCTGTCCCATGCTTCATACATAGATTCATTGGGTAGTTGGCGAAATGAGGTGATATCATTCCTTATTTTTACAGTCCTGCTCGGTGGGTAGTACTTTGACAAAAAATGCTTTCTGAGATCATCCCACGAGCTGACTGATTCACCGGGCAACGAATCTAACCACGATCTAGCTTTATCCCGAAGTGAGAATGGAAATAGCATCAACTTGATTGCTTCTGCTGATACTCCATTATACCTGAAAGTTGCACACAAATCCTCAAAACGTGTCAGGTGCCAATGTGGATCTTCATTTATCAAACCACCAAAATTAGAATTTTCAATCATATGAATAATAGATGGCTTAATCTCAAACGTGTCTGCTTGTATTTCTGGACGTAGGAATCCTGCATGATGTTGTGGAGTTGGTTTTGCATATTCCCGCATCGTCCTTCTTTGTTGCAGATCTTCAACGTTCAAACGATTATTTGCGTTCGCCATTGATTTCTTTTGACCTCTTCTCAATATCCGAAAAGTTCGCTCAATCTCAGGGTCAAATAGTAGCTCGTTTTCACTTCTACAGTGTCGCATACACCTGCGAAATGTAAACGGTGACTAAATTTAAGCACTTGATAAATGAAAAGTAATAACAAAATAAATTCTGGCATAATCCCCGGCAACGACGCCAAAAACTTGTTCGTAGAAACGCACACGCAAGTATACGGGTCGCACAAGTAATAAAGTAGTGAGTAAAAGTCGTTCCCACGGAGATTGTTCAGCATATTTTGTCGATTATCAACTTAACAAGTCTTAATCTAGCCGGTGAAGATTTAATAGGTTTAATATAAGAATGAAAATAACAACTGAATAAAAGCAAGTATAGAATAAATCGATGGATGAAAAACCCAGGACTATGAATCCCCTATCGTTCATAAATTATATGTGCTCTCTCTTCCTCAATTCTCCCAGTTTTCCGTTTACTAACCACAATTCTTGTTGTTCGTTAGACCTCTCTCGAGTTTGTAACGGTGAATTATAGATTATCCGTAAACCTATATCTCTATAGTTATATACGAACAACTATAATCCTTTTAAGCGTCAATTGTTATCTCGGTTACCTACGAGCATATATCTCTATACTCCTCTGAGTTAACCGGATCTCTCAGACTTAACCTAGGTTATATTCTCCCTCTTCTAATCCTAAGTCCCTCTCTCGAGTCTACTAAAGGATAAGGAATCAAACAAATCGGCGATCAACCCAATATGCAAGCATTAAGCACAAGAGAACATAAGTAAACGTGAAACTCCACGAATCGATTCCGAAAAGAGTTTAGACAATCACTACACGAGTCGGTGCATCACCGTCCTAGATAAAAGATTTAGTTTTGCATCCTAGCCAACAAGCAAAACAAGAAAAGAAAAGAAAAGGTAATCTCTATCGTCTTCTCTGATCCCTCTTCCTTAGCCGTCGTCTCGTCTCTCCTCCTTCCTCATATTTTAAACCCTTTTATATGTAGGGTAAATCTTCCCCAAAACACCCACAAGATTTGGAAATAATATAGAAAGATCTTCTCATCTCGTGTGGCTGCACGGAATCCTCGTGTGGCTGCACAAAACTTCCTCTCCACCAGCTTCCCTCTCGGTAACTCTACCATCAACTGTCTTGTCACTCCTCCTTTAAGATGTCTTCATCGACATGAATTTCTCGTCGTGTCAACCCCTTTTCCTGCAAAGAACCTCACAAGTGCAAAACATATCTAAACAAAACAGCTAACCCAAAAATAACATGCAACTAACTATATATGCCCATAAATGTCGGATATCTATCATTAATTAGGCTTCTAAATGAGACATATAACTCTAATTTCTTAGAGTTATCAATAATGAAGCGGAACATGTATAAGTTAGTATCAGAGTCACTGGCGGGAGGCACCTTTTAGATGGTGAAGATCTTCCATCAGTCACCACGACACAATGAGGCCAGGCGCCAATGTGTCGATTCCGATGCCTTGTTTCCCCATGTACGAGCTGATCGTGTCTATTACGCAAGTCGAAGTTCAACACTACAATCTTGTGTTAGGAAGTGGATAAACCACTTAATTGATTATAAATTTTTCATCCAGATCACAGAAATTGTCATTGTCTGAAAACTCTAGTGATAGCAGATGAAGTTTATGGCCCACGTTTCCAGGGATATACCGTTCGTTCCCATGGGGACGTTCACTTTCATCGTTCATGTCCTGACTTTCTCGGATTCATGTCAAATAAATGGCTAATTCCACTGAAGTCTCAATTGGTTCGTCACGACGGCCCAAAAACCCAATGGAGTCGATAGCAATGTGTTAGTAATATCGGACCGGCCCAAATTATAAGCCCATTATACAAGTCAAACGGGGTTCCTTGATATCATGTTAGTAATATCGAACAGGTCTAAATACCAAGTCCAGTATACAAGTCTAACGGGATTCAATTCTAAAACCAATTGGAGGTACATGGAGTAGCCTGCTTATGCTTATATGTCATGTCGGACTGTTGACATGGCAAATAATTTTGGGCCTGGGCTTAGAACAGAAACTCAGTAATCCCTAAAGTCACACTCCGAGTCGGCCCAAGATACAGTCGTCTAGGCCGACCCATGACGAAGTCGACTCGGTCGATTTATGACGAAGTCGACTGGGTCGATTTATGACGAAGTCGACTAGGTCGACTTATGAACGGGGTCGACTTCACAACAAAGGAGTATGGAGATCAAAGTCAACCAAGATGACTCAACAGTAGCTAGGCCTACTAGTAGGGTCAAAGTCGAAAGAATTCCGGATAAGTCGACCAAGTCGATCGTAGTCCGTACAGATCAGTCAAGTCGACGGAGTTAAAATAAATTTATTTTCAATCACGTTTGTTAAAGATTGTAACTGATCTTAAATATCCAGGAACATGATCCCATATATCAAGGGGGTTGTTGAGACACTCCCACGATATTAGGGATCACGATCTATAACACGATCTGCAAAACGATCTGCAAAACGATCTATCTGTTACGTGTTAATCACGTACAAGTCTTCTATAAATAGCGGAGGAATTCTTCAAGATAAGGACACGACCATACACAGCCAAAACTCTGAAGTTTGTTCGTCAACCTTAGGAATTAGATACCTCGACCCGGTTTATAGGTCAACTCCCCTTCCACCGGCAGAGTGAGCTCGTAGGGCCTTTGCCGTCAAACCCCGCCAGCGACACCACCGACGGAGTGAGCTCGTAGGGCCTTCGTCACAGCTTCCCGCCAGCAACCGCCACCGACGGAGCGAACTTCCAAGGCCTTCGTCACAAGTTCTCCGCCGTCACAGGATTCCACATCGTTGACACCCTTTTTCATTTTTTATGGCTGTAAGCCCTTGTTCTTAATTCGTTAGATTGTAAGACTTGCATTTTATTTTTAAATAAATTCGTGCATCTTCTTACTGGCGACCACAACTCAATTCCTGTGAGTCCTTTGCCAAATATTTCCGACGTGATCCGTTCTATAGGCGAACACGGACCGACTCTTTTCTATCTCCGACGAGCGGGGTTTGCTCAATTTTGGTGGCCACCCTTTCAACACAATAATGGTAAGCTAGCCTAGCATCCAACATAACATCAACTACCGTTCTATAGGCGAACACGTTTTTGGCGACCACAGTGGGAGAACGTTGAGAGAAAAGGATCTTAGTCTCAAATGCCGAGAAATACTCGAAGCCGTGAGTCTCAGAATCCCTTAGATGGGGAAAACCAGGAACTTCCTCTGGAAATGAACTTGGAAGCGCCGGCCCCAGGAGGCCAGGCAGCTACAAACCAGTCCACTTTTGATTCACACGCCCAAGCGCCGGCCCTAGGAGGCCAGGCAGTTACAAACCAGTCCGCTTTTGATTCACATGCCTCGTCCGAATTTATTTCGAGACTGGAGTTCCACAAGGAATTGGGAAATGTGCGTCAGGAGTTGACTGATATGAAGGGCATCCTAATCGATGTCCAAACTCTAATAGGGCGTCTTTCTGGCCCGAGAGACGAGGAAAGAGTGAGACCTCGTATGAGAGAGGCCCCCTTTAGGGAGTCTACGTTCATGGCAGACGCTCGTCGGACTACTCAAAGGCCACGTAACGTGACTTTTGAGCAATCTGAGATAAGGACGAATGCTCTCTTTGAACCCGGGAATCTGGTTTCCCCTGGTCGACCCTCTTCTTCACGTAGTCGACCAACGAATACGTATTGGGATGAGGAAGAGGACTTCCAAGAGGAAACAGATCGGGGGGAGGATTTTATTCCGGCTCGTCGCCCTGGAAAAGAGCCAATGGTCGACGCAGTTGGAGGTCCCTATGAGCCTGGACCCCGGAGTGGTAATTATCGTGAGGAGCCTTCATTTTATGTAAGGGATCCAACGAGCCAGGCAATGGGAGAAAGGCCTCCGTATAGCCCGTCAAGGCCAACTCGACTCGCAGGGCAGGGGCCGATGGGCGGTGTACCCCCAGACTTAAGAGAGGCCATAACTCAGGTTATAGAGCAAGTCGTCCCCGGAATAGCTCGGCGAGATGACACCTGTTTATACAGGCCTCCTTATCCTACGTACATTGACAGGGATTTCCCTTTACCTAGGGGTTATAAGGTGCCCGACTTCACTCGCTTCTCAGGCGAAGATGAAATGACTCCACTTGAGCATATTGCTCGCTTCACTCATCAACTTGGCGAGGCGGCCGGGAATGATTTCTGGAAACTAAAGCTCTTCCCGAATTCATTAACCGGGGATGCCTTTACCTGGTATGCAGGTTTGCCGTCGGGGTCAGTGGCTTCATGGACTCAGATGCAGTCCATGTTTGTTAAAACCTTTGCTCGACTTGATACCCCCATGTCAATGTTTGAGGTTATGCGCCTTAGGCAGGCTAATGGGGAACACCCGGGGCAGTTTTTAATGAAACTTAGAAAGGCCCTATTACGGTGTAGGCCTCCCATACCGGAGAAAGACCAGTTGCTCCTCGCATTAAATGCGTTGTCCATTCCTTTCCAGAAAAAGCTTCAAGGGGAGCGCTTTGCCGATTTATATGATTTGGCAAGGAGAGCCACTGAGTACTATCAGCTCCTAACAGAAGAGGCCAAGCTGACTCGAGCCTACCAAGTTGATACTTATGAAGTCGACGTGGCCGAGTTTGTTAAGGGAGAGTCAACTATATGTGACCTCTTGACTATGAAAAATTCTAAAGCCAAAGCCTCCCAGAAAAATGCCGAGGAAAGGAAGTACTCCTTCGACACAGATAAAGTCGACGCCATTTTTGACTGGCTTTATCAAAAGAAAAGGATCAGGCTTAAGCCTGGTCATCGAGTCCCTCAGACAGAAAGGGAAAAAAGTAGGAATTACTGCAAGTGGCATGGTTCCTTCACCCATACTACCAAGGACTGCCTGTCCTTTAGAAATATAATTCAGGATTTAATAGAGTCTAAAGAGCTCTGTTTTCCCGAAGTCGATGAAGTCGCCATGGTGGATGATAATCCATTTGACGACGAAGTCGCCATTCATACATTTGATATGTTTGACACTGAGGTTAACCTTGTAGAAGTCATTAACGACTCTGTTATACCCTCGCAGGATTTGCAAGCAACCGGCGAGACCTTGGTGGCTAATGCCCTGATGAAGCGACTGGCTGAGCGTGGGGTCGTCATCCTGCCAAAGGGAAGGGACAAGTGGCTTTGCCACTGGCACCTGAACGACACTCACACGACGGACCAATGCCACACATTTAAGAAGTACCTGTTGGACAGTAAGACAGAAGACTGGTATGACCTGACTCCTTTCGAGGAAGCAGCAATGTCGTTGACTGCCCCCCGAGGACCTTCTCACGTCCTCAAAAGTCCTCCTAGTGTGGATCGCCGACCGGCTTCGCGAGGAGGAAGAGGAGGTTCCCAGGGGCATGGGGGGAATGGAGAGGCAGTCGCCCGGGGTACAGAACGCCCAGCACGGCGACTTGAGTTTATAGACTCGTCCGGCCAGAGAGTCGTCAAGCAGGGGTACACTAGGACTACCCCTGTCAAGGAGATAAGACCTGTAGAAGAGCATAAGGGAGTAGACCGACCCCAACAGGCTACAAGTCGCAGGCCTCGATATGCGTCGCAGACAGTCGACCCCCAGGAATTGCGGAGGGGACCTCCTATCGCCCAATTTTTGGACGAGAAGCTACTGTGCCAGAAATGCAAGCTGATTGCCCATAATCGGATACTTATTACCCAGCTCTGCACAGCGTGCTGCGTCAACTACTTCTTGCGGCTGGTCGACTTGTCCGCAAAAGGGGAGATGCTGGTGAAAACGGTCCGCCCCGAGGGTACAGGTAATTCAAACCCTAGTAAACCTTCCTCAAATAGACCAGAAAGTACTCCGGTGCAGGTGGGATATGACCCAGTCGACGGCCGATTCGTGGAGGTAAGCCGACTCCTTTTTGGTTCTAAGAAACCAAGATTCGTCAATGCCCTTAACCCTTCGTCCCAATGGCAGAAAGTGGAAAGGAAGGTTGCACCCCCTTTAAGGGCCCAAAAGAGAAATGAAAGGCGCCTAAGTCACGCCCAAAAAAGATCTAGGATGACCCCTGCGATGCTACCCTCGGAAGGGAACCAAGCCGCAGAGAAACAAGTCGCGGAGCCTGAACGGGTCGAGTCTACCGATTACTCGGAAAATCCGGGCTCAAGCTTCGACTACACTCCTTTACGAGGAGACAGGCCCTGCGACTTCGACGCAGAGCAGGGGCCCCTTGTGAGCTGTAACGCTCTCACCTTTCCTTCCGAGTTCGCCTGCAACGACAAGCCGGAGGCGCCAAAAGGTAAAACTTTGGACTCTAAGGTCACTTCTTTTCCATCTGGCTTCCCTCTGCACTGGCTGAGGAAACCATCGGATCGCATGAAACAGCACATGCACTCGTTATACATCACAGCCACCTTTGATGGCGTTTTGGTGGGCCGAGTCTTAATAGACAACGGCGCCACCGTCAACGTTCTCCCACTCACCAAGTTTAGACTGCTTGGGTACAAGCCTAGCGAGTTGGTGCGAACCGATGTGGCTGTAAGCGGCTTTAACGGGAGAAAGTCCGAATGCCTGGGGATATGCTCTGTGCATTTAGGCGTTGGAAGACACGAGCAGGAAACTGCTTTTTTCGTAATCGACATAGCCCCTTCGTTTAATGCACTTTTAGGGCGCGATTGGCTTCACAAAGCTGCCGCGATCCCATCGACTTTGCATAGGGAGTTGATTTTATGGCTTGACTCTGAGATAGAGACCATCAGGGCTGATGAATATTCCTGTTGTGACAAGGGCGTTTTACATGCAGAAACATGCAAGACGATCAAGGACCTCACCCTGGATCAACGCTACAAACTCGGGGACCCTACTGTCGGACCCCTAGGTGAACCCTCCGGGAAGTTCGATTTCATTGTGAGCTATGGCACCTCTCACCCCAAGCCTGATGAGGGACCAATCGTGCCGACAGGATGGGGCCCCGACTTCACGGACAAGTATATAGATGAGGTCCTGCAGGAAGTAGTCCCGACCAAGGATGGAGGCAAGACAGACAATAGTCCTAATGGCGACAAGGGGGAGGCGCCCAAGAGCCAAGAAAGTGCTGCGACGGAGTTGGAGCCCGATAGACTCCTGCACGAAGGGTTGTATGGACAGTGACGAAGGAAGAGGCTATGCAGTCGCCGATCTCCTCCAGCGACTTCAGGAGTATGCTAGGAAGTCTAGGAAATTAGGCTGCCAAATAAGCAATGTAAATGTTGAGGCTAACTTATCTAAGTCCATTGATACCGACTTAGGCGGTGTCCAGGGGCGCGAGTCACTTATGATGCCATGTGACCCGCTTGTAAGTATCAATTTAGGCGAGGAATCTAGCCCTCGGATCGTTTTCGTTAGTTCTTCAATGAATAAAGAACTTTTCAATTCTATTAAGGCTACTCTTGAAGAATTCAAGGACTGTTTCGCCTGGGACTATACTGAAATGCCTGGCCTAGATCGCCGACTTGTAGAACATAAGTTGCCAATCAGAGCAGGATTTAAACCAGTCCAACAGGCACCAAGGAGAATGACTCATGAAGTCACTCAGGCAGCATTCGAAGAAGTCAAGAAGCTCTTTAAAGCCGGGTATATAAGAACATCGAGGTACACCGAGTGGATATCCAGCATAGTCCCTGTCATAAAAAAGAATGGCAAGATTAGAGTGTGCATCGACTTCAGAGACCTAAATCGTGCTACTCCAAAGGATGAATATCACATGCCCATTGCAGACGACTTAGTTGATAAGACTGCATGGCACCAAATTATGTCATTCATGGATGGTTTCTCAGGATATAACCAAATATTCTTGGCTGAGGAAGATATCCATAAAACCGCGTTCAGATGTCCCTTAGGCATTTTCGAGTGGGTAGTCATGCCGTTTGGGCTTAAAAACGCTGGTGCAACTTACCAACGAGCCATGAACGCCATTTTTGATGCTTCGATTGCCAAAACAGTCGAGGTATACATAGATGATATAGTGGTCAAATCAAAAGACGAGAGGTCACATGTTAATGATCTTAGGAGTGCTTTCATCCAAATGAGAAAACACCAACTCAAACTAAACCCTCTCAAATGTGCTTTTGGAGTAAGAGCAGGACATTTCTTAGGATTCCTAGTCCATCAACGTGGCATAGAAGTCGACCAGAATAAAGTGAATGCCATTCAAAGATTGAACCCTTCGTGTAATAAGAAGCAGTTACAGGCTTTCTTAGGAAGGGTCAATTATCTAAGGCGATTTATTGGTAACGTCGCTGGACGGACAGAAGTCTTCTCGACTTTACTAAAGGCGAAGGGAAATTTTGTGTGGAGCGACGAACACCAAAAAGCATTTGAAGGCTTAAAGGAATATTTAATGAAGCCACCTGTGCTTGCCCCTCCTCGGATAGGAAAGCCCTATCTGCTTTACGTGGCAACGACTGAATCAGTCATCGGTGCCATGTTAGCCCAAGAGGCAGAAGACAAAACTGAGAGAGCGGTTTACTACTTGTCAAAAAAACTAACCACTACAGAAAAACGCTATACAATTAAGGAGAAGTTATGCCTGTCAGTCTTTTATACTGTTACTAAGCTAAGACATTATATTGGATCCCAAGAGGTTCATGTCATTACCAAGTCTCCCGTCATAAAATATTTTTTCGAAAGTCCCCTGCTAACTGGGAGAATTAGTAAATGGAGTTTAGTGTTATCCGCGTATGATCTACGATTCAAATCCCAACAGTCGGTGAAAGGACAGGCTCTGGCCGATTTCTTGGTGAGTCACGATCCATCCGTATCAATCGACCAAGAAGAATCCCTTAAGGACATCTGGCAGGGTTGGTTTGACGGATCTTCGGCGAAATCCGGCGTAGGAATAGGCCTTCGCATACTTTCGCCACTAGGGAAAGATGTTCGTCTAGCGTATCGCTTGACGGCAGATCACACCAACAATGCGACTGAATATGAAGCGTTGATCACACTCCTGAAGGAACTATTAACCTTGGGAGCCAAGAAAGCTACAGTGATGGGGGATTCTCAACTGGTGATTAACCAGATGAATGGTACTTCTATATGCCAGGAGAAACTCACACCCTATCATCAAGTCGCCCGTAAACTGGTCGAGCGATTTGAAGCGATCACTTTCTTCTTTGTAGGTCGAGGGGAAAATACCATCGCTAATGACTTAGCCCAAAAGGCTTCAGGATACAAGGCCAAAAGAGGAAGCGATTGTATCCCAGAAATAGTTTCCCACCTAGCTCCCAAAGGCGACGCGTTCACTTTGGACATAATGACAAGCGATAAGGATTGGAGGAGGCCAATCACCGACTTCATCTCCGACACAACACAAAAGGCGAGCCAAAGAATCAAGACTCAGGCTTTGTCGTACACCCTTATAGATGGGGTACTTTACAGAAAGACCAAAGAAGGAGTCCTACTAAGGTGCGTCGACTTAGACGAAGCGACCCCAATTATGTTAGAGACCCACCAGGGTTTATGCGGGTCTCACCAATCTGGCACCAAAATGTCTTGGACTATCCAAAGACATGGTTTTTACTGGCCATCAATGCTAAAGAACTGCATAGAAATGGCTAGGGGATGCCAAGAGTGTCAAAAACATGGTCCGGTGACAAGGGCCCCAGCGTCCGACTTAGTCTCAGTCGTCAAGCCTTGGCCATTTAGGTCTTGGGCTTTAGATATAATCGGGGAAATCCATCCGCACTCAAGTAAAGGTGACGCCTATATTCTAGTCGCCACCGATTATTTTACTAAATGGGTCGAGGCTCAGGTATATAAGAAGATCGATCACAAAGAAGTGATCGATTTTCTTAAATCATCTATCATCTATATATTTGGAATTCCCCAGAATATTGTAGTGGACAATGGCACCGCTTTCAATAATGAGAAAATGCGAGAATTCGCTACGGAGTTTGGTTTCTCAATCACCAACTCAACACCTTATTATCCTCAGGCGAATGGACAGGCTGAAGCTACCAATAAACTCATAAAGAACAATATCCAGAAAATGGTTGTTGCAAATCCAAGAGGATGGCACAAACTATTACAAGACACTTTGTGGGCTTTAAGGGTTACCAAGAGAGAAAGCACAGGGGAAACCCCTTTTTCACTAGTATATGGGCAAGACGCCGTCCTACCTATTGAGGTTCGATACAAGTCGCTCAGGGTGACTCATCCTGATTTACAAGACGAGGCAATGTACCTCGCTTTGGACGAATTAGAGAAGAAGCGACTTGATGTAATAGACCGACTCAAGGTGCATAAACAAAGGATTGCTAGGCATTATAACAAAAGGGTTGTCCATAAGCACTTTAAAGTGGGCGACTTGGTTTGGAAGATAGTGCTACCCCTTAAATCGAAAGACCAAGTTTTGGGTAAATGGTCCCCTAATTGGGAAGGTCCACATGAGGTATGTGAAGCATACTCATCTAATAGCTATCGGCTTATGACGAGAAGTGGGGTCAGACATCCATTAAAGGTTAATGGTAAATATCTCAAACCCTATCGCGTGACTATCTGGGAAGCTCACCATAAAATCCTAAGACAAAGGACTCCATTAATTTGGGAAGCGCTTAATTCCTAAGAAATCGCGCTAGGCTTCAGTAACGCTGTCTGGAAGAATTAATCGAGCGTAGTGGGCAGAAATTCATTTGAGACACAAGGCACTTGATTTATTCAGTAAAACAAAAACAATGGAATTGCATTGTTCTTTGGTTACAAATCTAATTTCCATAACCCGCCAACTTCTTTGAAATCGAGGACAAGGGATTTACGAGCTCGTCGCTTCGCGTTCATCTTGTTTCGCTGGGCATAAAGGTCGACGACCTTTTCTCTATCCTTCTCAGCATTGGCCACCAGCTCCTCGATTTCTTGAGTATTGATCGACGCAAGCTGCCGAGTCAGGTCATTCTTAAGGTTCGTGTAGAACTCTATCTGTCTCTTTGCCTCGGTCAGCTTCTCTTGCACATCGACCAAACGTTGGCGGGCGTCCTGTGCAGCTTTAGAGGCCTGCCCTCGAGCTTCATTGATCGACTGAATCTTCGAGTCAGTCGAGTCCAAGGTGAGCAGGTCAGCGTAGTAATCCCTCCAGCGGGTCCAGTACGTCGACCTGAAGCTCTTGCAGGCCCCCAATATTTCGTCCGTGACCCGAGGGGATGTCTCGATCCTCTTCAACAGCTTCTGCATCCTCCTAAATTCGTTGACGCTTAAGGGGTCGATGAGCAGAAGTTGGCAAAGTTCTTCGATATCCTCGTGAAACACCCACGGGTCTTTGGTCGACCTAGAAGTCGCCGCAGCAGGATCCTGAAGAATAAGAGGCAAAATGCTGTTAGACAATACCCTAAAAAAGGGCAACGACCTCGTGCGATCGAATACTTACCTCTGGAGGCGATCTATCCCCAGAACTCTCATCCGAAGAAGAATGAGGAGTGGGAATTTTCTGTCGGCAAGCAGTCACCTTCACCCTCTTCGGACGGGCCTATAATGAAGGATATAAATACCTCAATCAAGATCGCAATGATAATACTATGATCTGTTTAAGGACACATACCATCCCTGGTGTAGGAGTTTGAACTGGAGAAGAAGGAATAGTTTGGTCTTCCTCCTCACGAGTCGACCGAGTCGGTGGCTCGACCGGGATCGTGACAGCCTGTTCTTCTTGAACCAAGGCCTCAGGGATTTGCTGTTCCTGAAACAGAGTATGACGCAGAACCAAAAGTTCATGTATGAACTAAGGTAAGGATGCACCACCTGAGAATTAAAGTTACCTTGGCGATCGAAGCCGTTGAACTTTGGCCCAAGTTGTGGGAGATAAGCCGTTGGTCACCCTTATCTGGAGCCTCTCCCTAAACAATATGGTATGGGTCAGATGTGAAAACTCAAAACAAAACTGGAGTCATCAGAGTCTCACATCGACTACAGCTGAAGACACTGGCGCCGCAGCTGGTGCCTTAGTAGATGAGGTCGCCGCTGAAGCAGTTGGCGACCTGGATGGGGTCGCCGCTGCTGCAGTTGGCGACCTGGATGGGGTCGCCGCTGCTGCAGTTGGCGACCTGGACGGGGTCGCCGTTGCAACAGCTGGCGACCTGGATGGGGTCGCCGCTGCAATATTTGGCGACCTACGAGAGGAAGTCGCCACCTTCACCAGTCTCTTCCTCTGGGATAGAGGCATCTCCTCAAGATCTTCTTCCTCGGCCGCCTTGCGCTTTGGAGCGCTTTTAGATCGAGCCTTAGAGGGATCACCTGCGGCTATTTCCCTGGGGCTCGCAACTTTAGCCTTCCCCTTGCTAGTCGACTTGAGTCTAGAAGGAGCAGGGGCAAGGGGGGCTTTAGGCTTGGATTTTCCAGAGCCCTGAGGAAGCATCGATCCTGAAAGGGAGGAAACTTATGATTAATATTAAGAAACCAATACTCTTAAAGTAAAGCTAAGTCTTTACCTTTGGCTTTAATGTGCGCGTCATCGGTGTAAAAATCAGGTTCCTTGGAAACCTCCAAGAAGTGTATCAAGGCCCGCAGCTCTTCATAGGTAGTCGACCACAGCACAGTAAAGAACTGTGTGGCGAAACAGGCTGAAGTGTCAGATGGGAATTCCATCTGGGAGAGCTGCGTCTTGTGATTGAGCAAGTCGAGGGTCGTCGAGTTAATCGACTTGCACGCAATCCTCTTCGCCCTATCCCCATATAAGCCGCCGGCAGGGTCAGCAAGTGGAACTGCTACACTTTGGATAAACCCAAACTGCCTTGCACACAGTTGAGGGTTATAGACTTCAAAGGTCAGGTAGCCGTCGAAGATAACCGGCAGATCTCTGCGGGTCAATACCCCATTCCAGAAGCCACGAGCAGCTTGAAGATTGATTTCCTGAGCAAGTGTCTTGCCGCCTGGAAAGGGTGCCCAGTTGCGTCGATCTACCCTGCCGAAGTCGACTATATGCTTCAGGTGGCCAGTGATCGATGTCATAAGCCATTGATCCTTACGCTGGCAGCACTGATCTAGGATGGTCTCCCCATAATAGGAGGATTCGAGGGGCGAAGAAGGACCCTTGAACCCGGTCAATCCCGGCATCCACATGGCCGACCAGAGATGGACTAGCCAGAGCAACCCTCCTGCTGGATGTTTTGGAAATGGCTTGATTTGAGACGTCGCTCTGTCCAGATCATGATAGAGAAGACCCAAAATGAAAGGACCCCAGGAGATTTCTTCATTAGTCTCCCTCAGAAAATTGGCCACCGCATAAGAAGTGTGGCTGACTTTCTTCCCAGGGAAGCAGTAAACGAATTTGCTCAACCAGGTGCTGAGGAACTCGACCTCCTCCTGGGCGCCAAAACCTTCAGTCGACAATCTCTCATCTGACTTCTTGCCTGCCGAGGCCATCTTCAGATGCCTATTCACCACCTCCATGTACTGAAGGGCGCCCTTAGGGTTAATATCATCTGCTTGAGAGTACTGCCGAACAGGGCAGCCATTGATTTTGCACCTGGTCAAAATCTTCACGTCTGCCAATGTAACAGACATAGGGCCCTCTGGGAAATAGAAGCAGTTGACAGCAGAATTCCAGAAAGGCAACATGGCCGAACAAACCCTAGGATCACAGTTCTTGGTTGCCACGGACATTCTAAAGAATCTCAAGATTTTCTGATTCCTAAACCTCTCTGTAAAATGCTCCTCCCACATCTCAAGCCAGTCTACCATCTCAGACTTAGATGCAGAAGGAAAACACAGGAAGGATCCCTGACCTTCCCAGTTGAGGGGATCGATGAAGTCGGGATGGCAAATCGGGATAGGCTTCTCAGTGACGAGATAGTTGAGCGGCACCGTCTCCGGAAAAAGATGCTCCGGCAAGATAGGTCCAAGAGTGACACCCGACCCCTGATCCTCTGTGACCGGAACGGGTCCGGTTGGCCCCGCACGCAGATTATGGAACTCAAAGCACTTAAAAGTTGACATCTTTTTAAGGATCGAAGGAGTTTTGAAAAGGGAGACGAAGAGTTTTCTGAGAAGCGAGGGTTTCTGTTTTCTTGGAGAAGACGAAGAAGTGTTGAGCAAAAGTGCGGGAAAAGGGCGATGACTCTCCTTTATATAAGGTATGATTTCTGCTGAGTCGGCACAGCCAACCCAGCATAAAAGGGGGGCTTATGTTGACATGGCAAATAATTTTGGGCCTGGGCTTAGAACAGAAACTCAGTAATCCCTAAAGTCACACTCCGAGTCGGCCCAAGATACAGTCGTCTAGGCCGACCCATGACGAAGTCGACTGGGTCGATTTATGACGAAGTCGACTGGGTCGATTTATGACGAAGTCGACTGGGTCGATTTATGACGAAGTCGACTGGGTCGATTTATGACGAAGTCGACTAGGTCGACTTATGAACGGGGTCGACCAGGTCGACTCACAACAAAGGAGTATGGCGATCAAAGTCAACCAAGATGACTCAACAGTAGCTAGGCCTACTAGTAGGGTCAAAGTCGAAAGAATTCCGGATAAGTCGACCAAGTCGATCGTAGTCCGTACAGATCAGTCAAGTCGACGAGGTTAAAATAAATTTATTCATTTTCAATCACGTTTGTTAAGGATCGTAACTGATCCTAATGTCCAGGAACGTGATCCCATATATCAAAGAGGTTGTTGAGACACTCCCACGATATTAGGGATCACGATCTATAACACGATCTGCAAAACGATCTATCTGTTACGTGTTAAACACGTACAAGTCCTCTATAAATAGCAGAGGAATTCTTCAAGATAAGGACATGACCATACACAGCCAAAGCTCTGAAGTTTGTTCGTCAACCTTAGAAATTAGATACCTTGACCCGGTTTATAGGTCAACTCCCCTTCCACCGACAGAGTGAGCTCGTAGGGCCTTTGCCGTCAACCTCCCGCCAGCGACACCACCGACGGAATGAGCTCGTAGGGCCTTCGTCACAGCTTCCCGCCAGCGACCGCCACCGACGGAGTGAGCTTCCAAGGCCTTCGTCACAAGTTCTCCGCCGTCACAGGATTCCACATCGTTGACACCGTTTACCCTTTTTTCATTTTTGATGGCTGTAAGCCCTTGTTCTTAATTCGTTAGATTGTAAAACTTGCATTTTATTTTTAAATAAATTCGTGCATCTTCTTACTGGCGACCACAACTCAATTCCTGTGAGTCCTTTGCCAAATATTTCCGACGTGATCCGTTCTATAGGCGAACACGGACCGACTCTTTTCTATCTCCGACGAGCGGGGTTTGCTCAATTTTGGTGGCCACCCTTTCAACACAATAATGGTAAGCTAGCCTAGCATCCAACATAACATCAACTACCATGCGAATAAATTCGGCGAATCCTCTCTTTCACTTCTATGCTTGTCGAGAACAGGTCCAAGACGGACCTGTAGATGCAGGAAGACATCAATGACGACTTCGACTTCTACCTCCGGCTGGCGAAGGAAGAAGCCGTCACCATCCTTCCAGGTAATACCTAGAAACTATCCCCATCAGTCATTGATTCCTAAAACGAATGCTAGAAAACCGTAACGGGATTCCTGGTCAGGAATTGCGGTGGGACAGAAGGACTGGCTGCGGATAACATTTGCGGCAGACCCGTCGTCAGCGGAAGAAGCTTTGAGGAGGCTCAAGTCGTTCTGCCGGAGACATTCCAAGCGAGATCGACAGAGTTAAACCACGAGGGATGAAGGAAGATCTCGAGGACGACGAGGGCCCGTTCTTGTTGGGCCGGGCCATTTTTTTGTGTAGCGAAAAGAAATACCTTTTTTTGGAAAGAAAAGAAAAAGCGAAAAGAGACAAGAGGAAGACGGAATGTCAGCGTCGCAACCTCATAATTTAGTCGTCCAGCAAAATTTGTCTCGTCTCGCCCTGTTCTGTAATCAATCAGAAAGATTCCGGGGAATCGTCTCCACCCTCCTGCTTCCAACTGGTCGCGGCCGGCCTTTACACGTCAGGACGACATGTTAAAAAGGCCGAATTGTTTCGTTGTAAGAGAAGTCCGCGATCCCTATTAAAGAAGTGCGGTTGGGGACAGTCGCAGTCGCGGTACTACTATTCCATCTGATCAGTCCCTGTTCGCTTTCTCTTTGATAGCCCCTCCGATGGATTCATCCAATTCCGACAAGGTTCACGTCTTCTCGTCGTCGTCCGAGGTGAATGAATAATCTGTCTTTAACTCCCTCGTCCCGTGGTTATAGACGGTTAGGTAGTTTGAAGGGATTGGCACGAACTAGAGTTTTTCTTGAGGATCGTCTGTTCTGTAATTAGCTGCTGGAAAAGCTGAATTTGAAATGGAGTTCGGTGGAGAAGAAGCCATACCCGGCTATGTATTCCAGCATCTTTGGCGGGATTGTTCTTGATCCGGCCCTGATGGTTATCCCCATCGACGATCACATGGTTCATCGCGGTCACGGCGTGTTCGACACCGCTATCATTATCAATGGGTAATTGATCGGTCCTATGTGAAAATATGACCGTATCGGTTGATATTTTAATTGTCCTGTTTTTTTGTTGATTAATTGTAGATACCTCTACGAGCTAGATGTTCATTTGGATCGATTCCTCCGGTCGGCATCCAAAGCGAGGATCTCATCTCCCTTCCTGCAGTCGACCCTTCGAAGCATCCTAATTCAGCTGGCTGCTGCGTCACAGTGCAAGAAAGGGACGCTTCGGTACTGGCTAAGTGCCGGTCCTGGTGATTTTCTGCTTTCCCCGGCTGGATGCACGACCTCTGCATTCTATGCCGTAGTGATAGACGAGGACTTCTCCCAGTGCAGAGAAGGGGTCAAGGTCATCACGTCTACCATTCCGATGAAGTCTCCCCTGTTTGCAACGATGAAGAACGTGAATTACCTCCCCAACGTGCTGTCAAAGATGGAGGCCGAAGAGCAGGGTGCGTCCGCTTCCATCTGGGTCGACGATGAAGGGTACATCGCGGAGGGTCCAAACGTGAACGTGGCATTCGTGACTCGCGATAAGGAGCTGATACTGCCGTCGTTCGATAAGATACTGAGCGGGTGCACTGCCAAGAGGCTTCTTCAGCTGGCACCTAAGTTGGTCGAGAGGGGGCTTCTTAACGGCGTGAAGACTGCGAATCTGACGGTCAAGGAGGCCAAGGACGCAGCCGAGATGATGTACGTGGGAAGCACGCTCCCACTGCTTCCTATAGTGACGTGGGACGACCAGACCATTGGTGATGGTAAATCAGATTGTCCAGTCCTTCTGTCAATAACATTTTATCAACGTTCCAACAGCATTCATTCACTCCCCTGTTCAGCCAACACTAACAACCTTTGTATGTTCATTGATTTTGGGCCTTGCAGGAAAGGTGGGAGAATTGACGATGGCGCTCTCGGATTTGATATGGGAGGATATGGTGGCCGGCCCGGAAACACAGAGAATACCAGTCCCATACGCGTGAGCGATGAACAAAAACAAAACCGAAACAACCACGCCCGTTCTCCGTTTTCAAGCAAAGGCCATCTGCCAGTGATCGCGTATAACGAATCTCCCTACCATTTCCCTCCTCCTGTATCGCGTGTTTGATCAATGGAAAAGACCCGAAAGAGGGAACGTCTTCTGTGATATCTCCATCAATTCCCCAAACAACAGCTGAATTAAAACCAGATAAGTACAGGGAAAACAGCATCCTTATCAACATGGGTGCCCGAGAACTAACACAATAAACCCGATAAAACTATACTCTAATGAGTTGCATCTAGTCCATTACAGCCTGCGGGACACCACCCCCTAACAAAAGAACAGGGAGGTTCCAACTACCACAAGGTGGGTGGGGGGGGGGAGTTCGAGTTCTGAGTTCTCCTCATTCAGACAAAATGTCAACTTGGCTTTACGACAACAACGTCTGCGACAGTGCACTCGATTGGGAAAGAGACAGGCTTTGCCAATCCATCCCTCCACTGGAATTGTAAGACAAAGAACAAGAATCTTGACTATTGCACAGGAATGGGAAGAAAAAAAACGACAAGACCCGGATGAACAATTCCCAAATAGATTTTCCCAGAAGGGAACAAAGGGACGATGCCAGACGAAATGATGGCTGGGGTCGTGGGCCACACACCCCAGACAAACCATTGCAAACCATTTTTCATTTTTCCCCTTACTCGACCCCACCAACTGATCATCCGTCTGTCATCGGAGACACATCACGTGGGCAGAAAGCAATCTCCCTACCAAAAAAATCAAAACAAACAAAATTTTCAAATCCAGGGGGGGGTACAGAAGCAGGTTTCCAATGCTCATTTTCTTACCATATCCTAAGTTCAGGCAAAAAGTCTACTTATGAAGTTGTCCGAGGCCGGTAGCGCATGCACGCGAACTGAACTGTAAACTATTTTAAGTTATCCGCCAGGGAAGGAGAGGTTGTTGTGGATAAGCCTGTTATTTATGGAACAGCTGGGGATGGGGGATGATGTTTTTGAGCTCTCTCTCGGTTCTTTTCTTAAATCCAAAGACTCGGACGAACCACACGCACGAGCAGTGGATTTGGAAGCAGGCCCAACACCCCCCCACGTGAAGTTGAGTAAGGGATGAAGGAATTAATAATAATAATATTAAAAGAATATGGGGAGGGGTCGCATGGCAGCTGCGTGCATGAACTTGGTGGGGGGAAGAAGAAGAAGTCCCAATTTTTCCATTTCCAGCAGGCCGCTTTCGGTCGTCACCATCTTTGCCAATTGTGTCTTTTATTTGGTGGGTATTTATTACAACTCCTCATGTTTTTTTTTACATTCCTGTCGTGAAAACATCAGAGTTCAGAAGTGTTTTATGTCATGAACTTGGTTAATCCTCACTTAGTTCCGTACGTGTTTTGGTATTGTAATAACATGACCGAGCTTCTAGTTATACAACTTCGATTTCTTTCGTGTCTCAAACTATAAATTTTATTACTCTAGAAAAATAATAAAATCAAAATTATAGTTTTGGACATGAAATTGAAACATTACAACCAGTTTTGCCCTTCTAATACGGGGAGATGAGATGTGTATAAATAAGGAGATGGTAGAGTACTCGAAGATGCACAAAGCAATCTCCATCACATCCATAAAGCGACATATTTATTCTTCTTCATCGCCTTTTCTCCCCCTTCTTTAACTGCCCTTTCAGCTTGGTTTTGTGCCTCTTGTATACATTAACAAAAGGAGACCATGGAATTCTCCCAGCCTTCACATACCAAAGCCAAACACAAACAACCTCCACACAAGCGTAGCCCTGCCGGCAAGCGGCTAACCCAAGACCAGGTTAGGCTCCTTGAGAGGAGCTTCATCGTCAACAAGAAGCTTGATCCCGAACGCAAGCTCCAGCTTGCGGACGAGCTTGACGTGCCCCCTAGGCAGGTCGCGATATGGTATCAGAACCGTAGGGCAAGGTGGAAGACGCAAACCCTAGAGCTCGACCGCGGCACCCTCAAGCTGAAGCTAGACTCCGCAATGGAGGAGAAGGAGAGGCTTCAGAAGGACGTCGACCTGCTCAAGGGAGAGCTGAGGAGGGCGCAGGACTTGATCTCTTCGTTCAACGGCGTCGGCAACGGCAATCCCCCCACGTCGTCCACAGCGTTCTCCCTCCTATCGAACAACTTTAACTGCTTGGCGTCCGGGGACGAAGGAGGGAGTGGGAGCTGCGGCATTGATGAGGATGCGGGAAATTGTTGTTGGGAAGATGACGACGATGCCGCGATGAGAGTGGATGATCTCTATGCGTGCCTGATGATGCCCAGTGGGTCGGGGATGTAGAAAGGCCTTCTCGGTGGCACACGAAACCCCCTTTTGTTCTGTAAACTATGTTCCCGTACCGACGCGGGGCTCGTGTCTCCGGCTGGAAATGTGACCAAAGCTATGAATGACTGTGTGTAGGAATGCCTTTTCGTTCCTTCCGTTGCTAAATATCAACTCCGTATGTGCCATGGAATTCGTCCCGCTATAACAAACAGACATGACCCTACTGGCGGCTTTTCCCCCTCGTCAACACTTCCTCCGACGACCGGCGACAAGGCGGCAGGTCGACGCACCAAACTCTAGGGCCATCTTCATTTGTCATTTGATATGTCGATTCGTGTATATGGATCAAATTAAGTTGTCTCTTATTCAGGCTCCAATATTCGTACCCGTATTGGGCCTTAGGCCCATATAATAGGCCCATAAGTTTCGGCCTCAATTTCCTCCTCCTCGGAAATATCCAGAGTAAAAGCGTAGAAATCGAAAAAAGGGCGGGTTTTTTTCGTCCCCATCTCCAAGATTCCGTGTCGTCGGAGCCAAAGATCGACGGAGGAAGAAACAGGATCGGCGCGGCGGATGGCGTCGACATCAGTGGCTAGTGGTCTCACCGGAAGGATTCGGAACGCGACTGCAACCCTACACGACGATAATCAGTCCCTCGCCACCGTATTAATCGGGCTGTCTTCTTCGGTCATCCTTCATTTTTCTTTTCTTTTCTTTTTGTTCGATTGATGGAATCCCAGGGCTTATCCACCCGAAACCCTAGTGATTCCGTTGCATCGGAGTAGTTAACTGCTACTGCGCTTGTTTCTTGTGTCCTCAGGAGATTCTGAAAGCGTTCGGTATGTTGAAGAGCGTAGCAGTTGCTTTGGAGAAAGAGAATCAACACGAGAAGGTAGCTTTCCCTTCATGACGTACTTATTTTCAGCTTCTCTTGATTGATTACTGTTTGCGGAAGAATTGGTATTGGTGTTGTGGGGAAGAGCAACTCAAACTAGTGCCCCTGCTGTGACATGTTACTGATTGACCGTTATTTTAGGTTAAGGAACTCGAGAATGCTGTGATAGAGTTGCTTGAAACCTACGAGGATTGTATGAGTTTCTCCAAAGCCATCAAGTCGGTCGAGAAGAAATATGAACCTGGCCCGGAGGTACATGAAGTTTCTTTCGTGAGTAGATTTTTTATATGTTATAGTGTTGGTAGGTGTGGTGGAATATCTTTGTGTGACTATGGTGTTGTTCATAATTGGATGTGAAATTTGCAGCTAACAGATTTCAGCAAGCTGTTTGGGAGCGAGATCTCAAAAGTTAAAGCTAAATCCGCTCCAATAACGAAGCATCATCCATTAATACGCCAATTTATGGAAGCTATATGGGTGTGGTGTAATGCTTTCTCAAGTTCTTTTCTTGCTGACAAGTGACTGAAACGTCCACATTCTTTTTAGCTTTTTTGGTTGGGTATATTTTCATCTTATTGATCCCAAGATGCATGGTGTTGTTAATCCAATTGTTGGAAGCTAATCTTCTCTTGAATCCTATGGCTTATCCTTTCTGATGATGCCCTCCCAGTATTACTGTGCTTAATTGACCGAATATAGAATATGAAAATATTATTCTCTCCCTTGATAAGATTCCCTAGAAAACAAGCAGCATTTGACCCTGTACCTGTAGTGCCTATATAAGATTGGTATCGGCTAATTTTGGCTATTGATCTTCACAACTGTCAGTGTTTTGCTTCTGTTGTCACTTTCCCGACGTTAAGGATATCTGTGCTTGTGCAGAATGTGCATCATGAAGGTCAGCCCCTGCCGGGAGATGAGCAGGAGGAAATTGTAATGACCAACACTCAGGGAAACCTTTTGAATGTCACTTGCCCATTAAGCGGAAAACCTGTCATTGCATTGACCGCTCCAGTTCGCAGGTCTGCCATAGCTTGCAAACATTTGGAGTTTATAGTTTATTTTGTCTACATATATTGCAAAAATACAAACTGAATGATGTGCTTAAGCATATTAGTTACCTGTGCTGAACTTCTTATTATGGATAATGTTTAGTTATATTCACCAAGAAAGAAGTTTAATTGTGCTTGTTTTTGAGATTTTAGCTTTGAAGTCAGCGATATGTTCCCATGGCCCTTTAAAATGCCTGCTCTCAATTTTTTTTTTGTAATTCTTACAATTGAAGCTAATAAGTTAATAGAAAGGGGTTGACAAAGTGTTGTTAGCTTTGCCCCTTGTCTTGTTTCTCTTCATCTGCGGGCTTTGCATCCTGTTGCTAATGACCAGATTGCACGAATGCAGTGTGCAGTGCCAGCATATTTATGAGCGGGAGGCAGTTTTACAGTACGTTAGATCTGGGAAGGGGAAAGCAAAGTGCCCCATTTCAGGTAGATGAAGCTGAATTCGATTCACAGCTCATCTCTTGCCTTCCTTATCTGAGACCTCACAGTCGAGTTTTCTCCCAAATTAGTGACGGTTTGTGATATGCTCTGGTGTGCCACTTCCAGGTTGTCCTAAGGTCGTTACGGCTGAGAAAGTGGAGTGTGATCCCTTGCTGCTCTACGAAATTGATTTGCTGCGGTCAGCAGCGAGCAAGCAAACTCGTGGGACTGAGATCGTTGAAGATTACACGGAATATAGCGCGGAGGAAGAAGGCAAGGAAGATGATTAAAACCAATAGCTAAAGCACATTATCAAAGTAAGCTTCCGGTGATCGGCTCTATGATGATGCAGACACTGTAGTTTTGGGGTGGTTAATCTCTACTTGGAATATCCTTGGCTATCAGTTCAATAGTGCCTATAGTCATACAGTTAACTTTCATGGGCTAAGATAAGATGAACTATGGCTGTATTCAGATGTGAGGAAAGTTAATGCTGTGCCAGGCGTGGTTGTGAGTGACTACATTGTCTACGCTTTGCTCCGACTCTGATGTGCTTCAAGTTGGAGCAAGTTCTCATGATGTTTGAAATTAGTCTTTTATTCCATAGGATAACATGGATGCGTAGCTTACATGTTGAAGGGAGGCATATCTAATCTAATGATGATGGTTGGTAAACCTTGATAGTTAAAAAACGATGAATAAACAAATGTATTTTCTGTTAGTGAATATAATCGATAAGTATAGTTCGTGTTCGGCGGACGGATAAATTTGCCCGCCAAATTTTGTTTCGGTTCATGGCTTCTTCTTCCTTTCTGTGCCGAGTTCTTGTACTTAGGGTTTCCCCACTCATCATTCCTGCCAAACCTCGTCCCATGTCCTGAGAGCTTCTGTAGCCGCTCTGCCCTCCTCCTCTCGCATGTCTTGTGTCCCTCTGCAATCCCAAGATGGCCATGGCGATCATGATAATGGTCTCCCTTCCTCGTCGGCGATCATGACGGGAAGTGGTCGTTGGAGGCCCTTGTATCACACTCAAGGCAAGTTGACCAAGTTAATTAACTAGTCATAATTGGATATCGCACTACACCTGTTCGAGTAATGACTGAGAAACATTTGCGAGTGGACTTACCGCTTGAGTTGTCTGCAAAGGAAAAAGTCATTATTCTGAGAACTGTTAGCTTGGCTTCTAGGTGGATGATCCTATTCACATGGAGCGGTTCGATCCAATTGTGCTAAGGATCTCCGGATTTGTGCCACCGGTAAGGGATACTCGAGCAGTCAGGATACAGATTACTTTCTGGTGCTTGATTTAGAAGGGAAGGTCGAGATTCTCGAGTACCCTTCCAATGAGAGTGTAAAACATAAGGTAGTCGCTCTGTAAGAGTGTAAAACGTAAGGTAGTCCTCTTATTCGAAGAGATTTCAGGTTCAAAATATACCCACCTTATATAGTCATTCATGTTGAAAGACTCGGCACCATGCTTGATTCGAATCCGAATTAGTTGAGTAAAAAGCTTCACTAAAAAAAAAATCCTATTTCGTTTTTCTTAAGTCAGTAAGTCACAAACACCCCAGTGCTGTCAGGGGCCTCCATTCCAATACGTACAACAAAGTTTCAAATCTTGCCCAGTCTACTAACCCACTAAACAACCTCCTATTTCGCTTCCTCCAATCTCCCCCCCCTCCCCCATGACTGGTGTCCGTTTCGCTGCTAGCTTGAGTTTAGAGGAACCGATGCATTACCAACCTGGACAGGACCACTAACTAATCTCAGCCGTTGGCACAATGGCGGTGGTGGCGGTAACAGCAGTTGGTCCATCCACATTCATTGCCACCACGCTTGCAGAAGGAACACTGGCAACTGGGATTCTCACGACAGTGGAAACAGATTTTGCTGCCTGCTGCTGTTGCGTCGCTGTCGCTTCCACCGATGGCTTGTTAACCAGAGAGGGGTCTTTCCCAGCTTTACGGACACCAGCAGCTGCCGAGTTATTGGCAGCGTAGAGTTGTTGCAACCTATAATCTGTTTCCGGACGACGACACACCTTCCTCAGGGGTACTATTTCCTGGCATGTAATCATTCAAGAGCTCAGAATGGAGTAACAACAATGGTAACAGAAACGGAAAAAAAAACACACACACACAGGCCAAACATAGTTTACCTCGGACTCGTCGTGGTCGTAACGCACCAAAAACCGACAGCGACAGCCTCTCACGTCATGTCTCCTTCTTTGTGCATCGAGGACATGAGCATCAAAATACAACGCTTGCTCTTTCCCTTCCTGCAACGTGAATAAGAAGAACTCCAAGACGATGAAACCAACAACTACACATCAAAAGAAGAATGCAAGACATGCAGCCGTTCTCACTTGAAAACAAAGGATAAGATCTCCAGGAAGAACGGCGACACATTCAGATGCTTCACATGGGAGGGAACGCTGCCTGACATGCTTGCGAATGTTTACCCACTCATCTTCCTCCACTCCAAAGCCAGAAAATCTAACCAGGACTTCCTGTAACAACAATAAAGGTTGTAACTAGCACCGAACAGGAACATGAGTAAGATTGAAAGGCAACTCGTTTTAAAAGAAACAAATGGCAATTACCGGGTCTTCGGTATCCAGGTTTCTGTGGGACAAAAACGTTGAAACGTCATACCTGAAAACTCAACGTATCAGTAATAACACCTGGCATTGCATGATGGAAATTATGGACGGAAAGAGTATTTGAGCTGATGTAACAGGTGAATCGACGGCAAAAGATCTACACTTCTTACCATGCACCATCTCTAGCTGACTTTGCTTCAAATTCCACTTGGGAGGCATCAGAGGCACCCCTTGCTGTGCCAGGAAGAGAAGGAAACTATCGTTGAGAACATCCTTTCCTCAGCTAGTCTCCCTTTCCATTACATGAAAAAGTCATTGGCTGGAGCATCAAGTAAACCGAAAGACTATTACCAGGGGGAGTAGGGACGGGTGTAGACATGGGAATAGCCATCGATTGTGGCACATCCCTCACGGGCGTAGTTTCATTCATAATCATAGGGGAGACGGTCAACTTTGTAGGGACTCTAGCAGATGCTTTGGTCCTATTAGCATACCGCTTATTCTGGAACCAATTCCAAACCTACATATACAAGCGGATACGAGGATACACCATGAAAAGACAGTAGTAGTGGGACTAACGCAGCAACAAAGCCCGTCTCCTCACCTGTTTCCACTGAACAACAAACTTCCCCTTTCGCTCCGCAGATTGACTGCATTAACGGAACGCCATGTTCACAATTCGCACGAACTCTGAGAATAACATCAGAACGAAAGTCGGACTGTGATTACCCGGGAATATTAATACCTGAATTTCTCGGCGAGACCCACGATAACCTCACGGGGAGGCATGCTGTTGTGATTGTCCTTCAGGATAGCCTCCATTTCCGTCACCTGTGAACACCATTGCCCGGGCAACAAAGGTGAATCGCCTTCCAGCACCCAAAAAAAGGGTGGAATCAAACACGGCGAAAGGGGAGGGCGGGGCGTCTCCCCCCCACAACCCAATTCACAGCAAACTAAATCTCCAACAACAACAACAAAAGAAGGACAGAAAAAGAAATGATTTAGGAACCCGGGAACTAACCTCGGGGAGATTGAAGCGGAAAGCGGGGGCTCCGCTGCCGTGAGGCCGGCCCATGGCCGTCCCCAAAACGAAGCTCGGTGACGTCAGCAAGCGGAAGGAGACGACGACAGGAACCCCCCCCCTCTTGAGGAGGAGACGAGAGGGGGCCGGAGGGATAGGGGACGACGAGGGGGCGGATATGGGCCTTCTATTGGGCCCAACGTTGGGCCTAATATTGGGCTGGGCCGAAAGGCGGTTATGGTGGGAGGCGGAGTCGTATGATTATGAAAGAAAAGCCGTGGCTGCTGTCCGGGTGATAAAAGGAAGGAATTGCAAAACGTGTGTAGAAAGAGAAGCGGGGGGTGGGGTGGGGGGTAAAAAGGTAAAAGGGAAAAACCCACGTGGTTTGTCCTTTTATTCGGTTGCCCCCCGGCCCCGGAGGAGAGGAGATAAGAGGATAAAGCAGAGGAAGAGACCAACCCCATCATTTTTATCCCCTAAAATTAATATTACGTGTCCCCTCATTTGGGTTGGTTGGTTGGAGCGGAGTGGAGCTGTGTGTGTGGGGGAGGTCTCAGATTTGAAAACGACGGCGCTCCCCCACCCGTGTTTCTTCCTCTTCTCCTGTCCAATTTCTACCTGAGAAGATTTTTGGGATGCGGATGAAATGGAGAAAGAAATACTTTTTGGGTTGGGGGGGGGGGGGGATGGAATATGCTTTTAGCATAATATTTCCTTGCCCACGTTAAGTGAGATGAGGGTTGTAATTACGATTGTTTTATTTATGGGAAAGGCTAAGGGGTAGCCACAGTAAAATTATACGAAATAGTAGTTTACTATTTATATTTTATTAAATATTTTTTTGTAATGGACTTAATTATTTTATAATAGGTTCGTATAATTATACGGACTTTTAAGAAATTTTCTTAATGAACTTTATATAAACGTAGGAAGCTTAATAATAAATCATTCGTAAAATACGAAAAAGCTTCGTACAAATATACAAAACTTAATAGGAAATTACGAAATAATAAAATTTACAATATCTTTTTATAATGGGTCAAAAAATTTCGTAAAAAAACTCATACAAATATAAGAATCAATTACTATAAAAGTCTGTAAATTACGAAAAAAATTTTGTAAATTTTTTTTTCATATTTTACGAACGATTTACTATTATGTTTTGTATAATTATACAAAATTCATTAAAAAAATCTCGTAATAGGTCAGTAAAAAAGAAATTTCATAAAATATGAATAATAGGCTACTATTTCCTACAATGTAGGAAATAATAGTTCTGTATTAATAAAGTGACAGGTAATTAGCCTTACCCTTTATTTATTTAATGGCGTATATTAAGGTAGGAAGAAGGGAAGGGAAGAGGTGGGTTGGATGGGGTTGGAGAGTCAGTTTCCCCCACCACCTCCACGACAATTATTAATGAAATAATAATTATCCTCCCCCTCCCTCCCCCCAACTCATAATTAGTGGTGTAATCATAATCACATGGGATGCTATGTCACCATAAGAAATACATCCCCACTCACTTCACACGAAAGAAAACACTTTTTCGCCCATTTAAAGTATACAAAAAAAAATACGATGATAAGCCCACACGAATTCAACCTCTGTCGATATGTAATATTTATTCCTATTTATAAATAAAAGAGAAGAGGAGGGAGAAAAGAAAGAAAGGAATTAATTTGGGGGGGCCGCCTGTCGTCGTCTCGTCGTAAGGAAGAAAAACAACAAAAGAGGAAAAACTCTCCTTCCCCCTTCCCCCTTCCCTTCCCTTCCCTTCTTCCCCCTCAGGAACGAACAATTAATAAAAGAAAGAAAGGAAACAAAGGAAGTCTCCCTCCCTCTCTCTCTCTCTCCCTACTTTTTGCAGAACACAAACTCTAAAATCTCCTCCCCCGGGGCGATTATGCCACTGCCTCCCGTGGTTTCCTTCCGCCCCCGCTTCCCTTAACAGCAAGTTTTCATCTTTTTTTTTGGGAATTTCTTCGTGTTTGTCGGTGACCCCTTTGGGGGAAAGATCCAAGCGAAGCGACTTTCGTTTCTGTTTGTTGAAATTATTTGTTATCTAATGATTGTTCGTCGGGTTTCTTCTTCTTTCTTGCTTTCTTTTTGTTTTTTTTTAATTTTGGGTGGGTTCTGCGTTGTTGTGGAATATTCTAAAAAAGGTTGCTTCGAAATCATGTGTGCTGCCCACGTTCTTTTTTGTTTCTGTCTGTACATGTATTTTGATGGGTGAAAATTGTAATATGGGCGATAATCTGTCCTTGTTAGGGTGACGTGATTACGGTGATCGGAGTCGGAGATGTTTGTGGGTTTCGAGTTTAGTTTTGTCCCCATTTTCTGCTATTCTTTTGGGTTATTTCTTTGCGGGGCAGTTTTGCATTTTTCGCGGAAAATGTTTATGCCAGAGAGGGATTCTCGCCACTCACCTTTTTCTTGATATTGTAGATTGCTTCAGGGTTTTCATGTTTCTCATGCAAGTTTTGCTTGATTGGGGTGTTATAATTGTTGGAGGCTTGGCTTCCTGAATTCTAGCTGGTCTGATAGATGAGGAGGATAATAGGCCTTTCACAAATAAATGATGGAGAGAATACATTGGTTTTATGCAGGCAGCATTGTTAGCTTGGGAACACTTGTGAATTATCATCCCTGATGATGAGAGCTTTTATTCAGTTGGGAGTAGTGTCGCTCACCTGGTTTTGTGTTAGCTCAGAGTTTGCGGAAATTTGTTATAAAACATAGCTTCCTGCTATGAGTCCTTCCTATTTTTGTGCTGCTGCTGTGTGGAATGTTAGCTACTACTTGTGGTGGGATTGATGATTTTGAGGCAGCCAATGTGGGTTATAGGAAGCACAAAGTATTAGGATTTCTCTGGAATGGAATGCATCTAGTCATCTTCTTCTTAGGATTCAATGAAGGCCTATTGTCATGGATAGTGTTATTAGATCAGGCAGAGTTGGTTCTGTTACTTCTGTATCCACTGTCATCATGTATGTGCGTCTCTGACAATACTTTTGGCGAGTGAGAGCACTTGATTTCCTGATAAGGGTTAAGTGATCTGACTCTCTGTAATTACTTATATTGCAGAATCAGGAAAATCTGTGGCACTTTCGCATTGGAGATGAATTCTCGGACGTATTATGGTAGAAGCATTGGTGATCAGGTAAAAGAGCAAACTGTCCCAGGTCACTTAAGCACAGGACCCCGCATTCTCATGGAGGGAGTTTCTACCGTCAATCTTCCACCACCACACCACAATTTCATGGCACATCCAATGAACTTCGATGCATCAACATTCACAAATGTTTATTATCCATTCCCAGCTCCTTTAGCTGGTCCTAGAACACCTGCCGTTCCCCTAAATTATGGGTCACCTGATCACTTAATGCCTTCATACAATAACATGACTGTCTTTGGAGGTTCATCGGAGGATTTTGGAAGGAATCAGTTCAAGGAGATCTATGTAGGCTCTTACGGTAGAAAAAATGCGGAAGGCAGCGTTGGAAGCTCTCATTGTGGTCCTTATGAGAGCTCAAGTACCCCAGTCAATGCCCCAGTTGACACCAGGCAATTGTATTACGAGCATCCTCCTCAGTATGGTGGAGGCAATGAATTTCCCTCAATCGCAGATGATGTTAGTGACTGGAGTTTGAGAATGAGATCAGGGTCGGCAGGAATAAATTTTATTCATCCAACTAACTATAATGGTTACATCCAAGGAAGTCATGGTGCACAGCCTATTCAGCCAGCTGGCCCTTTCCCCATTGACCAAACGCTTCTTGGTAATCCAGCTCTTGGACTTCCTGGTTGGAATCATCCTCCCGCTATGCCTTATATGCATGGTAAGAGCTATTTTAAAAACTATTTATGTTTTTTCTTTTTCTAAATGTCTGACACGGAGAACTTGCTGCCATAAAACTGCTACTTTTGGATACTTAAATTTTGAATGCTAAGCATAGTATTTTTCTTCTCGACCGTGTCGGAAGACTCCTATTCTACTTAAAATTTGGGATCTGGCGAGCTGCTTTATCTCTCTTCCTACATTTGATTAGTGAAACAAAGCAGAGTTCAACTTCTCTAGCTTGCATTTCCATCTGTGTAAGTAGAGTTCAAACCTGAAGTTAGTGTGGGTATTTAGGATCTGCTCAGATTGATCGAGAGGGCAGGACCAAGAGTTTTCACTTTTTAAGCATCCCGTTCATACAGGTCCTAGGGATTACAATCTTCATCAAGTGTCGCAGATGCAGGGCATGAGAGACCGCTGCTTTCAATTTTTCCCTCAAGTTCCAGCACCTCATTTTCCTCTACTCAATGGAGCCATTCCCATTCCCATGGCCAATCCCCTTGTCCCAAGACCTCGTGGATCTTCAAGACCTGTTAGGGTTGGGACAAACCAACCTCAAATTAGGGGGATACCTGAGACAATGCAGATTCATTGTGACATTCCTTACTTAACATATGTTGACGTAAGAATCTCATTTTTCTAGCTTGGTTGTGTGTGTTCCGGTTTAGATATGGATGTTTACCATGTACTTGTTTGTTGTCCTCAGGAGGTAGCAATATTAGATCTCCCAGAGCACTATGACATTAGGCATCATGCTGATGACCATAGTGACATGCGGATGGATATAGAGAACATGTCTTACGAGGTAACTCTCCGCATGATCTTCTGTATTAGAAGATGGACACAGCTGTAGCAATAGTGTCGTCAGAGAAGCTGATTTGGCTTATGCTGCAGGAGCTGCTCACACTTGGGGAGCACATTGGCAATGTAAATACTGGTTTGTCAGAAGAAAGCATCACTAATCAGCTTCGGACAGGACTGTATATGTTAACTCCAACTCATGCCAACGCAGAAGAGGGTGAGAGTGTGGACAGGGAAGCAGCCAGTTGCATCATATGCCTGGTAAGAGGATTTGATTTAGGCTCTTGTGGTCACTTCGAATTATGAAACGAAATCGTCTACGTTTGATTGGGGTCTCCTCTTAACTCTTATTCTCAAATTTGTGATTGTGTGCCTATAGGGCGAATACGAAAGCCAAGAAGAGTTGGGTTATCTTGACTGTGGGCACGATTATCATGCCGATTGCTTAAAGCAGTGGCTTCTCGTGAAGAACGCCTGTCCGGTATGCAAAACGGAGGGATTGCCCTGTTGAGAGTGAGACGTGATGCCTTCTGTGATGGAAGGGTAACTCCTACTGGATATGACTCCTTTCTATGGGAGGAATTAGGTCGTGGGGGGGATTATTTAATTTGTGTATTCTGTAGATATCAATCTAACAATATTTGTTTGCATCGAGATTCATTCTGCCCGGATGCATGACTGGTTGTCCATTTTATGGAGTAAAAAGGAATTGTACAGACTTTGTCTCTAATTCTGTATTCGTTCCTTCTCTTTTGCTTTTTGCCCTTTGGGTGTTATGACGATGTTAGTTTACCTAACACACCTTGTCTTCTTCCTAAGGAACATGACTGGAAACTATCGATTTTGAGATTCCAACAGAGAGAACACATGACTTCAGGGTAGAGAGTGAATCTGATTGAATTGCAAATGTATAACCCAACTGTTACAGCCAAACACAATCCGACACTCAGGAAGAAGAATCTGCTCCCAAACCAAATACACACATCTACCATGTGATTCAGCTGGAGCAAATTAGAAACAAAATTTATATATGATGCTGATAAGAGATACGGAATGCATCCCATGTTACACAATCAAAACATGAACCGCACCTAAAAGCTAAAGTATCATAAAGGCACACGGCAATAACAGTGGAAGGTTAGGAGGATAGGAAATAGGCTTGCCATTCGTGAAGAGGGACCTCCGCCCATCAAATTCCAGCAGCTGGAGCTAGCTACTTGTCACGTAACAGCCTCACTCAAGCAGAACAGCAGCCGACTTTTTTGACAGCAGAAACATCATCCTTTGATCCGACATTGATTGTCTGCCCCTTGGGCACAGAACTGGGTTCATCACCCGCTTCCAGTGCTTTTCGGCTGACCACACGGTGTATTTGGGTGAGCACTTCAGTGAAAGCATTCTCAACATTCATGGATTCGAGGGCAGAAGTCTCCATGAAGAAGGTGCTTTCTCTCTCTGCAAATGCCTTCGCATCCTCAGTAGACACGGCGCGCAAATGACGCAAGTCAGCCTTGTTTCCCACAAGCATGATCACAATATTAGAGTCTGTATGATCCCGGAGTTCCTTCAACCATCTCTCGACATTCTCAAAAGTGACGTGTCTTGTTACGTCATATACGAGCAGAGCACCAACGGCTCCTCTGTAATATGCGCTTGTGATAGCACGGTATCTACATCCAAATAAAATAATTAAAAAACATCAGATGGAATCAATGAAACTGATGCTTTCTGAATGCTGGTCCCAAGGAAAATGGACTGTTAGGAAGACAGCATATTCCAGTTTCGTATATCCGATCACCCCATGATAAGAAATAGCCACCCTGGTCCAGCATTGCATCAAATAGCACATTCATTTTTCATCAATAGTAAATTATTCGAGAAATTCTTATCGGCAGACCACAAACCAAGCGTGATTATCCTGACTCTAGTAATTAATACAACCACATGTGATCGTAGTCACCAAAACAAAAATGATCGAAAGGCATGAAGACTAATCCAGATAGCCACATCACATCATCCAGTGGAATTTCCATTTCTAACAAGTCAACACCATCCAACCGCATGCTTGCGGAGCTCTGCGTTATGTCAAAACACTGGGCGACTTCCATGCAAGTTATCCAGGGAAGCAATACTCAAGGCATCGGGATTTTTCCAAACGCTAAAAGCCTGGATCCCAGATCAATATCGTCAAAGAAAAAAAACCTTGTTTCCAACAGAGACCACCTCAAGTTCTGGTGACCTGAGCTCTCATTGTTACCAATTCAAATTAACCGGGAAAGGAATCAGGATTCTTTGTTTACGACAACAAACAACTCAACGATCATCGCCAGGACCGAGAACCCAGATCTCCTGATCAGATAGAAGGCATCTCGGAACTAAAATAAGAAAAGAAACAAGGAAAACGAGGAAAAAGAACAAAAGGAAAGAGGAGGGAGGGAGGGAGGGCGTGGGGGACAAGAATGCGGAACCTCTCTTGGCCGGCGGTATCCCAAATCTGAGCCTTGACGACCTTCTCGTCGACGCGGATGCTCCTGGTGGCGAACTCGACGCCGATCGTGGATTTAGACTCCAAGCTGAACTCGTTCCTGGTGAATCTGGAGAGGAGGTTAGATTTACCGACGCCGGAATCGCCGATCAGGACGACCTTGAAAAGGTAATCGTAGTCGTCATCGGCTTTGTAGCCTCCCGCCATTTTGAAGTACCCGAACCCCTCGGCGACGGAGAGATCGAGTCGTCGAGAAGAATCAGCGAAACTCTTTGGGAATCCGCCGACGGGGGGAGGGAGAAGATGAAAATGGCTCCAAAAGAATGGACCTTTAATTCTTTTCCTTTGTTTTTCTATTTGATTTGATCGAAATCGGTCGTCGTGTCGTGGTGGGATGAAATGCCAAAATCCAAAATCCCAATTGAACAATAATAATAATAATAATACCTGGTCATCGTGGGCTCATCCTGAAGTTGGGCCTTAAGATGTGGATATGTTATTGGGCTTTTGAGAGGTCATTGGGCCCAGCCATGGGTCCATAGTCCTTTTGGGGAGTTGGTATGCATTGCATGCCACTTCAGTTCCGTATGCACTCGGGTTGTCTTTATCGCTCGAGGCTCAGCTCATAACTGATAAGCACTGCCACATTCTTCTTCCTCGGAGGAGGAGGAGGAGGAGGAAGAGGAGGAGGAGGAAGTGTAACGACCAGACCATATGGGAGGAGGGGAAAAAGGCGAGAGAGCAGATGGAAGATGAGCGACCACCCCTCTATCCCAACCCCACCGTCGACTACTTCCGCGGCTTTCACAACTACTCCTCCTCTGATGGAATGTTTGATTTTGGAAAATTCGGAGTTCAGATATTTAGATCAGTGATCAGGAGCTGCCCTGATGGTCAACAGCAAGAGCACTACTCAGAGTTCTGATTCTCTTGAAAGACTCGTTTATTTTTATAATGGTGAATCTTATCTTCCGTTTTCCACAGGTACTCCGCTAACAAGTCCACGGACATTGCCATATTCTGCAGCGCCGATGGATGCACTCCGCGAGCGGATACTTGGTGCTTTGCAGGTGCCAACGGGCTCGCTGCCCCAAGGGATTTCCTTGCTCACTTTCTTTGAGGTGAGTGCGACCTTTTCCTTCCTTTCACTGGGATATTGGCTTTGGGGTGAAGTTAATAACACTCGAGTTCACGTTTCAATGGATCGGCACGATGAACAACCTCCTCTGCCTAGCAGTCTTTTCGGCTCTTGTTTTCATCCAAGGGCTATCTTGTTTACATTAGAGGTCTGACGTAGGACTTCTCGTCCAAAGTGCTGGTAATAACTCTTCCCACTCTGGACTGCCGGGATCAAGTTTTCACTCTATCCATTCTCCCTCGCACTCGTTTGCGTCCTCGACTACATTTTCGGCTGGTCATAGCTTATCATCTCCTTGCAGCGGGTCTCAAAGTAGTTACGGGCTTAGCTTTGAATGAATCCATCCCTATCTATCTCCTCGGCATGCTCGTTATGTCATGCGTCGCGTTTGAATCAAAAGCTAGGATCACTGATGGATGCCGAAGCCTGCCAGTGGGCATGCCCCTATTTATCAATAAAATCTAACAAGAGATCCGGAAATACTCAGCTCAAAGTTACGTCAAGATGAAATACAGGGACTCAACTCAAGTATAAGAGAGAACAAAACAGTGCGAGAAAGTCGTAAAATCTCGGGGTTCTTGCTTCTCGAAAGACGACAAGTTCTCCCTCGAATGATCTTAAGGACAAGGACTGGGATTATTTATGATGAAGAAAGATGTTGTGCCTCTCTCATGTCACTGAGTACTCCGCTACTCTTATAGCTTCAGATTGAGATCAATGCTCTCCGACGTGTCCTCGCTGCCCCCTTCATCTTGGGCATTTTCAATGTTTTCTGGTATGGTCTCTGGGGGAACGAATTCGTAGTATGGCCGATGAAATGGTAGCTGCATCGGCTGACCCATGGGATCTCCCTGCAACATTTTTGCATTGTTATGTAACAGCTGCGGTCGAGATATCCAGCGGCACAATTCGGAAGAAGTATAAAGTTTTGCTATCTTACTGGATATTGTGAAAACTCGAAGCCGGGGTGCAGGTTATGTTGCCTCAAAGCGCCAGAACCAAAGTGTTGACTGTGAAGTGGATCATCCACCGGAGGAGCTAACGTGAGATATTCACTCTCGTTTACCTTGTTCTCTTTGATGCTGTCAGTTGAGCTCGATCCCAACATGGAAGACGAATGAGAAGACCCTTCTCCGAAGTTTTCCCTGGAAAGAGAAGTTTTGAATGGCTTACCCAAAAGGTGCTTACGCGAAACAATGCGACTAACTGAAAGCAGACAGACCTGAGATTGTCTACTCTGCTAAAAGGCGATGGTTCCTCCGGTCTACTCGACGTGGGATTTCCGACCTTACGTATTTTGAACGGGATGCACGTGATGGGTGGCTGATTATCCAAAGCAAAGTGACACGACCTCTTCGCGTCGAATCTCTGGGATCACATTAAATAAACATCGAGAATGGCAGGACAACAGATAAGAACAACAGATTAATAGTAAGTAGCTAGATGAAACCAGAAATCCAAGAATCTCAAGATTACCATTTCTCCCTGGGGACCAAATGGAGCAGGAGCACTGCCACGATGAATTTGGTTTGAAGGGGGCTCCGACCGATACCTCTGTTTTCAACATTGATTCAGCCAGGCCCGATCACATTATTATACCAGTAAAACACTGAACGTGACAGAGACAGGAAACATCTTTTTACCAGCAAAGAAGGATGACCAACCCCCACCACCTGATTGGGCAAGAAAGACGAGCTCATGTTCGACCCGAGAAAATGGTTACTCATGCTCCGCGGAGGGGGGAGCAAGGCCGCCAACTCCGTGCTCGGGAAAGACGGGATATTACGGAATAAAGAACCCGAGGGCTTGAACTCGATAGTGAATGGGAAATTGGGCAGGGAAGCCGAGGGGCAGAACGACGTGGACGGGCTGAAAGGGGCGTCTTTCTTTTGAAGCTCTTCGAGGCGCAACCTCTCAAGCTGGGCTACGCCTAGTCCTCTCTGGGGGGGCTTCTTTTGCTTCGGTTTCTTGGAAGATCCGGTTGCACCGCCATCGCAGCTACCACCGCTGCGCTTCTTCTCTTCCTGCTCCGCCATTGCATGACATTCCCATGTAACGGCAAAAGAAAGAAACAATCCAACAGTCGGAAATGATCCTAGTCCCAATCCCAGAAACGTAAGATTCCCACAACCAGAGTTGTCTTCTTCCTTAGTCTACTCGCAGAGAAGATGGTGAGCAATGAAATGGGCTAAGCTTCTTCAGAGAAAAAGATGGGATTTTGTTTACTTCTGTCGAGTTTTGGAGTATGTGAAGATGGAAAGATTTGATCTTTGGAGAAAAGGAAGGTCTCTTCGTGAGAAGGAGAGGAAAAAGAAAGGGAATAAAGCAAAGATCTAGTGGTGGTGGTCGTCGTCGTCGTGGGGAGTTTAAAATCGTTCCCTCAATCCTCGCCCAGATCCTGAAGACCCGACTCTCGTTTATTTTATCCCCCCACCCCCAAAAAAAAAAAATATAATTCTTTTAGCCCATCGTTCTTATAAAATTCTTTTACAACTTTAAATTGATATTTTAAATTATTTTATAACATGATCGAGTTGAATGATTTATGTAATTTAATGCTTTCATCATCTTCTAACTCGGCTTGTTTAACTTCAACTTATAAAATACGACTCAAATTTAATCAATTTAGTTTTTTTCGTAATTTGGGGCCATTTTGTCACATACATAATATAAAAATTGAAGTCACGTTAAATAATAAAAGCATTCCATTACAGTAAATTAAACATAAAACAAAAAGTAAAATAAAATTCAATTAAAAAGAAAAAAGAAAATCGGATTAAAGTCGGTGTAACGAGTTAATGTTTTGCCAAGTAAAGAAAAGGATATTGTCGACAAATGTAATAACCTCGTACTTTTTATGCAGCTTTATTCACCCCTCCCCCAGAATAAGCAGCATATGCATGAATTTCACCACCATCCTCGGCCACCGTGCCTTAAATCTTTGGTAATGCCGGGCCCCCCACTTTCGTAACTCTGGGAGGAAAACGATGGCCAATTCTAGCTTCGGCCCCCCAACACAACAGCTGTGGTGGTCCCCCCCCCCCCCCCCCCCCCCCCAATCCTCAATCTATACCAAAGAAACAAAACACACATAATTGAAAGTCCTGTGTTTCCGTCGTATCAGATTCTTTCCCTTCTTACAGTTGCATCACGGTCACGTGGAGCGGTGGCGGCGGTGGTCTTGGCTTTTCTTTTTGTTTATGCCCAGGCTGGAATTCAAGCTCACTGAGTTGCTGTGCGAATATTGTTTTGCTGTTTTTTAGCCTAAAAAGCTGGGACTGGTGAGGGGACCGGGACACTGGATCTGTCGTATGGTTAAGTTTGTTCGAACTGGGCTTCAAGTGACGGCCTATGTTGATCATGGGCTTACATTGGGGGCCCATTGGGCAGCGGGTGAGATGGAAGATGCGCTTCCGTTCGGATGCCATGTCAGGGATCATCAGAGGGACGTTGCAGCTGGTGAGTGATGTCCGCAGCCCACCCCTTCCCCCCCCCCCCCCCCCCCCTGTTGATACTTATCGCTGCTGCTGCTACAAAGATGGTGATTCCTGTGCACTCCCTGTTGATCCTGCCTGAGCCATGGGGCCGCCAGGAGGCTGCTTCTGGTCTATCTTTAGTCTTAAGAAGCCCAAACCAGGGAAGGTACTGCGATCTGTAGCATTGTCAGCGAACGAGGAGATGCAGTTGCTCCTGACTGGTGTTTCTTTTTTTTTTTTTGGCTGGGGAAAGGCGGAGTGTTCTTCCGAGTGTAGGATTGATGGAGGGAATAAGCATGTTTTAGGAACTTCTGGCGGGGAGAGAATCCAGGATGATGCCGCTATTAGGATACAGACTGCCGTCAGAGCTTTTCTGGTATTTGTATCGTGTCATATTGCAGTAATTAAGTTTTTTTTTTTGTTATGTCATTCTGATACGCGATGACGTATCGTGTGGTGTTTGTTTTGTGGGATTCGAATTCGACAGGTGAGGAAGACGTCACGTCGCCTGAAGTGCATGGAGAATTTCCACGGCTTGACCAGAGTTCTATCTGTGAGAGAACAGGCTACGTCCACCTTGTGTTATTTACACGAATGGAGCAGAATCCAATCAGAGATCACTGCTCGCCGGGTTTGCATGGTCACTGAAGCGCGCCTGATGCAAAAGAAGCTGGAAAACCAGCTAAAGTTTGAGGCCAAACTCCATAAGCTAGAGGTGATGTTTGGGCTACGGTGTTTGTGAATCGTGCGCTTTCTCTCTAATGTTGATGTTCGAGTTCAGAAGAACCCATTGGATGTTTTTTCTCTGAACATCCTATTTCTTCTCAGGTTGAATGGTGTGATGGCCCTGGAACTCTGGAGGAAATCCTTGCAAAGCTATACCAGAGGGAGGAAGCAGCATCAAAACGCGAGCGAGCTCTGGCTTACGTGTTCGCTCGCCAGGTACAAAAGTCACTGAACCTATGCATTTCCCTCTTGCTTTATTTGTTTCCGACATTCTTTCTCGTCCAGGACTGACACAGACAAATCTGGCAGTGGAGAGCGGACTCTGGCAACTATCTAGGCCGGACTTCATATTACCTCAACAAAGACTTGGGCTGGAGTTGGATGGAACGTTGGTTGGCTGTGCAGCCATGGGAAGTTCGTATACAGCCGGATAAAAAAGGACGGGGGATGAAACAACGTAACAAACCAGCCAAGCCTCATGAAAACATCACACTGAACAGTTCAGTGCCTGCCAGGGATACTTAATGCAGCAATTCATCATCTGGACGGACGGGGTGCAGTCCCTATCCCCTAGTGTTGTCATGCCAAATTAGGATAAAATCGGCAGTCCGAGCTTGTGTTTGTCCATACACTCTTTAAACTATGTTTTAAGATCTCCGACCAGAGGGGCTTCATCCTACTAGCAATGCCGCATCATATATCCGTCATGTTCAGGACATGGGAAGTGACCATCTGTGGGGCTCGTTGAAACGCATCATGGGTTAGTTTTTGTACGTTTCTTCAATCACTGTCCAGATTTCTGACTCGGAAGCATTGTCTGATATATCTGTCGGGGGGGGGGGGGGGGGGGTTGTCGAGCTGCCAAGGAAACTCTTATCGTGTCACGAAGAACTTGACTATTATGATATACAATACACTACATCTCAAAGCCACAAAAGTAGAAGAATCGGTCCAACGTGAGATCATCCCCTCCGTCTTCTGCAGTTACTGGATAAGTATCAGCCTGTATTTTATCATCACGACCGGTTGCCGATTTCCTAACCTCCAGGATGGATCCAGTTATCGTATGATAATCATATTCTAAACACATCAGTTACAGAAAAACCAACTCCTAATCTAATTCCCAACAACTGTAAAGGAGGGGTATGTATTATTGCTGTGGTTCAAACACAGACAGCAGCAGTTAACACTTCTTGGATGAACAGTGGCCAGGGATGCTTTAAATGTCTCTAAGAAATCTCCAAGAGAAAGGAAGACATCCAGATTTTTCTTATGATCAGTGTCTTAAGTTACTTTATAATTTATATGAGGAAGAGGGAGGGGGGGAGGGGACCATTTTAGACAGATGGACAACTAGACAATTACTACACTTGAGCCAACACTACCCCATGTCTGCATCCCCCTCCCTTCCATCCACAGCTGTTCTTTCTTTTGTATAAATCCTGTTCCCTCTGCAAAACGTACACACCCATTTTGCCCCCACACACAACCCACCTTCAAAAATAAATAAATAAGAAGAAGAAAGCAAGACAAAAACTGGACTCACAAACCAGAGTCATTCGTCATTGAAAGGGTAAGGCAAGAATTTAAGGAGGCCCTGGGGAGCACACAACCCAACCCAACCCAACCCCCTCTGTTATTAATAGGATATGCCAGATGGACCCCCATGAATGCTAGTTGCTGGCAATTGGAGAAGGGTGGTGTCATCATCAAGTGATCCAAGATTACCAACTTTAGGTGAACAGGAATCTTACTGTTCGATTTGATTGCCCATCTGGGTCTGAACCTGGATCCCAATTTGCCCCCTCAGGCAAAATAGTATGGAGGATGGTATGTATGATCAAGGCAGTGGTTCAAAGATTCTTAACATGGAATGGAAACCCGGATGGCTGACTGTTGGTCATTCTTTGGTTCTCCTGTCTGCTGCTGCTGCTGCTATCCACTGTTGGGTGATGGACAGTGACTGGGCGCTTCACATGAGATGCATAAAAAATATTGTCTCACTTTCAGCGCAGAGCAGGGCAGGGAGGATGCTTGCTTCTTTCTTTTTTTCATCAGCTTTTGGTAAAAAATAAGTTTCGAAGCAAAGAAGAGGGGAAGGATGGAATGCAACAGTAGACAAGCTAAATCACAAGCACCCCGAATGAGCTGCAGTTCCAATAAAAAACATGTTCTTACAGAAGACAAAAGTGGAGGGACACCACACGTCCCCACACATTTTACAATCCCAAAAATGGAAACAAAACAAACTTACAAACAGCTGACAACAGAGCCAGCTCAAGCAAAACCACCAGGGGATGAGAAACTCCTTTCTTAACCTTGTTTTTCCTGGAATTCTATCCCCCCTGGTGTTTTCAATTCAACAATACAAACTAACACCATTGAATAACAAGCAAACCCGAGTCTCTCCTCTCTTTCTTGGATCCCAATCTGCTCAAACTGCTCCTAGATCTTCTTCACTTGCTGCATCAATTCCACAACAGGAAGGATTTCACGCTCTAAAAGAAACAGAACTAGCAAAGAATAGACAATATTGGTACATACCTGGGCACGACAATGAAGAGAGGTTGAGATCTTTTCCCGTCATTACTCAATGGCGTGAATGAGAATCGGAGGATGCAGATGACGGCCTATCGAGAATACCGTCGTGCATTTCCTCCTCTTGGCCTCGGATCCGTGCTGTGATATCGCTATAGCCTGCATAACTACCCATCGCGAAACCAATACCTGGCATCACCTGATGATCGTAGGTCGCGATGGCTGTGGTTGGGTCTATCCAAGCATGAACCGAGGCCATGTTACTGGACTGAAGGGGTCCCCTCTGTTGAAAAGAATGGCCGTGTTGGCCAAAGATTGTCGGCATCGAAGCGACGGTTGAGCTGCCGAACATTAGCCCGCCACTGCCACTAGGGGCTGCGGTGCTTATCCCTATATCGCCACCTGAAGAATTCCATTGCATAATTCTTTGGTGGTCTGACAACCACGTGGAAGCAGCAGAAGATGAGGACGGTGAACCATCAAACCCTAGCTGATTATGATGATGATGATGATGATGATGCGGTGTCCCGGCAAAAACAACCTGGTGATACTGCTGGTGGTGACCCTGTTCGTGGGCCTGAGAGTGATGAGGCCGCAGCAGCACGGGTTGCTCCTGGAACGACTGAAGAGACAAGCGAAGGTCTTGGCTCTGGCTGCTCGTCCTGGAGATAAGATCGGCCGAATATCCATGGAACTGCATGGAAGATGATGACGAATGATCCGCCGAAACACCCACCGGAAAGAAAGACTTTATGGTGTCCGCAATGGTGTCTGAATCCAAGGAAGATGGCAGGAAGCTCGAATTGGGCGTGTCATCATTTCTCTGCTTCTCGATCTCATCCATTTGCCGATGCTGACGACTACCGAGACCGCTACCTTCATCAGGGTCCAGGGCAGTAGCAGTCTGGCGGAAATCAATCATTGTCTCCTGGTCAGCTGTGGCAGCAGCAATCGTGGCAGTGGGAGCGGACGAGGCAACGGTAGTGGCCATGGGTTTCCAAGCGGGGAGCTGGGCAAGCTCATCGATGGCTGCCTTTGCCTTCTTGATGAGCCAGTCAACAGCCTTGCTAGGCCGATCGTACCCAAGACGGTCCTGCACGTCGTAGAACTGTATGGCAGTATCGGCTGAGAGCCGGACACGGCGGTCCCTCGGCCCCTTGGCGGTGCACACCTTGCTGTGGCGGTCCTTCCTCCCGGTCGACCGAACAATGTGGCCGCCCTGCACCTCGATAATCTCTCCCCCAGCTCCTCCGCCCCTTCCCCCAAGCCTCGAGGAAGTGCCGGCCGTTCCCGCTTTCCTACCGTACCGCGGGGCAGCATGCGAGATCAAAGACCTCTTCTTTGATGGAGGGGGCAAGCGGGTCTGCGGGTCGGGCTGCGAATCCAACCTCCCGTAGAAGAAGAGGTCCTGCTGCTGCTGATGGGGGGAGCTGTCCTGGTGGGCAAGGAGATACAGGGGATGGGCATTTAGGGTTTGGAGGTGGTGGTCGGGGGGTCCTCCACGGGGCTCAGCGGCAGCACCGCCGCGACGGGGGACATTCTCGTCGAGGTCTACATGCTTGGGGGAAGGGATAGAAGGGTCAAGGGGAAGGCTGAAGTGGAAGATGTGGTGATGATTCCTTGGAGGATCCAGAGTAAGTCCCTTGGTGTGATTTCTTCCTTCCAGCTTCAGGAATCAGTTCAAAGTCGCCGTCTTTGTCGTCTCCCTCTCCACCGCCGGCGCACGCAATTCAGGGAAACACCGCTGGTTAAGCTGAAGTCGTTTACAGGGGGAAAAACCGCAGCCATCCATCTCTTCCACTTCCATAAGCCACTCTCCCCCACAACCCCACTCCCACTCCCACTCCCTCCCTCAAAAGGAGAACAAAAGAAAATAAAGACCCACAAACTCTAACCCATTCCTTCTTCCCAGACCAACTCCAGCCCCCACTCTTCTTCCCCTTCGTCTTCTTCTTCTGATCTCTTTCCTAGACTTTGGGTTTGGGGGGGAATGTGTGTGTTGTGTTGTGTGTCTTCTCTTCGTAGGTAGCAACACAGCTTTTGATGACTTCTCCTTTTCCTTTTTCCTTTTCTTTTTATAATATAATTCAACTCCCTTCTTTTTATTTTCATTTTTTAAAACCCAAAGTCGATTGTTTGTTTTTGCCACTGTTTCATCCCTCGCTCCAACTCCAAACCACAACACTCCCAATAATGAGCTTGCCAAAAAGATCAGATCAAGTTCATCAAGTTCCCAAATTAGTCCCCACCACTACAAAATGCTTTGAGTTTCAATGTGCCCCAAAAAGGGATTGCACCTTTAGCTGTGATTAGGGAGAATTATCAGCTATAGTAAAATAATAATAGATGGGGAAGTACTATGATCTTCATCCCCCCCCCCCCCTCTATCTTTTGGATTTGGATCCTAAAGCCTAAGGAAAGGCCACCTTCCTTACCTCTGATGATGACTTCTACTTACATGGAGGTGGCCTATATTCAATAAAACAGAGACATCACTCTCTCTCTCTCTCTTTCTATCTGTGTGTGCTTAAATAGAACCAATCAGTGTGGGCGATGCTTTTTTCCACAGGACTCATTTATTTTAGTCAATAATAATGACCCTTTCTCGCTGGGTGAAGTCACTGAATTGAATTGCATAAACAAAACCACATGATATTGATATTTTGGGATGGATGGATACGGAGGGAGAGGGGGGCTGTTGGGGTAGATCCCAAAAACCAAAACCCAAAAAAGAAATCACTCAGAAACCTCATCATCATCGTCACAAAAAGAAAACATTGTGGACCCCTTTCATTGTCATGTGGAGAGGGACTCCCCAATTTCTACAAATCATCACAGATCCAAAAATCTCATCCCCTTTTCTTTTGCAAGTTCCCCCACAACCATTGTTTTTGCTTCACTCGAAAAAGAACATTTCATTTCATTACATTAGTCAATTTTCTTCTTCTTCTTCTTCTTTTATCCTTTGTCTGGTTCTGTAACTTTCTCAACACATGAGGGTCCCCTCCACCTCCACCTCCACTTCCCACAGCTTTTTATGGACAAACATGCACATTCTTCATAGGAAAAAGGAGGGAAGTAAAAAGGGAAGATGAATTATTATCATCATTTTTTGTATCGTGGGATGTGGGGAAGAATTTAATTCTTTTTTCCTTTGCATGCTAAGCTGCCAATCGTTGTCCTTGTGCTGTTGTCCTCTCACCATCATCACATTCACACACACACCCCTTTGGAATTTCCTCCTTCCTTCCTTCCTTATCCCAGTCTTTCTATCTATCTGCATCTGGGTATTGTAGTGTTGGGAAGAACATCTTACTCCCGCCCTGTTCTTGGTCAGCTCCATGAATGAAGATTCATTATTTGAGCTGCTGGTGCTGGTGGGTATTGATAGACTATAACAAGTTAGACCGACATGGGAAGGGGGGGGGGGGGGATGATGATGTCTTGGTGAAATTCCCACTGTTAAATGAAAAGAAAAGAAAACTTAAAAGCAACCAACAGTTGCTGTTGCTGGGGAAGTATTAAATAGTAGGTTGCAGATATAGCTCTACTAAAGGCCTCTGGGGGCTTGCTATGCCGTTTGCAGCTACTAAAAGCCTGTTGTATCTACCCACCCCAAAAAACAACAAAGGACAGTCTTAAACCCCGACGAAACCCATTCTGACTTGACTTTGAAGCGTGCCCGATCTGGAGCAGCTCTACCCTCTTTGACCTCTTAACCGTTGAATATATTTATTTTAGTACGAGTATGAATACGTTGAAGTGAAAATACGGTCTAATTTTATTTCTAAAACATGGCTTACATTCTTTTCATTTATAACCTAAAAATATAAAAAACAAAAATCTCCTAAATATCTTTAAAGATATTATTCTAAGCATAAAATCTAAACTAACTGTAACTGTCAATATCAAGATTTTTTTTATGTTCTTGAATTTCGATTTATTCAAACTTTTTTCAACAAATCTTCAATGTGATTTTCTGAATATCGAACTTTAGAGCTCCTCATCAAATCTTTGATTATTTCAACATTTTCTTGAAATCTTACTTGTTTTCCTCTTTGACATCTTCCGACATAAGTGCGCTTTCTTCTTTCCACACAATAGGAAATCTTTTCTTTTTCATTTTTACGGACATAAACTCACGACCATCAGGATTCACAATAGTGCAAGTCATATCCTTAAAATGCAAAGCATAATTTTTCTCTAACATTTGACTCACACTCAGCAAACTCTGACTGATTCTAGGGACAAATAAAACATTTGATACATATTTGGTACCTCTCATTGTTTTTATGGCAACCGTACCTCTGCCTTTCACATCTAGGAATTCTTCGTTCCCAATCATCACTTTCGATTTGCTAGCTTTGTCCAGCCTCACAAAACTGCTCAAATCTGGCGTCATGTGATTTGTACAACCACTATCTATCAACCAAGTACGATCCCGTACAAAAACAATGATTTTCAGGATAATTATCTTTCTTACAGTGATGGCATGAAGAAAATTTTCTTCTCCTTGGCTTATCTTCTTGTCTTTTCTCTCTCCGAGATCTAGATTGTCTAGCAACATAAGCACCTTCAACACTCTTTTCTCCCTTTTCATGTTTATGATTTGCATCATCTTCTTGTCGTATCAACCTTCTCTGTTCTTGAGCTTGAAATGCATGGATGAGCTCAGTCAACGAGATCTTTGACAAATCTTTGGAGTCTTCAAGAGATGATATCTTTGACTCAAATCTTTTTGGCAAACTCACCAACACTTTCTCCACAATTCTGCTATCTCGTAATTCCTCTCCAAGAAGCCGAATTTTATTGATGATCGCCAAAAGTCTATCAGCATACTCTTTGACGGTCTCATTTTCTTTCATCTGCAGACGCTCGAAGTCTCTCTTCAAATTCAGAATCTACATACGACGCGTTCTGCTGCTGCCCATAAACTCCTCCTGTAACTTGTCCCACGCGTCCTTAGGAGTCTCACAAGCCATAATTCTTATGAAAATCACAAGACCGCCGAAAAAATATAGGACAAGGCCTTTAGAGCATTTGTTGACTCCTCCTCATGTAGTCGAATTTTATTTAAGGATGGATTATTACCTAGAGGTAATGGATCTTTGTCAGGTTCAACCTACTGTCACAAGCTGTAAGACCTTCATGGTGTGTTTTCATCTTCACGGCCCACAACTGATAGTTTTCACCGTCGAAGACATAGGAGATGACGAACCTCGCTCTGATAACACTTGGATATATTTATTTTGGTATGAATATGGGTATGCAGAAGCGAAAATACGTTCTAATTTTATTTCTGAAAAATGACTTACACTCTCCCACTCCGCCTAAAAATATAAAAAAGAAAACAAAATCTCCTAAATATTTTGAAAGATATTATTATAAACATAAAATCTAAATTAACCATAGTAACAAAAATATCATAATCCTAACATTAACTTCAATCCCACTCTCTACTTTCTTCTCCATCTACATTTAGCTTTTGAACCTTCGTGCCATCAGGGCGGACGGGAAATGCATGCTCATTTTTTTTTTTCTTTTTGGTAATTCCATGTTCATTTTGAAGGGCCCAAAAGAAATAGGAAAAAGGGCATAAAAGAGAGTTATCCCCCGACCGGATCCCGGCGGAGTGACCTGTATGTCAGAAAAGGATTTGTCTTAATTTCCCGAATACGGTAAGAATGTACCGTCCCATCATGCCCACCGCCTCTCCGCCCCTTCGTATATTTGTTTGGTGTCGCAGCACAAGAGAACCAACATTAACATACAAACCCTTACCTTACCAAAAATAAAAAAGAAACATACAAACCAACCCCTTTTTGATAACTAAGAGGTCTTTAATTGGGTTTAAAGAGATGCACCGATTCTGAGTTAAGCACGTCAAGATTAGGATTTTATAAATATTAAAGTACGAAAACTGATATTCGAGTATGAGATTTAGAAGTAAACTTTTAATGTCCCAAGGGTTGTGATTTGATTGGGAAGACAAGGGGTACAAGAAACCAACGAGTCCATCCAACCCAATTGACCAATAATCCAATAGAGATTAAGTTTGCATGTCAATACAGATTTAAGGTTAAGAGGTAAAAGTCTTGTCCTGACATTAGTTTAATTATAACGGAATCTTACTGTTGAGTTTGGAGTGATTATGGGTTTACAAAACATGGACACAAACTTTTTTATTTGTCCCCACGTTAGGCCGCCAAATATCATTTTTTGTGGTCCGCTCCTTTTACGTCACCCCCCTACTCTTCTTTCCTACCCCTCTTCTAAGTAAACAAAAACTCGATTTTTTTTTTATTGGCGAAGCCGTAATAGTCATCGAACATTTGTTTAACGGGTTGATTGCTATTTTAAGACCAATGAAAAATCATAAAATGGGGTGCCGAGGTGGACGCGTGCGCGTCGAGTATTACCTGTACATTACGTGTCACGTGATCGATAAGTTTTGAAATTACGTACAACGTGGATCTCATCTCGATACAAATATGGTCATCGCATCTTCCTGATTGAGAACGATGACCAAAAACATCCTAATGAATCGATTCGAGAATATAATAAGTATTATGCATTGGTGTACTTAAAGTAACAGTGTTTTTTTTTTTGAGGGAGGATACAAAAGCGAAGAGAGATATGTAGCGGGTACAGTCGGAGTTGTCATCAAGTTGGATAATTTCGATTATTGTAAAGGCAAAGGGAAAGGGATATTTGGGTCGGGGTTAGGACAACTATTGCTGACTGCAAAATCATTTGGCGATTGTGCATAGAGGGGAGAATTTAAAAAACAGAGGAAGAAGAAGAAGGTTTTTATCGTACGGAACACACTTCCAAAAAAACTAACCAAAACCAAGACACGAATTAAAATAATTGTGATCGCTACCTTTTCGAATAAATGGACCACCGCCACCCACCCCAATTTCATATTTTAACCAACATCAAGTGGTCTTCCCGAATGAATGGATGGATAGTGGTGGGGGGGTAGTAGACTCAAGGAGAAGATGTTGAAGTGGAAACCAACCAGGGTCAAAAGGACAGATTCATTTCATCTTGGGTGGTGTTGTTTTTGTCCCTCATTGTTTTTGACATGGGGAAGTAGTAGTCACTGAGCAAGACGTGTCATGATTGTAACTACATGTGGGTGTGGGTGTGCGGTGGTGGTGGGGGGGAGGAGGAGGTGTTTCCTACCCATTGTCATGATCTTTCCCAAACACCAGACAGAGAGGACTCCCCCCCCAAATTTATTTTATGTAATAATTATAGAGGGATGATTACGATGTTTTTGTCCCTCCCTCATTTAAATGACACGCTTTGTGTCAAGGGGCCCGACAACGACCACACTCGGGTCGTCCTACCAAAAAAAAGGTTTTAACTCCATCGTTTTAGCTTATTATGGGCCTCCATGTGGCCCGTTATGCTTCGTCATGGGCTTTTTTGCCATCCCACAAGGGCCCAACTAGCACCATTGGGCTTTTTAAATGGGCCTCCATTCGTATTCAGGTTAGGGTTAGAATAGGATGCTCTATTTATTAATCAGAAAAGATTTTGAGTTACGTAATACTTTATTATTTACTACCAGGATATTGGTCGTATTCGGACAGTGGCTTAGCCTAATCTTAGTCTTGTAATACTCCCGGGCTTAATCGCCAGGCCAAAAAATTCCAGTTTAGGTTTTCCTTTGTCTCCGTCTTCTTCCCCCCGAAAGAAGGTTCAAATTAATCCCCTTCTCCCTCTTGAATTCACTCCTAATTCCCCTCCCTTCTCCGTACTATCCCCTAATTGCTGTAGCGCCCCCCCCCAACCACCAAAAAAAAAAGGGTTATTTTCGCTTCGGGGTTCCCTCCATTGATCGATTGGTCTCCGGCTTGAAGTCGTTCGGGAAGTCCCCGGGTTTAATCGTGTTGGGTTTGGTGGAAGTTCCCAGCTTGTGCTGCTGATCAGTGCATTGTGGGTGGGTTTTATTTTGTAGAGGGAAAAGCTGAAGGATTCGATCTCTTAGGACTTCTTCTTTGGGTGGGGCGGCCTCTGGTGGGTTTATGGCTTCGGGAACCGTGGGATGTTAGGGATAGGCAGCAGAAGTGGTTTGAGAGTGGTAAAGTTTACTCCCATAAGATGATCGGAGCTCGTGGACAGGAACCATCACAAAGTCTGTCCGCCTCTAGCGATGAAGACGATGGCTCTTCTCATCATCAGACGAGCTCAGGAGATGACGGGCTAGCATCGGGTGGTTCGTCCAGCCAGGATTTAGCACGGTCGGGTTTGTCCAAGGCCACTGGTCGGGGGCTGACGAACGGAAGTTCCGTGAAGTTCCATGGTAGTGTCGCTAAGTTTAATGCTGGATCGAAGAGTGAGATCAGAGAGTTGAAGGGGAAGTTGCTTGGGGAGCTTAATGAAGTTAGGAGCTTGCTTAAGAGGTTAGAAGCAAGGGAGGTTGAGATCAGCAGGTATGGAGGCAATGCCGGGTGGGCTAAATCACAGGTTTCGGCCAACAATGGTGTTGTAAAGGCGAGTAATTTGATGCGCGTGAATTCTGAGGTGGGGTCTGTCGGCATCCCAGATCCGTGCATGCAACGAGGTGTTAGTGCATCTGCGGCAAATGGTAATGATAGGGGTGGCAGGGAGTTTATCGTAATGGAGGAAAGGCCCCTCAAGTCAACTCTAGCAAGTCGGAGTTTGGATTTTGTCCCAGCTAAGAAAATGCCTCCTTCAGAAAACAAGAAGGTGAAGAAGTCAAGTGGAAACACTGTTAATAGCAAGGCTTCAAAGTTTGGTCTTGACATGCAGTCCAGTTTGTTCAAGAGCTGCTACAGTTTGCTGACTAAACTGATGAAGCATAATTATGGTTGGGTGTTTAATGCACCAGTTGATGTCAAAGGCCTTGGCCTCCATGACTATTTCACTATTATCAACCAACCGATGGATTTGGGTACTGTGAAAACTAAGTTGAACGGTTGTTCCTACGAGTCACCCCTAGAGTTTGCATATGACGTGAGGCTTACTTTCCAAAATGCAATGAAATATAATCCTCCAGGACAGGACGTTCATTTGATGGCTGATACTCTGCTGAAATTATTTGAAAAGTCGTGGGGAGTCATAGAAAAAGAGCACAACCTTGTACGGAGGGCGGAAGTGGGTTCGCCAACGCCTGCCACAAAGGAAGTCCCTAGCCCAGCCCCCACAGCTGTGCCCAGTTTGCCAAAGCGTCCGGATTCCACAAGTTCGGAGAGGTTAGACCCCAGGAAACCTGTCGGTAAGGAATCTGTGAAGAGGGATATGACATTTGAGGAGAAGCAAAGACTTAGTGAGGATCTCCAGAATTTACCGTCAGAGAGGTTGGAGCACGTTGTAAATATCATCAGGAAGAGGAATTCTCAGTTATTTCAGCTTGAAGATGAAATCGAGGTTGATATTGATGTTGTAGATGCAGAGACCCTTTGGGAGCTTCAGGAGTTTGTGGATAGTTATCAGAGCAGTTTGAACAAGTTGAAGAGGAAGGCTGATATGTCCTTTGATGGATGTAGATAATTGTGCGTGGCATGACACTCGAGCAGCCAGAGCCATTGATTCGATTATGTGGCCGTAGCTTCACTTTGCTAATGTATGCTAGCATTCAATGCAACAATGATTCAGGTTCTCAACGGTCAGAGGGCCAAGTAAAGAGAAATTGAAGTCAGGTAGCCTTCATGTCAGTGCTTGAGAAATTCTCTCTTTTGATCCCTGTATGCCCAGCAAGGCACTCATTCACTTCACATCGCGGATTGATAGGCGACATCATGTAGAATTGTTTTTCAGCAAGTATGATAGACCAGTCGTCTGACTGTTAGTTAAGCCTTTTGCTGAATCTTGGTCATAGTTAGTTATGTTTTTTTAATCTTGGATCGGTGGATCTGCGTTGAGATTCTCCATCCACTGGAATTTCAGGAATAGAAGGAAAGATGAAGAGGAAAGAGTCTGCCATCGGGTCGATTATTCATAGGCATGTTGGCGCTACCAATTCTTTGTACTTCATGTATATTACTATCTGCATAGTAAGTTGAAGATTAATCATGTTGGTCGCAGTTAAAATCCTTTCTATGCTATAAAAGACATCAGTTGGTGAGGCAATGTTACACAATAATGTTTATTAAAAAAAATATTTCATAAAATAGTACCGTACAATAATCTAACCTGCATCGAGTTCTCAACTTTTACTCTGTATATCAAACAAGTATTATTTATTTTGCAAACATTATCTTGCTTTTGTTTCGCACTTTAGTGTGACTTACACCAGACATTCGATCTGATCACATCAAAAGGACACTACCTGTCTGTAACCAAGAGCTTGAAGGCCGAAGAGGGCATAAAGCAGTTGACTCGATTGCAATACAAATGGTAATGTTCTCCCTCCCATTCCTCACCTGTTCAGTCTTTTATTTTCATAATAAGGATACTCGTCTATAACATACAAAGCCTACCCTCCTTGAGAATACCAGACAAGCCGATGCGAACAACCGCAACAAGAACAAAATGTTAATACATTGTTCCCACAAGGGAAAGCGGTAAATGCTGCAAAAAATTGAACAGTGCACATAGGGAGGCATTATATTTCCTCGACAAATGATTGATTGGTCATCAGCTTTGGTTGGCAAATTTGATTCCCTTCTCTATCGAAGCCTTGAGTTCAGGGAGAAGGCTTTCCAGGCCTTGCTTCTCGTACTCAGAAAGAGGACCCAGTCCCAAGACTTCTTCTACACCATTCTTTCCAAGCCTCACCTGTTAACGCAATTCATCAGTTCAATTATTGTTTAATTAGTGTCCTGAACTTTCTGATTGATCCTAGCCCACCGATTATCCTATTCTCCCCGAACTTTATAAGCAAAATCTGCCCATGCATAAACAGAAGATGCACAATTCCTAGAGTTCCCTAATGAAGCTTTCACGCGTTTTGGTAGCAAGATTGACCAAAATGAATAAAAGGAGCAGTAACTGTTTCAACTTTTATCCCAAAGAAACTCGATAGAAAAGTTGATTGTTGATGAAATCATTTAACAAAACACAGTAACTTATAATACTAACCTTTGATGCAAAGAAAGGAAGATCGGTCACGTTAGATTGAACAAATGAACATTCAATCACATCAGGCACCCCATTCAGTCCCTTCAAGCAGGCATCAGCGAAAATTGCTCCGGCATAGCTTCAGCATGGGAAGTAATCATGTTAGGGTAAAAGATATGGGGTTACCAAAGTACAAAGAAAGGGTTATTTTGCACGTACGCCATGGATAATGTCGCAGAGCCCTTGCCAGCCTTTGCTTCCACAACTTCCGTTCCTCCGTCTTGTGTCCTCTTGGTAAGAGCCTTGATCTCATCTTCCGGTAAATTAGCTTTTGGAGTGGCCTACACACAGTTTCAAAATTTCAATGTAACAAGATATCTACTGATGCGGTGATATATCATGGAGGAAAAAAAAACCAGCAATGCTGATAACACAGCATATCAACCTTATAGCATTAAGAAGGGACTAACCTGAGAGAACAGCGGGAGGATGGTAATGCCAGCATGACCACCAACAACAGGTACATTTACCTCTGCAAAAAAAGAAGAGGTCTCTAAGTGTCAGAAGAAGTGTCAAGAAAAGGTCCCAACCTGAGACTGAGAATACTCAACAAGCTATTCTAAAGGTGATTGTTTTCATTTAACAATACAGATCATCAATGAAATTCAATACCACTTTTGGGTTTATGAAATGCCTTTAAGGTACTGATGAAGACAGACCGTCGATCACATATGAGGAGGGAAATTTTCTACGTATTCTTTCGGGAGACAGCTTAATTGTATCATAGCAGAGAAAAACTCCTCATCTTGCACCAAAATCAGACAAAAGGAGACGGAAACAACAACTCGAACGTCACTAATCGCCCAGGAAGTCTACCTGCAACAGGTGCTTTAGCCTTTCCAGCGTAGAAAGTCTTGGCCCTAACAACATCAAGAGTGGTCACTCCAAACAGTTTCTTCTCGTCGTATGTCCCTGCCTTCTTGAAAACCTCAGCGGCAATCGGGACAGTGGAGTTCACAGGGTTGCTAATCATGTTTACAAGAGCCTGAAGGACGATGAAGTGAACTCATTTCAGCTACAATTCTGGGAAAATACATAATCACGAGAAAACAACAGCTCTACAAATTTAGAGTCAATCCCAAAACAAGAACCTGATGTGGTTGCTTACGTTTGGGCAGTACTTGGCGATGGCGGCGGAGAGGGACTTGACGATGCCCGCGTTGATGTTGAACAGATCGTCACGGGTCATGCCAGGCTTTCTAGGCACACCGGCAGGAATAATAACCACATCAGATCCATCCAAAGCTTGACCTAACTGCTCCTCTCCCACGTATCCAGCAACCTATGAACAAAAAGCGGAAACGATGATTAGAAAACGGATCGATGTCCTCCATCGGTGTAAAACAAGCATAACACGCGGAAAGTAGTCGGCCTCGTCTCAGACAAAAAACGAGCGGAGAGAGGAGAGAGTAGAGAGAAGAAGGAGAGCCTCCAACCAACCTCAGATCTGGTGTTTATGTGGCTGACGTCAGCGGCGACGCCAGGGGTGCCGGCGATATCATAAAGGGCGAGCCTGGAGACAAGGGGGTTAAGCTTCATGAGGAGGGCGAGGGGCTGCCCGATGCCACCGGCGGCGCCGAGGACGGTGACCTTGCGGTCAGGAGAGGCTTCGGAGGCGAACCCACGGGGGAGGAGGAGGTGGTGGTCGGAGATGCATTTGGAGGAGACATGCAATCGGAGGGATCTCGAGATGCCCGACCTCATCTTCCTCTCCTTTCCTAACCTTTTCTTTCTCCTTTAGACTCGTTGCAGGCGAAGATAGTGGAGGGTCTCGATCTCGAGGAGTCAGCCCTTCACTTCTTAACTTTGATCTCTTTTTTATGGGCGATACGGCAGCTTACGTGGACGAAAATTTTCCCTAGTATTTTAGTATGAAAAAGTTTCTCCTTTTTTTTATATTTAGTACGGTGTTTTTTACTTTTTTTCATATAATAAAAGTAAAATATCAATTTATGGCCTCAATTTTGAGCCAACTTTTTGTTTTGTCATTTACTTAGTTTGTCATATGATTTTATCACCAACTTTTATTTTTATTTTGACTTTGACCAAACTTAAATTTCATCATGCGTAAGCTAAATAGACCTTAATAGACAATTTTCATTTTTCGACTAAAAAGAAAAAAAATTTATAAAAAATGGGAAATAATATTGAAACCTTTCATTTGTTTTTTTATTATAAAATTTTGATGGACAAATATAGTGAATTGGAAGCCGAAGTTAACGATAGTTGCTGATGTTGTCAAAAAATATGAAAAATCGATTAAGGTCGGATGATGTTATATTAGAGAGCGACTATTACGGATAAAGTGGATTATGAGACGAATGAATGAGATGTTGAAACTCCACTATTATAGAACACAGGTCAGACTATATTAATGCCTTTGTTTGGCTTTCGCTAGAAGAAATTCATGATTGGTCAAAATCAAAATAAAAACAAAAGTTGGTGACAAAATTATATAACAAACTAGGTTAATGACAAAACAAGAAACAATCGCCGACCGACTGACTGACTATCGACCGCCTCAGACAAGAAGAGGGGGAGGTGGGTTTATCACCTGATGAGAGGGGATGGGCTGACCCTGTCCCCACTGCTTGAGACGGAGGAGGCAGAGCAATGAGTAGTTGTTGGTTTGGCGTAATATTATATAATATAATGATTTGCTTTTTTTTTGGTAAAATATACATAAATAGCCCTAACTATGGTTGAACTTTCTCTTCTGTCAACGTCTTTTTTTGCTATATAAAAACGTCCTCAACTTTCTATTTTACCTTTTTTTCTAGCCATTTCGTGACGCCGTTACGTCCGAAGCTGACGAGGAAGTGACGACGTCCAACGTGTTAGTTTATGTGGCGAGTCAACGTGGTCAAAAAATCGCAACGTCGAACGAAAGGTCACCTCATAACACAACACCAACAAGAGGGCAGGCTGATGCCGATGTGGCAATTTAGGTTTAAAAAAGAGTTTAATTGTCGATTTAAAAAAAATAAATGAAGGTCGGGGCACAGTCAAAATCCCCAAATATAACCCTAATGGTTCTTTCCCAAACCTTCGGCAGAAGCCATTAGGGTTTACCGATTGGACAAAATCATCGAACTCCACCAGTCCAACGACGACAATCAACAGTCCATAATAGAAGACGAAGGTTTGAAGCATCCCAACATTCAATCTCTTAACTCATCTCCGACGGCCATATGTGAGTTGAAGGTAAGGCGATGGACCTTATTAGTGGCTTGTTTTCGACATTGGTTGTGTAGGCGAGTAGTCCTTTAGGGTTCTGTTTTTGTACATTGTTTAGTTGTTATGTTTTTCCCTCATCCCACAAATGACTCAGGTTAACTTCAATTTGCATATCGGAGGCACAATGTCATTCGCTGGATTGTGTTCATACAACAGTGGAAGTGTTGATTAAGTTTGGATATGTAGATACAGACCATCTAGGGTTCTTTACTTTAGTTGCTTTGGCCAAAGACTCCGGATTATCTAACGTGCATAGGATGTGGTATGGATTTTCTGGTCGGACTTTGTCTAGCGTGAGGGAGATTATTGGAGATGTTGAGGAGATGAAAATAGTTGAAGAATGTGATGATGGCGAAAGTGTAGATGTTTACTGTGAAGGAGAGGAAATGAATGGTCCTGATGAGTTAGAGGAGATTGGCTTAGATAATGATGAGCATGAGGAGATGCAACATGATGACGCCCAAGAAGAGATCCAAGAGGATGATGAAGAAGAGGAGATGCAACAGGAGGAGGAACAAGAAGAGATTGAACAGAATGAAAAACAAGAAGAGATGCAAGAGGATGAAGTAAAAGAACATATGGTTAGGGATGAGATCCCAGATTTAGAAATGACAAGACAAGAAGAAGCAAATGTAGATGATAGTTGTATAGATGTGACCCGACCTAAATTGCCACATCGGCATCAGCTCGCCCTCCTGTTCGTGTTGTGTTATGTGGCCCACATTGGCACGCCACATGAACTAACACGTTGGATGCCGTCACTTTCACGTCAACCTCGGGCGTAACGACGTCACGAAATGGCTAAAAAAAAGGTAAGCTAAAAAGTTAAGGACGTTTTTATATAGTAAAGAAAGATATGGACAAAGAGAAAGTTCGATCAAAATATATTTTGCATTTATTTTTCTGCCAAGCACTTTTCTTGGTTAATAGGATGAGAGGGGGAACAGCACACCCCCAAAACGGTGTCGTCCATGTACAAGCAAGAAAAGATTTACCGATCAAGGGCATCCGGCCTCGTAAATCATATCAGGAAATTAAAAAAAAAATTGTAAAAATATTAACTCCTCTTTTAATCATATTATCACGATAAGAAAATAAAATTTATTTATTTTTGTCAAAATGAAAAGGCATAATAGGGTTTACCTCGCAGAAGAAATGTCGAATGGGCCACGTGATTATCAATCTGGTGTGGGAGAATGCCAACACAATCCCAGATGCAAATATTCCCTTTTTATTTTGTTAGTGCCCACATAAACGCCATGGGCGGAAGACTGCTCTGGGTCAGACATTCATTTCTATTCTTTTTAAGCAATAAAACATAGATTGATGAGGAAAAATCTGTAGATTCAGCACGCCATTTTGGGAGATGCTTCTCTTTCCCCCAGTCGTTTGTTGGCCGTGGGGGCTTCTGCCAAGATTATCTCCTCCAATTGCGTGGCCGTGTGGGCAGACACCAAAAACAAAAGGCAAATAACTAAACAAATGGAGGGGTTATCGTTCACAACATTTATACACCACACACACACACCCCCCCCTATCCGTTGGAATGAAAACCAAAAAGAAAGGTTAGCTGAATATTAACCCCCTACTCGAAATCACACTCACCAAGCAGACTGCGAGTTGCCCTTTACCTTCGAAGCTGACTCATCATCCCAAAGTTAGTAGTAACACTGCTAAACCATGACCCCCTTTCGTCTCATGTGTCTCTCTCAGCCACACAAAACCAAATGTCACCGAGTCCATGCATTGAAAGCCATCACAACAAATCGATATATCAACCAAACAAGCAGGGTGACACCACCTCACACCAAAAACTCAGCTCTGCTTCCACCGTTTCCAATACCAGGAAAGAATACACCCCCATCAACAATGTCATCTCTAAGGGGGTAAGAAAATGAACATTAGGATCCCATGACCTTGCTTGATTCTCTTATATATGTTCAGGCAATCTTAAGTTCTTGTGCTTACAACAAAATGTGTAGTTATAATATTATCACTGCCCTTAGGTCTAATGAACAAACCGGGAAACACATTAGAAAACATGCTTCAAGGTTGATCCGTTCCAAAAGGGAAATAACGAAAGAAAGTCAAAAAGTTTAGGGAAGCTTCTAAGCAATTCTAAGGAAGTGCCATGGGCCAGAAATTGCAACCCAAGGGAGACCATCGTAAATTGTGGAACAAAGTTCACTTCCTGTGTAATGTCACACCAGTGTAATGTCTATTTAACTAAGAAGACACCGCCTCTGTACTCTTGATTTTCAGATAGTATGAGCCAAGTCAAACCATCAACAAGACATCACAAAACCAAAACAAGATAACCCCAAAAATGAGTCAATATAAAAAAGGAACCAAAGCAAAACAAGTTCAATACAGCAGATACTACATTTTAAAGTGCTGCATCCTGCAGAAATTTTCACACTAGCAGAAGTCCTCACCAAGATTTACAACTACGCTCCACTTGCATTAGCTAATGGCATTACAAGAGTCCAAACCACTAAGGAGATGCAGCCAAGGCCTCAAAGCACGGGTAATGCATTCATCACATCAGAGAAAACAGTGTCAACTTCAAGCAATCACCAGAATGATAATAGCATCGTCGCCAAGAAAGCTGTCAAACGCCTGAGCCAAAAACCTACCCACAACGAAAGCTTTCATACAATGAGCAGCAATATTGTGAACTAAGTAATCAATATATAAAAAATAAGTGAACAAAAATATTTACAATAGCTATCACGTGACAGCGAACAAAGAAAAATCTACTCAGCAGATCCAGCTATTATGGTAAACCTACCATAAGAAAAAGCATCAAGCATCTTTACCCAAAAAAAAAGCATCATGCACAAAATCTTCGTCTCTGATAGCAGATTAGTTAAGCTAAACGAAAGATCGAACCAAAAAACACAAGGAACTTTCTGAAGAACTAACCATGATTGAACAAGAGGACAACCATATTTACAATAAACACATAATTTACATAACATTTCCGTGTTTTCAGAGTATTCACAAAAAACCGTCCCCATTACATGCAGGGACATTGTTCACAAATGCCAAAAGATGCAGGGACATTGTTCACAAATGCCAAAAGATGCAGGGACATTGTTCACAAATGCCAAAAGATGCAGGGACATTGTTCACAAATGCCAAAAGATGCAGGGACATTGTTCACAAATGCCAAAAGATGCAGGTGCATTATTTCACACCACAATGAGATCACTTTTGTCAAACTTCAAATCACACCCCTACCAACCTGTATACCCAAACACACATCTTACAATAAATTTCATGCTTAGAACAAATAACAAATCATCAACTCATCATAGCCAAAGGAGTAAGAAGCAAATAGATCCAACTAGGAAGGAAGCTCTATAGAGGAAAAAAAATTATCTTCCTTCAAAAGAATTACCAAGCAAAGTTTAACAAAGCTAATGCAAATCACAGACAACCAGCAGAGAGGCAACCATGCAGCCAGCAATGCATCACCAGTTATGCGAGCAAGAAGCAAAAATTAAACATAAAAGCCATAACTGAAAAGGTAATATCACCTCAGTAGTATGGTGGTGGATTGGGGTACATCCCACCCTGGGGAACCCTGGGAACAGGTGAAGTCCCTGTGGGCTGTTGCACCTGGCTGGGATAACCGCCTGACGTATTGAGCCCATAAGCAGCCCCTTCTGGATACCCACCAGTAGGTCTATACATTCCAGACCCAGCACTGACCCCAGCAGCAGCACCGCCAGTGTATCCTCCTGAAACCATACCGCCTCCCATTCCACCGCCAGAGCCTACACCCATCCCACTAAATCCACCTCCTCCATACCCTCCTGCACCAGGTCCACCATAACCCCCGTAACCAGCCACAGAACCCATGGAAGATGGCGGATTACTGCCCAAGCTAGCCATTCCTTGCCCGCCCAATCCACCGACAGAATTCATCTGCCCCATCGGTGGCTGACCACCACTTGGATATCCATAACCACCCATACCTCCCTGCCCGTACTGCCCAGGAACTGGCCCATGAAACCCCCCAGCACCAATGTGACCCATACCCATGGTCATCCCATCAGCATGGCCATCACCGGGCTTCTTCTTGCCATCAATCGCGAGCTTACAACTCATCTGTTTGCCGTCAATGTTCTTGATCGGTTCGATCAGTGCCGCCTGGGCGCCCTCGGCAGTCTTATAAACGAACAAGGCAAACCCCCGGGACTTGCCCGTCTGCTTGTCAAAGCCCAGAGGACCCTCCTCAATCTCCCCATAAAAGGAAAAATGGCTCAGCAACTTGTCCGAAGAAATATCACTAGGGACGTTGGCCACATAAATCTTCCTGTTTGCCACATCAGATGAATTAGTGTTGGAGCCCGAATTACCAGCGGCGGCCAGCTGGGTCACGGTCACACGTCCATCGATCTTCTTGCTAGGTTCACGGAGGGCGAGCACCGCCCCATCTACATGCCTAAACGTCACAAACCCATAACCCTTGGATTTCCCTGTATTCTTATCAAGTATCACCACGGCCTCCTCAATCTCCCCATAGGTAGAAAACAGGGAGCGGAGCCCATCAGTGGTGGTATCCCACCCGAGCCCACGTATGAAGAGCTTACGCTGGGTGGCATCAGGGTCGGCGACCGAGCGCACAGATGCGAGCACGTCGGGGTGCCGTAGTGTGGCGTCCTGGAGGATCTCGACGAGCTGGTCCTTGGAGAAGTGGTCGAGGATTTTGCGTATCTCGGAAGGATAAAGGGATACCGGGGAGGACATGGCGCCGAGTCCGTCTCCAGGGACGCTGTGGTCGGGAAGCGACATTCCGTTCTCGTCGATCTTGCGTTTCTTGGAGGAGTCCATCAAGTTGGACGAAACGTAATCCATGGTTACCGCGGGGAGCCAAAATCGCTAGAGGGATGGGGATTTCGGGAAAGGGAGGAGCGAAAAACCCCAAACCCTAATCCTTGCCCTAGAATCTGAAGGCGACGAATGCTTCAGGAGTGACTGAGAGTCCTGAGCGACGACGGAGCGAAAATATGGATGCCGGGCAGTATTTGTAGTTGATTTTTTGGGGAGGGAGGGACTTTAGTGGGCCGGGCTCTGTGAGAAAGATGAGTGGGCCTCAATGGAAGCCCATATATTTGGGTCATTTTGTGCGCCAGAACAGGAACTACACGCAACAGACAGCAAAGAAATTATTGATATTTGCACGATACCAGATGATGTTTAGTACAACATCAGAAAGCACGACTCGCAAATCATGTTTAGCACACGGTGAGAGCTAGGCGTAAACCCAAGGAGAAACAGAAAGCTTCTTCGACCACAACCCACAAGCTTCATGCTAGGACCAGACCACACACAAGGCCCTGAACTTCATTTTTCCTCTGGTTTGAGTTTAGTTACCAGTTGCCAGTTGGAGCAGCACATCACCAGGTAAGTCTTGCGGCCCTGAGCAGGCCCTGGAGTGACAGTCCCTATGCCATGCCTGCGGACTTCTTTCCCCTCTTGGTCAAAGACCGGGATCTCGAAGTTGGAGCAGCACATCAGGAACCAGTTCTTCCCCTTTTTCTTCTTTGTCACCCGTTTCTCATTGGCAAGGGCCTTGACCTTGTCGAGAGGAAGAGAAGTAAGCTGGCCTCTAGCTGCTTCCTGGCTCATCATCAATCGATCACTGGACAGAACATTGGATAAGTTGTTCTGCCCCCCCCATCCAATTGAGTAGCAAGCCTGGGTTTTTCCGTGGGAAGGGAGCAGCAAATGGTAATTAACTTCCTAGGTATGGCCACATATAAAGTCAGCGTCGTGTAATTGGCCAAGTCACTCTTAGTGATCCAACAGTTTGCACGTAAGCAATGAGCCCATTAAGATAGAGACATGCCGCGATGCCACAAATCCCCAATTATCCCCTAACATAAGAAAAAATTGTTTATCATGCGACAGGAGCGGACTAAGTCCTTCCATTTTGCATTTCAGTTGCAAAAACATTTACCAATTCAAAGAAAGAAGTAAGCTTAGCATGAAAGGATGGCCAAGAAAAGGAGACTGGTGCTGCCACAGGATCAAATGGGAAAAACTACTAAACGAAAAAGAAAAACACAATACAAGAGAACACCAGCAATATGCTAGAATAACAAAGTTGCACTGTGCAGAAACATAAATACTATCCATCATATCTATATCTTCACTTCTCAGGTAACTATCTATTCAGGTAGAGAACAAAGTGCTGCTAAGAGCAGCAAACTCCCCAACAATGTGATCCTTAAGAACAAATTTAGTAGTTACTATAACCACTGGGAAGAGTTGATGGATCCCTGGTTGGAGTATAATTCACGGAATCTCTTTGTGGTGTGGTATTGTCTCTTTGTGGTGTGGTATTGGCCCACCCTGGATTTGACTGATATCCTCCTCCGGTTTGTTGACCAAATCCACCGCCCTGTGGAGGCAGTCCACCGTAACTGTTTTGAGGGAATCCTCCCATGTAATTCTGTTGTGGCGGAGGTGGCGGCATGTTTCCAATGCTGTTAGGTGGCTGAATTCCTCTACCATTATTAGGAGACCCGCCCAAGTGCATCATGTGCTGGTTGTTTGGGGGCATGCCATTAAAGTTGCTCGGCGGCACTCTGCCTGGGTAATTTTGCTGCATTCCGTGGTAATTTTGATGCATTCCAGCATGGGAATTCCCAGACTGGGGGTTAGGAGGCATCCCGGCCTGGGGGTTTGGTGGCATCCCGGCCTGGGGGTTAGGAGGCATCCCGGCCTGGGGGTTAGGAGGCATCCCGCCCTGGAGACCAGTGTTTGTTGGACCCATATTGTTGGGTGGCAGACCACCCTGACTGCCTTGAGGAGGAGCATTTGACATACTGTTCTGCATTGGTTGATTCTGAAACTCCCTGTTCTCCCTTCTCCTCTCAAAGTTCCTGGACCTGTCAAAGTTTCTGGGTCTATCATTCCGCTTATTTCTTTCCATTGCTCTATTGTGATTTCTGATCCACTCTTCATGATACTTGGGATCATAAGGAACAGCCTGCCCATTAATGAATGGCTCACCTGCCATGAAAGACAGGAGCATAGGAATATATTATGTAAGTAAACCAGCTGGTAAGAATAAAGCCTACAGGTAATACTTGAAAATAAAAACATAAATATATGCATACAAAGGACCTGGCTCACGTCAAAATTATAACTTGAAGGGTAAAACATAAAGAAACAGATCAAATAAAACCTTCATCGTCATTTTCTTTTTTCTGTTTAAAAGCCATTTGCTATTTCCAAATCAAATCAACTCACCGTAAATAGACGAAGACAAAAGAAATCAGGATTAAGATTGGCACGAAAAGGAATTAACATAAATAAAACAAAAAGAAACTTAGGTTTATACCACCATAGTCCTTATTTTTTACATCCAGGTACGAGTCTGGAAGAACCCATCGCACATTGGGTAGTTCTGCAACACAACAGATAAACCATTTATCATTCCTTTGATAAAATTAAATAGGCTGAAGATTAACGAGCCCAAAAGAAAAGGAAAACGAAGAGAAAAGCACCCTTAATCTTGTGTGAAACCTCCTCGGGCACTAGGGCCCCAAATGCATAGTAACACCTATGTGAAACTGAGTAAATCTTCATCCTAGCTTCCTCCTCGCTGCAAACCCCAAAAGCAGGTGACAAACAAGCCGATTTCAACTTGAGGATTTAGAAACGGCCATGTTTTCATCAAATGCTTAATATATCCCCCATTAACTAAAAAGAAGTATGAGGATTCGAGCCATCACACTACCTGCCTACAACCTTGGCAAGGGTCTTGATGTAATAATCAATTATCTCATCCCTAGTAAGATCGCCCTCCGGCTTCTCCACAACCACGAGCCAATGCTCGAAATCGCAGCCATCCAGCAGGATAGTCTCCTTGGGGGGACGATTAGACCAGTTAGGGCTGGGGTCCCTGAGGGAGGAGGAGGTCGTCCTCGTCGATAAGCATCTCCGCGGGGCGCCAACGGAGGGAACTCGAACAGGGGAAAATGAGGCAGAAAGTGGGCGGAGGATAGAGCGGCGGAGGACAAGCGACGGGGGCGAAAGGGCCGCGGGGGAAGAGCGGTGGGATCGGGCAGTGGTACAGAGAGATCGGGCGAAGAAGGAGATTAGGGTTTGGTTGCGGGGGAAGACAGATCGAATCGCCATCGCGTGCCCCCTAAACCCTCGTGCCCAGCGTCAGTCACGAAACAAAGGGTTTAATGGCCGGGATGCCTCCCTCCCTTCCCGGGAAAATAAATATTTGATTAAAATTAGGCTTTTCTGAGATAAGCCCAATGGGCCTGGTTATAGGTCCAATTACTTGATGGGCTTCTTATTGGGCCGATATTTGGTCAGGCCGTAGTTCTTCCCTGACGAATCGTTAGATCATAAATGAAGTAATCATCGGTTTTTCACATTAAAGCATCATAAATAAAGCATTGTAAGTATTGTTAGTAGGAAAAATAATTCCCGATTTGCAATCGTAACTTTCAAAAGTGTAGTTGTACAGATTGTATGAGCTTTGTGTACTGTTTTTCACGAATTATTAGATCATAAATAAAGCATTGTATGAGATTTGTGTACTGTTAGTTGAAAAAATAATTCTCGATTTGCGGTCGTAACTTTCAAAAGTGTCGTTGTACAACTTGAAACTCAAACTCTATGAGTTCGAGTTCGCCAACACTTAGAAAAATTCTAAGTATTGGAGTGGTTTGGCTGGCAGACCTAACTCGAACTCTGTTCGACTTCCTTTAAGGCATTAAGAAACTTGAACTCAGGTATGAATACAACCAAAATGAAACTTTTCAACTTTCAAAAATACAACCAAAATGAAACATTTCAACTTTCAAAGTCCCTTGTTTTAACAAAAATAGAACATCATAAATCATCCATCCAACAACACAAGTTACAACAATCACTCCAACGACACAAGTATCTCAACAATCCAAGAACAACATAAACATCAACCAAGCAAACAACATAAATCAATTCATCATCCTTGGGTCAAGTTGTCGCCTCCTCCTCTAGTACAATGTAGGTAGTTTCTGTGGCGTTTCCGAGTCAGTTGGGATATCAGCTGGTCCTTATCTGGATTTGAAAGTGAAAACCTAACCGCCTTCCTCCTCTTCACAGGCACGGCTGGAGTTGATGATGACGATGGTTGCCCAATCTCCGAAGTGTCAAACTGATCGAAGCTCTGCCATAAGAGGACAGACATGTCTTCATGATCCCGATGAAGGAGGACATCATCCATCCGCTCCGCCGTAAAGGCTGACCATGGGTCCTCCGGAAACACAAATTTCTTCTCATATTACAATCCCCCTCTCGTGCCATTTGTATGCGCGCCTTTCGGCCTAGCACGCCGTAGCGGTTGGAACGACTTGAGGATCCGGGCCCGCTCCCCAAGGCCCAACCAGTCGACGTCACGACTCGAGTGTCGAACGCGGCGGAAGGGAATTGGGTAATCCCTCCCTGGATTCCTAACTGGGCCTGCTCAGGCCCTCGTCGACTGTCTCTGTTTTCCTAAGAGGTGGCGGACGAAAGGCGGAGCATGATCCGAAGAAAGAACTTTCGGGAGAAATCGGGAGCGGCTCGTGTCGTCCGTTCCTCATCCAAAATGGCTCCGTAAAAAGGTTGTTGTTTAACCTAGGTAAACTATAGGGTTTAGCCACCGACTTAATTTTAAAAGCATGGTTTAAGTCGGAAAACCAGAGTATATTCGGGGATTCCTAATTACTAACTCTTACATTTAAACAGGCGAAAATGTGGCGTTTGCTCCAAAAGTTTGTTCTTTGTTAACGGGTGTTGGACGACCCGATCCCGGCATGACTCCGGACTCATTTTAATGTTTTACGGACGTTGGACCTGATTCGGGCTTTTTGGGCCCGAACTCGTGTATGTTTAGCAAACAACATCCAACGATAAGCATATGAGCCTAAGGCATGCGGCCAAACACATACAATTATTGAGATCAAAGGAGGCGGGGAAGAATGGTGACCGTGGGCCTATGCACTTGGGCCCACGGCCCGTTACAAGTGGATTTTCTATTTTTTCGGGGAGGCTCGCAGCTCCCCTTTTACCTCATGTGGCGGTTGGAGCTGCTTGATGTTCTTGAAACCGCGTTTTTATGCTTGGAAAGATTCATGCGCCTTCAACAATCCTTCGAGAGGCTTGGGCCGGGACTTCGAAATTTGTGCGTCCGTTGTACATGCATATACCAAAAGACGAAGTGTAAGTTATGCGAGATAGTAGAGCGCATGACTTCACATTTGTTTTACGTAAATAAACGATGATCATGTTCATCAAACACAATGTAATCTAATCATATTATAAAGAGTTACGTAGTCACGAATCACAACGAACACAGATTGCGCACAGTATAGAAAATGGATTATAACTTTGGCTAGGATTGTCCGATTCAATCGAAATTTAAACCAAAAAATCAAAAACTTAATGACGAGTTTGTATGTTAAATTTTATGAAAATCTAACAGTGCAATCACTCAAGATCAAGGAACCAATGTGGCTGTCTAGAAAAGTGGAACAGTTTGCACAGACGGTGTTGTTCCTATCATATCTTGGTCCTCAAATGTCCGATCGGAGTGCAAAAAGACTTCACAGAAAGGTACAGTGATGAAGAATATGTATATAAAATTTCATATGGATCCAACGGTTGGATCGTAAGAAATACAGGTGCAAAAGGTCAGACTATTCTGTGGACTCGATCTGACTCTGACTGGGTAAAGTTTCGGGAAGGAAAGTGGCAAACTTCGCATTCACAGAACGAAAAAATATATTTGACAAATTCACACACGTTCAGCACACAATTAAATTGTGTTTACGGTTAGTTCCAAGTAACTCAAATGCCAATAACCACCAATCCAGTGAGGCATCACGTACAAGTTGAGAATTCGGAATGTATCGCCCTAACACCAAGGAGATGAGCATCCTATTCACCTTGAGGGGTCGGACGTTCCCACCCTTATACCCAAGGGAATTCCGAACGTCCTCTCCTTTCTTATTTACATCAATCGGAAACATCACCTCCACACTCATCAACATATATCACAAATCCTAGCAATGAAGAGGGCAACAGATTTATGGTCATTTTAGGAGATGGACGGAGGAGAAAAAAGCTTGGAAACGTACCTCGAACTTGAGTCACTGCCTAACTCTTCAAGTTCCCTTCTTCTCCAAAGTAGTTCTCCTCGGAGCAAGTTCTTCCGCACGCCCTCCTTCCTCACCACACGATTCACTTTTGCTGCCCAAACCGTCTTACTCTTCCTTCTTCTTCTGTCGTTCTTCTTTTCCCCCAATTTCACGGTTGTTCTCTTCCCCCTCTCTCGATGCCCTTCTAACCCATGATAGAAAAAAATTTTCTATCCTTTCCCCCTGGGTCTGTCTACGTTATCTCTGCCCAACACCACTATTAATTATTTGTTTTTATTGCATTAATTACCTCATAATGGGTTATCTTATTCCCACTTTTGTTAAGTAATTTTCCATCGTAAAATAGTAACAATATGTGGCCTTACTATTGACAACAATGATAGTAATTATATATAAAATATCACAAAATTCTAGGTTGTTACAATACGAGTGGGGGGACGTCTTCCCAAGAAACGATAGGGAGTGGGTGCACGGCTCTCAGGGGTACCAGCATGGGGACAGCGGGGAGAGGGGGCCGGCTCCCGGGGGATATCAGTGGGGGAACGGCGGGGGTGATGCATGGAAAAGAGTCCCACATCGTGGGGACGCCCAATCGATGTAAGGAGAAAGGATACTCTCACCCTTCATGCTAGCTTTTGGGGTGGTGATCCCGAAATCCGTATCAAGTGTTATCAGAGCCGATCCCCACCCTTCCGAATGCAATCGTGCGGCACGCCGGATGACGTTGGCGAGAGGTCCGGCTAGATGGAGATGCCGGTAATGGCGACCGAGAGTAGTGCTGGGGCTAGGTTAAGCTAGCGCCCAGCCTGCTAGCGTGGGCGGATTGATGCATGGAAAAGAGTCCCACATTATGGTGACGCCCAACCGATGTGGTATATAAGGAGGAAGGTCACTCACACCCTCAGACTAGCTTTTGGGGTGGTGATCCCGAAATCCTTGTATCAAGTGACGGGAGCAGGGAGGGTCAGCAGCGTCGGCAGGAGGACGGGAGCACGACGGGGTGACGAAGCACGGCGGGCAGTTTGAAAGGGGGTAGACGTCGAATTAGGGTTTGCACCCTAAGTTTTTTATAAAGCAAAAAACTCAACGAGTTCGTGTTCCTTAGTACTTTAAGACTCTAAGTGTTGGCAAACTCATGAGTTCGAGTTCATATGAATGTGTGCATTTCACATTAAGTCGAACTCATAGAGTTTGAGTTCGTCGGAGCTGTTCCTTCTAAATTGAAATCGAACTTTAAAAATTCGAGTTCCAAGCTGTTGTACGACTGCAAATCGAGAATTATTTTCTCGAATAACGGTATTTGTACACAAAGCTCGACATTGTACATTGTAACAAGCTTTACAAGAATCTGTGGTGCAAGTAATAATAGACAGTTGTTCAACGAAGTGCAAATGAATAAGGAACCCAAAAAAAGTGAAGGAAAATTGCCCCTAGCGAGATATCTACGCCATTGTCGAACCAGTTGTTAGCTTCTGTCGTAGATGGAGTTAAAGGTCATCGTGGCATAGGAGGTGTCTATGTCTGCTGAGGAGGAGGATTCGTTCAAACGCGTGCCGGATGATAGGGCGTCGGATGAGTCTGGCGTGTCTGTCTGGCCTAAGTCTAGCTTGATCCTGATTCCCTTGAACTCTGTCAGTATGCCTGGTCGTGTTATATTCTCTTGATTCACGTCTATCTCCCCCTCCAGCATTTTGACCACCTTCGACATGGTTGGACGAAGTTTCGGCTTATCTTGGGTGCATAGGAGACCTATCCTCAAGTATCTGTAAGCTTCGTCGACATCAAGTGATTCGCACAATGACGTATCCACTAAATGCACCAGTTCGTCTTTCTCGTGCAATCTCCAAGCCTAGAGCAGGGTTTAAGGTTCTTAGGAGCTGTCAGAGCAACGGCCTAGCCTATGAGCAGAAGTCCCAAGATTTACCTTCTCCAGAAGAATCTGCTCCCCGGGATGTAGCTTCCAGTTCGCGTTGCGCAGGCCGCTGACTATCTCCATTACCAGGACGCCGAAGCTATAAACGTCTGCCTTCCTGTTTAAATGGCCTCTGATTGCATATTCAGGCGCCAAATAACCTCTGCATTGACCAAGATGAATAATGCAGGTAAATCGAAGGAATCGCGAACAAAAATGAAAGGCGAAATGAACGCACCGTAGGAAATCAACTTACGCCGTTCCGGCCACTCGCGTACTGACGTGAGTTATGTCGGGAGGGAAAAGCTTGGCGAGGCCAAAATCTGAGATTCTGGGGCGGAGGTCCTGGTCCAGAAGGATATTGCTCGCTTTAATATCTCTGTGGACGATATGGGGTTGTATATCTTCGTGGAGGAAAGCAAGCCCCTTGGCAACGCCAACGCAAATCCCTCTCCGTGTGAGCCAGCTGAACTGCAACCCGCCGCTGTTGCCTCCTTCTTCGCCTGCAAGTTTGGGATCAGGGATGGCCGCGGGAAGAACAATGGATGAGATGGAAGAAACCGTAGGGGCGAGGAAGGTGTATTACCGAGAAGTGTTTGGGCGAGACTATTGTTGTGGAGGTACTCGTAGACCAAGATTCTGTGCCCTCCATCCACGCAACAACCGTACAACTTGACCAGGAACTCGTGTTCTATATCGGAAATCGAGTTAATCTCGGTAAGGAATTCTTTAACCCCTTGCCTCGATCCGGCAGATAATACCTTCAAGGCGACCGGCGTACCGTCCCTCAGTGTTCCCTGCCAACATAAATTTGAGGATACATCCCCCCAGGAAAGGGATTCAGAAGGGCGAAACTAGGATGGAAGCATCATTACCTTGAATACAGATCCGAAACCCCCTTCTCCGACGACATTCTTGGGGCTAAAATCATCGGTGGCCAGGCATAACTCTTTGTAATTGTAGATTCTACAGGTGGTACTCTGTATGGAAGATGAAACCTCTGCGCATGTGTATGAAAATATCAGAAGACATCGGAACAGTTACGAAAGAAGGTTTAACGAGTGAGTGAGTTGACGACGTTACCTTGATCGAGTTCTGGAGAAAGGGAAGGAGGGGAGGCTCTCGGACGCCTCGACAAGAAAGAGAAGCAACCCGCCGCCATTGTCAACAACAAAACAAAAACGGCAGTCAAATCACCAAATCCACTCCTTCTTCTTTGTTGATTTTTGTAGTGGGGGGGAGGGGAGGCGGCCTTATAAGCCGATGTTCGTCTTCTGCATTTATTCAAATGAGTAGTCAGTCTTAATGTTTGGAGGTAAAAAAAAAAAAAGGGAAAAGGAGAACGCGGGCAGACTTTTCTGTGGAAGTTTTGACCATGAGGGAAGACTCGGACCGGACCTGCCCCTGTTTGATGACTCTAAATCTGAATGCCCCCACGTCGTCATCATCATCATCACCATCGCTTGCGAAACAGTCTGTCTACACTTTCCCTGGTTTTGAAGATGGATTTGCCTTCAAATTCAACCTGTCTGTTCTTGGGGGGGATTAAACTAAGGAGAAGGAAGGCCTTGAAGAAGCGGCGAATCGCCAGTCGGTCTTGTTTGCCAGCTGTGGAACCCCCCCCCCCCCCAACAAACCCTAATGGGTGCTTAAAAAGACACTTTTCTTATTTTAAACTCAAGTTGCCTCCAAAGCCATGTAAACCAACCCCCCCCCCCCCCAAATGATCCCGCAATAGACGCAAACTAACAGATCAGAGCAGCGCAATTGTTGGAGATCCGTTGACTGACATGGTGTGAAACCCAACCCAACCCACCCATTTCTAGAAAGGACCAGTTCCAATATGACCCCCCCCCCCCACACCCATTCAAAATCACTTCCTTTTTCCTTATAAAAAAGTGTGATATTCTCAGCGTGTCTTCAAGCTTTTTACCCATTCCCAGTTTTAGCACAAGCCCCCAAAATCAGCTGGGACCACATTTAGGACGTTACACACAACACACCGTCCATTGCAGCTTTTCATGTGTTCATTATTACTTCACGAACACAACACAAGCGACTCAGTTATCTACACGCACACCACTCGGGCAGCCGTGTGAAACCCCTTCCATTTGAGCATGAAGTTCCGCGTTTTATCCTCCTCTACTGCCTGAGATAAAGAGGGTACCTGGAGGCCCTCTTCAAGGATAGGTGAAAAGCATAACCTCGGCGAGGTCGAGGGCTTTGTTTCTTCCATAGAACTCCTCCACGATGGCTAGCCCAAATTCCATGGATGTTCCCGGGCCTCGGCTAGTTATGAGGTTGCCATCGACCACCACACGGTTCTCTGCTTCACTCTGATCGGAAAGCTTATTGCACATGGCGGGGAAAGCGGTCGCCTTCTTTCCCTGTTCGAAAACACATGGGAAGACATGACCTGAACTGAACAAATCTCAACAAGTCTCATAGAATGTCACGTCGCAAGATAAGATTCAGTGGCAAGATATCAGCATCGCATGTTTCGGGACCGATCCTGAGGTGACAAACCTTTAAGAGACCATGAGGTTCGAGAACTAGAGCTGGAGATGCACATATCGCTCCATAAGGCTTGTTAGATTCCTTCTGCTTCTTAAGGAGGCTGACTAATTTTTCACACATGGTAAATGCTTCGGCACCACCTAGTCCTCCCTATTAAATATATAAGGTGCATCAGTGACTCCATAATTCAGTCACAAGGAAAAGACAAAAGAAGAAATCATCATCTGTCCTCACAGGCAACACGATCAGATCGTAGGAAAGTTTGGCAGCTTCATCAAGGAGCATGTCTGCAGCTAGCTTCACTTTTCGTGATGCCACAACTTCTATATTATCCTCCACAGAAGCAACTATGACTTTTGCCTTAGCTCGCCGCAGAACATCAATTATGAAAACAGCTTCCATTTCTTCAGACCCATTGGCAATAGGAACAAGAATCTGCGCCAAAAGGCAGAAAAAAAGTCTATTCCTATATCCCACAAGACAGTTTTCTGGAAAGAAATATTAAAAAGAGGAAAGCGCTGCGACAGAGATCAAGGATCCAGCATAATAGGACAAAGGTACCTGTGGGTCCGAATCAGAGATCCAGTCCACGGGATTAAATTCTGCTATCGTGTATGGATCTGCATGGTTCGACCGCATAACCTGATTACAAAAGCTAAACTCAAAGATGGAAGAGACTTGACAACGGAATGGACACAGGATGCATGAAAATTTTTCACAGCAAGCAGGTAATAAGCCTGATAAATATGCATGGTCCGCAGTTGATTGTGCACACGTGCAAACAAAAAAGGGTGGATCACATTGGCCATTGACAAAGAACGAGAAGAAGTTTCAAATTGCTGGAGTAAAGTCATGGACAAACTTTCACAAAGTAATTTCATACCAATGGGCCGGCTACTTCATTTGCCTTCTCTTTCCCAAATAGCAGCTCAACCAGAGTAACGGCATACTCCATGGTGGTCCCAGGTCCACGACTAGTGACTACTTTACCGTCCACCAATCTGACTACTCCAGGAATTACAACTGAGGGATAAAACAAACTCCCTTGGACTCCCTTTAACTCCCTTGAGCAGATCCCATGAACCAAGCACAACCGCAGGAGATGCACAGATTGCAGCATAAGGGCGTCCCTCCATAGCTTGCTTTTTAACCATATTTTCCAAGATCTTACAATCTCTCAAGTTGGAACCACCCGGCATGCCTCCCTATGCATACACACACCCACGTCAGAACTCGCAAACTCGGGATTTAGCAACCAACTGCCAACAACTACACAAAACAACAATCGGCATATAAATATTGAGAAGCAAAAAACATTGCATCTTATCAGAAATGCTCGACTCGGCAACTCTGCCATAAAGAGGAAAAAAACCTTGCAATTCACATACTAAACTCGTGATCGGGTAATAGGATAAATGCCACTATTATCTGGCAAAGGCATGTAAGACGGATTTCTAGGAGCAGATCACCATACGGGTAGCGAGATGAGGTCAAAAACAGCATCGGAACAGTCGGAAATGAAGGCATCGGCGATCAACTTCACGCCGTGGGCAGCAACGACGCGGAGCTGTTTCTCCACGGAAGCGACGGTGACGTCAGCTCCGGCCCTGCGCAGCACATCGATAGTGACCACCGCCTCGATAGGCTCCGTCCCGTTCGCAACAGGCACCAAAACCTAATCAACAAGCGAAAACGAAGCATAAGCAGGGGATGCCCCTCGACCAGCACGAAGGAAGGGAAGAGGTGTAGCAACCTTCTTGGACATGGCGATGGCGAAGGCGGAGACCGAGAAGGAGCGGGGGGAGTGATTCTTGTGTGACGTAATGGTGACGCCATCACGGCTGTCCGAACTGCAGCTCGGCTTGGCTCGGCGAGTCTGGGCTAGCGGGCAGATGGGCCGGGCTTTCATATCTCGCAAGCCCATCAAAATTTCCCCTTACTTAAAAAAATAATATTAATTAATTAAGAGCAAGAGGGAATAAAATAACAAAGAAGAAAACAAGAGGAAGGACAACATAGAAAAAAGAAAACTGAGTTGCTGCCGCCGAATATCGCTGATTTCACTTGAGACCTTTTTTGTTAGCTCGAGAAATGGGAAATGTGCCTCTCCGGTCCGTAGCAAAGGGATGCTTGGTGGGAATAATTACCAGAGAGAGATCATAGAGTAGACGACGATAATTGATGATGATGATGATGATGATGATGATGATAATGATTAGTTTAATGGGAAACGGCAAAAGACGAGGCTAAATGGAAGTAAATAAGGAGGGACGTCCAGGGAGATAAAAAGCGTTGCGAGTGTGTGTGTTTTAGAGAGGGAGGGAGGAAGGGAAGAAAAGAGCTCACACAACACCCCCCCCCCCCCCCCCCCCCCCCCCCCACACACACACACACCCGTCCGGGCGGGTTGCTTCCAGATACTCGCCCCCACCCATTTCGTAACTGAATTCTGGGTTTGCGCGTCCTCGTAGTTGTTGTTTAAGTTTGGTGAATCCCACCTCCCCCCAGAAGAAAAAAAAGTTTTTTTTTTGGGGGGAACAACCCTAGCTAGCCTCCGAATTTCTTTGATTTGATCGCCCGCCTGCATTGCTTCGTATCCCCGTGAGTCTCCATTCCCTCCCCCCTTCCTTTTCTTTAGAAGTTTATTCTTAATTCTGGGTCGTGATTGAGTTGGGGGTTTCTGCCTTTGGTCGAATTGGGTTCCTCTGGGTTGGGTTTAGTCGGTAACCTTCCTTTCCCGATTCGCATGTCGGGGCGAATTGACGTTGCTGTCGTTTGTTGTTGTTGGAGCCGTGCTTTATGGTGGATTTCGATTTGATTTGTATAGTCTGACTCTAGAGGTTAGGCTGTAAATTTCGAGAGTTGGGAGCTTTATTATTACACCCGCCCTGTTGATCGTTAGGCTTGCATGGTATGTGCATGTGGCGTGTATTGATTTGTTTCGGGGTTTCCGGCTTCTGACTTGTTTTGATTTTTGTTCGGCGACTGTTCATTAATGAGAGTGTTGTTAGTGCTTACGAATGCCGATAAATGTCCCATTTTTTAGTGAATTACCCGGAACGGTCGCATGCCTTCTACGGCTTGTTACATTTTGCGTGTTTAGGGTTTGATCCTGTGTTTAGGCCAGTAATGGTGTTTATAAAAGCACAAGCCCGTGGATGTAAGTTACGTTGTTTAGTCATGTCCACGTGGCAGGAGATACTTCAATTTTTGTAGCATTTTTGTCCTTTGCTCGACCGAGTCAGTCGCAAGCATAAATTTTTTGATGTTCCGGGAGCTGATAAGTACAAGTTTTGAAATTAAATATGCAACTCTATTTTGCAGTTATTACAGTTGCGCAACTTCGACACGGGCTTCAATGAAAATATTTATGAGAACTGTTTGAAGGGGCCTTGGTATAACAGATCATGCGAGGGAAGCTTCATATGACTGTCATTTGCCCCAGGGAAGACATTTCCAGAGCCTCATACCCTTGGGTTTGATAGTCAGGTTTTGTAAGTTTCCCAACTTGTTTCTCTTGTCTTATTTTGTTTCTTTTCTGCATATTGTGTGTAGCTTATAGTGTATTTATCTTGCTACCGTACAGGGTTGAATCCCTCGATTAGTTCCCCCAGTCAAGAGCTCCGTGTGCGCATTACTGAAGATGTCAAATGTCTCGGCATTTCTTGCTTGACAGCGATGCATTTTGCAAGACAAGTTGATGAACCGTGTAAAGATTGCTTTGAAGAACCTGACAAAGAAGCATTCATCTTCAGAGAAGTAGTTTTTGGAAACGAGCAGAAGGATGGTGGCAAAGGTCAGTTCGGGTCACTTGCCGCTGGATCGACTATCCATGAAGGCGAGTCCTGCAAAGGTATTGGTGGATCTAACAGCTCTAACAGTGAACATTCGACATTGAGTAGCCTGTCTTGTAAGGACTTGAGTGGATCATCACGCCGTGACGAGGATGCTAATGTGCAAAGCCAGTCAGAGTCCTCCCTGGAAGCTTTAGTGACACCAGAAAAATGTCCAACTATTGTCGGGGAAGAGCAGACCAATACTTCGGTCAATGTGCGTCCTGATGCTATTTCTACTGCAAACAAGAATCAGGTTTCGTCTTTACCACCCGGCAGCAGCTGCCGGATATTATTGACTCCCGATGAAACTGTTTTACCCATAGATAAATTCCTTGTGGTGGAGTCATCTAACCAGGGCATTGCTTACAATTGGTATTTGACACAAGAACACATGCCGCTGAAAGATGGTGCAGTTCCGCAGAAGATGGGATCTGTGGACTCCAAATTTCCAGAGGATGGAAATTTTGTCAGGGAAGCTATCACAAGTAGAGCTGCTGCTTCACCTGTTTCCCAGGGGAGCTTTGCAAGCAGACTCCTAGCCACAGGTTTGCCTGCCAATGGGCAGGAGACTTCAGGAAGTCCCTTGTTCTCCGAGGAAAGAGCACCTGAATGCAAGGACATTGTGCTTATGGTTCCAGAAAATCCTTTGGAAACATTCTCTATTGCAGAGTGTAGAAGACTTCTCCATCAGCATGCTTTAGAAATTCTTGAGGCTGCTGGATGGCTTGTTACAAAACATAAAAGACCTTGTAGACAGGCTGAAGAGTACAAATATAAATCACCAGGTGGTAGGTCAGTTCGTGAACTTTGTAGAGCATGGAGGATATGTGGAGATATGTTAATTGGTGGTGGTTCTGGTATAATGCTGGAGGAAGACACTAAAGAATGGGATAGCTTTGGCATGTTCTTTTCAGATGTAAAATGTGCCTTGGCTAGAGTAGAAAGTGAGTTTACGACATCAGTGGAATCGAATGCATTGACTCGTAGATGGATTCTTTTAGATCCCTTTGTAACTGTGTTCTTCATTGATAAGAAGATTGGTGCCCTAAGGAAAGGTGAAGTTGTTAAGGCAAATTGGAGTTGTGCCCCCGGAAATAAAGAAAATGCGACTTCTGATTGGAAAGATAAATTTCAGAACAGAGATCCATTTCGAGGGAGAAACTTGTCTGAAAACGGAAAAAGTGATAGTAAGGTGCTGGCTCTGTGTGCAGAGACAAGCAATCGTGCTTCTGGCCGACGGTATAATCGAGGACGCTGCCAGACGACTAATTCTTCTGTGAAATTATTGACTGGAATATCAAGCGATTTCATTGAACAGCACTCGGATCTAAATGAACTTTCCCCTGTAAATACTGTGTTACATGCTCCTGGGCATCGCAATTCTATTGTTTTTTCTGAACGTCGAAGCCATGACGTTCGGACAACTGCAGGGGATCCTGAGATTGAGCCTGGTGAAACAAGAGCTACTTCACGATGGAATAACTGTAAGGAAAGTCTCCCCTGTCTTGATGGATCAGGCATGGTGCTTGGTGCAGGATATGCCAGAGGTGTGGATGAAGACAATTCCTTTGTCACTTGGGAAATGGGAGATGAAGGGTTAGACAACAAGAACGCAAAACATATTAGAAAATTGCCCACATATGTGCAACATTTTTCAAAATGTCATCCTTCTCTCTTCCAAACTGATTTTTCATCTAGCAAGTCGCTGCGTGACAGATCCAAACTGGTTAATTCGGACAACCAATCTGACATTCATCCACTTTCTTGTTCTGCTCAAGCAAATAGACCTGGTAGATCTTGCTTTGGAGCTTCAGATGTCAAGCAATGTGGAGATGACAAAATGGAGTATGTACAATGCGCTGAGGAAGATCTTTTGTCAAAGAAGAAAATGAGAAGGAAATCAAAGCGTATATCCGAAATTGAGTCAACTACTTCTAGTGATGAGGGCTACTTTAGGCAGACATCTCTTCCCGGTGCCAACGCTCTGGATTTGGTTGTAAATGGCAGTCTTCTGGATCATTCAGACGAAGATGAACATATCAAGGGAACCATAAAAGGCAGTAAGCAGAGCGACAAGTCCTTATATCTTTTACCGTGCAATGAAGATGTCAAGAAGAAAAGGGAGTACGAGAAGGGTCCTGGAGGCACTGTTAAAATGAAAGGTAGAGCGAAGAGATCGAGGAAATGTCATATAGGGGATAATGACCTTCTGGTATCCGTCCTGATGCAAAACGATGAAGGGCGCCCATTTGCTTCCCAGTCCACACCTGAGAGGAAAGCTCATAAGCCGAAGGCTAGAAGGATGCTTAAGGCTCGAAGAGATGGATGGAGACTGCTTCCCCGGAGTTGGGGCAAGGCAAGCAAGTTATTGATGGAGAAGAAATGGTCATTGTTAGGTGCTAGAACTGTGTTATCCTGGCTCATCAGTGCGGGAGTGATATCCCCAAATGATGTTATCCAGTATCGTGACCTAGAAGATAACACTGTAATTAAGGATGGTCTTATCACATGGGATGGCATTATTTGCAAGTGTTGCAGTCAGGTGCTATCAGTCTCTCAATTCAAGGTTCACTCAGGGTTTAGGTCAAGCAATATCTGCTTGAATCTTTTCATGAAAGAGAGTGGGCCATTCTCCCTATGTGCACTCGAGGCTTGGTCATCGGAACACAAGACGAGAAAAAATGCAAGGGTAGCTGTTCAGGTTGATGAAAATGATTGTAATGATGATCTGTGTGCAGTGTGTGGTGATGATGGGGAGCTGATATGCTGTGACAACTGTCCTGCTACTTATCACCAGTCTTGCTTGTTGACTAAGGTACACACTTCGTGGGTTAGTATGCTTGTCTGCTTGATTTTTTTCCCAAGATTCCCATTATGCATGGCTATATGTTCCAACTTTAATAAAAGATAGCACATTTTAAAAAATTTGCCTTGGCTACCTAAACCAATTGCTGATGGTAATTCTACGGGTTTGCGGAATTTACTAAACATATGATCACCAAAATGACCCCCGTCTTTTTTTCACCTATTCTAACAGGATCTTCCCGAGGGAAATTGGTATTGCCCTAGTTGTACTTGTCGGATTTGTGAGGAATTAGTTGACGATCAGAAGCCCACAAGTTCCTCAGATGCAGTAAAGTGTTTGCAGTGTGAACACAAATGTAATGAACAATATCTCTTATCTTTTACATCATTAAAAAGTTCTTAATAATTCAAGTAATTTACAGGGCCAACTGTTGTTCTTTAAAATTAATATATTCTTTAGCCTCTTTTAAAATGCATTTGTTAGATGATGAGGATCTAAATATCTTCTCACATGCTTTGCACTTTTCACGAGCATGAGCAGGGACATAGACTAAAGAAGTGGAATGAGAAGTTGGCTATATATGGTACCTTTTGTTATGTGACATTTTAATTATGTCATATTAAGGTGAGAATGTCAATTGTCAACAGATCACAGGTCCTGTCTGAAGCAAAGGAATGGAAATCGAGCTGTTGTGGATGGTTGTTTTTGTGGTGAAAGTTGCCGTCAGGTAACTGGGACAATCTCGTTTATTTCCTCTCGTTTTTTTGTCACAATTCAACGTAAGATTAGATTGTGAGATTAATTTTTGAAAATGTTAATAGTATTGTCATCCAAAAATATCATCGATGATAAATTTCTCCTTGTAGAAGTGTCTTTGATTCGTTTGATGGCGAGGAATGCGATCGAGTTGACTAGTTTTTGTATCCAATGTTGTAGGTTCACTCCGTGCTTCGATCTCAAGTTGGTCTCATGAATCACATCACTGATGGCTATTCATGGATTCTGCTAAGATGTTTTCACGACGACTTAAAATTCCCTTCTGCTGCAAAGTTTGCATTTAAGGCGGAATGCAACTCGAAACTTGCTGTTGCTCTTTCTCTGATGGAGGAATGCTTTTTGTCGATGGTGGACCCAAGGACGGGCATTGACATGATACCTCATGTTCTATATAATTGGGGGTAATGCATTGGAGTCTTGGATCCAACCATTTAGTCTTTAAACACATAAATTTTGATAAGTTACATATGTTGTTGTTCTTCAAGATTTCACAATTTTTTTTGCATTAAAACAACGTGAAATTTTGCTGGTGGACTTGTTTTTCTTTAAATGTGCCTACTTCTTTTAGAAGAAAATCTGGCGTTTAATTTATATTGCCCATTATCTCTTGGACTATTTCCAATTTGACATTCACAAGCTTTTCTGTTTTCAGCCGAGTGCGGTGGGTGCTTTTCATGTATGCATTTAATATGATGGCTGTTCCTTCCATTAGAGATCTGGCCAGTGCAGCTCATCTCATAAATTAGTCATAGTTTTAAAAGTGACTTTGTGGCTGACTAAAGACACGCTTGGATATGAGTAGCCTATGTTGCGGTGCTTCTTAAAAGTTGCTGCTTCTACATTCATTGTGCAATTGATACGGTCGGAACTAATCATGGCTACGTATCAGTATTAGTGGCTATTTCATAATCGTAAGAGATCTTATTCATTTTGGGACTTGTAAGTTTGTCCGGTAATCTTGGAAAGCCTAAGAAACTCAGGAAATAATCCTTAATGTGCTCTTACAGTTAGAATCCAAAATGCTTGTGATTGCCCCCCGCCCAGTATGAATCGTGGTTTGCTCTTCTATGATCTACAGGTCAGATTTTGCACGGCTGAATTTCGATAACTTTTATACGGTGGTCCTGGAGAATGACGACGTGTTGATTGCTGCTGCATCAATCAGGTATTTCATGAGTTCTTTGGATGGGGGACCGTATGTCCTCGGTATGATTTGTCTTTCAGATATTGTCAAGTCTGGAGACATGACATATTTTAACATCTTGATCATAACGGAATGATGGCCTAAAGAACCCGCAGTTTAATCATAATTAGTTGCCTTTGTGGGAGCATCCACATTACTCAGCTGAAAAGAAGGAACAAACGCCCAATGATATATGTTACATGCATCTTAGTATAGTATATCTGGAGGAATGTTACTCAATAACGTGGTTCGTAAAATAATTTACGAAATAAGTTGGTCAAAGTCATAATTCGTCAACTAATGCCAATAACTCGGAGTTTGTTAACTCTGAGTTCAGTTTTCAAATAACTCGGAGCTTAAAACTCCAAATTTTATTAAAAAGAGGAAAGGACACGGAGGGGAGGGGAGGGGGTTTTTCTATATTGAACTCGGAGTTAAAAATTTTGAATTTTTTGCATTAATTGACGAAATATGAGTTTGACCGACCTATTTTGTAAATTGTTTTACAAACCGACGTTATTTTGGAACAAAATTCTTAGTATCTGTGTTGAACTGAGGGAGGGGGTTAATTAATTTCGCGATCCCAAACCGATATAGCAGCCTTATCATTCACCCAGGAAAAAGAAGATGTACCTTTCAACATGATGTTAACTCTCTTATGCTGCATAAAAAGTTCTATTGCAGTTTCTGACACTTAACCATCCACTGCTTTTTATCAGAGTACACGGTGTAGCTGTTGCAGAGATGCCACTAATTGCAACGTGCAGCAAGTACAGGAGACAGGGAATGTGCAGACGCTTGATGACTGCTGTCGAAGAGGTAGGCTTTGTGGTGGCATCTGCGATGATCCAAACTAATGGTTTTCTAATCTCCCTCCTGTCATGGCGCTTTCAGTTACTTATTTCTATCAAGGTGGAAAAACTCGTGATAGCTGCCGTCCCACAGTTAATAGAAACATGGACCAATGGTTTTGGATTTCAAGTTTTGGAAGACGATGAGAAGCACGCACTCAACAAGATAAACCTGATGGTCTTCCCTGGGACTGTATTGCTGAAGAAAACACTCTATACGAAACCAGGTCTGTCACGTCACTGAGTGTTTCTCACCAAGAGCCGAGTCCCATCTATTTTTGCCAAGTTTGATTCGTGTATGGAGCTGATGACCTAAATATGGTGTTTCGTGTTTCTGAAGGCGTGCCATCTGCTGTAATCTGCTGCGGTCTGGAAGCGGAAGGTTATGGGGCAGAACTACCCTCCGAGATTTGCTGCGCTTTGGAAGCAGAACCAACTCCCTCGGAGGCTGTGGTCGGCAATAGCCGTTCTAGTGTAGCTGTAGGTGAATGCAGGGAGACGCCCATCGCGAGCGAGGATCGTCTAGTTGTAGGTTTAGGAGGGGGAAGCTGTTAGGGGGACCAATTTTCGAAGCCGTGATAGTCCGGGGAAGGTCCTTTTTCGACTGAATGTTTGTAGAACTAATAACGCGCGGGACGGGAGGAGGGTGTAATGAAATCTCTAATGGTCTCCGGTGGGTGAAAGCTAAGCTAGTTAAATGTTGTTGCTTATTTTTGGTTTAGCCCATGTGATGAAGATGATGAACATATCCCCCTCCCTGGACCTGTGATCGAGGAAGAACTTAATTTAAAGACCTGTGCTAAGTTTTTTGCTGGGATTGGAAGAACGAAGATGAAATTGAATATCCAGCCACTGGGGTTTTTTAACCCTTCCCTTCCTCAATTTTCTTTATTTTCTGCCTAAACCGTCAAATGTTTTTCCCCTTTTTTCGCTACTTCCGAAGGGCAAGGAGCGAGGGGTTGTATAACAGATCTAACGAACCTACTCAGGCCGGTCGATCCTCCGCCATGCGTCCGTCGTCGACCAGGCAACCACACCCTCCCCGCCCCTCCCGCCGCGGATGGACCATCCTCGTCCTATCCTTGTTCCTTTTGATCGGTTTCTCCGGATTCCTCGTCGGACTCTCTTCCTTTTTCACTCCGATCAAGTGTCACCCGGGTCAGCCGCTGTCTGTTAAGGTTCTCTTGGACGGAGAAGGGAACGATGGCGGTGGCGGGAAGCTAGTAGCGCGCGAGGGTGGAGAAATCAGGCGGAGGCATAAGGTCATGGCTTTCGTCGGGATTCAGACGGGGTTCGGATCCGTCGGGAGACGAAGGTCCCTGAGGAAGACGTGGATGCCGTCCGATCATGAAGGACTGCAACGGTAGGCATTGGCTGACTTTAGATTAACGCGTGAATTAAGGCTTCTGAAGCGCATATTTTGTGTGCTGGCACCAAAGCGATTCGAATTGAAGCACCGTGGTTGTGAAATGGCCCATGCATTTTGCTATCATGTTCCGTTTCGGCTTTTCCAGATGGCCTACTTAGATGTCTTCTGTCCTTCGCAGTCTTGAAGAAACTACTGGACTAGCTTTTAGGTTTGTAATTGGAAAGACCAAGGACAGTGCAAAGATGTCTGAATTGAGGAAGGAGGTGACAGAGTATGATGATTTCCTGCTTTTAGATATGGAAGAGGAGTATAGTAACCTCCCATACAAAACGTAAATGTTGATTTATATTGCTGTCTCACTTTGCATGTGTATAGGAGTTGCCTTGAGCTTTACAGTTTAAGTATCATGTTTCTGAAATGCAGGCTGGCATTCTTCAAAGCTGCTTACGCACTCTATGATTCTAAGTTTTACGTAAAAGCCGACGACGACATATACCTTAGGCCAGGTACTTGCAGCCTACTCAGGCCTAAATTGTTGGTTCCTGTCATTTTCACGAAATTTTAGTGTGACCTCAAAATCACATAACATTAACTTTTAGATCGGCTTTCCCTCCTATTGACAAAGGAAAGGACACATTCCCAAATTTATCTTGGGTGCATGAAGAAGGGGCCCGTTTTCACTAATCCAAGACTTAAATGGTTAGTCACTCTTTCTGAGAAAAATTAGGCCAAACTTGTTGAGTATGACAAACAGAAGTGCAGGGCAACCGCTCACTTTCTTGTTTGGTTTACTGATTTACAGCATATAGAAGCTATCTTATTCGTGGATACATGTTTTAGTTAAGAAAACATTTTCCACCAAAAGGAGACAAAGTGACTAGTGACTGCTAAACTTTGCTATTTTACGTAGCTCCTGTTTAATTCGAACATCTCTCGCTCTATTTATCTTGAATTGTTGATTGTTAACAGTTACTTTGCAGGTATGAACCCCTAGGAGATATTCTTGGGAAGGAGTACTTCTTCCATGCGTATGGTCCGATTTATGCTCTCTCTGCGGATGTAGTTGAGAGCTTGGTTGCTCTAAGACACAACAGGCATGTTTTCCGTCTCGGCTAGTTAACTGCTGCCTCCAATACGAAGATATCTTATTTTAGTGCCAAAAAGGAGGAAGTAGCTACCATTTCATGCATGCCTGTGATAAAAGCTTTTCTGAATTTGGCTCGATTGAAAGACCATCGGGAATTTGGCCCCGGCCACCGACTCCTTTTTTCCCTTTTGACTGGTAATGAGATAAAGAATGTTTTCCCTTTGTGTTATGTAATGCTGGGGTCATGGAATTTTTGACAGCTTCCGGATGTTCAGCAATGAGGATGTCACAATTGGTGCATGGATGCTTGCTATGAACGTAAGACACGAAAATAACAAAGGACTATGTGAAGCAGAGTGTACACCATCATCCATTGCCGTGTGGGATATTCCAAAATGCTCAGGTTCGATATATCAAAACCTCCCTAATTGGATAACTGAATCTGCTATCGCTGAAGTTGGTCTGGCTGGAATTAGGACTTCAACGTGCCTGTTATTTTTTGAAGTGCGCGTTCTCCTCCTGGTTCTGTGTGGACAAGGGGTTGGTCTCAGGGTGTAGTGCTTCTTCTGTAGGCTTGTGTGATCCAGAGAAAAGATTGCTGGAACTACATGAAATGGAGAGCTGCTGGGGGAACTCTTCTTCTGTGATGTGATGGCTAGATTCGTTAATGCCGGATAATGTTGAAGAACAAAGGAAGCGAGCGGGGTCTCGTAGAGGCTAAAACTAGAGCAGAGTAGGCATTGTCAACTAGGTTTGGAGTATCTGGGGTGGGGGGATGATGCACCAAACATCACGGTCTTCGTCCGGGAATGCGGTGTATTGGGAGTTAAAATGATCATCTAAATTGCTGCAATAGCTTAATGCTTATTGGGGTGGAGGGGCTTAGTGGAAGAGATGGGAGAAGGGAGGGTGGTCGAAGACTGGGAAATTGGGCTGGGCCCAAAGAAAACAGACAAGTCTCTCCCTCTCTTTCTTTCTTTCTTTCTTTGTTTAGCCTTCTGCCCACTCACTGCTGCTCTCCCCCAAGCAAGAGAAAGAAGTAAAGCCCAGAAATAGGAAATGGGCATCACTGCTGTTCTCTCGCAAGTCCAAAATATTTTATGACTATATTTATTTCGCGGAGACATGGAAAAGAGAGGAAGGATAGAGGGGGAGTGTCTTTTACCTCGTGGCCTCGGTCTCCAATGTTGTTAACCTGCGTCCCTTACATTGAATTCAGTACATTAATCGGAACAGCGTTTCTGAACGTGCACGCCCCCCCATATGCCGAGGGCAAGGGAAACTCTTCTCTTTTATTTTAAAAAGAAAAATCTCTGCGATAAATTTTTGAAGGACGTGCAGCTAAAAAATTCAATCATTTTTTTTTTTACAAACAAGAGAGAGGGAGAGAGAGAGAAGGACTAAAGTTCTCGCTTATGAACGAAATGGGGGACTTAGTGTTGTCAACGACAATCTTGAAGTGTGGACAAAGGAAAGCTCGAAGCTTTTCTTCTAAACGAAACCCCAAAAAAAGGAGGTGGAAAGGAAAAGGGGGGGGGGACAAAGGCACAAGTGAACAAGAGAATTGGTTGCTGCAATAAACACAAGAGGACGAAATAACAGCCCGGCCACGAGATGCCCTCCTCCTAATGAAGATGGATTTAAATGTGTCCGATAGGGGTGGGAGTGGTGTAAAGGGGAATCCTAAGATTGCTTTTATTTCTTTATTTATATTTTATAGTTTGTGATGTGATTTTGGTTCTCTCTTCTCCCCCTCCTTAACCCTTTGCTTCCTCAAATGTCATGTGCCTTCCATCTATTTAATCTATTCTCCTCCTCCTCTTCTTCATAGTATTAATAACAAGGGGCAATGAAAAATGGTGAGTATGTGTGTAGAATTATCCGATGTCGTGGCCGTGGACCACCCCCCTTTTCTCAAGATCAAACCAAAACACACACAGGGAAACTGCAAGAAATCCAAACCTCCCCCCCGCCCTCCCCTCCTCCTCCTCCTCAAAGAACCTTTCCGAATCAGATCATCTCTTCTGACATCCCCCCCCCCCCCCCCCCCCCATCATTATTCTGTCCTCTACCCTTTTCTTCTTACCATTTGGTTTACTACGAGTTCTGTTACTTTCCCCATATACAACACGCCTCATTCTGTACTATATATATTATTATTACTATCCCCACCCTAATCATGAACAGATAGATAGATAGATAGATAGATGCAACCACAGACCCAATACTACTTTCATTACAGAAGCCGCGGGGTTAAAAACCAGAAAACCAAAACGTGGGGAACATTATCGTGCTTGACAATATAAATCTTGGTCAATGGAATGATGGGCTTTTTCGAGCTGGAAGAGCCAGAATAAGTGGGGAGCTGCACCTGCAGCAGCAAAACAACAGCATCACCAAAAGGGGAAAACTGAAAGGGTGAGCCCATTTCGAACATCTAATTTGTAAATAATTGATTGATTGTTCATGTCACATTCTCCTCCTTTCCCTGACCATGATTTCTTATCATCAGAATCCACTGTTCTGCTCTGCTCAAACCCCACCCCATCTCTTCCCTCTAATAACATGGAAAAAGAAAGAAATGTAGGGGAAAAGGAAAGGAATTGAACAACCCAACCCAACCAACCACTCACAGCAGCAGCAGCAGCCCCCCCCCCTCCCGGGGCCCCCTTCAGAACACATGGCCATCACGTGACTAGGAAAGAGGCCAACTTTCTTATCCACTTCACCATTGTACCCCGGGAAGAGGAAGTAAAATGGAAAAAGGAAAGGGGAAAGGGCTTAAAAAAAGGACCGAGATGGCATTACCAATTGGCATTGGCACAACAGCCAGCCACAAGACATGCCATGTTGTTTTGTTCCGAGTAGAGCAGGAGTGTGAAAGAGAGAGGGCATCCCCCATTTTTAGGAGTGTGGCTGGCTGGGGGACCCTGCATCTTTTTTTTGCTATACCAGTCCAAACCCTTTTGGTGAAACATCTGACCCCCTCCTCCTCTTCCTCCTCCTCATCTTGTAATGATATTGGGTTTCTTCTTTTACTCCCACCCCCGAAAATGGTTTCCATGAAAGTTTTAAATACAACCTTTCCCCCTCTGCTTCCTCTGCTCTCCTCCCTCGAGAGCTAAGTGACAACCACAGACATCAACAAAAACGTGGGTGGATTAAAAAAAAAAACATCAGACCAGCTCCAGGTCCCCTCCCACCCCCTCCTCTTACCATATACCTCGTTTTGTTTCACTGGTCGGCCGTGTAAAAGATCTCAAAATCCCCCATATTTAGAAAATAAATAAAAATTTACCCAAGAAAGGAAACAAAACAAAAATGAAGACCCAGAACGCAGTATATCCCATGGGTTTAGGCCGGGTCATGTGATGAACATGCACTTCCCAAATGTGAAAGTGTAGTTTTATTATTAGTAAAAGACTTTGGGGGGGGGGGGGGGGGTTGTGTCAGTCAGCCACTTCCCTTGTTTTTAGGAGGGGGGGGAGAGATAGGGTTTCGGAGTTCGAGGCATTCGAATGACGAGTTGCAGCTCCAATCCACTTCAGTTTCATCGTAGTATTCCAAGTTCTCATGTCGTCACATGACACACTCCATTGGAAATTGCAAAAAAACAGATACAATAACTCTTTTTTCCCTTTCTTTTTTAGTGTTTAAACTAAACGAGTTTAATACTCGCAATAAAAGAGTTGGGGGGGGGGGGGGGGGTGGGGTTTCGTAATCTGGGGGAAATAATACACTTTGTGTTTTAGCTCTTAAGAGGCGGGTAATGACATTAATGGCTTTCTTTCCTCGTTACATGTTCAACCCCCCTCCTCTGCCCTCTCTCAAGAAAATCCGAATATATATATATATATGTATTTATTTTATGGCTTATAACTGAAGTCACACCTCGTGAACACCGTATTTGATGATCTACCAAGGCATCTTCCCGTTACTCTCTCATGGCCCCATCAAAAGTCAAGAAAAGAAACCAAAAAAAAAAAAAAAAAACTTAACCCAAAAGCATTCTCTGGATGTACCAACAAATTCGGTAGACATCGATTGGCCAAAATTTTCCAAAAAAAAAAAAAAACATAAGCGTTGGCGTGGCATGGCTTGGCTTGGCTACAAAGTTGACAATCCAAGAAGGAAGCCAGGAAAGGGGAGAATAGAGAAGATGATCATTACAAACAACCGAGGCCATGGCTGGCCTAGTCCTACTACTACTACTACTTCTCCTCGTGATCTGATATGATATGATATATGATGGATGTCTGAGAGGTATGTGTCAATGGAGAGCCACCTTCATCGAACAAAAACCTTTCTACCAAACTCAAAAAGGCCGATGGGGATCGTCGTCCATGCTATCTCTATGTCTCCCTAGTGGCATATTCATATTTGTTTTTCTTTCATAAGTCGAGAGAATGTTTTGTAAGAGACTACACGCAAGGGAATCTAATTGGGTGGTTGCCGATATCAAAGCTATTAAAGCCCGTGACTCTGAGAAGGAAGAGTCTTGCCTCTTACACCACCACCACCACCACCACCACCACCTTTAATCATATCGTCAAACATTTAGAGCTCAATAATTTGGAGTAGGGTAGAGTTTTGATTGGGATACACACACGGACAGACACAGGAGAGAGGGGAACAAAAACCCTTTTCCTTTTTCATTTGTATCATTACTATTGTTGTTGTCTTAGTCTTTCTCTTACAATAAATAACAACTACTTGATCCCATTCGTATAGTTGGTGCGCCGATTGTTCCCCAACATCTTCTCCCGTGAAGGAGGGCTAAAAAAAGGCTGGCTTGACTATTTGTTTTCCCCTTAAGCTCTAAAAAGCATATGCCTTGCCCAGCTCGTTCCTCCGTCTTGACTAAGGCCGTAGTATCGTCTTTCACTCATACACGTACTTACAGCAATCTTTGTCGCGTCGTCACGTTTGAAAACCCTAAAATCGCCCGGCCGGCACGTAGGATTCGTCTGAAAGTGCGAATGTTTCGTTTGAAAACTTCTCTTGCCCACAGTTGAAACATCAACAGTTGCAATAAAACAAAAAGGGGCTGCATGCTTCGACTCTCTGCTCGTGACATGTCCTCCTTAAAAATGAAAAAGGGGAAGAAAGCAGGTCCCCGACACCTTCCATTGTTTTTGTCGGTCGGCTTTGGAAAGTCAAACAAAAAACAAATACAAGAAAGAGACGAAGAGGAGGAGATTAATACAACAGTCAGAAGTGGAGGGCTTTCGTTCAAACACGAGTTTGGACTTGTTTGTGTAACTCTTCTAGTTACACACACCCGATTCCAAGTAGAGGATGTAAAGTCAGGTTGAGGAAGTAAGGGTGGGGAGGGGAGAGGGGGACAAAGACGGCTCATCGCTGACAAAATGTGTGCAATTGTCAGAAATTACGAAATATGATGATATCTTTCTTGTTTCGTTTTTTTAATATAAGCTTTTTACAGCTCATGCAATTTTATCATAATAAATGCTGGAGACACTCTCACACACATCATCCAATCCACCTGTATTGCTCAAATCCACCTTTTTTTTTAATCCCATGATCCAAACGAACGCCAATGCTTAAACAAATAAAAAACCCAAGATTTAGGACGCTGTAATAAATGTGGGTAATCAAACAATTTGATTGTTATGTAATATGGGATAATTACATAATCTATGCAATCAATTGATGATGGATAAGAAGACTACCTCTTTTCATAAAATATATAAAAATAGAAATATGATTATTGTATCTATCCAAAGAGCGAGTATTAGAAATTAGGAACAACGGCCAGATGTGGAATTATGGAAAGCGCAAGTGACCCAAAAAGGGAATGCCCCCTAAGAGGGAAAGAAGGAAGTATATGGCAAGAGGGAGACCAACAAAATGCAGTGTGTCCTTATTAAAAGAAAAATGTTTTTAGAAATCCCAAAATGAGATCAATATCATTAATCGAAGAAGGACAATGAGATCAAAGGACTACAGGCAAAACAAAGCTGATGGGTTTATTAGTGTGTAAAGCATTCATGTGTGCATACCAAACCGAGAACAATAAATGACATATGCCCCCATTTTTTCATTTATTTTCTTCCTTTTTATCAAATTATTATTATTTATTATAAAAATGACCCTCTTTCTCTTCCACCTCTCCTCCTCTTCTTCTTCTTCTTCCTTCTTTCTTCTTCTCCGTCTCCTTCCTCACATCCCAAACCCAACATCTCATTTCATTCATCTCTCTCCGTCTCTGTTTCTGTGTGTGTCTGTGTTTATTCACTGTTCTTCTGTATTCACATTCATTCCTTGCTTCCTCCTTTTAAATATCACGAGATCCCCCCACCCCCACCCTTCCTTTTCCCTTCCAAACCCTTCCTATCAACCCAACTCCTCTCATGTCGTTTTTTACCTCCCACTCAAGGACATTGCCCCTTCCCTACTCCCATCAAAATCCTGTCTTTCTGCGCTTTCTTTGGCATTTCTCTTCCGCCTAGTCATACTGCATTTCCCCCCCCCCCCCGGCCCTTCCTCTCCCAACATCATGTCTCCTTCCTCCAACCCCCAACTGGGTTACGACTACTTGTCCGATCGGCTTCGCGACTCCCTCTCCTCCGAACCCGACAAGCCCGATTCCCGGGAACTCGATCTGGGCTCTCCTGTTTCCCCTCTCATGACTCGTCGCACCGGGGTCAACCCTGCCCCCACCACCACCACGAGCAGCAGTTCCAGCTCCTCGGGATCCGTTTCAGGCAGGAATGCTCCCTATCCTGTTCTCCGGAGACCCGAGTCGGGACCCAACAACCACTCGGGTGAACTCTCTGGCTCCAGCGACAACAGCCCAACCGCCGGACATGGGAAAGCCGCCCGGGCATTCGGTTCTGGGCAGGTAAGATCTGAACCGGGGACGAACTCGGGCGCTCAAAGTGCTGTCAATTCCCCGCCTTTGAATGTCCTTCCTGCCGGCAACATATGCCCATCTGGAAGGGTCCTGAAGAAGGACAAGGATTCTTCCCAGGCTTCTCAGAACCAGAACCCTCGCGCCGACGTCTTGGGCTCAGGCAAGGGCAATTATGGACATGGTAGTATACTGCGCGGGGGAGGCCCCATCAAAGTTAGCAGCAAGGGGGACTCCGCTGTAACGATGCCATCTTATTCTCGGCCTAATATTGCGATTGGTGATTCTGGTAAGAGGGCTGCATCTGGCAGCGTTGGCGGAGCAGTGGATGCGGAGGAAATGAAGAGACTGGGGAATGACCACTACAAGAGGGGAAATTTCCTAGAGGCGCTGGAGTCGTACGATAAGGCCATCAAGGTAAGTCCAGGGAATGCAGCATACAGGAGCAACAGGGCGGCCGCATTGACTGGTTTGGGGCGACTGGGAGAGGCAGTGACAGAGTGTGAGGTTGCAGTGAGGTTGGATCCCAAGTATTGGAGGGCACATCTGAGGTTGGCTTCCCTGTTTATAAGGTGAGACAGATGAATAAGTCAATTCTTTTCCTTTCTGTTATGGATTTGATTTGAGGCGTTATCAAGTTCTAGTTTAATAAGCCCAAGCCTAAAAAGCTGGGAAAGTTATGGTTGTTGGACTTCCCTAAGCATAGGTGTCTTGTTCTGATCTAGGATCTGTGATGTTACACAGTGAGGCTCACTCGATTGATTTGTTCGTGATATAGTTTCAATAGTGTTCAGCTGCAATATAGGATCCGTGGCTGCTAAGATGCACTCATGTTCTCTTGTTCGTCGCTGCTATCCTGTCCTTTTAGCTGCGCTGTGTATTGCTTTCTTCTGTTTCACTTTTTGTAAGTGACCTACGGTCTAGCCTCAATGTTGGCTTCAATTTAAAATTTGGATGAATGGCCATAGTGTCATCACATGCCATGGCAAGGCTATTGAAGAAAAGAATTCTGCATAGGAGATGTTTGGTTTTGGTTTTTTTGGCTGCATCAAAGGCAGAGAAATCTCAAGCGTGCTGTGTATTCGAGGCCAACTACCACGCTACTTTTTTTTTGGGACAAGTGTAATGTGTATTGGTAGGGACTGGGTGTGATCATCTCAAGATATGATTCTTGCAGATTAGGACTGTTTGAAAATGCGAAGAGGTGTCTAAGCATATCAGGGCAACAAGCAGATGCAAATGAGCTGCATAAGTTACAACTTTTGGAGAACCATCTCGGTAGATGTGCTAATGCACGGAAAGTTGGCGACTGGAAATTGGTGTTGAGAGAATGCGATACTGCTATAACAGCTGGAGCAGACTTCTGTTCTCAGGTCTCTTCACTTTCTTTTCTTTCCAAGTGAATTTTGGAATTTGTGCTCTGGATTGAAGAATTCTAAACGTGTTCAAATTAAATATGCAGCTTTTTATGTGTAGAGTGGAAGCACTTCTGAAACTTCACCAACTTGAAGAAGCTGAAAATTTTTTTAAAAATGTACCCAGAGTAGGACTTTTGAGCGAATCATGTACCCGTGTACGAATTTTTGGGATGCTTTATGAAGCCTACCCACTTTTTGTGCGAGCACAGGTTGAATTGGCCTTAGGAAGGTGAGTTAGTTATTTATTTCTGGTGTAAGCAATCTATTTCGTCAGAGAGACGATGAGGATAATGGCAACAAGCGTCTTGCAGGTTTGACAGTGCAATTTCAACAGCTGAGAGAGCGGTGCAAATTGACCCGCAAAATTTGGAAGTCTCAGGGCTGCTTAAAAATGTGAGGTTGATAGCGAGAGCTCGTGTTCGTGGAAATGATCTCTTCAAGTCAGAGAGGTTCACAGAAGCTTGCTTGGCCTATGAGGAAGGCCTAAGGCTTGATCCTTCGAATTCTGTTTTGTATTGCAACCGAGCAGCTTGCTGGTTTAAACTTGGTCAGTGGGAACATTCCATAGAGGACTGCAATCATGCATTACAAGTTCAACCAAATTATACTAAAGCTCTTCTTAGAAGGGCTGCCTCTTACAGCAAGGTAATTCCGCTTCTCTTACCCACTTTCCTACTGGTTGGTTTCTTAGGATGTGAAACGGAGGATTATTTAAACTAATGTTATTCTGCTTTATTTCAGCTAGAAAGGTGGGAGGAAGCTGTAAGAGATTATGAGATACTGCGGAGGGAAATTCCTGATGATAATGAAGTTGCCGAGGCTCTTTTCCATGCTCAAGTTGCCTTGAAAAAGTCTCTTGGAGAAGAGATCACCAACATGAAGTTTGGTGGTGAGGTGGAGGAAGTGCAGAGTCTGGAACAGTTCAAGTCTGCGGTATCCTTACAAGGTTGTCGATCGTATCTGCTTTTACAAATTGTGTGATTGTTTACTGTTCATTTGAGAATTTTACTGTCTAATGATTGAATTCATTATTCAGGAGTTTCCGTGGTGTACTTCAAAACTTCTTCCGATTCTCAATGCAAACAGATGTCATCATTTTTAGATTCTCTTTGTGGGCGGTATCCCTCCATTAGTTTTCTCAAGGTGTGTTTTCTTTTGTCATATATTTTTATGTCCCCTATTTCATGATGTGGCTGAGGAAGAAAGAACTGCATCTTCTGCATTGTTGTTCCGTCACTGACTAAAATTTTCTGGATCAAAGGTGGATGTTGAGGAGTGCTCGACGATTGCCAGCGCTGAGAATGTGAGAATAGTGCCGACATTCAAGATATACAAAAATGGGTACCGAGTCAAGGAAATCGTGTGCCCTAGTCGTGACGTCTTGGAACACTCGGTGAGGCATTACAGCTTTTAGTGCTAAGATAAGGACCTTTGCTTTGCTCCGCCTTCTCCACCTTTTTTCCTTCCCTTAGGCCTTTAAAGAGCCCTATTGTTGAAAACCTACTGCTGCCATGCGAATGCATTCCATGCCCTGGAAAGATTTTCCAGATATTACATAAAATAATCTTCGCCAGCAGCCATGATAGGAACCGGTGAAGTAGTTCAGTCCCCTATGTGATTTCCATTTAATTCTTTGATTCCTCATTGCTCTCTGGTTCATCCTACTTCCTTTCCCTCCCTCCCTCCCTTTGTCGCCTTTTTTGCCTTTTTCATTCGCCTCCTGTTTCATGGATCACTTTCGTCCTATATTCATGCAAGCCTAGCCTAATATCATACCCTATCCTGATAAAAGCCATGGAATGTGTACAATATGTCGACTCACATTGTATCCAAGAGGTGGAGCCATTCTTGGGTGCCTTTGCTGGTAGAAAGAGGAGCTACATGTATTTGTACATATGTGATGAAATTATATGTGAAGAAAATACCGGAATCCCGGATGACTCATGGCTAGTTGAAAGATTAGGCTGGCGGTCGGAGGGCGGATCAATATGCTGTTTACAATTGTTTCTATGTCTTCCTTACTTTATTTTATCATTCCATTAATAAAAAGTTCCAACATTTTTCCCCCCACTTCGTCTTTATTAATGTTGCTGTGCACTTTTACTTTTTTTTTTTTTTGCATTGAAACTGAGGTTATGGGTTTAGCTCTCTGGATGATTGCTGCTTTTATCTTGTGGATTCTGGTAAATCCGGTGGTTGCCGAAAGGGACATTTGATTCTTGGCTGGGGTATACACGGGGAAGGGACAAGCGTGAGTAAAGAAAAGGAAGACGGGTTATATTTTAAAAGAGTTGGGTAGAGTGGTTGATAGAAACATTAATTTGGTGGTGGGATGGTCTCTTTTTCTTGAGATTGTTTTGTCCTAATTGGTGAGAGAGTGAAGTGTGGGGTCACTACCTTGGTTGTCAGTAGGTCGTTGGTCGGCCGGCCCCGGCAAGAAGCAAATGTAAAAAGAAGGGTGGTAAGGAAGGGGGCAGTGGCCGCCATGGCTTAGCAGTTGCTTGTTTTAGAGGGAGGGAGAGAGTTAATCACGTGAGGAGGATTCATCCATCCATCCATCACGGTGTTATGAGATCGTCCCTCTTTTTCGAAAGTCCTTTGCGTTGCAACCAACCACAGAAGGAGGTCTTCTTTATGCTTGGGGGGGTACAAAAAGTAATGGCTGGTCGGTGATCAGTTTTTTGCTGGGCCGGCAGTGGTGTAGTTGGAAGTTTGGTACCAACCCCACCACTCTTTTGCATTTATTAAGTTAGGGTGGTGGGGATGGGGATGATGGCTTTGCTTTTGTATGGCCCATTTGCTTTCTTTCTTTTGTTTTTTGGGAGGTGGGTTCTTAGTTTAAGTGGTTTCATGGGTTTCTTTTTGGGAGTAGTTAGTGTTCCCCAAACAACAAGAACACATCTCTCCCAAGAGGAGTCGGTAGCTGTTTTCTATTCCCTTAAATTGGTCAGGCCGGCTGGAATTATGTATGCCTCCTCCTCCTCCTACTCCTCAAGTGGACGTTGATTAGTAGAGTAAGGTGACTCGTCATTTTCAACTATAATCGTAATCATAATGTTATTTTCATTCACCAAAAGTCTGTGGAGAGGTTGACAAGGCAAGCGCGCCCCCCACCCCGTCTTACTGGGAAGAATTAGTAAATCTGTCTGTCCTCTGCAATAGCTACCTGGGACTTTTGAATCTGCCTATTTAGCTCGTCCAACGAGTCCAATTGTCCCCAAAGTCAACTGTGACTGTGGCTTTTGTTGGGTTCATGCAACCAATGAGAAACTGGTAAATGGAAACAGAGGCAGAGGCAGGAGCAGATCCCACGAATGCAACTCCTCTTTATTACTACCATTTGTAATAAATCTAGCGCTGGATCGTTGCAGATCTCCTTCTCTCAGACAAAATCTCCCTTTCTCTGCACATCATGTGAAAAATACCCTTTTTTACTCCCAAGTCACGGCCTCCATTTCTCTCATTGTCCTTGCTTTGGACCACCAGAAGATAAAGAAAGAAAGAACTCCAAACTCATTAATGCAATTCGCCCCACTTTTGATGGGACAACATATGATGATCGTATTCACGCCCATGACATGAGATAAAATCGAACCCGAACCCGCGACTGTGACGGCAGCATGGGTTGCAAGTAGCTCAATTGACTACAGAGGAGGAATTCCCTGTTTCATCACATGCAGGTTATATGGCATCTTCACACGGCCGCAAGCAACGTTCATAAGAGATGTCGGGGTGTGGGTGGGTACAATAATTTAGCAATCAGTTCGAAGGCAGGGGAGACCCCCTAGTTGTATGAACTCTCGAGAGTCCGGATCTGTCGTTTCCCTTAGTGATTCCCCTGGAAAACTGAGGCAGGGCATTGATAAGCAGGTGTCACCTCATGCCCCGCTGGCATACATTCGCGTCCATTCCTTCGCTACAGGGATTGGTTGGATTCGGAAATCAGTAAAGAAAGTAGATGGAAAAATGAAAAAACAACTTCAGTAAAAGGTCCTGAATTGAGCAAGGCAACATTCGGGATTTAAAATCTTAAATACCCGTACCCGTTTCAACGGCTTCAGCCTCATTGGTCTTCCAGTGCTTGGCAATGTTTTCCGAGAGAGGATCGTCGGGGTTAGGAGCACTCAGGAGAGCTTGAATACTGATGAGTTCGTGTCGTGGTGGTTAATTATGCAGGCCAATGTCAAGCAAAGAGATAAGGTATGCCAGAAGATTCTAACAATAAGATGCCCAATTACCTCAGAAGTACAGTCCTTATTTGAAGTGCGGGGCTCCATTTATCTTTCAAAATATCAAGGCATATTCGACCAAGCTAAGGTAACAAAGGAAAATCAACCCATCAGAGGCATAAAAATGGCCTCCTCACGTAGGATAACCCAAATCATGTTACCTTATCAATGTTAGGGTGGTATATTTTAGTGAGGAAGCGAACCTGTCCCAAAAAAGTAGATAATTAAGCACCCTGGAGACAGAGAAACACAAACCTTTTCAAAGGAAAACCATATCATCAGCAGGATAAGAATAGCCCAGAAAGAGCGGGTAAACAAGGACTGCGTGCTATTAGCCACCATATGCGAAAATCTTGCCATGCAAACCAGCCTAAGCTGTGAAGTACTAAAATTTTCAGATGAGCTAATAATTACTACAAGAAATGGATGCCCCATAGTAGCGTGATTTCAAGCTAATTTTATCGTTACAAACCAAAACATGAAGAGAAGAATACCTACACCAAAATATAAGTATTTCGACAGTAATAGTGGAGCTGATAAATGGGTACCTTAGGTGCTGCCATGGGATACTCTTCAGGCAAAAATAATTCCAGTTTGAAAACTCCCCCTGCATAAATTTAAACATAAACACAGTAACCAGATGAAGAGTTGAACTGAATTTTTAGTGAGTGAAAAAAACTAATTCCATCTTCGCAAGTTGGAATACATTGCAAACAAACGCACTAAGTAGACAATATATGTTGAGTATCATGAGATGAGATGCCGATATGACGAGGCCTTTTCTTCGAGCATTTAGAAACATTGTCTCTAATAAATCTCAAGGTTCACCGGCAAAACTAGATTAACAGCAACCATTTTAAAAATCGAGGATTCCACTACATTACCATTTGTCACTGTAAGAATAAAATGAAGCAAGACATGAATGTGCCAAAACCAAAACACATCCGAGCTGATGCACGTGCACTATGAATAACCTCCAGCGTGCAGTAACAGTTCCGAACCAATCAAAGTTGTTGATCCCAATGCGACTACAAAATGAAATATGACTTCAATCACAGCCACCATGTACCCTATTCAATTACCTTCATATGGAGATTGGGTTGGACCAAGAATCATGACATTGAAATAACGCATGTTATCCTCTGAAGGTGAGGCACTGATCCCGGGAGCTGCAAGAAAGATGCGGATGCCTCAAATATGTCCGGGAAGTGCATGCACAAAGCAAACACTACAGACTTCGGAAAAGGTCAGCAAGAGCAACCCTTTAATCTATAAATGCTTAGACTAATGTGCCGGAAGTATCGGTTTTTTGCACGTATATGAATAAGCTTGGCAAACCCAAAAACAATCAATCGGGAAAACAGCAAAATAAACAAAAGGAAAGTACCTGGTTCGCTAAGCAGCCGCTGTGTTTCCTATAAATCCACAAATTTATCAGACCGTTCAATAAATGATAAGGGTAAATAATGTATTCAGAGAGACCAGGAAAGCCAAACGCGCGTCATCTTCAGTTCAATGTCGATCCTTAGCTACGAAATTCAACCCCAATTCTGAAAACCCTAATCTCAAACATAACCCAGGGCAGCCAAAAGCTATAACAAGTAGAAACTGCGGAAGAAAAAAATTCCGACCCAGAAGTATTAAGCGGGGAGAGGGATGATTGAAAGGAAAAAGGGAAAACCTTGATGATTCTTCTGGGTAGATTACTGTTGGCCATTGGCAGGCAAGTCGCCGCTGGGAAGGAAGGTTTGCGGACAATCGAAGAGCAGAAAAAAGAATCGATACGTTGGGAAATGTGAACAAATGGATCAAATCCTACGATCTCGATCCTCCTCCTGCTTTTCGTTTTTTATCCCTTTTCTCTGTGGGAACCAAACTCACGATTTTATCTTTCTTGAAATTGTATCTTTTTTTATCCTATGGAATCTCTCTAGAGACAATAATTCTGTTCATATGTACCAAAAATCACATCTATTTTGGAATTTCCCATATCATAAAAAGGTGAATAAAAGGGAAACCTCCAAAATCAAAGTGAAATGAAAGAGCAGTGCGGCATGACAATTTTGAGGCTGAGTCTGTCAACAAACCAAAAGCCTGCAGAACGCTAAAAGCCAACTACACCAAAAACTCTTCTCCCTCTCTGTATTCCTCAGTATCTCAACTACATGGACTCCAATATTTCCTTCTAGTTCAGAAATGGATCCAGTTAGAAATTAGAGGATGAGTAGACTTGGAGATCATCGTCCTATCCTTTTAAGCAACTTGTACATGCCGAAAACATTCTTCTCGTGCCATAAATGTGGGATGAAGAACGACCGGTAAAAGGATGGAGAGAGTTCCCTGTCCAAGTAAGGCAGTGCTGCAATCACCTGAGACCGAAATGCAATTGCCATCAGTAGGACAAACATTCGATGGTAGAAAACCATGTGTAATGCTATGAACGATGACAACTGATGTATTGGATTCATTACCTCCCACTTTGATAAATCATTCCCTCTAGTAGGATAAGGGCGGCTCAGCTGCAACTCGACCAGAAATGTGCATGCATCCAAGTCACGCAGCTGCAGAAGTTTATTGATGGGTCAAAAATCAAGAGTCTTAAAAGGGGAATTAGGTAGCTAATTGGAACTGCAGAGGATAAAGGCAGTAGTGTTAATATCATTACATATTGTTCTTCTGATGCCTTGTTTTTGTTGTTGAAATACGATGGTGCAGCTGAAGTCCCCCCAAGGGTAGAATTAAAGGGCATGGGCAACAGACCATCAAACCCATCATCAATCCACCTAACCTCTCCGACAAATTCTGGAACAAAAAATGAAGAGGGGAATCGGTGCCATTCGCTTCCAATGCAAAGCACGGAACCTGCAGTGACAAATCATGAAAGATAAATCACAAAGAGAGAGAGAGAGAGAGAGAGAGAGAGAGAGAGAGAGAGAGAAAGCAATGGCACCATGAAATATTTGAAAGCAAGGTCAACCAATTAAGCTGAAGATCTGCTACATCGATAAGATAGGAAATTGAACTTTTATATGCCCCAAGTGACGGGGACAAGGATATAAGTCCCAAGAATCATACTAAAAAGACAAACGTCGAAAAGAGTACTTGAACATAGAATTCTTCAACTCGCATTTCTAAGCAGTAGTAATCGCTTGGTCAATTAATCATTACCCAACTTCATGGGTTAAATAAAGAAAGAAGGCTCTACCGTGTCCTACTTCATCATGGTGTTCTAGAATCTTGTACACCTCAATGGGAGCTCCATATCCATGGATCAACGAGAATGTTCGTGAGTGAGAGATACCTAATATAACGGAAAGAACAATTGGCCGGACAAATTTAGCTACCTGCATGGAGTTTCACAACAAGGTCATTAAGAAACAAATCTCAAGACTCTGCAGGAGCATACCTGGGTTAATAGAAACTTACATTAGCAGCAAGGTCTTTGAGAGTTGTTTTGTATTCAGATTCAAAAAGACTGGGAAAGCTCTCAATGACAGCCGATGCAGCAACACAGATGAGTGGGTATACAGGATAGAGGAATCTGCAGTCCAAAGACATCGATAGTATCCATCACTCACAAACCATACATGGAATTCCAAAATAAACTTAGGAAAACAAACTTCACCTTTCTTCCTTATGTGGCTGCAAAGACATAAAGCAAATCCAGATATACAAGGGTGAGATTACAACTAGTAGCTCGGAAGAAAATCTTTTTTTGGAAAGAGGAAAGATCACAGGGAAAAGCAGGGCAAGTACAAAACAAAGGTTGAAGTTGTTAAATCCGTTCCACAAATAGAACAAGGGCCCCTCAGTCCCGTACAAATGGCTCTCACCACCTCCTGCGACATTGTAGAGCAACAGGTTGAACACAGAAGATACCCATCGACCATAGTACTGATGGTCCACCAGGAGGGAGAGGGCCTGGGAATTAAGAAGTAGTCCCATTATAATATGCCTCAGCACAAGCAGCCGCCCATGCCAACATATGGCTAAATATGCCCTAAATGATTAATGCATAATACGCACCCACAAAAGTATTGTGCTCATGCAAAACATATATATTTCTATCATTGTCACATCTTCCGAATTAAGCATGTGATTTGCAGCAACTCACAAGAAGAACCAATGAAGTGAGTGCCCCGGAGAGGAAAACTTTCTTGAAATTTCTCGACAGAGAGTAGATTGTTACGGGAAGAAAAGCCAAGACAGAGAATGGCCAGCCAAGGATCACGCCAACAGTAGTAACTGATACTGCCAATCCATGCTTCTCAAGAAGAAATAATCCAGATGCGAGAGACATTGCATACATTGAGAATGAACTGGGCAGAAAGCCTGTGAAAGAATATACAGCAGTTTACTTGATACATTTGTGCAGGGAACTTTAACTTATAGTCGCAACCATGGTATCCCGAAGTAGTATCGTCGGAGACGAAGGATAAAGGAACAGGGTAGAAAAGGGGCACTTACTAGTGCTAGCGAAAAAGCAGCCACTGGTCAAGCAAAGTGTCGCAAGAGCATAAGAAGCTATACGATTCCCATACTTCCTGGATAAGGCTACCACCAAAACAGCATCGGCAATAACAGAGAGAAGCCCCAGAAAGAATCTGACTGCATAGAAGACTCTAACCTGTTTGAAGAGAAGCATCAAAATCAAACAAGATGAGCTAAAGCAAAAAAAAAAATAGTGATTTTGGGTGAGGCAAACACATCTCAAAGAATAATTGTCACATCTGAGCAAGAGTCATACTTTCTCTTCGCCGAACAACAATGAAGCTGGCAAACCGACCAAATTGTGGAAGATTAGGTACAAGTAAGACCTAAGAGCAAACTCGGAGCTGCAAGATTGGTGAAAGCAATTTGAGAAAGCAAAATTAAAAGCAAAAACTATGGTTAGAACTTTGGAATTAGTCGACAGCTACAACAGAGCTCTAGAACAGATGAAGCAACTCTCACAATGATCTCCTCAATACAACATTCTCAACCTAACGGTGTCCTGAAACCGAGCAATGACATTCCAAGTGCCACCGATAATCAGCTTACCGTGCACAACGCCAGCAAAAAAGGGAAGATTTTTGCAACCGGGTTAGCCACCATACCTATATTCCCATGTCTGGAAACCAGTTTTGTAGAGAAGGAAGTGAATGGGTTCCCAGTAATTGAAGACCTCGTCGCAGTCGTGGATGATGTTAGAGGTGGCGCTTATGTACCTCAGTATCCCGAGAGCCAACAAGGGCATGAACCAAGACAGCCCTTTTCCCTTCTCATCTCCGTCTCCGCCTCGCGATCGCCTCGGCTTGTCCGTCTTCGAGTACGGCGACGGAGACGAAGAAGACGAATCCGACGGCAAGAGCCGCCTCTGTCGCGTCGTCAGTTGAGCCATCTTCACCGCCTCCACCCTCCTCCTCTTCAGCCGATCCGAATGGTTTTTGCTTTTGACTTTTTGTCCCTTTACGTTTTTATAGGGATGGATTGTGAGATTGTGGGAGACAAGTGCCGAAGTTGCTGTCGTGTTCTTTGTGTAATAACATGGGAGGGAGGATTCGTAGTCTTACAAGATTCTTTGTTAATAAAGAACAAAAGTAAAAAGAGCACCCTGTCTCAGACAGTAGTCTGAAGGTCTGAAGGGAAAGTAGAAAAGCTCCGACAAGGCTCGTGATAAAGAAGGGCACTGGGTACATCTCCCGCATCACCCCCGTTCCTTTATTCAAAGCAAAAAAGAAAAACAACGTCCTTACAATGCTGTCCGAGGATGCACTCCTTTGCAAGCATTCTGATGAGCCTTTCATACAATGGAACGGGTGGAAGACAACAAAAAGTAAGCGTCACAATCCCAACAGGGCGCCGGTTGCTCTTCGTTTATGCCACCAGACTTTGATAAACTGCCTAGCCCGTGTTCTGCAAGCCGGCGGCAATACCCTTCATGGTCAAGATGAGGGTATCCTCCAGACCAGGAGCGTACTCACTCGTTGGGTTCAGCTTCACGAGCTCGTTGGCAGGGTTGCTGGACTCCACGATCTCCTTTGATATCTGAGGGCGTGTTGTCACGTCGAAGCTGGGATCTCTTATGCGCTTCAAGGTATACACTTGACAGACATTTAGGGTTGTAATGTAAGAATCGCGGAGGCGAAGTCTCTGCTTCAAGTAGGGATCGCCTTCCAGAAGATCCTTGTGACCAGCAACCTGAGTTTGGGAAAGGATATGTTAACGAAATTCATCCAGTAAACAGTCCGTAACGACAATGAAGATTTGGAATTGTCTGCGTTTCCTTTTAGTCCTAAATGATTAATTAAATGAAAGTTTCCACGGTGAAGCTCACCTTCAAGAGGAGGCCTTTTGTTTCTTCAAACTTTGTCCTCAACTGCTGTCCAAAGGACCAGAGATCTTCAGAGACCAGGAGCTTGTCATACAGCTCGGCGATTCCTGGGTCACCTTTGGCGAAGACCATCTCAACCAAGTCGATGGTGACCCTGAAGAAAGGCCACTGGTTGTACATCTCTTGCAGCATTTGGAGATTCCTTATGTCTTTCTCAATCACATGCTTAAAAGCCTCACCAAAACCAAGCCAAACTGGCAGATGGAATCTTGTCTGTGTCCAGGCGAAGATCCAAGGGATCGCACGCAAAGATTCGATCCCTCCACTTGGCTTTCGCTTCGATGGTCGGCTTCCTATGTTCATGCGACCATACTCCGTTTCTGGGGTGGCCTGTCCAAAGAAGTACTCGGTTATTATGGGTCGGAACAACTGAAAACAGTGGGGACGGGCAACAAGTAACATAACTGAGAAGAAGCTTTAGAATGAGACATACCAAGCGAAAGTACTCGACGAATCGAGGCTCTCTGAAGACAATAGATCGATACTCCTCCGTGGCCACCACTGCCATCTCGTCCATAAGAGCGCGCCACTCAGGCTTGGGGGGAATTGGCGGATGCATTCCATGCTCAAGAGTAGCAGCAGTAAACCGTTGTAGAGTTCTGAAGCACAAGTGCTCCTCTCCAAATGATTGCTCGATGACCTCACCCTGAACAGTGACACGAAGTGACCCGTGAATTGTCTCGGGAGGTTGAGACAATATGGCGAGATGGGTGGGGCCACCACCACGACCAACAGTGCCACCACGGCCATGGAACATGGTAAGCTTCATACCATACTTCTTTGCAACGTTTATTAGCTCTTCTTGAGCCTTATACAGCTGCCAAGCTGCGGAAAGACGCCCAGCGTCTTTGCCAGAATCAGAATAGCCAATCATAACTTCTTGCTTCCCATTGATCCTATTTCTATACCAATCAATGGAGAAAAGCCTAGCAACGGCAGCAGGTGCAGCATCCAAATCAGCCAGCTTCTCAAAGAGAGGGACAACTCGTAGAGGTTGCTTCACGTGACATTCGCGCTGTAGCAGCTCTACTGCGAGCACATCGGATGGTGCAGTAGCCATTGAGATAATGTAAGCTCCAAAGCTATCAGCAGGTAGCTCAGCTATAACATGAAAAGTATCTAATACATCGGCAATCTCTTCAGTTTTTGGAAGATCGGAACCAAACAGTGGCCGTTTTCCACCGAGCTCAGACAAGAGCCATTCTTGTCGGCGTTCTTCAGGCCATTCCTTGTAAGAGCCGATTTCCAAATGTCTGGTGATGGCATCTAATACATCAGTGTGCTTGTCTGATTCCTGCCTAATATCCAATCGAACAAGCGACAGGCCAAAAGTAGAGACTTGTCTCAAGAAATCAAGAAGGCTCCCATCCGCAATGGGCCGGTCGCCGCAAGCACATAAAGATCTGTAACACATCTCGAGCGGCCCCAGGAACTGTGCAATGGTTCAAGCAGAATCAGGATTTAAAAATCATGCAAAAACTAAAAGGATGAACAATCTTGTAGACCAGTTTCTCAAATAAAAGCCATATAAGTGAATTAATGGTAAAGTTTGATGCACTTACATCCTCAACATTGGTGAAAGTTGCCTCTTCTGGGATATCTGAGGCGCCATGAGCCAGTAAATGACGAGCACGTTCACGTGTCTGATACAACTTGTCACGTAGATCACCGAGTAAGACGCGGTAAGGTTCACTTGGAGGTATTGTTTTCCAAAACTCTGCCCCAGAGTACAAGAAAAGACAGCATTAAGCTTAACAGGAAACATCAAAAAGCATGAAGAATTACTGGAGAAACGTATGTGGACAATGCTACAGTCACTTAACGAAGCATAAATAAAGATCATGTAGACTGAAAACACGACAGAGAGGATTCATTTAATTACCTATGTAATGTTTTGTATCCTTTTTAGTGGAACTGTGGAGCTCATCAGCACGAACACGAAGTTCGTCACTGCAACGCCACATAGACAGCTGCAGGGAATGAAGAACCATAAGGTAAAGGATAGATTATGGTAAGAAAATGTAACTCAAAGTTTAAACACGACTGGATTCGACCTCAAACATGAGATCTTCGATTTGTGAATAGTATAAGTTGGCAGCCATCATTCTAGCAAGCAGGCAAACATCCCTTGTAACTTCGGGAGTTACTCTTGGATTACCTGACAAAGAAAATGTAGTGGATATATCATGCATCGACGGATAAGGATAATCTTCGAGCTGTGGAGTGAAAGATAGCACACGAAAAAGTGCACATGATGAAGCATGGCATACCATCACGATCACCACCCATCCATGAAGAGAACTGAATGAGGGGTGCATTGTAAGGTACTCTCTCGTTGATCCCTATGTTCTTTAATGCCGTGTCAACACGACGCAAGAACTTAGGGACACCCTTCCAGATGGTTTCATGGAAATAACTCATTCCTGCCCTCATTTCGTCCTGGGGAGCCGGAGGGCTCCTTCGGATTTCATCAGTTCGGAAGGCAGCTTGAATCTGTGCAGGGAAATAACCATAAAAAAAGATCACAGACCGATGTCATTAATCACAGGGAACTACTGTCCCAGCATAATACCACCAACAGAAGAACAGAAGGCGAAAAGAAAACACACATTTTGTATGACAGAGAAAGAGTTCGGGCAATTCGATCAAAACCAGGTCAAGCTGCGCAACAATTAAAAAAAAAAGCACAAGCATATCTCACTAAAACCAGAGCTTTTAAAGATATTAGCAGCACCTCTCTTTGGAGGGCTTCATCGAGCTCCTGTTTGTCATCGCGAGTGATGTCCTTAGCATACAACTGCGTCAAGCAGTTGCGAATCCTGGGCAGAAGAAACGATGCTGCTGTCAACTGAAAAAGGCCCATCTAAAGACAATCACAAGCGATTCGTGTCTTAAAGGCTAACCTTCCATGCTTTTGAAGCAAAGACCTTCGCACTGACTGAGTAGGATGAGCGGTCAAGACAAGATCCACAGTCTGATTCTTAAGAGCATCAAACACCTCTTCGGGAGACTTCTTCAAATTTCCCACGAGCTTCTTGAACGTTTCCTCGATGTCAGATTCAGTGGTCGCGGAGTTCTCGTCGACAAAGTCTCCTTTCTTGAACTTATTGCGCCTCCGATGAGCGATCTGGACCTCCTCCGCCAGGTTCGCCAAGTTAAGCATATGGGAGAAAGATTTGGCAATCACGATGGAGTCCCCTGGATCCAAACTGGTCAGAACATTTCCCAGCTCCTCGAGCTTCTTAGGATCATGGTTCCCCTCGTACTCGGCTGAATGTTCATAGCACTCTTGAACCTACAAGCACCGGAGACAGAATAAGAATCGACACGCCAATTGTAACTACCGGCCAGGCGATCCGTTCTCAAACACGACTGTCAAGCCAAAACAATGGACAGGGGCAGCGGCAAAAGAGGCGGTAAATAGGGAGGATTGACAAAAGCAGTACCATCTCTTTGAGATCTTCCCCGTGCAAATCCTGAAGAATGTCGAGGAACCGATCCAAGAGCAGCGCGTCGTACTCCACGAGCTTGTCATCCTCGCTCACCTTGGCCGGAGCGAGTTGCCGGAGCTGGGCGTCGATGGACGCCAGCTTCTCCACCTTGTTCGCCATGAAGAGTTCTCCCCACTCGTTCACCTAAATCCAAACAATAAAAAAGAAAAAAAATTAAACGAAAAGCCACGAACATCAAATCACTAACGACTTGGGATCAAGGGAGCAAAGCCCAATGGTCAAATACAGAAAAGGGGAAGTGCTACCTGAAGAGGAGGAAGGAGGGGGAGGAATTATGGGAGGGAATCCAGGCAGGCAGGGCGAGGAGTTGGGGGCGATCCAAAAGGGTGGCAGTGGAAAGGCACCAATTTATAAACACACGACTACCGAGGGGCCCCTCGCTGTAGACATCGCATGCGAATACGATTAGATAATATCGAATCAAATAAATAAAAAAATCAAGATTAGATCTTCAAAAACAAAAAAAAGTAAAAAACTCTCTAATTATGTGTGTGTGGGATCGGGAATTTTGGGGATCCGAGGGATGCGCTGTATGATCGTGTAATTTCTTCATGTGACTCTGTCTGCCTGTTCATGTTCCTGTTCATGTTCATGTGTGAGTTAGTTAGTTACTGTGGGTCGGGCTTGTCCAGTCTGTTGGTGTCACTTGCCGCTTGAAATAAAGGAGAATATTCCTTATCCTCCCCCCGTATATTCACCCAAAATCCCAACCATCTCTCTTGGCATTTTACTATTTACTACTCCGACCAACGGTCGCTGACTTTGGACACGAAGGTTAGACACCCCCCCCCCCCCTTTTCCCCTAAAATTACGACAAGGGAAAGAATAATTAGGCAACACGAAACTAATACTCCCGAGTAGGAGGGGGGGGGGGGATAATGCCGATAAGCAAAGGGCACTAAATGCCAAATGATGACGACACACCCTGCGTCTGCTGCTGCTCGTTTACATACATGATGGCGTAACACATCATGTCCCTTAAAAGAAAATGAGTCCCCCACCCCCTCCTCCCCGGTGACCTGACGTGCCGGCAGCTTTCAATCATTTATAATTTAATGTCACGCGTGGGTGTCTCCTTCCGGCAGCTGTCCAAAACTTGCTCCTTATTTCTCTTTTTGGGGGTGGGAATTGGGGGAGGGGAGTGTTATCATAAAAAAAAAAAAGAATGTGATTATATTTTGAAGGGTATGCGATGTGACGATAGCAAGTTCGTTGCTTGCATAACAAATATACAAGTAAAAAGGAGGAGGAGGTTGTTGCCCTTTCACTTTCAGACGCTACATCGTCGACTTTCTTAACGGCATTTCCCAAAGCTAATTGCAATTTCATAAGGCCGGCCCTGTTTTGTTTATATGACGAAATGGGCCGAGGCCCGATTTGATGACCCAATATCAAATCCCCAATTAATAAAAAATAAAATTAAAAAAATCTAGCGTCGTTTTGGTGGGCAGGGACGAGGACTCAGATATTCGAGTGCGAATGAGAACTTCCTAATTTTGGTTTTTTTTACGTCCGAGTCCCGGCCCAAGTCCGATTTAAGTAAATTATATATCTATAGTCCCAATTTTTTAGAAAACTTTTTTGGCAAATTATCAATATTTGGTCTCAACTATAGACCAATTTTACGTTTTGTCATATCGTTTAAAAATTTTTTGATTTGACCTTATTTTAATTTTAATTTTCGATTTAGCCTTATTCGTAACGGACGTTACGAAAATATAACGTGTCTCTAACGTCGGTAATATTATTGTCCACGTAGTCTTCTGACTTATAAATTATGCCTACGTGGCCCTATAACTTTCTCCTCGTCTCCGTTTCCTCCGTTCCCCCTCCCCCGCCCCCGGCCCCACACCCACTCCCACCCCCTCCCCCAAAACTTCCCTTCCCCCACGGTCACCCTCCCCCTCCCCTTCCCCCCTCCCCCAAAATTTCCCTTCCCCCCACGGTCACCCTCGCCCCTTCCCTGCCCCTCCCCCCAAAACTGCTCCCCCCACACCTACTCCCTCCCCCTCCCCCAAAACTTCCCCTACACCCAGCCCCTTCCTGCCCCCACACCCACCCCCTCCCCCTCCCCCTCGCCCCTGCCCCACCCCGAATTCCAGCAACCTCCTGTTGATGGCGAAGGAGTAGGGGTTATTGTTGACTGGGAAGAAAATCACGGAGAACGTGCCGTCGGAGGAGACGAGGACATCGGAGGGTACTCGATCGAGAGAGGCGAAGCTTCGTAGGGGAGGGGAGAGCCTTTTTTATTTTTTTATTTATTAATGTCCACGTATGAAAACAAAATGACGTGCAAATTATTTAATATAATAAAAGGAATAGTCACAGACACGTCAACGAATCGTAACGTCCGTTACAAATAAGGCTAAATCGAAAATTAAAATTGAAATAAGGTCAAATCAAAAAAATTTTAAACGATATGACAAAACGTAAAGTTGGCCTATAGTTGGGGCCAAATATCGATAATTTGCCAACTTTTTTTGTTATATAATTTTATTATTAACTTTTATTTTTATTTTGATTTTAACTAATCTTTTAAAATTAATAAAATGAAAAATAATATTAAAACCTCTCAAAGTTTGACGATAGTTGCTAATACTGTAAAAAAAAAATATGAAAAATCGATAAAGGTCGGATAATGTTCTATTAGGGGTTTGTTACTACGGGTGAAGTGGATTATGAGGCGAATAAAAATAAAAGTTGATGATAAAATTATATAATTTAGTGATAAAAAAATAAAATTGACTTAAAATTGAGATTATAAATGTATATTTTGCCAATTTTATATTTTCGAATAAAAAATAATTCGGATATTTCGAATTTCAAGTCTAAATTTTACCTTCACCCAAATAAACGGAATCGATTAAACCACCCAAAATGAATAAAACCATAAGCTAGAGTTCCCGGCGGACTTCACGCAAGGAGCGGCGGGCACGACGACGGAGGAACTGCAGACTGCAACAGCGGAGGAGCAGGGGCTGTGACGACTGAAGAGAGGCGGGCTGCGATGATGGACGAACGACGATGGAGGACAAAAACCGGGTAAGTAAATCAAGAAAATGAGATGGGATGAACGAGTGAGGTAAATGAAATGAAAGAAATTTTAAGCTCTAGTCTTCCTCGATATAAAAACCCATGAATCGAAACTTCGATTCCGAACAAAAATCGAATTTCGGAATGGGACTTGGGATTTCAAATATTTTGCTCACCGTGGGTGGGAAAGTATTAATTGGGGAGGCATCAAATTAGTTGTGCCCATAATTTTGTCTAGACAAATATAGCAAATGCCGTGCTGTGATGGGATTGGGGGTGACCCCCTTGTTCTTCATTGATTGGTAGCACAACATTAAACTCATCCCCAACTACTTGTTCGAGATAAAACCAAATCTATTTCTTGGGAGCCTTGATGTATCCTAAGTGGGTCGAATTCGCCACCTTGGTCAGCGTCATCAGGTCGTACGCGATCCAGCACCTCTTGTTCCCCTCGTTGTAGAAGTAGCCCTCACACTTGCAGTCCTTGGTGCACCTTGCCTCGCACTCTCCTATTTTCGCGGCTATGCCCTTTGTGTACTTGCTTGAGAAGTGGTCCACCCCTACCAGCTTGTAGTACCCGAAATCTTTCGGGTTACAGCTACTGACCTTTGGGGCTGCGCAGTCCCTTGTCCACCCGAATATGCCACCAGGGAGTGGGCAGCCAACGCATTGGCTGTTGTCACAGAGGCCGAAGCTCCCGCACTTCTCCGGCAGCTGGCACTCGCTCTCCCAGTCTGGGAACTCATCTTTTGAGAAGAGGCTGAGTGTTACGTCCCAGGCACGGTAGTCGACAAGGTCGTCGTACGTGTATATTTTCACGTTCCCGTCGATCCCCAGCCGCAGGAAGCTCAGCGTGGCGTTGTACTTGGGCCTGGTAAGGATTAAGTTCCCTGTTGTGGGAGAGCTGCCTGTGCCGACCTGGTAGTCGAGGAACAGATCATCCGAATGGTCGTCGTTGTTCTGGGACTTAAAGGTCACGTGATCGAGGGCGCCTTTCGAGATGCTAATGTACTGCGAGAAGGAATAGTAAACCAATGGCTTGAGGGCGTTCTTCCCAGTGAAGTAGAGGGACAGGCCTTGAGGCTCCATGACGAGGCTGTAAGGCCCGTTGACGTTGTTCCCCTCAGATCCACGGCTCAAGAGCCGGTTTACACCGTTGGCCTTGAGTGACTGTCCCACTAGGATCGTGTCGGTGGGGCTATCGAAGCTCTGCCAAACGTATTTCCCCTTCGAGTCGTAGAGGACCATGTTGCCGGTGGGCAGGAGCTGGAAACCGACGACTCCCTTGTTGGCGGTGCCGGTCTGCCAGGCAATGCGGCCATCGTGGTCAGCCAGGATGAGGTTCCCGTCCTCCCCGAAGGACAGGGTGGCATTCTCACGAACAGGGTTGCCGCGGTTGGCCTCCCAGACCCAGCGGAAGAGGGACTCGGAGCGGGTGAGGCCCATACGGAGGGCGAGGGTGAAGGCATCGGGGGTGGTGTTATAGAAGGAGAGCTGGAAGGGGGCCGCGAAGACGTTGAGGACGCGGTAGCTGCCTCCGTACTCGACGACATAGGGTCCTAGCTCCCCTTCATTGACAAATTGGAACTGAGAGGAGGGAGGGACCTTAGCCAGGAGGGTCGACGACGAGGCCAATGCCACCACCGAAAGGGTGAGCAAGGAAAGGGAATGACAACCTCGCGGAAACATGGCTCTCGGAGACGGTGGACGATCTGATTTGAGATGACTTAGATGGAGTGTTTATATACTGTTTTTGTTCGAACGACTGGTCAAACAGGAGAGGCTGAAGCCAACGACACCATTCTTGACCAGAGCTTGTAGCTTCTGCAAGTTGCTGTCAGCATTTTATAACCATCATCATTATCCTCCAATGGATAAGTCCACGAAAGATTTCCGTTGGGACAACAAACCGTGCTGCCAGCCAGTACCACCGACACTTTGAACAACTAATTAAGGATTTTGTTAACGAGAATTAAAGTTAAATTAATGTGTTTTAAATTTAATTTTTTATATTTAATATGTTCCGTAAAATTTTAATTTTAATTTTAAAATCTACATATAATGAAATTAATAATTTTAATTTGAGTGCAATAAGTGGGGTTGACAAAACCATACTTAAAATTATTATCTCAACATCAGCTGGATCGATCTTACTCTATTATTTATTTATCTCTCTTTATTTCCCCAAATGGCCTTTCAGAATCGCCACAAAAGAATCTAAGCATTCAGGAGGTATAATTCCAATATTCCCCATAGTTTTCACATCTTTAACGTTAAAAAAGGGCCTTCAACGGGCAAAAATTAAGGCCCATTATGATTGCAAAGAAACGGGCCTCCGATGGGCCATATTACGAGCCCAAAAAGAGCCGCCCCAAATTTCAAGTCGAGCAGTCTCTTCTACGGAGCGCGCTCCTTAAATGTGAAGGCTGCCAAGGAGGTGGCGGTGGTGGGAGTTTTTTTTGGGTTTTGTACGCCCTCCCGTTGTAACAAAAGTCTCTAACCAATTAAGTTAGAAATATTTTTTTGTCTAACGTTTAGAAAGGCGGGTTTTTAAAAAACTCGCCCCTTATTCATATAGTTAAATGGGCGCGTTTTCAAAATCCGCCCCTTGTTCATTTAGTTAAAGGGGTGGGTTTTGAAAACACGTCCCTTGTTAAAGGGGTGCGTTTTTAGACACCTTTCTTCACCTGAAGAATGAATATTTTTGCTAAGTGAAAATGCCCTCTTTGCATTTTAAGGGCTACGTTTTCAAGACGCGCCCCTTCAATGGTAAAATCGTATTTTACGAATCTCGCACGTATTTCGTAATTTTTTTTAAACTTACCGTGCAAAACTCATTTTTTTTGGACATGGGGACCAAAATGGAAGAGGGAAGAGGGGGGCCCAACCTTTATCTCTACGTGAGTCATATAAGATGCCAAAACTTTCCACATCAACAAGGAAAGAAAAAGCATTCATTGCCTATAAACCTTGGTGGTGTTTTTTCCTTCTCATGATCCATGGAATCTGCGTATAGCTCCTTCAATTGATCATTGCTTTCGATGAAATGATGGCTCCTACCTACCTTTAAATGATAAACATGGTCGAATTCTCTCTACAAAGGGGTTTGGTGATGAAGCTTCTGAACGAACCTCCCCAAAAGTCAGCTTCTACTCGGACCGGAAGGTTCGGCGTCTTCTTATTCAAAGTCCCAATTCAGAGAACCTTCAACCTTGGATCCGAAGAGCGAGAAGCACACTTATTTCCGACTAGGAAACCTTGTCATTGACTTTAAGACATTGTTTTCTCTTGAAGCTCGTCTCTAAAAAACACGTCCCCTCGAGAGTCCTCCAGCTAGTAGTACGTACCATGTTGTATAGTGTCGGTAGAAAGAAGATCATCCCCAAAACTCCGCCCATCATCGAACGAGGACGATTCGCATCGACGGTTCCTTTCGAAAGCTCCGGCTATAAGGCGACGAGGGGGATAAACGTCCTGATCGAGTATCTGATCTTAGGGAGGAGTCGAAAGATTGACAACAAAGTCATGAGTACGTGAAACGAAATCATTAGTGTGTTCCTGAAAATTCGCAAAGGGAGTCATGGGTTTCACATTTACAAACCCACCCCCGCCCTTTCCCTTCTTTCCTGTATCAAAAAGCACTTGAAATCTCTCCCCCCCCTCCCTCCCTGTCATCTCCCTATGCAAAAATTCCCCATTTACTGCCCGCACCAAACCGCAACCACCCCACCCCCTTCCAAATTCGTGAACTCTTGCGTACGAAAAGAACGATCATTGTGCAAGTGTGTGCATCGCTCTCTGATCACCCCCTCCCTTCCCCTCATCATGTTTCGGTGAGTTTGATATGATTCCGTGAATAAGTTCGAAAAAGAATTGCGAAATTCGTATCCCACCCCCTTCAACTTGTTCATACATAGAATTTGGTGAAAGTTACGAATTCGGGGAAGATGATGATGATGATGACGTGGAAAATTAAAGCAAACGCCATCAATTTCGTTTCGTACGATTTTTTTTTTTTTTTGGGGGGGGGGGTGTGAATTATTATTGGTATTGTTATTGTTCATTATTATTTTAATGTATATATCAGGGGAGCGGGTTGGGGGGTTGGGGGAGGGGGGGGGGGGGGACACACAACATCAGAGAACACTGTAAACAAAATCAAACCGAGGGGTTGGCGTGATTACTTGTCCATTTCAAATGAAATCTTTGGCGAACGAGATTAACCTGCCCCCCTTCTGAGACAAAGACAACACGCAGGTACTAGTATCTGCGCGATGCTTGCGGCGGATTTGTCCGAGGAATGAAAGATTGCGCCAAAATCTTGTGGAGCATAAGTATGTCCATGAGAAATCATATTTAAGTATAGGTTTGTTGTGATGTAGTTTGGGTGTAATTTGAGCGGGGCACACTCGAGAGAAAGAGGGCAACGCATTATCATGTTTGACCAGGGTGTATGCATGATTCATAAAAGCAATACCAAATCAATTTCAGCCAAGCGATGTTGATGACAAATTACTCCATTCATTGGCCACTCGAATAGTGGGTTTTTTTTGGGGGGGGGGGGGGTGGCAATCCTTTGCTAAAATGGCACCGCCCCAATCATTGATCCGGGATGATGGATATGCTCTCTTTTGTAATCATATACCAAACATAATTAAATGAGCAGTGACTTATGCCTCCAAAATAGCGTTTTTGATTGAATTCCCTTACCCGATCCCGTCCAATGAAACATTAGGACGGGCCAATATTGATGTAAAAGTGCGACGGGTCGACACGCGCGGGCAAACTAGAGTCGAGTGCTTAGTACGATCGAGTGGAACGTCTAGCCTATCACGCGGCGCGTCCCGGGGTCCGGCAAGTAGAGTTTTGCGAGGTTTGTAATGTAACAAAATCGAGGGGAAAGAAAGGAGAGCGGAGAGGAAAGAAAAGGAGGATGTTCAAAAAATTTGAAAATAGAATGATGAAGGAGAAAGGAGGGGGCACCAACAGCACTATCAAAGGTCCCATTTGCGATGTCTCCATCTTATTGTAGCCCCCAGTTATATGATGTGATGTGATTCTCCATTTTCTCTCCTCTTCCCTCTCCCCACTACCACCATTTTTCTCCGATTTCATTCATTTCATTCCATTTTATTCCCATCTGCCATTCTTCGTTCTTCTCCCCCTATCCTTATTCCCTCCCGCCCTCCCTCCCTCTTTTCTTATAATCCAATCGTGTTGGTCGTAGGTTTAGTTATAGAGCCCTTTGACATGCAAGAAGGGTCGCCGATATCTCCACGTTCCGCCGACCCTCAACACCTTCCCCAGCCCAGCCGTTACGAGTCGCAGAAGCGCAGGGACTGGAACACCTTCGGCCAGTATCTCAGCAACCAGAGACCCCCTGTCTCGCTCTCCCAGTGCAACTACAACCACGTCCTCGAGTTCCTTCGCTACCTTGACCAGTTTGGGAAGACTAAGGTCCACCTGCAGGTCTGTGCCTACTATGGGCAGCCTGAGCCGCCTGGCCCGTGCACTTGCCCTCTCAAGCAGGCTTGGGGAAGTCTCGATGCTCTGATCGGCCGGCTCCGGGCAGCTTATGAGGAGAACGGGGGTTTGCCGGAGACTAACCCCTTCGCGAGCAGCGCGATCCGGGTTTACCTCCGGGAGGTTAGGGATTCCCAGGCCAGAGCTCGCGGGATTCCTTATAAGAAGAAGAAGAAGAGGAAGAGCTCAACAAAAGCAAGCAGTAGTAGCAGCGGCACAGCTGCCGCCACTTCTGACGGCTCCTCCATCCCCCTGCATCATCAACCTTAACCAAATCTAGGTAAAAGATTTTTATTAATCTAAATTCTTGTGGGACTTCCCAATCTTAACATTTGATTTTGCTCCTGCAAGAGATGTTCCTTCTTTCCTTCATTTATTCATTCATTTCATTTCCCCCTTTTTTGCTGAAGCTACGATCGAGAATACGAATGTCTGCATCGTCAGTGATTGTAACCTAATCGAATCGAAACACTTGTTCATGTTTGAATTTTTTACTCTCAGCTGAAGATCTCTCAAACCCTAATTGATTTTAGTTGGTGCGCAGAGTATATGTAGCGTTGTTCGTCACCTCAGTCGGTCATATATCAAAACGGCTAATCTCGACAGGGTGACTCAAGAAAATTCTCTCTAACCCCGTTGTTACCATTTTATGTACATTATAGGAAATTAATAGAGTAACATTGAGTGATCAATTATTATTATGTATGAATGGAGGGGGTGTGTCTTTTTGTAAAATATCTTTTCCTTCCTTTTTTGGATTCTGCCACGATGTTTTGCCCGCCATGAGTGGACAAAATCTCGATGATAAGCCACATCGATTTCGATCACACACACACACACCCACATCTGTTTAACCCTTCTTCGTATAAACAGTAGGAGAAATAATTGATGATATCATCGTACGAACGATGTTTTTTCACACTCTTATCTTCGGTTGGTGATCTTTGTCTCTTCCCTCATATACAGATACTGATTCGATCTTTGGCCTTTTGTTTTTCCTTCCAAAATTACTACAACGTCGACAACACTCTCAAATAAAAAGGACATGTAAATCTGATTGCTTCCGATTATTTATTTCCCTCGCATTTAATTATCGAAGTACTTTACCAGTTTGGTGTCAATTACTTTCATCTTACGTGATGTTATTGAACAAAGATTTAACCTCATTTGCATTGTCCTTGGCTTTGAAACCTTCACAGAGGTTATGGGATCTTCAGAAACTACCGCGAAGAGTTCAAGTCGGGGATCGAGCAGCTTATCAGGTGGAGACTAAGATCCCATGAGGGAAATTGTACGAGCACTCGAATCGGATCGCTAGTTGTTATGTTATGTTCATGCAAGGTGTGAGGTAATGGTGGTGGAAGTGGGGTTTGGGTGATCCACCAAAGAGCACTCATGGTCCAAGTTTAAGAAATGAGGAGGATTTCAGATCGAAATGATCTCTTGTTGGGGGGGAGGGGGGTGCCGTGTCCTTTTCTCATTTTTTATTATTAAGATTTCAGTAATCCTACTATCCAGCCCTTGAATCTGAATATATGATGATGATCTTTCCCAAGTCGAACCCCTTGATATTCATTTTTTTTCGTATTTTACCACCATTTTCTCCATCCAAAGAACCATCCATTCTGTTTTTCGTTCGTGTTGCTTAGTCTTTGTCATTTTCCTTTCATTGGTCTCTAAGAAATGTCGGGAACAGAAATCAAGTTCCGATTTAAGGATTGGTTTTTAAATTGTTTTGTTCCAGGAATGGCTGTCTTTGTACGCCGCTATGGGATGAAGATTATATAAATTAAGACGGGTAGTAACGTTGCTAAGTTGAGTTGGCCGTAGTAGCGTATCGAACCTGTCACAGTTTGAAAGACTATTTGGCCGATTAATCTAGATTAACTAGGAAAAAAGCGTGATTATTATACCCAAAAGAAGATCTCCATGCCCCACATATTGCTTTGATCAATAATATCGAGGGTCCAATTTCTTTGAGGTCATCGGATTCCTCTCATTTGTCCTTTTATTAGTCGATTAATTAACTAATCAGTTGTGATTAGGGGTCGTGATTACCCCCCTTTAGCGAGAATATATGAATCTTAATCTTTGATTTTGCAATCAGATTTTCATGATTCTGTCTCCGGGAAAGTGTTTTTGGTCTTCATTTCTTTTTCCTTCTATCGGATTGGAATGCAACTTCTTCTCGTCGACAATGATGATAAGCAAACGTGCAGTCAAGAGGCCTAAGATTTGTATATCATTAACCCCCCCACATTGTTTGCATGTATATCCCGAAAGAGCTTCACGGGCGAACCGCGAGGAATCCGGTTCGAGCTTGAGAAGGACATGCTGTCTGCCTTTAGCCCATCACGCTCGTCGTCGGTCTGTCTGTGTAACAGGGTTTCTCAACAGAACAAGTATGCAATTGTCCATACTCGGACCAACCAAATTTGTTCCCGGCTAAATCATTGTAAAAAGACGCACCGCATTCGTCCATGGGATTGTTATATCTCAACTAATGCCCTAGACAGGGAGTGTTCACCAACCTATTGCAATCCAGCATTAGCACACCCCCAGAGAGTCTCATCATTATCACATGCACCACTGATTCGGGGACAGAAGAGAAAGAAAGATAACATAGATAAATTATTCGATCCACGAAAACAAAGGTCGTGAAACTAGGAGTCAAATCGCCAAAAGGCAAGTGGGAGACATAGCATATTAGATCTTTAGATCGGTCCAGATTCATACCTCCTCTTTAAAATAAACAAAGTCTGTTCATAATTGTATGTCCCCCCTATCGTATTCTTATCCCGTCTCCTCCAATATGTCTCATACCCATCATCATGGTCTATTGCTTTTATAGAAACTGAGCGAATCCAACAGTCCCTCCACCGGCACACGACCAAAGGAAAGGAAGAAAAAGAAAAGACATGTAAACTAACCTATGGATTCCTACAATACATTGGGATGTCTCATGTCATATGTGGCCCTAGTGGACGACCCGCTGGATGCTTTTCCTTTATTTATTTTTCTCTCCCCCGTCGACGCCACCACCAGAAGGCCATTTCGTAAATATCCCGAGGTACAACAAATGATAGGTGCTGGCGCTGGCTGCCGATCGAGCTACAGGTTCGACCGTGTAATCTCTCTCGTAAAGGCGCGACTTCGTAAGTCCAGTTTCGTGACCCTTCACGAAATAATGAAGGTCGTTCCCTAAGGAGACCATTTGGAAATGTCTTTAACCGTGAGACTTGGATCGCTCTGTGCTACAAGATCAGTGACATCAACCTCAAAAGAAGTTCCCTTAAATAAGTTGAGGGGTAAAGATGTAATTGTCCGCATGTATCACGTATATTACTTACATACACATCTACGACCCGGAAATCCAAAATCCCGCTCTGGCGGAGAGAATCTTGGACAACACGGGCGATAACCGCCTCTTATTGAATCTGATCGGCAAGGATCAGGCGCCCCCACCGCCTCCAGAGTGCGTTGGCATCGTCGTCGGTAGCGGCGTCCTTGCGATCCCGCTGGGAATATTATGCGATCTTGCGAGGGAGAACATTCGACCGTGCGGAATCACTCCAAGATGCTGTAGGCACTCTCATTCCCCTAGGCATTGATCTATCCGGCGTGTTCTTGGTAAGATCTGATGCTACTAAAAGTTGTAAAACCTCCGTTCACTCCAATTTCCGTCACCGTTCACCACCCTTCTAACAACCCCCGACAGCCCAAGCTGGGGAATCGTCCTCACAGACACCAACAACCTCCGCGTCCCTTCCCACTCCCCGTTTCTCCCTAACAGAATAACAAAGGCTAACCAATTTCCCCTGCCCGCGTTGTCTTTTATCTACCCCTACCCACGCCGTGGGCTGAAGACTCAGATGGGCTTAACTAACACCCGGCCTAGCCCATTGCTTGCTTCGACTACTAACAGAATTACTAACACTCTAACATTCGCCTGTTATTTCAGCAACAGCAGTCAGTCCTCCAGCAACGCAGCCATCCTCCTCCCTCTGTCCTCATTCTTCTGCAGCTTTTCTACTTCTCCTCGCATCAAATGCCTCCCCTTAAGAACACTTGTCCTCAAGTGTGCGATCCGGGTAGCGACGTTCAAGGTCAAATAAGAATTCCCATGTGGCATCCTCAGCTGGCTGGTTCTGCCACTGCACCAAGACCTTCGTAGCCGCACGATTGCCACGCTTCACCATAGTGCGTGCTAAAATAGCCACAGGAATCGGTAGTAAGGGTGCAACTGAATCAGGAAGCTCTGTAGATACACGAGTAGAGTCAGAAAGACGGCCACGGAGCTTAGAGACATGAAAAACCGGGTGGATAGATGACCCTGCTGGTAAAGCCACCCTGTAAGCAGCTCGGCCGATCTTGTCAACCACCTTATAGGGACCATAAAACAATGGAGCAAGTTTTTGATTACTTCGGCGCTGAACACTGGCCTGTCGATACGCCTGCAATTTGATATAAACCAAATCTCCAATTGCAAACTCTCTCTCAAAGCGATGCTGGTCAGCAAGCTGACGCATACGGTGTTGAGCCCGGTCCATGTGAAAACGCAGCAAGTGAATGAGCTCCTCCTTACTCCTTAACTCCAGATCCACCTCGGAAGCCACATTATCAGCTGGAAAATAAGGAATATGCAGAGGAGGAGAATACCCGTATAAGGCCTCGAAGGGAGACATTTGATGGAGGAGTGATGGGTGCAGTTGTACCACCACTCGGCCATGGACAACCACTTACACTAATCTTGCGGTCTGTCACTAGTCATACAACGTAGATAGGTCTCTAAACAACGATTGACCACCTCCGTTTACCCATCAGTTTGAGGGTGATACGAGGAAGAGAGGTGGAGCTCAACATCTTGCAACCGAAATAACTCTTGCCAGAAACGACTGAGGAATATCGTATCCCGATCGCTGACAATGGTGAGTGGCAGGCCATGCAGCTTAAACACATTGTCGAAGAAAGCTTGAGCCACCGTTTTTGCTGAGAAAGGATGATACCGTGCAATAAAATGGCCATACTTAAACAATCAATCTACCACCACCAGAATTGTCTCCCTTCCCTGAGAACGAGGCAAGCCTTCCACAAAATCTTAAGAAATGTCTTGCCAGAGGCCTGCTGGAATAGGCAAGGGTTGCAACAAACCCGGAGTAGCCACATTCTCGTGTTTGCACCGTAAACATATATCACAAGTCCGAACAAAATTCCGGACATCGCGATCCATTCCCCTCCAAAAGAAATATCTGTTGACTCTTTTAGACGTGGCCAAGGCACCCGAATGACCACCCACCGAACTGCAATGGAATAATTTGATGATTTTAAGCCTCACAGTAGGATCATTGCCAACCATAATCCGAGACCCCCGTTTCAGCAGGCCTTGATGCCACTTGTAAAGAGAAGAGGTAAAGCTGCCATCCTGTAATCCCCGAAGTAGTTTCTGCAAGTTACTATCACTCTGCCACGTTCGCTTAATATCATCCAGAAGAGTAGGGCAATCATCTTGAACAATTAGGGCAAAGAGTTCGGAACCAGGAAGTCGGGACAAGGCATCGGCCGCTAAGTTTTCTTTACCTTGCTTATACAAAATCTCGTAGTCTAGCCCATCAGCTTTGATAGCCATTTAAATTGACTCTCTGTACGTAGACGCTGCTCAAGCAAGTATTTGAGACTCTTGTGGTTTGTCTTAATAAAGAAATGTCGGCCACACAGGTAATGGTGCCACTTACCCACCGCGTGCACAATAGATAGCAGCTCCTTCTCGTAAACAGAGAGGGCCTGATGTTTCACCGACAAAGCCTTGTTGATATAGGCGATAGGATGATTCCGTTGCATAAGCACAGCACCAATGTCTGTGGTACACGCGTCTGTTTCCACCACAAAGTCAGATTGGAAATTTGGGAGAGCCAGAATTGGAGCAGAAGTCAGTAGGCTCTTAAGTTGATCGAAAGCCTCCTGAGTTGCCGAATCCCACTGGAAAGAATCTTTCTTCAACAAATTAGTAAGAGGACGGCAAATAACTCCATAACCCCGGATAAACCTCCTGTAATATCCACTTAGACCCAAAAAGCCACGCAATTGTTTCACATTCACTGGAGTAGGCCAATCTCGTACAACTTGTATCTTCTTCGGGTCTGTAGAAACACCCTGCCGATCGATGTAGTGACCCAAATACTCGACCCTCGCACAGCCAAAAGAACATTTAGACCGCTTAGCAAATAGAGCATTCATTTTCAAAACTTCCAAAGCCTTTTGCAGATGTTCCACATGCTCTGCAAGACTGGCGCTATACACAAGTATGTCATAAAAAAAACTAAGATGAATTTGTGCAGATATGGCCGAAATATGGAATTCATGAGGGCCTGGAAGGTGGAGGGGGCATTCGTAAGCCCGAAGGGCATTACCAGAAATTCATAGTGTCCCTCGTGAGTGCAAAATGCCGTTTTAGGGACATCATCTGGGGCCATGCAAATCTGGTGGTAACCCGCTCGTAGATCTATCTTGGAATATATCACCGAACCATAAAGTTCATCCAACAATTCTTCTATTACGGGAATAGGATACTTATCCTTGATGGTGAGTTGGTTGAGTTGCCTATAATCGACGCACATTCGCCAGGACCCGTCTTTCTTTTTAACCAACACAACTGGAGAAGAGAATGAGCTGCGGCTAGGCTGTATAACTCCCGTCTCCAACATCTCGTTAACCATCGGCTCGATAATATCTTTCTGGGCTGAAGAATATCTGTAGGGGCAGACATTGACGCCATGAACACCATCCTTTAATGTGATCGAATGATCTTGTCCGCGAAAAGGAGGCAGTCCCTGTGGTTCCTGAAAAATATCCTGATAGACATCCAAGATAGCAGAAACGGCTGGATCAATGTCATCACCTGACTGCAAATGATACAGGACAGCAGATTCATAGCTCCACAACACCGTTGTCGACTGATTAAGAGGTAGTTTACTCACGGCCTTTCCATCAATCATCTGACAATGAGTGCCGGGAAATTTAACAGTGTTTCCCTGCAATACTATCTCTTGCTCTGTCCATTTAAAGGTTATCCTAATCACTTGGAAATTCCACGTTATATCACCCAATTGAGCTAACAATTGAACCCCCAATATCATTTCACAGCCTTGCAGAGGTAAGACATAAAAATCCGCCGTAAAACAATGTCCCTGCATCTGCCACGTGAAGCCTTTCATGAGTCTATTACTGCTCAAGCTCAACCGTCGACCATCAGCCACCAACACTTGCACGGGACTGATTGGACCAGCAACCATGTTCATTCCCTTCAACACGCCATCATCCACAAAGTTGTGCGAACTACCCTAATCAATCAAAATGTGCAATGGCCGTCTTCCATACTGACCAACAATTCGCATGATCTGTGCTCCGTGATCCCCACTTCTCCATTCAACGCATGCAATGTTACCTCAATTCTTTATTCTCTGTTTCCTCATATCTATTAAGGAATTCCCCATCAGCTGTTTGATCATTATCCGCCTCTTCTACTATTAATGAAAATAGTTGGCGCTTAGAAGCAGCGATGATTCCTGTTAAACGGCTCATTACAGCCGAAGCACAACCCCTTAAGCCGCCTTTCCTCGATTTCCTCCTTACTCAACCTCCTTCGCATTCCTCCAGCCACCGAATTCCCAGATTCTTGCGCCCTATTTCCCTGTTGGCCTGTTCCATTACCTTTAAGAAGGAGAGGATATTTGTTTGCAGGATTCACGACAGCAGACAGCTGCGATTGTGGAACAGGATTGGGTGTTCGACCAGTTCCCCCCAGTCCTCCGGAAGCCGAGAATACCTGTCTAGTTGGTCCCTTACTCCATTTGCTCTGCCCCCCGAAATTGATATCAGGTGGCACTCCCTATTTAAAATCCGAGCGTTAGCCTGAACACTCAGCAAGTCTGTAGGCTTTAACAGCCAGAGAGTGCTTCGAAATTCCTCTTTAAGGCCGTTAATGAACAAACTGACTCGGAAGGACATTGGTAGATCTACCTTTTCCAGCACCTTCCGCAGACATGAGTCGAATGCTTTCATGTAGACATACAAGTTAGACAGCTCGCCTTCTTGTTTCAAGTGCTTCATCTGTCCCATCGGATCCTCCAGAACATCCTTACCAAATCGTTTCGTCAACGCTGAGACGTATTCTTCCCAAGACAAGGCAGTTTCGTGGCTGCGATTTCTGATGAAGGTGTAATGCCATTGAAGGGCAGCATCATACATGTACAACGATGCGAGCTTCACCTTCTTAGACTCCGGTACTCGTTCTAACTCAAAATACCGATTGCTTTTATATAGCCAATATTCCATATGAGAACCATCGAAGTCCGGGAACTCTACCTTTGGCATGGTAAACTGATAAGAGGTCTCACTCTGCAGCAGCATCTCCTCCACGTTTTGTCTCGTGTTAACTGGTCTAGCCACCGTTTCCGATTCTGCTTCACCGCTAACCTGCGAACTCCTTCCCAATGCCTTCAAATGATCCTGCATAGCTTCCCACTTCAAATCCGATTGAGCCTGCATCTCCTTCACTTGTTTCGTCAGCATCTCCATCCGATCAACCAGCCCACCCACCAGCTCATTCGTCGCATCCTGATCTTTCTTCAGCTCGAGCAACCTCGTATCCACCATGGCCACCGGAGCTGCGATGCTCTGATACCCTTGATGCTACTAAAAGTTGTCAAACCTCCATTCAACTCCAATTTCCGTCACCGTTCACCACCCTTCTAACAACCCCCGATAGCCCAAGCTGGGGAATCGTCCTCACAGACACCAACAACCTCCGCGTCCCTTCCCACTCCCCGTTTCTCCCTAACGGAATAACAAAAGCTAACCAACTTTCCCTGCCCGCGTTGTCGTTTATCTACCCCTACCCACGCCGTGGGCTGAAGACTCAGATGGGCTTAACTAATACCCGACCTGGCCCATTGCTTGCTTCGACTACTAACAGAATTACTAACACTCTAACATTCGCCTGTTATTTCAGCAACAACAGTCAGTCCTCCAGCAACGCAGCCATCCTCCTCCCTCTGTCCTCATTCTTCTGCAGCTTTTCCACTTCTCCTCGCATCAAGATCTCATCGCTTGTCTGATTTAGGGTGCTTTTGAATTCCGCCGTCGATTGCCTGCGTTGCATTGCTTCCCCAAGGGTTTCTGTCTCAATTTTTTCCAAGGTTATGAGATGCGGCGATTTGTTTATTCTTAGGAATTCTAACTAGCGTGCCCTGAGAAGGTGGTGTGAATGCTAATCCGTTAGTGTGATATGTGAAAGAATTAGAAGCGATTGCAACGAGTTGGTTGAATAGTTTTTGGAACTATCCAGTTTGTGTTCCCTGGAACGATCTGGAAATGCAACCATTTTCTCGAGAATGTTGCCACGGAACTGGTCTTTGTGGCCAGATCGATGTTGAGAGTAATGGTAGTCTCAATGCATAGTCATCTAAAGGCCCTCTTTCCCCTACTTCATGGTATTCCTCCCTCCTTTTCCATTTCGAGATTCTTCGGTATTTGGTTTTGCTATAGCTAAATTCGTCCTTGATGTGAAGTGGTTAAGAATACACTGACTCTTGTTGTTAGATGTGTTCCATTTCCTCTAGCCTGTGTGTGATGATCTTGCTTCTGGTTAGACATTCTGCAACTTAAAATTAGACCTTAAAGTTGACTGGTTACAGTTTGAAATGAGGGTTCTTGTTCATGTCTGCGGCTTCTTGTTCTTCACTTGATACGAGGCCTTGGGACATATTCTCTCCCGTTCTTCAGTTGAAAGGAGGCTGCGTCGGAGTTTGCTTGTTTATTGGTTACTCTTCCAGATATACAATGCAGGGTGCTACTTGGAGACTGGTAAGGACCTAAGATTGTAGTTGGCATATTGGATGTGAGTGAAAATCTCAACCAAATCCCAAAAGTGTCATATAGAATTAAAGAAGGACAAGCTTATAACACAGAGGCAGAGCTAACCTGGCCAGGAAAGTACCATATCGGAAGTGTAAATGGTGTTCAGTGCATTTTATTAATGGCGGATGAGTTGTGGCTTCTCATGCAAGTGGATGGGTACCATGAAATTGGCTTCTTCATGAAGTTGAGTGGAAGAATCTTGGTCTGATGTCTTGTTTTACTGATGTGCCTTGTTTGGACAATGTAGTACGGATACAGAGTGTAGATATGTTTTATTGCCAGCATGCTTTTATTTATATGTAGTACAATGGTTGATATACATTTGTTTAGTATGTTGAAATAGTTGCAATTTACATAGTTTATGATTATGCAAGAATATTTGCTGAAGTTGGAAGTGCATGGCTTTAGTAGACTCTCGCTACATGAAGAGGCAATTCACTGAGCCTACTTTCACCCTTCATTGCCTTGAAGGTTGTTCCTGTCAATGTAGGTACATTTCTATATCACTACGTTTCTCCGCTACTTAGGTTATGTGCATATTCAAGGCCCATGATCAATTTCCATGAGATCTCCTAATTATACAGCTCATGCCCTCGAAGTGGGGGCTTGTGATTTGGCGTAGATAGCCATGCAGAATTCCCTAGTGCACAGCAAGCACAACGGGCTTCCTGTCTTTTGATTGGCAACCTGGTCATATGTAGTCCTGAGAACAGGCAAGTCGATCTATCAAAAATATGTGGCTAATGACGGACTTGGTCACTCTCTCATGTTTTGGATAATAACTTGTTGCATTGTCATTGACCAAAGTTAGATGAATTTGGGCGTTCAAAGAAACAGGAGTCAAAAAAGTACATCCAAAAAGTCAGGTAGAACAATGAGTTTATTGCGAAGATGCACCCAGAGATTTGGGGGATTCATGACTACAATTTGTAGTCTTAGAACAGGATGTCGGGTGCAGCATCAGGTGTGTCTATTTATTTACACCTAACCTCCTTATAAATGTTATGATGTTTATATTTTGGGTCTACTTGGTAATATAATTCTCATGACATATATGCGGGCTTAGAAGAAAAGCCCAACTAGTGTTACCAATCGGCCTTCGGCCCATAGTTTAGCAGAACCGAAGCTGTCAGTTGCCCATTTTACTTATGAATTAAGGTTAATTGCCGTAAAATATGGACTCGGTCGTTAACATCGGCCCAAGATGAGGACTGGTAGCTAGTACCTTCCGTTTGACTTTCGGGCCACCAGGGCCCCACCAATGGACCGTAAAGATCGGCCCAGAGGTGACAACATTAGCTTCTATTTGTCACGGACCCCTTAAAATATATTTTTTGTCCAAATATATGAGTCCATTAATTGCCTCATAGAAAATCATCAACGCCCACTAATTACCTTTGGGCCCATATCTGAATCCAGTAAAGTTTCCTATTCGGCCATTCTCCAAGCCCATTAATTGCTACATCGGCCCTCATCGAAGCCCATTAATTACCTTCTGGCCCATATCAACGCCCAACTGTTGCCTTATCGGCCTAAATACTGACCACTTTCGACCACCTCGGTCCCATAGGTTTTTGGAAGGATTCCTCCCTCGAATCTCAGCGGCCTGAAGGACGAGGTCATCGAAAAATAGGAATACGATCCCGCTCGCATCCCCCGTCACCCGGCGGCGACAAAGATTCCATCGTCATAGACGAGAGGGCCAAACCCTAGCAAATGACAGACGGTCACGATCCCTAACTGCCGTTTTTTCTCTATTCGCCTCCTCTCCCCCGACTTGAGGAAAGATATGAAAAAAAAAAATCAGACGAGAGCCCCCCAAATAGCAAAACTAAAAGGTCCAAAAAAAAAACAAAATGCTGTTAAAGGAGAGTTATTTGGCCCTTAAACCTATTGAGTTATTTTTCATTCACTCCTTAATTATACTCACAGGAGAGGCAAAACAAGCAAATCTCAGTGACATCAGATGATAAATTGTTCATCAAAGTTGATGATAAATTGTTCATCAAAGTTCAGCCAATGTCTAGCCTTTTTCCCAGCTTCCCCCTTAACTCTTATATCAAGGCATATGAGAGACGAAGAGGGCGACACCCCGGCATTCTCATTCCACAAAATACTCCTCCGGAACATAGAACTTCAAGCCAATGGCCTGTGGAAAGACAACAAAAATCCATAAAATCATCATTTTGATTGGGGGGGGCAACGAAACCACCTAACCGATTATTTCTATTTCCTAACGCACCTGCGCAAACTTAATGTCAGCATCGCTATGATCCTTTGTTCTCCCTGCGGCATCACCGACATAAAATGACCTATAAGGAGTTCAAAGTGGGGGGGATCACACAAGTCACCAGTCCCAACCACATTTTGCAGATAAATGATAAGAATGAAAAATGAGAACAGGAAAGGATGAGGAAACTCACTGATCCATGTCAACTGTAACGCCAGAGTTAAAGTGCCTCTCCATGAGGTACCACATTCCTGCCTTTGGTTTGCGGAATGGATCTTCAGCCTGACCACTATCAAATCCACAAGCAATAAAGACCTGTATAAAGCGGGAACCCGTCCACATGACTTAGTTTCTATTGTTTTACAATCTGAAATCATTTTGTACATCAATTAGTCAGTGAAGAAACCCAAACAAAATCCAGCCAAACAACTGCTCTTTTGTGGTGCCAATTATCTGAGCATAAGAGTGCACGAACCTGCATTGGGACATTTACGACCTTAATGAAGCTGTTGAGTCTCCCAATTTTGGAGTCCACAGCCACTTGTCTCTTGTTTTTCCAACGCTCTATGTTGGATTCATTGGTGAAGATTACCTAGAAGAAATTTCAAAAGGTACTTATATTAGCCATAGATGACATACATGGCACATGATTGACTGATGAGTAATACATCTGCAGGCAACAGTGGGTAAAAGATGACATAGAAGACCACTCCAAACCGAAGAATGAACCAACTGTTAAGGATAGTGTAAACAAACCAGTTTGTAGCCATCATCTTTTAACTTCCTTAACTTCTCAGGAATTGAAGGATATAATAGGGACCAGGCGTCTGGGCCTACCCTGCAGTAATATTTAACCAAATTAGTGTCTATCTTCAATGTGTTAAGTTCAAAATGATGCAGTCATGAGAAACTGGCAACTTCAAATGTATTGTTACCTCTTCACAGACGTGTTTGCTAGGCTTCCATCAAAATCAAAAGCAGCAATCTTACTTGAGCCTGGACAACCATCGTCCTGCAATCAAAATAAGAAAAAGAGACGCGTCAAAATCTACTTCAGGCTACTGTGCAGCAAACTCTGCATAAATACAATATCAATCGGCAAAGCTTCGAACTTTCTGGTATTCTCTGGACACATTGCTGATGATATTAGACTCCTGGCAATGGACAACAAATAGTTTATGCTAGTCAGGCTCCTAAGAATCTTCCTAGCTGTTGGATGATACACGTCTCACCTGTTCGAGAAAAATTAGGGTCTGAAAAGCCTTCCATTTTGGAGAAAGCAGAGCATCCTGAAGCACAAAATTTGAATTTCAACTACAACGAAAAGAAACAAACTGCGACTGCATAACAATAGAAGCATCCACAGTTTACAGAGACCCCCCAAACGAACGGATGCTTCGAGTTGGAGGGGTGTCAGACCTTGTATTTGTCCTTGACAGCCGAACTTGAAAAACATACATCAACTGCATCTTTCTTGAAAGGCACCAACAAAAAGGTAAAATAAGGCATCACATAAAGCAGACTCAAATTAAGAAATAAAGAATTGCTATTCGGCTACAGCAATAGGAATATGGATTACAGGATAAAGTAATCCTACCTTGGCTTTTTTTGCATCCCTCTCCTCCTGCTCAATTTCGACATCATCATCCCTCTCCTGTTTTGGTGGATTTTGGCAAGTCCATGTCAGAGACAGTAGAAAGAGCAAATCCATACTTAGAATCCCTAATGACCGAAAGCAGACGCAATTCATGTCATGAGCAGACCTCTTTTGCAATGTCGTTGCATTCTAGTAGCCTCTTCAGAGACTCCTGATCACTAGCCTGAAAGCAGAACCAGACAAGTCAATAGAAACTCCTAACTGTAAACATCACAAAACATTGGCCGCGTGCTCCTGAGAAGAACGAGCGAGAAGCAACAAGCAACACTACAAATCGAAACGCCCCAACCTTCAAGGAAGCGAAACCATGGATGGCATCCGGAGAAGCGATGGAACCATCGCGGAAACGAAAGCACTCCGAGTGGCACCAATTAGTCATGTCGAAACCCCGGGCATCCCTGCTCACCGACCCTATCCTTACGGCATTCTTGTCGATCGTCTTGAAGCACTTCTTGCAGGAAGATCGGCTCGACTTGGCGTATTCGACGACCGTCTTCACCCCGGGTGGCATTATTCCGGTGACGATCAAGAGGGAGGGTTCTGGTCCACGAAAGAGGAGGCGGGCTGAGGGCCTAGGGGTGAACGCCGGTGCCGGAAAAAGTGTTGCTTTGGGGAAACGACCGCGGGGCAGGAATTGGAGCGTACGCAGTAAAAGAGGCATGCTAAGAGCACATCATGACCATCGTCCAAGGGCCTGTGGATCGGGGGACAAAGCCCCACCCAGAAATAAAAAGATTAAACTTTTCTGTCACGAATGGAGAGAATCAATCGACCCAGAAGTTGGAAACCAAGGAAGACGAAAAGCCCACAAAATTCATCGACTTGTTTCCGTCAGACCGACCTCTTCTTAGACAAACGTTCGCAAGACCATTATTTCTCTGGGTGGAAGAGAATGTGGGAATCACTTGGCTTTGGGGAGACTAATGCTCTGTTTGGGAAGGGTAGAAAAGAAAAGAAAAGAAAAGATTTGGGGATTTGGGAATACGTGGACGGCTGAGATCTCTTGGATCATTCTGTCAAGCGATTTCAGTCGTCCACGTGTCCCAAAATCCCCAAATCTTTTCTTTTCTTTTCTTTTCTACCCTTTCCAAACAGACCCTAATGTCGTGGCTGCTGAATACGAAAATTTCGTACTTCACAAAAAATATTTATTTAATTTTACGAAATTTTTTTCTACTTTAGCTCAATTTTTACAAAATATGTCGTAAAGCATGGTACGAAGTATTTTTTTAAAAATATGAAATATTATAATTTAGCGAAGTTCGTATTACACGAAAAATTTTCGTAAAATATAAAAAATGTTTCGTACTCACGGCAGTATCCACCCATGGCACTTTAGCCAAGCCTGTAGGCTCTCCCTCCTCCAATGAACAGCGGACAAGGTTTGGTTCCAATTCAACTTACAAACAACAACAACATAATACATGTCATGTCCCCTCCATCTGTGCATACAACAAAAACCAAACCTATTAACTTCAGTTAATTACACAGCCAGCATCTGATACCTCCACTAAGTGCAAAAAACCAACCAAAAATAAATACAACCAGGGTTAAAGAAAACAGCTACAAAAGTCACAGGTCCAGTCATTGGCACGCAGTTTCTGTGCCGAAGCTGGTAAGGCAGATGGCTAATGCCTGATCAGGGGAACTGAAATTCACCTGCTTGAGGCAAGATGGGAAGTTCCCACCGGATGACTAAATGAACGACCTCCTCCAGAACATCCCTACACCTCTTGCAGGCGCAGGCGGAGGCTATGACGTTCTGCCTCCGAGGCCACCTATCCTCACTCTCTTCAACACGCCTGATGGTCTCTCCCAAAAGATTCGGCAGCATTGTCCCCCATGTTCCCCCATACCGCTCTGTTCCAGACTCGATGAATGAGCAGCCACCGGCGGAATCGCGGGCGTTGGTTGGAACATTCCTCTGGCTCCTCCTTTAGGGAGGTCGATCTGCCACCTTCCTAGTGACATAGCTTCATAAACGAAACCCAATTCCCACTTCCGGAGCGCGATCGGAACCCAAGATCGGATTGACTAAAAGAAGATGGACCTCGACAAAGGAAATGGAGATAAGGGCTTTTTACAAAACTTACCCGGCTGTTCGGTTAGGTGAAGCTTGATTTATATTATATAATCTAATATCTTTAACGTATTGTGACCATGGGATGTTATAAGAGCGAGGGTATGGACGGCAGAGATGTCCGGTTTGTCACAGGGGATAATGTGAGATTAGTGTAGTGGCTGAAAATTTTAGACTAAACGTATATTTCACACGAAAGATTTGCTGCAATGGTCAGGGAAGCATTTCCGCGTAGATCACCGTTCAGGCAGTTTAACCGAGCAAAGCAGCAATTCCCAAATCTATATTCTTTTTTTCCTTTCAAATCGGCTGACCAAGAAGAGCAACTTCTGCCTGTAAGCAATTAGGAGAGAACGATTCTTCAGTGCGCTGGTAACAAGCACTAACCGAGCACTACTTCCCACATAAGATCATGTTGAAAAAAAATGCTCAAGATTGCAATGCCTGTGCAAGAATGATCTAGTTACTTACAACAATGAGGTTTCTCAAACTGGTCAACGCTGACTTCTGGGAAAATACAGACAGCTTAATTCCTCGGGCATCCAGCTGCTTGAACATCCTCGCGAAAGTGGCGGCGGTAAATTTGCTGTTAACTAGGATCATATCAGCCATTCTTAAAGACAACAATTCTTATTGCTGATGTTGAATTCCGACTTACGGTGTTGATGTCAAAAAGAAATTTAAAAAAATGAATCTAAGTAGGACAGAGCTCTAACCAGCAGTCGATTACTCAACGAAGTCGATTGTTTTCTATATACTCCCTTAAGAAGAGTCATGTTTAGAGTGAGTAAGATATCAGGAAAATGGCAGCAGAATATGTATGACCTGGATTTGAGAAAAATCCCTGAAAAGTTAAGATGTTGGTAGCAGGGTTTAGGGCAGTAGTTACCTTTGATGAACGTTTCAGTTTTGAGGAGTGAATGACTGGAAACTTGATAGCCCAGTATGATATCGAATGAAGGTCACGGGACGAGGACCCATAGGGCAACAAAAATACATCTCGGGGCATGCACATATAGCATGGGGATGGTAGAATATGTTGGGGGTTATGTGTGAAAGGATTGGATAGGAAGGGCGAATGTGCTAACAGAACGTAGATTTTGTACTGCCGACGACCTTCCGTAGGATTAAAAACAACAGAAGAAGGAAAATGTGGAAGGGAAAGAACCTGAAAGAGTTTCCTCGAAGCAGTGAGATTTATGATGGTGGGAGGTGGAAACATGTAAGTTTGTGGGGGCAGACAGCAGCATCGAGGATCAATCTTTCAGCACCGCCCTTCAGGGGAATCGGCAAAATATCGAGGATGGTAAAGTGAGGGATGGGGTGAGGAAGGGATGGATCACTGATGCAGAGATGGGGATGGAGGATGGTTAGACGTTAAACGTACTTTGGGCCTATCGACTACACAAAAATAAGTTACGATATTAACGTCAAAGGAAGAAAGTTCTGAGGTGTAGTCAGCAAGAAAATTAAGCAGAACAGAGTAAAAACTTACTACCATTGACGAAATAAAATACATTGACAACCAAATGCCCTTCTTTGGGGTTGATTATGACAATAACTAACTTATGCTAATCCTAAAACCCTACTCCTCTACTGCCAGACCCGGAAGGAAGCACCAAAGCAGTCACGTATGCATCAGAGTTTTGTTCTAATGCCAGAAAGTTGACAACGGGCGATGTGTGGGGCAGGGCGATTGGATTCCCTCAGTGTCACTCCTTTGACCATGTCGTGTCGTGATGCTTTGGTTACTGGCAAACGCTTCGAAAGGAGCTCCTCTCGAGTTTCCAGGACTGGATCGGGGGACTTAAGCCTTGCTAAAGCCGTGAAAAGGAGTGGACGGCAGTATTTTTTCCCCAATTTTTGAAAAGTCACCCTATTACAAACCATTTGATGTTCCGACTTGCACGAAAGGCGTAACGATCTGGTCATTAGGGATTGATGATCTTTTAACGATCCCTTTTAAGAGATCGTTAGTACAAGATGCTGAAGAACATAGTTTCATTTTATCAAGTTCTTATAAGTTGAATTAATCAGATTCAATCTTTTTTGCTCTATCTCCGAGTATTCATTCACTCGAAATAGTTCCACTTTCCTTCCACTTTCTGTAAATGGGCCCGTGATTTGCTTTATCCGATATCAAATGAGAGATATGAGCAAATAGAACCGAAAACCTAAGGATTCCTCCGCAAGGTTCGTCCACGGAGGGTGAGTCGGGGCCTAAGATCAGTCAACCTCTTTAGGATATGAATCTATCGTTATTTTTTCAACAGAGCAGATCCATGTCCAGTGCTGTCGGAGAAGAAGAAGAAGAAGAAGAAAGCATAATTCCATGTCCAACCAAATATGTTGTTGATTTAATTTCAGACGTGTGGGTGTGGGTGGTGGTGGTGGTGGTGGGGGTTGACAGCTTACCAAATTCCAATCAATTCACAGCCCCCTCTCTCTCCTTGCCACTTGCTCCCAAACAGCAACCAATCCAGGCGGACTCACTCGCCTTGGCTTGGCTTGGCTTGGCTTCTGTATCACGGCTCCAGATCTTCTTGATACTCTCGATGGCGATTGCAGGATTATTTCAATGTCTGCTTCCCCCTAACAAAGTCTTCTCCTAATGTCATCACCATCAACACCCAAACAATAAACAATTTCCCATGAATCCCCATCGCCAATCGGGCTTTTGGTCCAGACACACTCCCAATCATATTTCAGTCCATCATTTATTATTATTAGATCGGATCAAATACCGCCCAGTAATTCTAAAATCAACTGGCAGGGGAGGGTAGCCCTATTTTAAGGTCAACCCTTTCAACAATTTTTTCAAATAGTGTAGTCTGAAAATTGAGTGTGTTATTATTAATTGTCTGACAATTTCTTGGAAACAGAAACTGAAATTCGAATTAAATATTAGTTAAGATGTCAGGAAATAATAATGGCGAGGTCAATGAATGAATCAGACCGTGACTTTGATCAGTTGGGATAAGCTTGTCTTCCCTCCTATGTATGTATGTATTTTATATATACACTACAAGCCTTTTGCAACTACTTCACCACCATATCACAAAAACGAGCACATCCATCCATCCATCCTTCTTCATGGCGACTCAAGGATCTCCCCTGGAACCTGTCGGCAGTGTAGGCGACAAGTACCGCTCTTTCTTGCACGAGGGCACTGACGGCACCCTGTGGAGGCATGGTGGTCCCCCGAGCTACGACGATGTCAACCGGCTCTTTGAGCAGGGTCGAACCAAGGTCAGCGCATGTTCTTCTCTACTTCTTCCTTTTATCCATCCGCCTTCATCGAGAGATCGTTGAAAAATCTCAAGGTGTGGCCGGAAGGATCCCTTGAAGAGATCGTGCAGAACGCTATCAAGTCTTGGGAGATGGAAGTCTCTCATAAGACTCGCGTCCAGGACATGAGGACGATCAGCCCTGGGAAGTTCAGCTTGGTCGTGAACGGTACCTTAAACTCGGAAATGACCACAACCGGAGCTTTGTTTTGGTGACTGTCGCTCGCGCTTGTGGAACTGTGTAGCCCTACCCTACCGTTGGTTTTTTTTTTTTTTTTCAGGGAGGCAGGGTTTATCGGCAGAGGAAGTCCTCAGCATAGGATCGTACAATTCCCTGCTGAAGACAAGCCTGCCGGAGGAATTCCAGTACTACAAGCCAGAGAAGGAGACGTTCGAGTCGTCGCACGAGGCCTTCAGGTCGGCTTTCCCCCGGGGTTTCGCGTGGGAAGTGCTGGAAGTTTACAGCGGGCCACCCGTGATCGCCTTCAAGTTTAGGCACTGGGGATACTTCGAAGGGCCTTTCAAGGGACATTCCCCCACGGGAGAGTTGGTGGAGTTCAAGGGATTAGGAAGGCTCAAGGTAGTTGGCTTTATCCTAAAGATTCAAAACATGAGAAGTTAACAAAACCAACGGGCGAGCAACGACCACGACGTTCTGGTGTTTCTTTCAGGTGGACGAGTCGCTGAGGGCTGAAGAAGTGGAGATATACTACGACCCAGGGGAGCTCTTCGGAGGACTGCTGAAGGGGGGCAAAGTTCCCGACTCCAGCTCTGCCTGTCCCTTCTCTATCAAGTAACACAAGAAAAGAACAACTAATCCCAACTCTGTCCTGTACTGTCCTGTCCTGTCCTGTCTTGTCCTGGTGTGTAGTGTAATGCAAAAACAGGTTTCCCGTGAACAAGGTTTTCCGATAAAGATCAAATAAAGGGGGTTCGAAAGATGTTGAACCGAGTCTCTTTTCCTTCCCTTCCAAAGAAGAAGACAGACAGATAGATGTTTCTACATATTAGAGTTAGGGGGGCGATGGCTGGCGGCCTAAGTCACTGATCCTCTGGGCCTCTCTGGCTCCCACGTGACCCAATTGGGAATTCTCTCTGCGTTAGCACTCCACGCATCGTTGCCTTCTCCTCTCTGCTTATATGAAGAAAGCAAAAGCTTTCTCCTCACTTATTCCACATTTCCCCCGATGTCGTCCGATCATTCTTCCTTTGAGGGAGCCCCGTCCCTATCCCCGGGAAGGAATTCGGTCCCGAGAAGCAGCATTGAGATAGTCTCCAAGCCCGTCTCCGATGGACTCCTCCGCAAATTCTCCGATGTTTCGGCATACGATTTCGACCGCGCGCAGAGCTCCATCTGGTCTCCTCCAATCGCCAGAACCGCATTTCTCGAATCTCCGGCAAGTGTCAGGGCAGCCGCTCCCAGGAAGATGCGCAGCGTAAGCATATCATCCTCTTCTCCGTCTGTCATACCAACAGCGTACGAGTACAGGTCCCAGTCCCATGTTACATGATTATCATTAGCAACCATAACTAGAAGCGGACGAAGAGACAATCGATGCTCATGTCGTCTTTCAATTGTTACCATCTTTTTTTTTTTAAAAAAAAAAAACAAGAATTGGGTGGTTTAACTTTTACAGGGGTTCTGGTGTTGCCGAACAAAAACGCAGTAAGTGGGGGGAGGTGCAAAGCCGGCTATCGTTGAATCAACCGCCAGCCATCGGTGATACAGAGAGGAAGGAATACAAGAAAGGCCAGCCCTTGTCCTTCAATTGTTTGCCTTGAAGACATTTGTACCAACTCCAATGTCGCCCTTTTTCTTTTTTTTTTTATTTCTTTTTTAAGGTACGAGAGAATATTGGGATTTCCAAACAACCTCCACCCCCCCCCCCAAAAAAAAAAAAAGAAAATACGAAATGATTGTAATGACCAGTCAAATGGATGTGCTCTGCATCATCCGGAAGAGAATGGAATTCTCTCAGGTTAGCAGAGAAGCAGCTGCAGGAGACAAAGCAGGGTATATAATGTTTTGTCTCTGTATGCTCAGTTACTTGTCTTCGGCACTCTTGTCGTTAGAATTCCTCCCCAGCAACTTCTGTTTGTTCTTTTCACTTCTTTGATTAGATTCCCAACAGACCCTCTTCCCTCTCCATCTCCCCAAAAACAAAACCAATAGCCCTCTTCTTCAAGGAAAATTATACTAGCAGTCATAATGGGAATAAGGAAAATGTTGCCCAGTATATATAACAAGGTAAAAATAAAACGTCATAAAAAAACCCAATCTATGGTTTCCTCTTTCTGACATAAATTTAGAGATCACGAACTAGTTGGCCTGCCCTTGACCTTCTTAGCATTACCCTCAAATGCTAGTGCTTAAGACCTAGTGAGCATCAGTCAAAGAAACCAAAATTGAACACGATCTGTCCTTCCTGCAGAGAGACCACCTCCTCAGAAACCAAAGATACCAAGCTCGCTTGCCTTCTCCTTCTCAAAGGTCTCAAAGTACTGATAGATGATGGTGACTGCCAGAAGGATCCCCGTTCCAGAACCAATCGCCCCCATGAAATCTGCCAGCACTGTCAGAGCACCGATACATATGCCTCCGAATGCTGCGGCAGTTGGGATGTAGCGGTTGAGCTCTTTCTGCAAGTTAGACTCTCGATGACCAGGCATCACCATTTGTTGTTCCTATGGACACCAAAAAGCAGCGGAATCATTATCAATTCGGCCGAAGCACTAGCACAATACTAACAGTGACATCGTCCCCCAGTTTAAACTCATCATCACATCATGATAAGCCATTCACAATATAACAGACAAGCTCGTGCATAAAACAAATGGCCGTCATAATCAAAGCCATATCTCATACCCTAAGCTGCCTGGCAACGTCCTTGGCGGAGGATCCAGAAACTTCAATCCAGGTCTTCGAGAACAGAGCACAAGCAGATAGCATGAAAACAAGATAAAAGAGTGCGTGGAAAGGATTGGCAGCCATGTCTGCCAAGCTGCAAAATTATAAAGACAGGTGTGATTGAGAGATTAAAGCAGCCAATAGGAAAATCATTGCCATAAACTCATGCTTCCATGTGATAACACTATAGCATTTTGGTTACCTTGATGGCGCAGTGATGTAATAAGCCAGCCCACCTACAGGAACAGACTGACCGCTTGAGTACTCGGATTCTTTCCATTTTCCGAGTAAGTTAACCAGGAAGTTGCCACTGTACCTCCTATGCAGCAACTGCAAAACGAGACCCTTTGAGGAGGGAAGAAGGGGCAAGAACATGCCTGAGAGAAGAAATATACAGACACGTACCTGGGAGATGAAGTAAATATTGGAAACAAGAGCAGACTGAAGGATGATGGGCATGTTTGACGTGTAGAACAATTTGATGGGATAAGAACCCTGTTGTCCACGAGCATTCCTTGACCTGACGGGCAAAACTACGCGGAACCCTTGGAAGTAGATGACTATCAGGAAAATCAGAACGGTTGCGAGCAGATTTGTGACATTGGGCAGATTCTGTCGGTAAAAGGCCTCCTTTAATGCCCGAACCTTGTCTGTCCGGGTAATCAGGAGATGGAACAAAGCAATGACTGCACCTTCAAACTCAGCACCACGCCCACTGTTGATGGTAGTTGGGCTAAAAGCTCTCCAGATGATACTTTCACTGTAGACAAATAAGCAACAATAAAAATCAGCTAAACATGAATTTGCTGGAGACAATAATATTCTACAAAACACTGTCAAAGGAATAAACATGAAAAAGAAAAACAAAGAAGGGTTTACCAGATATTGGTCGCTATGAAAAGCGAAATGCCAGAACCGAGGCCATATCCTTTCTGAAGAAGTTCATCCAGGCATATGACGATGATACCAGCAAAGCAGAGTTGGACAATGATGAGGATGGCGTTCCCAACACCAAGTTGGCCAACACTTCCATACATCCCAGACAGAACGTATGCAACAGCCTCGCCAATAGCTATCAAGATACCCAACAGTTTCTGTGCTCCATTCCTAAAAGCAAAAAGGTCCCCCATTTAGAATCAAGTGCAATATTGAGAGTATGACTGAGAGAGAAAATTCGGTGAACAAAGGAGCATCGCGTATCTCAGCAATAGGCAGAGATTGGTCTTAAATAAGGATCAATACAACAAGAAGAAAAAAGAATGCCCATGGGATACGTACAGAAGAGCCCTATCTTCTCGGACATTGTTGTCCACCTCAATGATCTTTGACCCGGCCAGAAGCTGCATCACCAGACCAGAAGTGACGATAGGCGTGATTCCGAGCTCCATCACAGTCCCCCGATTCGAAGCCATGATAACACGCATCCAGTAAAATGGATCGGCGCCAGTAGTGGAGTGGATGCCATACAGCGGCAGCTGGCTGCAGACCAAGAAGATGAAGAGGGAGATGACCGTATAAATGACCTTCTCCCTAAAGGGGACCTTCCTGTCAGCAGACTGAACTTCGGGCAAGAAAGAGAGGAAAGGCCTGACAAGGTGAAGCACTCTAAAGCCACCCGGCATTGCGCTCTCTCACAACTGCAAGGGATTACATCCAAACAGTAAGGTGACTATCACTCAAGTTGAGGAACAATGCAGAATGAGTATACTTAAGGAACATGTGTTCACGATCTATCCCAGAGCAGAATACGCAAATACATGATTGAGGGAAAACAAATGTAACAACATCGACCCAAAACCCCTAAATTTAAAGCGAGTAATTACAGAAAAAACCAACATGCAAGGCGACACCCAAATCCCAAACGATCCAAATCTAAGCCGAAACCAGCGGATCAATCGCATAACGATCCCTCCAAAAAGTAAATCTACAGAAAAATTCAAATAAAGCAACGGAAGATAGATCGGCATAACTACATGCCCATCTCAACGCACAGCCGACCCCCCCCCCCCCCCCTCCCCCCCCAAACCAAAAAAAAACAAGGAAAATCGGGAAGCAGGAGAAAACCCTAGATTCGAGAAGGGGAGATAACACGGATTGAAAAATCAAAGATTCCGATCGAGGAGAAAAGAGGAAGGAACACTCACGAGTTACAGAAGTGATTCACAGATCCAAGAGATTAGCAACCAAACCCAACCCCCGGGAGTACCGGAATTTGGGTATTTTATGGATCCAGCGAAGAGTTAGTAGTTGATAATTTCAACGCGGCTGCTGCAACTCTGACTTTTATAATGGATCTATCTATGTATCCTCCCTTTTAATAAATAGTAAATAATAACACCAAATAATTATGAGATATCTGATTTTTATCCTATAAATAAGATCCTCCCTTTTAATAATCTAATAAGTAATAATAAAAAAAAATTATATATCAGATAATTAGTAGCAGTTAAATGGTAATAAACATCCACCTTTAATAACAAGTAACTATTAGACATCGGACAATTAGTACCCACTAAATAGGAATAAACATCCCCAATTTAACCCAAAATGGCGTCAAAGATGTTTTATCAGGAAGATACCGAGAGTTCATTTCGTTCATGAAAGTTCGTGCCATCGATCGAGATTTATTATTGACATAAATATTAAAAAAAAACTGAAAAAAAATCACGCGGTATGTGTTTGTACACGGGATTTTAGTCAAACCCCCTAACTTGCGTAATATTCCGACGCAATCGTTAATGGTCCAAAGAGCTAACAACTTATGTTGATTATTTACTCCGTGGTGGAGGTTTTACTCGTTTGGAACAAATAAGGTAACAAATTTTAAAAATTTTCAGATTTCCTTTTTTTTTAAATCAGCTATTTCCAATTTATATAAAAAGTTATTCTTTAAAAGAGCCGGATTAACTAATCTACTAAAATTGAAAAACCGAAACTTAATTTTAAAAACTTATGAGATTCTATAAAAATCAATCTTAACCTAGAAAACTTGTAAAAAAAAGTTGCACGTAATTGGCAATTATTGAATTTTATAAAGGGCGTTGTTATCGGGTGTCCTTATGTCACTAATAAGAAGCATTAATTACATATAGTAGGTTGTTTTCCAAAAAATACAATTAACGTAAATCAATAAAGATGATTAAAATATATTTTTAAATTAAAAAAGCATTAACACACTAACAACATCATCAGAAAAGTTTTTTAAACTAATGCTGACAATTGTTAATGTAATGACCAGGAGCCTTAGAAAATCCACATGTTTTTTTTTTGTTGTTGAAGATAAAGAAGAATCAGATCAAATTCATTGTGAATATATATAGTTGATAAAAAATCGTTAAGATTATTAATTAATAAAGAAAGCTATTGTTAATTTAAAATATTTGTTAAGATTGTTAATTTAAAAAGATCTGTCACATTAATTAAATAATTATGTAAAAAGACGATACGAGGGTAAATTAGACAATTTCTAAAATATTACCCTTGGCCTTATTTTAAAAAGGTTAGACATTAAGTATTAACCCGTTATATGTTTTTTATGGGTATAATAAAACCCTTTTATAAATGGAAAGTTGTTTTAAATGTACGGCGGTAATTTGATACGATTTGCCAATAGAGATAAGACACGTGTGAAAGAAAGATGACATAGATACAAACAAAATAAATTACCCAGTAATTAGTTATCATGTCAACACTCCCGACTTAAAATAAAAGCTAAACCATCTTAACTCTTAACAATTATCATTTTAAAAGAGCAAATCTTTTCGTGCTAACTTTAACCGATAGAACAAAACCATTCTTCAACCTCAACCAAAGGCTCATCCTACAAATGGTTCAACTTCCGAGCCCAGGTTTTAGAAGAACTGTCCATCATGAAGACCTTACCAAACTCACTAAAGGCACCTTGTTCCCTCTCAGACTCTCTTAAAGAAGGACATGATATTGCCCTGCTTTGGATCTTTGCTCCCCGCTTTCTTGCTTCCTGCCTTCCCCACGGGATTAACCGGGACCACCGCTGGCGATTTCCTTGTCGTAGGAGCCCTGCACACATCGCATCATGTCATGACCACGGCCGCTCTCAACTCCCCTCTCAAAGGGAAGGCCATTCGTTTCTTAAAAAAATATCAGACATGTTATCAGAAGAAGATGACCGGGCCTACTCTTAATATTTCCCCAACTGCCTACAATATTCTAATACTTGCTCTGTTAGAAATGTTAAAAGTCACCGTCATGCTTCCACCTAAAACAAATTGGCAATTCACATATTATTAAGAGATCATAAACAGGAGGGAGGGAAACCTGCTGGCAGCTTCAGCAACCCCACCACCAACAGGTTTATCCTCTGCGGCACTCTTCATCTTTGTAGTCACCTCCTCGCCCTCCCAAACTACCTCCGTTACTGTTAGCAGGAAATTAGAACAATGAGTAGCGGCATTTTTCTGATTAGCTGTGAAACTTAACAGACGCGTTCATTGTGTAAACAGGTCCATGTCTACCTTCTCTTCCTCGCTCGTCAATCCTTGTCCTCAATACTTTTCGCCTCGTTGGAGAACTTGGGGCAGGAACACCCACTTTACTATTGATGTCACTAGCAGATAAGCCACTACACCTTCCTGAAGAGGAAGCACCAGACTCCATGCCTCTGTCACAAGATACGTCCTTCCCAAGTGCTTGCTTAGATTCTACATTATCTGGTACTTTTCCCTCCACCTGGGATTTCACTTTGTCTTGCTCTCCTAGATTGAGCCTGGATTGCTCATCTTTTACTGTCACAGAGCCATCTTTTGAAGCAAGAAAAGCGGCCACTTTTGGAACATCAGGCGACCCTAAGTTTACTGCATTGAGATGCTCGTCTTCTTCATCTGAGTCATCAAAAACCACCCGTCTTTTTCTACGACCATTGCCAAGGGAAGTCATCTTGAGATCTGCATCACGTCCTTCATCACCACTACTCAGTTCCGCTGCCTCGTGGGCACAAATTTGAGCATCTGCATTTACTGGTGATGCAAGATGTCAATTCATGAAAATAAAAAATGGAGCAGGGCATATTTTTTAATTGGTAAAACTGTCTTGATTATGAAATAAAAATAATCTACACAGAGAGAAGATAACCTGAGGCTGTCCTGTCCTCCTCCATGGTAACATCAGTCTTACGTTTGACAGAGGCTCGGCACCACATGCTAGTTAAAGAAACCCCTTGCTTGGACCCATTACCATCCTGGACAACGCTTTTATGATCCAACGAGGAGGTTGCTTTTTCTTTGTCTTCAGACATCTCGGTGGCCCGAGCAGAAGCTCTCGAACAACTACTTCCATTTTTAAAATCCTTAACATCAGATAAATCAGACTGAACTTTACTCGAGCTCGTTTGTTGAAACTTTCCTACTGGCTCAGCAGCCTTTTTAATTTTGGAAGCATCTGCCAACGAAGAACCATTAACATTGGGAGCAAGAAAAGCTGCATCTGGTAACGCACCATCCCCATCCCCATCACGCTTCACAAATGGATTAGAAATGCCGCCAAACCTGAAAAACTCGGATTCGCAGATAGCAACATTAAAAGGAGAGCATGTACAGAAAACAGTCAATGCTGGCACAACAATTGGATAGGGCAGCATTACTTGGCAAAGGGATCGATGAAAACACAGCGTACCTATTATCTCTCAAGCAATTCCTAAGTTCACTCTGCTGGTTGAACAGACCCTCTGCCTGTAGGAATTCTTCATTCCAAATAGTAGCAGAATCCTTGGGTATACAAGCTTGCACGCTATAGACGTGGACTGAACAACTTCCTGCAAAATCTTCCCTGGCTACTATGGGCACATAGTAAAAACAAGGACACAAACTCCTCTTTCAACATGATTTTACGAAAACTGAACATGCATACAGGAAGGAGAACGGGCTCGATGAAGGGGGGACAACAGTCAACCAAACTCTAGATATATCTTGAAAATAACAAATAAAAATTTAACCTGCAAGCTTTTGCTTGGAAACAAGCTTGACGTGATAAACAGAAGGGTCATCCTTCAACCAACCGGAAAGGGCATACACAACCTCCAGCCCCTCCCCGTGTCCCTCCACAAACTCCTGCAACAACCTAACCGAGAAACAAACAGTCAGAAAGAAACCCGCGTGAATTCCTTAAGGGGAAAAAACCCAGACATCCGGCCAAATTGCTGCTCGCCTCTTGGCAGTGTTGGAGGAAACGGAGAAATTCCGGCTCAACCACTTGAAGGAAACCTGAAATTGCGGATGAGAAGAGACTAAGCAGGGATCGGAATCGGGAATCAAGAGGAAGAAGGAATCATCACCACTTGGCGATTATCGGAGACGAGGGATTGAATCTGGGGGAGGATCCCCGGGCGTAGGGTTTCGGCTTCCCCCATAACTCCTCTCGGCTTTCGAGAGTGGGACGTGGGTTTCTTTCTAATGGGGCTGTTTCCCTTTCTTAATAGTTTTGGCCTTCCCGCCATTTCCTCCTCCCTCCTTTTGTTTTACGGGCACCGAAGTTACAGCGGAATTTCGAGGATCACATTTTTCGCGTCAAAACGAAGTTAAGAGTGGAATTAAAACCAGAATCCAGAGAGTGAGCAATTCCCACTCATTGGGCTTTCTTCAGTTAAATTGGCTTCCAATCCAATGTTCATTCGGCGTCTTTTTTTTTTTTACTTGTTAGGGGCAGATCATTTCGGCCACACCCCACTCCCCCCTTACAATTTCCACATCACATAATACATATATATAAACATCAAGTAAGCCATGATTCTTATATTAAATACTCGACTTAGGGGTTGGCTTGGTGAATATGTAAACCTCATCATATCCTCTCCTGCGATCCCCGGCAAGAACAGGAAGAAGAAGAAGAAGAAGGATCAGCTTGTGTGTATATTATCGCACGTTCTTAACTGAGTGCAGGCAGGGGTTTTCAGTAAAATCTCACAAGACTTACCCCGACTTCCCGCAATAAGTTGGGCTGTAATTGTAAATCAGATTGTCCAGCACTTTTCGTGCCGAGGGCCTGCTCGGGGATTTCCTAGCTTCACTGCAGTACATAAAATCAACATCAGTCTTCTTCTTCCAAGAATACTTGTCACAACAGATTGGTTCTGTTCACAAACTCACGGTAAAGCTGTGAAATGGCAGACTCAAAAGATACTGCAGTCTTACCTGACGAAGAAATTGGCCACGTGTTGGGTGACTTGAATGGCTTCATCGGAGTGAGGTATCATAGATAAACCCCATTCAAATGCATTTTTCTGCGTTCAGGACAGAAATAGCGGGTGCAGGGTTAGTTCCAATAGTGGATAATCTTTATACAAGATAATCTGCCAGGCGGAAACAAATATTGGCTATTCATAGTTCTTCCTCAAGTACTCATTTTTCATAAGACTGGTACTAGACCCGCTCTTCTTTTCATCCGTCCAGGACAAATCTCTTAGACACAGTTATAGGACCACAGATAAATCAGGAACATACCAACACACAAAGAAATGACCTCTTCTGCATATTTCTATAAACTTGTGTCTCTAACATAGCCGTTACAGAATGGAGCAAACAAAGCTTGCTCACAAGCAAAGCTCATACCAAAGCGTAATTGACCGCCACCAGCCATTGCTCTGAATATATCGAGCGGTGTGAACATCAGCCTTCAAAGCAGTCATGGCTCCACCAGCCTTTCTCAGCATATTTGTTACACATGCTGGCTACACTAAGTCACTGGCATTGATTAAAAAGTCTACTGACCATACATATTCAAGCATACAGCAGCATCTGTGTGCATTAATCTCTCAAGTCACAGGAAGAGCAACTTTTATCTCAACAGCCGGAGGAAAGAAGTGAGATCAAATAGTAATCCCATTAACAGAGAATAACAACTGATCATCCAGTCAATATAAGCAAGAAAAAAAAAGAACTCGGATCATTCTCATTACCTCTGGATGCCACTGGAATGCACTAATGGGATAATCGTTTGCTTGCACTGTGGAGACATAAGCCTGTCCAAAAGGGTTCGACATTGATGTTTAAGATGAGAAAATATTATAGTTATTAACACCCACACACATCTTTGAATCATCTTTTGTAATGTTGTTGCGGACCTTGTTGTCTCTATCGGTGCTCGTTGTCAGGATTTTAAAGAAACTTCTTAGATTGGAGTTCTTCTGCAGTCTTTCTGGGGAGATTCCATACTACAATGAAGGATTAATAAGACCATGAAATAAGTATGTCCATTTATGAGTCGGGCGAACTCAACTGACCAACTTCAACTATCCTTAGCATGGAAAACAGAGAGACATTGCCAGATAAATACAATAACTACAAATATAAAGGGGAGAAACCATGTAGAAGAAAATCAGGAGTTTTTCACAAAAAGAAAAGAACATGCAAATTGCATGCTACAACTATAATTGGAGTGACTGAGAACTAACGTGATGATTTTGCATGACAAGACAGTCTGTACTCAATTTTCTGAGCAAGTCAGGAGGAAATCTGCAGAAAGAAAAGGATAAAATCAAGTCCACAGCTTAGTAAGTCATCTGATCTTGTAAGACAGCAAGAAAGTAGAGAAGAGGACCTCTAAGAAGTCACAAGAGCAAGAGAAACAAACATATTATCCAAACTGTCAAAAGAAACTGCGAATTAGAAGAGAAGCCACCTCTTAATAGTATCTCATCTCACAAGCTAGTAGAAAGGGACACTGTTGCTGCTGTTGTCAGTAAACGGATTTTTTACTTATTCAGTGCCATTTTTAAATAATGTTTCCTTCAGTAAGAGGACAGGAAAGAAATCTATGAAAGTTCTACACATCCAGTAACATGAATACTGTTCTAACTTATCTTCCTAAATTATTTTCCATCTCTACCGGACATCCAAGTTAAATCATAGACTAGTATGTACCAGGCAACATTAACATCCATACCTTTGAAACACAGTTCCTTCAATATTTGTGTTCCTAATGAAGTCGAGTGCGGATGCCTGATCTGTTGCATCAAACTCCTCTAGAATGTTATTATCCTGTCAATTAAAAAGACAATTAGGAGAGTATCATATGTTTGTACCATCGTCTATCATGGCTCATGAAGTGAATGGAAATCCCTTTTTCAAGTTACTTCTTCCATACATAGATTAAGCTTAATAAATAGAGTGAGGTTTACACAAAAGCAATATGCGTTGCTGTAACGTTTTCTTACAAAAAAAGGTACTGCCATAAAGTTTCCTCCATAAGGATATCACCACCATGTTAAGAAGCAAAAGTTCTTCGAGATGAAAAAATCTTGGAGCGCACGAAATTTTGTCATGCAAGTGGTGGAGAAAATTCGAGAAACAATATTTTATGACATATGGATAGGACTAAGAAACACCGAACAGAAACACAGAGAACAAAAGGCTAAGCCAAGCTAACCTTGCTAATTATCATGGTCAAGAGTTCAAAACCCAGGCATATGGCATATAATGGAAAGTGCTCGCCTGCATCATTCTTTGCCAAGACGTACTGCAAATGAAGTGGACAGGTTGAAGCATACAAAAGAAAAAAAGAAACAAATCAAGGGTTCAGCCAAGCAGCAAGAAAGCAAGGGAAACTGTGAAATCGAAACCCAAACACAATATACTTAAAGCAACAGCCAAGGTGTTAAGGCAGCACCTTGAAGATCTTCTCTACCGTCTCAAAGTAGGCACCTTCCTTAGCCCACCCTCCGGTGAAGAGCACTCCGTTTACCATGTCTAGCTTCTGCATAAGAACGCAATTTTCAACCCGCATCTAAAATCCATGGACATAAAAGAAATCCCTAAATAGTAGCAAAACCTAATCACACCCATTTCTAAAAGAATCGGAAACCTTTTCAAGAACCCTGGCGGGCTCGTTATAAATCAAGGGAATAACCCTAGCCCCGGCGGACTCCACGAACTTGACGTAGGAGGCCGCGATGTAGGAAGCGTCGGGAGAGTCGTCGAGGCGACCAGAGGCGCCGTCCCCAGGGTGCGTAAGAATCCCGATGACGGGGCGGAAATTGAGCTTGGGGTCCGGTGCAGGGCAACTGGGGAAGGGAGGAGGGAGGGAAGGGGAGCTAAAGAGGATCGAATCGATGGAGGAGAAGTGATGGGGGTGGGCCTTGGCGAGGGGGAGGTCCTTGGAGAGGGAGATGAGCAGGGGGATCCAGAGGTAGTTCCACACAGTCGATGACGACGATGAAGATGAAGGGGAGGAGGAGGAGGAAGATTCGGGACGAACCATGGGGTCGGAGGACTGTGAAGTGCCAGGGAGGAGGAAAGGGGGAGACATTTCCTATTTCTTTCTTTTGTTGTCGTTGTCAGATTCCTTTAACGTATCCGAGAAGGAAAGGATTCCTTTGGTGAGATCTTAAGACAAGTCTTCCTCCGTCCGATAAGCAGCCCTCTGGAGGACGATACCGCTATTTATAAGGCGTGTCCCTTTCGACGGGCAGGAAAATTACCGTCGGTTGACGTTTGAGAACTTTCTCTTGAGACGTCATTTGGGCGGACCCCTGCCAACGCCCTTCCACCCAGAAGAACAAAACAGAAAAAGGACAAGCATGTTTTACCTACATTTTGTAACTGATTGATTGGTGGACGGCATCGTCACACGCTAGTCAATGTGTAATGGTGAAACCGGATGTTTGTACGGATACATAGTTGATTTTAAAAATACTAAATCAATCGTCCTTGAGTGCGTTGGAGAGAGCGAGTTTTCCTAATATTTGAACGCCGAATATTGAAAATCCTCATTTTTTAGCGTGAATTGAATATTTTTAAAACTTTGATCGTATTTCTTATTTTTTTTTTAAATGACTATACATCCGTACAAAACTCGATGAACCTGGCACAAATCAGAACCAGTACATTAATAAGAAAAAAGAATACGGAGAGACAACGAGGGTTCATCCTCATATCTTCATTTACATGACATTTACAGGGTGGGATCAGATTTGCCACGAGACCCTTTTTTTATCTTCCCAGGAGTGTCGTGAAATTGCGCCCCGACAAACCTCCCCCACACTGCAACATATCAAGCCTTTCAAAGAGATCAGACAGTGCAGTGTACATGATAGAGGCCGCTGGAGGCCTCGGCAATGCGCCGAGAAGGATATCCGTCCCAGTAATGGAGGGATTTCCATAAAATCTCGCATTTTCTTGGGCCCGGGTAGTCACCAGGCTCCCTTCTAGCGAACACCCCACGAATGCACCTGTGATGCCGGCCATCACGATGCCAATCGTAAGAAAGAACCCATCAGAAGGGAAAGTGGTGCTAATAGAGTAAAGCCGATTCTGGCCAGAGAACTGCGGCATACCTTTACTGCAACTATATGTGTAACAAGCTGCATAACCGCCATCCCCAGCACGAAGGCCCACTTCAGCTGCCCTCCCAACTGTGCCTGTAGCCACACTAGCTCCCGCGCCAAATGAGAGATGGGCGTTTCCACTAAATGTGCTGATGGCGCTCTTGTTTCTCAACATCACAATAAAATCAGCGAGTTCTCCACCAGCCTGCTTGACAGTGGAGAGAGAACTTACCACTAGACTTGGAACACATAATCCAACCCAAATACCAAGATCCAATATATCAGAACTTTTCGACCCATCATAAAAACTATCAGAGATAATCTTCCCATGACATGACCAGTACAAATGTTGTTCCAGCAAACAAACATATGGGTGGTCAGAGAAATGCTTTATGCTGCTAATAAAGGGTTATAGACAACATCTACTTGGGTCCTATGCTCAACCATGTGACCTAATGTAAGTCCAACAATAAGAAATGTGGTAACAAAAAGAGTTATTTTCCTGATACTCTTGACAATGAAACTCAATTAAACAAAGATGGTCACCTGGGCACCCCAACCAATCCCAAAAGTTGAAATAGCCGAAGGCGGAGACCACGAGCCATCTCCTCTTCGAGCAACAACTATGCCTGTCCCAACATTATAAGTCATCATCACACCGACCTTTGCGACTGTAAAGATTGCCAGGCCCTTTGCTTGCTTGAGAATACCATCAGGTATAGTCTTGTCAGGACTGTGTGAGCACACCTACAAAACACCATCAACGTTTCAGTTGATTCAAATTTTCAAGCTATATCTAAAACATTACCTATCAGCCAATCAATCGTATGTTAATATCAGGAGCCAATACTGTCTTTAATATTTCAGAAAAGAAGTAACAAAGAACACCACTATAAGACGCTTCCCTCACTCACAAAAAACATTAAGTTCACGTTCACGCTACCACAATAATTTTTTGCTACAGACCACAGGACAATAATACCATCTGCTTCTCATTTCTCGAACAGAAACATACAAATCCTCACTACTTCAACACAGGTACAGACTCTACAAATCCTAACTCATCCTCATTTCATTAGATAGTTTTGGAGCATTGATACCTTATTGTAATCCCTGATGATGTTTGTTGCCTTGTATATTTCGTATTCCATGGACCGACCCCAGGGGAAATTAAGCCAGGATCTCAAAGTGCTAAGATCTGTCAAGTCGTGTGTAGGCACTTGAGCAGAACGACTTACTTGGTCCATAAGGTGTGACTGTACCGACTCAAGCCGCACACAGCACACATCACACACACGCTGGGGGTCCTTGTTTTGAAACTTCACTGGCAACAAGCTCCTCCCTTTGGAGCATTGATTGCAAAATATGCCCCCACAGAAACGGCAATGATGACGTGAGCACATGATAGGATGGAAACGGGCATTGCACAACATACAGGAAGAGGCAGCACTGTCAGGCAACCATCTCGGAGGCTCAGATTCAAGCATTTCCTTAATGTTGCCAAAATTAGCTTCGGTGAGGGTCTGTGCCATTTCTTTCCAAGCCTGCTCAAATAGATGATCCGAAACCCAAGATATTCCATATCTATGGATATCGCCTGAAGCAACGGCAGTCACTTTCCCTCTAGCAGCAGCCAACATTTCCATCACGACATCCCACATAGTCAATTCTTTGTGTTCTCCCACAAAATGACTCCAGTCAATATCGGAGTTTGGCAAGTAACCCCCATCCAACGACGCACCTCGACTCCATTCCTCGTGCTTACTCTGGGACAGCAGTGGCGGTACGGAAACAGGAATCCAGGCCCCAGTGACTTCAGAATGAGGCGTATCATAACGGAAGTACTTCCCAGACTTTATACATGGATCAAGATCACCACAAACTTCCTTGTGGGCAAAATGAGCATCCCCAAAACCGTCCTCCCGAGGCTTTCTGCTCTGAAACGACGGTTGAAATCCCTCATCTTGCGCCAAAGACTAACGAGAACCCAACAAATACACAGAAAATCAAATCAAGTTACAAACAAAATCGATCGACAATCCCATAACGCATAAAACCACAGGCAGAATACAACGTAATCATCAAACAATCACCGGAAAAGGGGGAGATCTGGGTTCGTAGTCAAACGGGTCGATTTCAGGGTAGGCGACGTTAAAATCCATAACCAGAAGGCCTGCCGGAAAGTTTCAATTTTCCTCAAAGGGAAGGAATCATCCGACGAGAAACCAACGCCCCGCTAAAGGTGGGATTATCAATCAGAATTGAAGGGAGGGGGGGATCGAGGTTCGTCGTCAACAAGGTGGAGGGTGGGGGGCTAAAAGGAAGAGCCTGTTGCTATTTGATTGCACGCCCGGAGGCAGCAAAGGGCAAAAACCCAAGAAATCCTCCCGACTTGTTCAAAGAGTAAAAATAATAATTTTTCATCGGAGGCCTGATTTGTCGGGATTTGATGGAGCTGTCCGAAGCCCATATTGAGATCACCTCAAGCCCTTCTCAATCTGGGGGGGTCGGGGAGAAGTGGAATTGATGCGGTTGGCTTCTGTTTATCTCCCATTAATCTTTCCTTCCGGACCAATCAACCAAACACAAACCAAGGAGAGAAACACTTCCAGACCAACCCCCCCCCCCAATCGCCTTTCTGTCTTCCTCCCAATCACAGCAAGGGTCCGCCCTTAAGTTGGAAACTTTGGACAGTGTCTCCCTGGATGTCAGCCGAGAGATAGTTCGAGGGATGGGAGGAATTGCAGCGACATTGTCTGGACTTGGCTGATCGCCTTGCCCATGGCTTCACTGTTCTGTCTCATCCACTCCCATCAAATCTCCCCTCCCTCCTACCCCGAGCTCTTCGACCTTGACTCCCTTCCCAGCTCCACCTTCGTTTCGTCACCCCCACTTCTAATTGGCCCCCGACACTATCAACTCACCCATACTTGACATAGGCAGCAGGATCGGCCAGGCATGGACGACCGACTTCGGGAACTGCCTTCCTTCAGCACTTCTTCAGGGGCCCCCCCCCCCCCCCCTCCATTCCCGGCGTCACCTTTTGGCTAGATGAAGCAAGAGGAGAAGGGAGGTGCTGGATTGAGGTTGAGTGTCGGGGAAGAGGCTGGTTGTTTGGGCGAGAGGTTCCGGGATTTCACTTTAGTTATTAATGGCAACGATCGTAGTGAGAACACTGGATGTGTGTTCGCACACGAGCGTGGGAAATATAAAACAAAGAAAATGCAGTCGCCGGTTAGAACACAAGTAAATCAACAACGAAGCTTTCAATTAAACACTTATGGCCATGATCCTTGTACAAGCGTGCACAGAAAATATAGAATAAATAAATGGTGGAAAGTTGAGATTGAGAGGGTTAATGTTCGTGTTCCACAACAAAGGAAATGACATGTATTTATAATAGACGAATGTTAACTGCAGGGGTGACATAAGAAATTCGATCTACGACGTGGGGAGTTTGTTATTCTCTTGATCTCGATTTTTCACAACATCTTGGGAGTATGAACTCGACGCGATTGGAATGCTTATTCGAATTTAGGTTGCTGGAAAATATCGTCTCGATCTCGACATGCTATTATTGTAAAATAATATTTGTGTAGTTTTGGATGACATGAAAGGATAAGGTTATATACCAACATTAGTAGCTAGCAAAACATAACCTCTGCAAATCATAATGCTTAGGACAGCTTCAATCTGCAATATCCATCCATTGTCTTTAGAGGCGGATAACGAAATGCCTGTTTGGAAGGTTATCCGAAAGATGTTGATTGCCAGTTAGTCCTCTTGATTGAGAAGGACCTTCTCCTCGAAGGATTTATCGTCCTTACTCGTGAATATCGTCTGGGACTCAAAAAATGGACCCTCGATCGACATACTTTTCGTTACCTGATGCTTGCTTCCTTCGGAGTGCATAGAAGAATCGGTCATACTATCTTGGGATAGCATCTCAAAGGCTTTGAACCTCATATCGGGATTTTGCATGCCACTGCGCTTGATAATTGCTGCCTGGATTGCGCCTTTCCCTTCCAGCATGCTTACCACCGATGACATGGAAGGTCGGAGAGTGGGAGAGGAGTTGGTACACAGGATTGCCAGGTTGAGCATCCGCAGCGCTTCTTCGTGATCATAGTCCAAGCTGAGAGACGGATCCACGAGCTCAAGGAGGTTACCTTGCTCGTGTAGCACATATGCCTTGGTTTATGCACACAAAGGATTATTTTTTAGGGGGAATTATTCTTTACTGTGAAGGCTTTATGCGGAATTGTGTCAAATATACGCCAACGAACATGCTTACCCAGTCAAGGAGATGTACAAAGTCTTCTCTCGGCTTGTAATTTGCATTGCTTTTGCCGCTCACTATCTCTAGAGTGACTACACCAAAGCTGTAAACATCCGCTTTGTCCGTTAAATAGCCCCTCATTGCATATTCAGGGGCCATGTACCCTCTGTGGGGAAACGCAAACAAATTCGTCACCAACAATAAGCTATGCATTAATTATAATAGGAACTCGTAGTCCCCACAGTGAAGTATTGAAAACTCACAGCGTTCCTGCTATTCTTGTGCTGATATGTGTGTTCTCCTCTTCATCCAGCTTAGCCAAACCAAAATCAGATATCTTCACATTCAAATCCTTATCGAGGAGCACATTTGTGGCTTTGATGTCTCGGTGAACAATTTTCAACCTGGACTCTTCATGCAGATGAAACAATCCTCTGGCAATCCCCAAGCAAATCCTTTTCCTAGTTACCCAGTTCAACTTCAGCTTCTGGTCTTCCTCGCCTGGACGAGAGTTTTTATACAGAGTTAAATGAACAGCAGAACACCAGGCGGGATGGACTAATCAGTAAATCCACATAGAAAAACAACAAAAAAGCTACCAAAAAGTGCCCGAGCAAGACTGTTGTTCTCCATGTATTCATAAACTAGCAAAAGTTGGTTTCCCTCGACGCAACAGCCATAGAGCTTGACGAGATTTGGATGCTGCAGAGCAGAAATCACGCCTATCTCGGTAAGGAATTCACGGTTTCCCTGCTTTGACTTGGATGAAAGCTGTTTCACGGCAATAACTGTTCCGTCAGATAGCGTCCCCTGGAAAAGGAAGTAGCAAGTTTGATCCATGAGTGTTAAGCACATTAAATCAACACCACATCATTAGAGCTGGGATGAAAGGAGAAAGTGAAGAGAGTAGAATCAAACTTTGTGAACTGGACCGAATCCTCCCTCGCCAATTTTATTTGATGGATGAAAATTACCAGTGGCAGATTTGATTTGTCTCAAAGTGAAGTGACCAGTCTGTAAATGCATCCCGTGCAACTCTGCCAAAAAGTCCATTCTAGAATGGTGAACCACCTCCATAACATCTATTACCTTTCCCACAGATACAAAGCATGAGCATTTGAATTATGTCAACGAGTTGTCTACCATTATCTAAGCCACGGTCTCTGGCTAAGCAGAACATCCTCCAGAGCACCAGCAAAATTAGTAGTAATAGAAAGAAAGAAGCCGCCGCTATCCCGAGAATAGCCCCAACCGATAATCCTGTGCCGACATGGTAATCTGCGAGGACAGAAAGAGGAAAACAGATAACAGGAAGGAAGGATAAAATTACAATCTCTTAGATTTATCACAGAAGCAGGAATACTCACTCGGGGTTACTTGTATCGCAGATATAAGAGGGCCATACATGCCTCTTTCGGGAACTGCCGTGGTTCCTTTTCCTGACCAATATAGGTGTATCTCCAGGGTAGTGCTTCCTTTAACAAGGATATTGTCAAAGTCTCGGGATATGCCCTTTCCAGCACCTCCTGCTTCTTTCGCAATGTTGAAGTCCCTTAACACTACTTTTCCCTGAAAGAGAAAACCCATTCAACTCCCCAGAAAACACGAACAAAAATAGTTCTGTCTCATTGACCTGTATTTCCACGTTAAATATCCGTCTCCCAAGGCTGTAAAATGTCTCGTCGTTTGTATATTGAATTTCGGCAAAGTACAGGCGGACTTTGTAACTTCCTTCCCTCAGACAAAGGCCATAGTATCTCAAAGAAGAAGGGGACAGGCGAGCAGTCCTGTATAAGTCTGAGTAGCCGGTCATATTGAGGGAGGGCGGTGGATTAGTTGCCGTGTAACTAGCTTTATCAGTTTCTAAGAAAACACCCATACTGCTGTAAGCCCAATCTCCTCCTACGGAGAAAAAGGTGGAACGGCCATTGGGACTGGTGTCCTCCACGAAATTATTCCCCTCAAGAGTTACATTGCTACCTCCGCAGTTGATAAACAAGAAACTGTCTGCATGCCAAAAACATCAAAAAGCCAAACCAAACTGAGCGATTCTGAGATGAAACAAATAGTCCTGTTTATCAAGAAACTCAATTATCTAATGTACAACTATTCTAGGGGTAGTTTCGCGGGCAAAGGCATTACTTACTCCTGTTTTCATGTGGACATGGGAGATCCTTTGTCAAACACCATTCGACCCTACATTGCCAGGATTAATACCTCACAATTAGTTACCATGCGGTTCCCTAAGAGCGATTCAATAATTGGACCATAGCAAAATGAAAAGCTTACGAATCACTTCCCGAAGATGAATAACTGGAAACGATGTTGCTGCATCATCAGAAGATGAGAAGAAGAGCTTTGAATACGGTTGTTTGTTCGGAGAAGTTAAAGATCAGTATATTAAGCTGATAGCCCGAGAGAAGATGAGTTCAATGTACTCACATGTTAGATTGCTGACAACTTAGATAAGGGGATGTACCCGTAAAATTGTTGTATGATAAGTCACTGCAGTTCAGAAGCAGGTCAGCTTAGAAGAAAAAAAAAAAGAAAAACGAAATATGAACAACAAATTGAAGAAATGGATAAGTTTTGAGGGAGACTGACAAGTTCTGGAAGCTGCTTGCTATCCATGGGGGAACGGCTCCAGAGAGTAAGTTATTTGACAGGAACCTGTGTCCAGATATGCGCCTTGATGATCAAGTACGGCTTTCTCTATTGTTGTTTTATTTTAGCTAATGATTTTTAACTCACATGAACCTCAGCTTGGTTGCTTTTTGGATTGCAGCTGGAACTTCTCCGCTCAGTCTGTTGAAGCTAAGGTCACTTGAACAAGACAAAATCGGGGGGTGTTAAACAAAATATAAGTTTTTTCCTCGACTTTCTGGCGGCAACGTCTAACTAGATAGCTATATCAGTATAAGGCCTTTGATAAATGCTTACTTCTAGTAGAAATTTGAATACATCGAGAAGATACTTACAGAGTATCTAGAATTTTCTTATTCCCAATGAAATCTGGTATTGAGCCGGTGAGAGAGCAATTTCTCAGAACCCTGAGCACAAATATAATGTATGCAATGCAGCACAGAAAGGACTCGTCGCTGAAATAACATATGGGTAAGACACATGAGAAAGAAAAGAGAACGAATTCTCACAATATACGCAAGTTTTCTGCGTCCCGTAAATCAGGGAAACCTGAGCTTGAGCCACTGAGATCAGATATTCTCCTGCGGAGACATGTTACTCCAAATATAAGATATATTAGCTTGATTCATCAATACAAGAATAAGGGCAGAACTGAAAAATAGGGGGTGACAGGCTCACAGCGTATTCAAGTTTCTCAACAGGGAAATGGTAGGTGGGATGGGGCCCTCCATGGATGTTCCCTGCATGTCCCTGATAAGTAGTTGCAGTCAAGTTAGAAGATCAGCTTTCTCCTCTAGGAAGGATGCCAGCGGGGATGAGAATCGCCATCAAGGCCAAGTATGCGCTCACAACAAAGAAATGTTGGTCCAATTCCCTATAAAGCTTGGTATCATTCCTGATACACTATTCCCAACTACGCCGCTGCATTCAAAAGACAATGGTTCAATTGAGGAAGGCAATGAAATGAAGTATTTTATCCAACGGGTATTTCAAAACGCTGCGTACAACTCGGTTAAGTTTCGGAGATAGCCAAATGACTCTGGTATTGTTCCCGTGAAGTCATTCCCGGAAAGAACACTGCAACACAAAGAGATGTAACAAGACAAGGAGATAAACGGAAAACCATGTCCTGGAGGAATAAAATTACGGGTAAGGCGCGGTAACATCTCGGGGTCAGAAGTTTATGATAAGATACTTACAGTCTGCTTAGTCGGCTTAACTTGCCCAAGTTTGGATGGAGGGGACCTCCGAGTAGGTTGTCGTTCAGGACACTGTTAGAGGCAATGCACGTTGATCTCATAGAATTCACTGGAGGGATTTAGTCAATCGAACAACGGAAAAAAATGTTTTACAGTTGCTCGAGTGTGGAAATATCACCAACTTCCTTGGGGATGGTGCCGGTAAGGCGATTTCCGATGGCAGACCTGAAGGAGCATCGACGTTTGGACGATGAATGGAATGGAATGGAGATGAAGGTGTGGGGAGTATTTTCACTGACTTACAGAATCTCAAGGGGGAGACGGGTGATGCTTGTTGGGATGGGGCCGCTTAAGTAGTTAAGAGTGAGGTCTCTGGCATGCATGCATGATTATAAAAACGATGAAAAAGAGTAAAAATAGAGAATGTGATAATTGTTTGTAGATTCTGGGCTTACATTTCGCGGAGGTGAGTAAGATTACCAAACTCCTCCGGGAAGACACCGGTCAAGTTGAGTAGCTTTAGCTGGCTAAAAGATGACAGAAGTTAGATAAGAAAAAAAAAAGGACGAGGAGGAGGAGGAGGAGGAGGAGGAGGAGGAGGACATGTTAGTGACGTGGCAGAGGGTGCCGAGGGCGAAGGAGCAGTTGCAGGTGACATTGCTGAACCCTCCTCCTCCCACACTGCTGTTGAAGTTGAGTCCCGCGTCACCAGTGCGGCATGACTCCCTGCTCGCTCTCCACTCCCCGTTCTTCATCTTGGCGGCTATCCTATTCAGCGTATCAACTCCCCCAAAACCACAACAACAACAACAACAACGACAGCAAATCATCATCATCGTCGTCATTGTCCTCCCTCTTTTATCTGTGATGACAGTGACCTCTACCTCTCATAGCGTCGTGTCTGTCTTCTAAGTCCAAGTCATCCCCAATTTTTTTTTTTAATTATTATTATTATTACGCATGAAGAAAAGTGAAAGACCAAACCACCCCAAGTCATCCGTCGGTGTTATTTTTGGAGTCTAGTGCCCCTTTTTCATTTACTGTTTTACGTAAATGTCTTTTTTTTTTCAGAAAGGAAAGGGAAAAGAGAAAAAGAAAGGAATCCAAAGAACTGCCGAGGGAGAGCAGAGAGAGAGAGCACTCCTGGTTTACTTTTGATTTCCTCATGGGGCAGGCAAGACCAAAGAGGAATTTGTGAAAAGAAAACATGGCCAAACGAGTCTCTCTCTAGCTAGTCCTTGCTGTGTTTATCACAGAGAGAGAGAGAGAGAGCAGAGCTTAAATAGAAAGAGAGATACCTTCTTCTTGGGGAAGAAGCTGAGCATGGCAGTCCTCCAATAACACAAGGAAGAAACACAGGTAAGGCAGCGGTAGGAGTAGGAGGAAGACTGCGGACGAGCTGCTGCGTATCATCCTCCTCCTCCAAACCAACGAAGGAGTTAGTCGTGGGAGGAGAAAAATCAACCCCCCCAAAAAAACCACTAGTGGGATTTTTAATGTGATAGCAGTAGTGTGTGGTCTCATGGGGATGAAAAAGAATTGGACCACCAGCTAATTATTGACTTGGGGCAGACCGGTTGCGACTTGTTTGTATGATTACTAAATTGTTTCCATTTTTAAGTAGAGATGTACTCGGTTTTCAGTACATGCCCTCAATTTTATTTAGTAACAGCTCGTTAGACTTGATAAATTCTTAGTATCCATGTACAAGCTTTTACTAAACTTAGCTTAATAGTTCAGCAAAAATGTACTAAAAATGTCCATTAAGATTAATGTTAGCACAAAACATTGTTTAGTACTAAAGAAACTCGTATATCGGTAAAAGCCCATTTTAGTACATTTTACTGGCCAATTTACCTAAGATTAGTAAAAGCCCGTACGAGGCCTGTTACTAAATAAAATTGGGGGCATTTAGTACATTTTTATTAAAAAGAATGGAAAATTTAGTAACCATAAGTAACATACGTACAAGTACAATTAGCGGGCAAGTCTTTACAGGTCCTATGTCCCCACTCCCTTCCCTTCCGCTCATCATTCACATTTTATAGAGTAATGCTCGTACTTATGGTTCGTTTTTAAAAAGTATTACGAAATACGGTAGTATTGGCCAATTACCGTCGTTACATCTGTATTTTAAGTAGCGATTTTACTTTAAGAAGGAAAATCATATTACCGTCATTACGTTTCTAAAAAAAATAATCATATTAGTTTCATGCCACAAATTTGCTACTTCAAATAGTAATTTTGTTGTCCCAATGAAGACGCTAGTTAAAGTAACGACTTTGAGAAGAACCAAGCAAATTATTCAAATTTACTTTTTTTTTCTAGGTATTTTAAGTTGCTACTTAAAGTAAAACAAGAAAAAAAAACAAACCATTTGAGATAATAAGCAATCTATGTACAAGTTAAGCGGATTTCCAAACGACTATGTATTGTACCTATAAAGTTGTTTGCAAACAGAAGGCAGGCTGCATTGATAGAAAAGCAACTCCAAAACAAAATATTGGAAATCGTGTTAGGAAAATTCTTACTACCATTGTTGTCTCCACCGTTTCAAGGCCGCCTCTGACAGAGGAGATTGCAGTAGCTGTCGCACGCCCAGTCCGTCCCGAGATCTAACTAGTTTCCTTGTGTTTGGTTTATGTAATGACCGTAAGTCTGTGCAACTCATTTTCTCTCTGTAAACATTCTGATTATTAACAAAGGTGTTGTGCATCCATTGTTCTGCTTAAATTTCGTACGGCGACAACAAAACTATCCATGTTTACACAATTCGATACGTTTCTGTTGACACATGAATTTCTGGACTTCGTCCTTAGTGGGCCAAACAAGCGAAGTCTGGACAAGGTGCTCGAGATGAACGGGAGTTAACGTTGGCGCTACTCGAGGGATTGTTCGAACAATGAGGACTAGACTCACTCGAGAAGCGAATCTCGAGCACTCAAGACCAGGAACAACCATTAGAGCTCGAGAAGCGGTGTTGACCTCTACTACTTGAGAGTGCAAACAAGCCACAACTAAGAAGTACTCTCAAGGACAAGCCACGATCAAGGGAAAGGACACACGGCAAACCCAGAGAAGCCTAATGAGATGCGAGGTGCATACTTCTTACAAAATAGGAGGCGGATCGTGCTCACGATCTGAGAGTATTTTGAGCTTGCTCATTAACCGCAATCAAAAGATCCTGGGATATAAAAGGATCATAACAAACACAATCGAAAAACACAACACAACTCAAGCAGACTCTAAGCCTTTTATCTTTTTTCCTTTTCCTTTTTACCGGCGTCCTGAACTCCAACCTCAGCGTCGTGCATTAAATTTCGACGTTGTTGACACACCTCCGTCTAACCTCGGTGTCGTGCATTAAATTCCGCCACCGTTGACCTGCCACCACTTCGACGTCGCCGCATTAAATTCAGACGTCGAGCTCCACCCTTGGTGCTGTCGCATTAAATTTCAGCGCCATTGATGTCTCTTCCGCTCTACAAGGGTGAATTACGGCAGAGGAGTTTGCCTAGATCGCCGCTCGTCCGCCTCCTACCGTCGTGAAGCGTCATCAGGCCTTTTCTGTTGTTTCCCGTTCAAGTTGTGTACGTAAGTGTAACGCTGTGAGCTCGGTATCGTCGCATTAAATTCCGATATCGTGTTTATCTGTTATATTTGTATTCATTCACTTTGTGGTGTTCAACACCAAACGCTGTAAATTCAGTTCCGTCGTATTAAATTCCAGTATCACGTTTACTTTCACTTTACGGCGACCACATCATTCATTGTAAAATTCGATACGTGTTGTGTTGTGGGGAACACAAATTCCGCACCGAACAGTTTCACGTAAATTACGTCAACAATAGCAAGACCAAGTGACGAAGATTTACGGCAGGAGGGCAAAGGGAGGAGGAGGCAAAGGAGTAACACAAAAGAAGTAGAGCGTTTGCAGTGGAATGGTGGTTTGACAATTAAAAAACCAACCCGCTTCAAAGTTACCGTTCATTTGAATGAATTTCCTTCATATACGGGGAACCCCCCAATCCAACTTCCCTTGTGTGGTTTGGTTGTCTCCAACACCCAGTTCGTCATAGCATTAGCCCATTTTTGGGGGGGGCATCTTTTTTTTTTTGTAAAGCCCAACTTAGTTTCCCTAGAATTACTATTGTGTTATATCCCCCGTGTCCTTTTAGTATATATATATATATGCACCGACAAAAAAGAGCGAGTCGGTGTGGGTTGTTGGAGGTAGAAGAGGGGGACCCTCAACCTCAACTGAGAGGTCTGTTACCTTTTATTCAGAAAAAAAATTAATTAATTAAATTTGGTCAGAAATTTTTTATCTTTTTGATTTTGAGGAAAATATGCGTTCTGAATCGCTGACGCTTTATTAATCAAAAGAAAATATTGTTAAGTAATTCAAAATCACGTAATAAATCGTGATTTTAGGAAAAATTATTATTTTTAAATAACAGTTTGAAATCGAGACAATTTAAGAAAGTCAAACTACCATTTTAAATAACTTAAAAAAATTTTATATGGTAATTGATTGAATGTCGTAATTTCCACCGTATAAAAATTCTAAATCGTGAAACAGAGGCGTGAATTTCTCGAATTAACACCATATAATTATTTTTCCAAACTTATGTCGTACAATCCTCCCAAAACCCATAAATACACATTATTGATTGCCAACCCCCCACCCTTTCTCCGAGCCTTAAAACCCAAAAAAGGAAGAAATGGTTTTGTCTGCATCCCAATGAATTTATGACTAGGATGGATGGATTCGTCACCCTCTCCCTCTCTCCTTCCCCATTCATTTTTTTTCCCCTCCTCTGGCAATGCAACTTACATGTTGGTAACAAGAATCCTCTCTCTCTCTCTTAATTCCTTCCCCCATTCCCAATCCAGATGGAGGGCTGGCTTGTCCCTCTCCCCCAACTCTTCTTCCTCCTCCTCATCCTCCTATTTCAGCCGGCTGCCAGCAGCAGCTGCGACTTGTACCACGGGAGCTGGGTTTTGGACGCCTCCTATCCCCTCTACGACCCCTCCTCCTGTCCCTTCATTGAGAGGGAGTTCTCTTGCCTCAGGAATGGCCGCCCCGACCACCTTTACACCCACTACCGCTGGCACCCTCTGGGGACGACTTGCAACTTCTCCAGGTTGGATCCCATCTCCCCTCTTCCCCCCCCCCCATTGCTATTAGCTCACATCAAACCCACTCCCAACCCGACATTGTCCTCCTACCAGAAAATTACCCCCCTTCTCGGGTTTACTTTCCCATATAATCCAATCCGCCCGGTCCAACGGTGGACAGACAACTTAATGTAACAACACCGTCGTCATTCAGTGTTTGTCGTTGAGTTGAGGCGAAACCAACCTCCCGGGTTAATTTCCTTATTTCTTTTTGTTCTTTAAAATCTTTGTCATAAGTATTACAGCTTGGTTGTCGGCGTGTCGTTAGATCTTGTCGTGTCCCCCACCCGCCCATGAGTTTTGTCTTTGTTTATTTTTTTTTCTTAAAAAAAAGAAAATCTCTGCTCTCCTACGTACAGTTAACAGTGTAATTATAACCCAACAGCAAGCATATCTCGAAGGTCGCCATGTATGTCCAGTTCCTTGAGTCTGTCCTCAATCTGTGTGATACGACGAACATTTTTTTGTTTTTTGTTTGTGTGGAGGTTTTCGGGTCACATGGGGGAAGGAAATGAAGGGAGATTGTCTCTGTCCCATCCTCCTTTTTGGCAGCTCTCTCCATCATTGATTCCCCCTCCTTTTTCCCTTTTCATGTATGTGATTTAATCATTCAGTCCTCCTCCTGTCTTCTGGGTTTTCCAGATTCGATGGAAAGCGATTCCTGGAGAAGATGAGGTCCAAGCGGATCATGTTCGTGGGAGATTCGCTGAGCAGGAACCAGTGGCAGTCCCTCACTTGTATCCTTCACTCTTCCGTCCCTGATTCCAAGTACAACATCTCAAGAGTTGGAGATGTTTCCACTTTCAACTTCACTGTAATAAACTCGTTGAGTTGGTTCGAACCCGGAGAAAAAGGCATCTTCTCCCTTTCGGTGATCTCCGTTTTCCGCTTCTATCGCAGGACTATGGAGTCCAAGTGATGCTCGACCGCAATGTCTTCCTCGTTGACGTGGTTTTAAAGAGGATAGGAAGGGTCCTGATTTTGGACTCCATAGTGGGAGGCAAACTATGGAAGGACATTGACGTGGTCATCTTCAATACCTGGCATTGGTGGAATCGACGCGGATCAACGCAGCCGTGAGCCTTCACTTCTCTCCGTCTTTCTTCCTGCTGCCAGCGGAATTGCGTCCATCCTCCTTTCTTTCTTACTTGTGGATCTTGATTGTTTTTTTCTTTGTCAGGTGGGACTACATTCAGGTAGGTGGAAAGACTTACAAGGACATGGATCGGATGGTGGCCTTCCAGAAGGCGCTCCAGACATGGGGCAGTTGGGTGGACTCCAATATAAACCCTGACAAATCGAAAGTTTTCTTCCAGGGGATTTCTCCTTCTCATTACAAGTACCGATCCCAAATCCTTTGTTTACCTGATTTCTCATCTAGCTCTCCTGAGAAACACGAGTTAACTCGATCTCGTTGTTCCCATGCTTGACCTCAGTGGCAGTCTATGGGGTGAACCGACGGCAAAGAGTTGCATCGGGCAGAAAAAACCAATTTGGGGCTCAACTTTCCCGGGGGGTCTGCCTCCGGCAGTAGCAGTCCTGAAAGATGCACTCGCAAAGATCAAGAAGCCCGTGACCTTGCTTGACGTAACCAATTTATCTTTGCTTCGCAAAGACGGGCATCCATCCGTATATGGACTTGGGGGCAGAATTGCAATGGATTGCAGTCACTGGTGCTTGGCAGGTGTTCCAGATACATGGAACGAGATTCTTTACAACCTCCTCCTCATTTGACACCATCGCCGATTCTTAGTATTCATTATCCAAAAACAAACAGATTGGTTTGTGTCAGTCAGTGTTACCCAGGTGGGAAATCATAGTTGAGATTCAAAAACAAAAGAAATGGAATAAAGGGCAAGGATATGGGCCTCCTCTGTAATGTCCCAACCCATTTGTTGGGGAGAGAGTTTGTTGATGGTGATGGTGTCGAGGGCTTATCTACGATTTAAGCATGAGACTTTGTTCTTCCGGCCCAGCTTGGATTCAGACATCATTTTGTGTCTCAGTTGTCTCAAAGGAGTGTTCTTCAGGGGCAAGGTTAAGGCTACATAAACTCTTCAGTCTCTTTAATTAGAAAGAACCAAGAGAAATACAGCATGATCGAAGTCTTTTGAAGGCATGATCATAACATAACATGCCTGCCAAAAAGTTTGTGCAATCCACCCCGACAAGGCTAACGTCTATGACCCACAGTTGGGTCGGGTGCAAGCATACTCATAAACACAAGCGACAGGAATGAGCTTCAACCTCCTTCCTTACTCTGAATTTGTATCCTCTTGTCCCTGATGGGAAGATCTATAGCCTCGTGAGGGTGGTCTGGTCCCTTATACACCTTTAGGTGGTTAAACAATGCCCTGCCAAGCTGCACATAAAATCCAATGTGTTGCCAATCACCCAAATGAAATGGATATGAACGAACATAACCACTATCAGACCTTAACTATTCAGCAAGTCAGATCAAGTTCATCCAACGACCTCCTAAGATTGATAGGTACTCTACTCCTTGTGATCAGATACATCACCACCTACAACCCCAGTTCAGCTAGCCATTTCATTCATGGTGATGGATCCAAAGTTTCACCTCACACTCCCCAAATCTCTATTACACAGACCTTTCCAAACCTTATAAATACCTGATTCTGTTTGAAATGGGTGACATTCCAAATTCCCCACATCTTTCAGCGTTGAACCTAAAATCAATATTCCTCTGCAGCATTGATATCTCGAATCGAGTTTACACATTACTTTCTGGAAGCATTCTCACTCAATAGTCATTAAACAACTTAAATCATAAGTATCCTGTTACAACACCCACTTAAACTCACAAAACCACTATTCTAGGCGAGATTTGTCAAGCAATTATAAGATGAAATGCCCTGATACACAAATTTTGAGCACTGAGGAAATGTCATTGAATGGGCATCATCAGGTCTGGGTCGTAGATTGTGAATACAGAGGGGAGCTTACCCTTCCTTTAGGAAGCATTCCTCGAACAGCATGTTCAATGATTCTATCAGGAATCCTCTGTTGTAGTTGGTCAAAGGTTTCGACCTCACCCCACCAGGTCTTCCCGAATGCCTCCTGTAGAGCTTCTGAGTCCGTTTCTTACCAGAGACGGCAACTTTTTTCGGCATTCACCTGTCAATTCAACACCAGAGTTCTATCTGGCATGAGTTCAACATTAATTACGATCGAGGAACCCAATAAGTCGCTACTCAAGGCATCAGGACATGTAAGACAGAGAGGGGAGCCAGGAAAAGCACCAACATTGTGCAGCCTCACAAACTCCAGAAGGCAGCTAATTCGAAATTTACAAGATTACATGCAACAGAAAGGCAGTCAGAACAACATCAGGGAACAGGGGGCAGGAACTAACCACGATGACAAAAGAGCCCATGTCGACGCTGGGGGTGTAAGTGGGCAAATCCTTGCCACGAATGTAGATGGCGATGGTGGAAGCGAGCCGACCAGGGACCTTATAAGTGGCGTCGACCACGTACCAGGTCTTGTCAGTGTTGACGTGGTCGGCTGCTTTGGGATACCAAGTGTTGTTCCAAGTGTCCTGAGCCAATGCAACCGATAACGTGAAAAAGGCTATGACAAAGAAAACAAAAGGGACAGCAAGATGTGAGCAACTATAAAGAAAACAGATGAAGGAGCAGAGTAGAGGAAGGAGGAGTTGAAGATGTGAGGCCTGCGGATAATCAAGAATGCGAGACTCCATAAGTTAGTGGGCTACGAAACCTTATAAGCCCATGATCTTTAGTAAGAAGGACAAAGATGTAATAGCACAGGTTGTTAGGCTGTTACAAGGGGGCTCGCACCCCAGAGGACGAGGTGTGTGTTGTTTTGTTTTGTCTGTTGGACGGGTGAATTGGTTGGAATGGAGGGAGCAGGAGGCGACGTTGAGTGACCAACCTTCATGGTATCAGAGCACAGCCGGTGGCCGGAAGTGAGGTAGAGGCAACGACATGGCGCTGGAGCAGCTGGATAGCCCTCAGTCGCCTTACTTCGTGAATTCTTCAGATCTGCAAGTTGTGAGTCTGGAATCCCCAGAGCTGACGGAAGGTAACTATCCGTCATGGAGGAGGTCAGTAGAGCTTGCCCTATCAATAAAGAATAAGATGGGTTTCGTAGATGGGACGATAACCAGACCCACAGTCACCAGTGCAACTTACTCGGCCTGGGTGCGGTGTGATAATCTTGTGAAAGTCTGGCTGCAAAAATCAGTCTCAGCTTCAATTGCGTCAACCGTCTTCTATCTTAACACAACCAAAGAAATATGGGAGGAATTGAGAGAAAGGTATGGAGAACCGGACGATTCCAAGGTATGTCAGCTGCAATTACAATACCATGCGCTAGTGCAAGGAACAAAGACTGTTGCAGACTTCTATAATGAAATGTTGTCGATTTTAAGGGAGCTCCGTGTCTACCGTCCTGTACCTTACTGTGAGTGCAGAAAATGTGATTGTAATTGGCAACAAACTTATGTAGAGCAACTGCAGAAGGACATGGTTTTTAAGTTTCTAAATGGGCTAAGCAGAGAGTTTGAAGGATTACGAACGCAGATTCTGCTCCGAAGGCCGCTGCCTACTCTAGGGGAGGCTTACAATATAGTGCAGAGGGAAGAGATACAGAGAGGACTACGGCATGAGGAAGGTATGCTGATATCCCATCCAGTAGCAGCCACGTCACTAACTAAGTCTGGACATGAGGTGGAGAAGGCGATGGACCCTTGTCAAATAAACTATGTTGGGCGAAAGAGATTCAATCCGGACATTGTTTGTGATAACTGTGGGAAAAAGGGACATGTTAAGAGAGAGTGCTATTTCTTGGTAGGATTTCCATCTAATAGCAGAGGGGGCAGAAGCAGGGGTAGAGGAATGACTCGGTATCAAACTGGAGAAAATAGGAGAGCGGTGAATTTTACTCGAAATGAAGGAGGACTGTCTAGTGCACAGCAGCTCTCGCAGTTGAATCTTTCTGAAGGTCAGGTTTGAAGGCTATTGTCTCTGCTAAGTGTGGAAGAGGATAAGCGCTCTAAAGCTCAGGTCTCACTAGAACATCCCAAACCATCCGTTTCCTCTATCTCCACTGCACCTTTTTCAGGTATTGTTTCTACTTTAGCCTTTCATAGTGATGTCATTCGGGCAACCTTTAGAACATGGATCCTAGATACTGGAGCAACGGATCATGTTACCTCTACATTTGACAGCTTCACTAGTTATAAAAAGTTGAACCAGCCATTACAGATTCACCTCCCAAACGGTAACACAGTTCTATCTACTCATATAGGAGTTGTACATCTAAATTCAAAAATCATTCTGGAAGATGTACTCTTTGTACCAGCTTTTCAATTCAACTTGATCTCGATTAGCAAACTCACCAAACAGCCACATACCTACCTTTTTTTCTCACATGATTGTTGCATCATCCAGGACTTACGCAATTGGATGACGATTGGACTTGCTAGAAGAAGAGGGGGTCTCTATGTGGTCGAGGAGATGGCTGGAGACAATCACCTAGAACCTACTGCAAACACATCACATCAGCATAACCAGTTAGATGCATCAGACACTCTTCAAGTTTTTAGTACAATCAAACATTGCACTAGTTTAGACAAGTTTGATCTTTGGCACTTGAGATTGGGACATGTGTCGCGAACCAAGTTGACTTATCTAAAACAATTAGAACCCAGCATCTCTTTGCTTCTAGATAATGCATGTACAGTTTGTCATGAATCAAAACAAAAGAGATTGGTTTTTCCAACCAGTAAGATACAAAGTTTAGCATCTTTTGATTTATTGCACTGTGATATTTGGGGACCTTGTTCAGTCACAGCATTAGGAGGATTTCGATTCTTCCTAACCATTGTTGATGACTTCACAAGGGTCACTTGGGTGTTTCGAATGACAACAAAAGGAGAGGTTAGGAAGTTATTACAAGATTTCTGTAGTTTTGTTGAAACGCAATTCCAAACAAGAGTTAAAACAATTAGAAGTGATAATGGGACTGAATTCTACAAAAGATTAGGAATAGTTCATCAAACGTCTTGTGTAGAAACACCACAGCAAAACGGTGTTGCGGAGCGCAAGCACCAACATTTATTGGAAGTAACAAGGGCACAGCTGTTTCAAGCAAATCTACCTTTATACTTTTGGGGTTATGCTTTGTTAGCAGCTACACATGTCATAAATCGCCTGCCCAGTAAACTCCTGCAATACAAAACACCATATGAAAGACTTTTTCTTAAACCACCATTATATCAGAATCTGAAAGTATTTGGTTCTTTGTGTTTTGCTTGTACACATTCACAAGATAGAAAGAAACTTGACAGAAGGGCGCGCAGTAGCATCTTCCTTGGCTATCCCCTAGGCACCAAAGGCTATTACTTATTTGATTTAGAAAAGAAAACAGTTTTTGTGTCCAGGGATGTTATCTTCCATGAATCAATATTTCCTTTTAAATTACAGCAATGTCAGTCAGATGAGATATTTGGGTGGCCATTTACTTCAGCACAATCTGCATCTTCATCATCTTCATCATCTTGGACAGCTCATACTGTCTTACCCCATGACATCACGCAGTCATTAAACACTCCATGTAGAGAATTCATCTCTGAGCTTAATCAGCATGACATTGTAGAAGAGCCAACACAAACATATCATGTTTCAGACACTGCATCTTCAGACCAGCATCTTAGAAGAAGCACCAGGGACAGGAGAATCCCCAGTTATCTCCGAGACTATCACCACAACCTCTCTTCTACAGATGCGAGTCCTGAATCATCTATATTGCAAACCAGGTCAGCTCATTTAATTCAGTCAACTTCTTCTGTTCGTTATCCAATTGAACCTTTCATATCTTATACTCGACTGTCCAAACCTTACAAATCATATATACTAGCCTTGGATCATCACACTGAGCCATGTAGCTTTAGAGAAGCAAAAGATCTTCCACATTGGCAAGAAGCAATGGCCGCAGAACTCCAAGCTCTTCAGGAGAATAAAACATGGGAGCTAGTATCTCTGCCTCCAGGACAGAGGACCATTGGGTGCAAATGGGTATACAAGACAAAATTAAAGGCTAATGGGACGGTGGAGCGACATAAAGCCAGGTTGGTTGCAAAGGGCTACACCCAGAAAGAAGGCTTTGACTTCCAGGAGACATTCAGTCCAGTGGCTAGGCACACCTCTATCAGACTCTTCCTTGCTCTTGCCTCTATGCACAACTGGAGCTTGCGGCAGTTTGATATACATAATGCTTTTCTGCATGGTGATTACTAGAGGAAGTCTACATGGAGCTGCCAGACGGTTTGGCCATTCAGGGGGAGAAGTGTTCTGGACGGATTGTTTGCAAACTCAAAAAGGCTTTATACGGCCTCAAACAGGCGTCGAGACAGTGGAATGAAAAGCTCTCAGCTTGTCTGTTAGATAATGGGTTCAAACAATCCAAGTCAGATTACACGTTGTTTACTAAACAAGTGCAGTCTGGTTTCATAGTCGTGCTGGTATATGTAGACGATATGGCGGTTGCAGCCTCGTGTGACAAACTGATTGATGAGCTGAAAGACTATCTGCTGCAATACTTTAAGGTGAGAGACTTGGGAGTGTTGAGGTTCTTTTTGGGGTTAGAAATAGCAAGGAACAAGGAAGGCATCTTTGTTTCACAAAGAAACTATGCACTGCGGTTACTGGAGGATATGGGGAAGCTGGGAGTAAGGTCGTGCAACGTTCCAATGTCACCTAATGTGAAACTGGGACGAGGAGAAGATGAAGAAGTAGTTGAAGAAAGTGCGTATAGAAGGATGGTTGGGAGACTGATCTATCTGGGAATCACCAGGCCGGATCTGGCTTTCACAGTCCATATGTTAGCACAATTTATGGACAAGCCTGCGAAGAAACACTGGGATGCAGCTGAGCATGTCCTCAGATATCTAAAGAGTACTCCGGGAAAGGGGTTGTTTTTCTCTAGCAGAGCAGCACCTATACTCGAAGCCTATTCAGATAGCGATTGGGCTGGATGTGTCGACACACGTAAGTCGACAACAGGACTTGCAGTTTTTCTAGGGAATTCGCTTGTAAGCTGGAAATCGAAGAAACAAGCGACGGTTTCGAGGAGCTCTACAGAGGCAGAGTACAGGGCGATTGCGACTGCAACTGCGGAAGTATTATGGCTCATAGCAATGCTGAAGGATTTTGGCCTGGACGCAAAACTACCGGTCTCACTACATTGTGATAATAAGTCGGCGATATACATCAGTAAGAATCCGGTTTTTCATGAGCGCACCAAGCATTTAGAGCTTGATCTGTGTTCTACATCTTAAAACACAAGAGCAGGTGGCGGATCTCTTCACGAAGGCATTGCAGCCAAGACGGCAGAATATGTTGCTGGACAAGATGGGAGTGAGAGACATTTATAACTCCCATCTTGAGGGGGAGTGTGAGCAACTATAAAGAAAACAGATGAAGGAGCAGAGTCAAGGAAGAGCAGAGTAGAGGAAGGAGGAGTCGAAGATGTGAGGCCTGCGGATAATCAAGAATGCGAGACTCCATAAGTTAGTGGGCTACGAAACCTTATAAGCCCATGATCTTTAGTAAGAAGGACAAAGATGTAATAGCACAGGTTGTTAGGCTGTTACAAGGGGGCTCGCACCCCAGAGGACGAGGTGTGTGTTGTTTTGTTTTGTCTGTTGGACGGGTGAATTGGTTGGAATGGAGGGAGTAGGAGGCGACGTTGAGTGACCAACCTTCACAAGAAGGGGAGGGTTGGGTACGGGGCCGTCGAGCTCCGACTCCTCGAACATCCAACGCTGATCGAGGGGAATGCCTGGGGCGACTTCTTCTTTCTTCTGGCATCGGATACGGAGGCTGCGATCGGTGGACGTGGCGGGGAGAGGGAAGGATGACGGTTTGAGGAAAAGAGGAGAGGAGGAAAGGGAGGGAGGCGGAGGCCTACTGGAAAGGACGAGGGAATTCGAACACGAAAGCGACGCCGATGAAGAAGACACGCATAGCACCGGCATTTCTTCGCTCAGAAAAAATGGACGGTCTCTTGGACTCCCCCCGGTCTCCGGCGAGCTTAAGATTTGGGTGAAGACTAAGAAGAGGAGAGTGTTTGGGTTGTTTTTGGATAAGGGAGGGATGGAAAAGAGAATACTTCCTTGGCCCGGTCTTGAAACGAAATTGGCCAGGCCCAGTTTTCGATGGAATTTTGAGGCGATCGACTAAAACCAGCGAAAAAAAAGAAGGGGGTCGACAATTCTGTAAAAAATAAGACAACACGTGAAAGGTTTTAACTTCGTTAATTGAGATCGTAATCCTTTGTCATTCGCTGGATTTTTAATTTCATTCGAACGAAGGTAGCATATTTCTTTCGTTTGATTAAGATCATAACATATTTTTATTATGATTTAATTTTAAGTATCACTTGTACTTCATCGTTCATCGAGAAGAGATTAGCAAATTTAAAAATCATCCACGCAAAAAACGTGCAAGGACACATGCCGTAAAATGGCTGATGAGATATGATGCGAAGACGGTAAAAAAATGAAGGCAACTAAAAAACTGGTCTAATATTCACGTAAATTGAATCGTGACGTTATTAGTTTCTTAAGGACACCGTCGCTTAATTTTTATTAAGTAAATTATACGGCTTTAGTAATTATTATCTCTGATTAAGTATCGTGTTTATTTATTTTTTTATACGATGATAAATAGTATTTGTTATTCAACACATTCCAAAGGGTTTTATGTCTTAAAAATTTTATGTAATAAGCAGTGAGTTGTAATAAGCAGTTGGCTGCGGCGGCCCCTTGCATTTTTTACTTTTCTTCTTTCCACACGCAAACAGAGGGGGGAGGGAGGAGGATGGCATTGGTGGCGTATTCGTTGACGACCAGGCTTCGTCCTCAGATCACATCCCCTTCCGCTTCCTCCCTCCTTCCACGACATTCCCTCTCCTTCCCCAACCCAAACCCAAAGGGCAGGAGGAGTATGCAAGGTGTAGTGGTGGTTCCCACTGCCCAGTCGTTTCCTATTCAAGAGGCGGTTTCTCTCCTCCACTCCTCCCCCCCAACTTGGAAGTCCTCTCTCCTCTGCAACCTCTTCATCTTCCTCCTCGGCTCCCCTCTCCTCGTCTCCGGTCTCTCCCTCCGGGGTATCGCCGCCGCTTTCCTCCTCGGCACTCTCACCTGGCGCTCTTTCGGCCCCCCCGGTTTCCTCCTCGTCGCCTCCTACTTCGTCATTGTAATCTTCCCGTCACTCCTTCCTCTCCCTCTCTCCCTCTCTAGGATGGCCTCCGTTCGGTTTTTGGCCTTTTCCTCTCAAATTGTTTGGCCTTTGCACCTTCTCGTTGATTTTTATGGAATTGCTTGGTGGCAATTTGCCTTCTTTGCTTAGATTTGGAGGATCCCCCGTTGCCCCTTTATTTAGTGTTTGTCAGATCTGTTCTTGTCTTCTGTCTGGACTCTGAATAAGCGCCTATCCACCTTTTAGGGCACGGCAGCTACTAAAGTCAAGATGGCTCAGAAGGAGGCTCAAGGGGTTGCTGAGAAAAGGAAAGGGAGAAGGGGCCCTGGCAGTGTTATTGGTTCCAGTGCTGCCGGCTGTTTCTGTGCCTTTCTTTCTGTGTTTCAAGTCGGTGGTGCTGCCTTCTCCCATCTCTGGACCCTGGGATTTGTTGCCAGCTTCTGTACCAAGTTAAGTGACACTGTTTCCAGTGAGATCGGCAAGGCCTACGGCAAAACCACGTGAGTGAATTCATGGTAAATTTCGTTCTTAGGGCTTTCTTCTTTCTCTCCCTCATCACGTCTAGCATTTGGCCGGAGTCAATTTCTGGATTCTTGCTTGTTAAATATTCGGTCATGGATTTGTGTATTGTTGAAAGCCGGAAGAAATGGTGGATATAGCTTGGCGCACGTTCAGTTCCGGTGGTTCTTACCTGTTCATTTTGGAGAAATATATGAACTTATTAACACTGGAAGCTGGCTCTTCCTATCAGGTATTTGGTCACGACATTCAAGGTGGTTCCGCGTGGAACTGAGGGCGCCATCAGTCTTGAGGGGACAATTGCTGGTCTTGTGGCATCAGTCATTTTAGCTACTGGCAGTCTTCTCCTTGGCCAGGTACTATGATTAATAGAAACAATACTCAGCACTTCTCTGAAATATCCCAGGCATTTCACAGCCGATTCGAACTTTGGTGAAGAATAATTTGTGGGATTTGGACAGATAACTGCCCCCGAAGCAGTGATATGCGTGGTAGCTTCCCAGATTGCTAATTTTGGCGAGAGTATAATCGGCGCCCTTTTCCAAGACAAGGAGGAATTTCGTTGGGTAAGCTGGCATTTTGATACGGCTGTGCAAAATCTTTTTACTTGCCGAGTCGTTGCGTCCCAAAGGGGAAAAATATTTACCAAAGTTATCAGATTGGTTGCCCTTCATCTGGAGAATTGTCTCGCCTGGTTTTCACTATCTTTTTGTTCAGTTTGGTGCTGATTCCACCATCTCCGAGTGCTGCTCACCTGGTCTGCCCTTTTAATTTTGCAGCTAAACAACGATGCTGTCAACATCATCAACATATCAATCGGCAGTATATTGGCTATCTTGTTACAGCAGCTTATACTGATACTTTCACACTGAGGGGGGCACCCATCCAGAGGGATGACAGTCTTCAGTGAACATGCCTTCTTCATTTTGACACTAGCAGTGATGTGTATTCTGTCTCAAGAATTAGTTTCGGATGCTGTGAACTGGGGATGACTGGCCATGCAGGTGGGCGGACAACATTACAACTTTGACCAGAAAACCTCTTGTATTAGATCTAACAGGAGGATGCAAGTTCAAGCTCCCCCATACATAACAGTAATACAAATCTTTAAAGCAAACCTAGTGACAACATAATATCACAGCTCCTAACTACACCCTAAGGGAAAGAATCATTCCAAATCAGGCACTGTCTTTATCTCCCACAAGATATGGTACGTTATCAAAGCAAATACTATGCGACTACTCACTATCAGCCAGCGATCGTCCAGAACTCTACCCAGCAGGCGGGCAGTCTGGTAAGCAAGCAAAATTCCACTAATTTGAAAAGATCTAGCTGAGTTACAGCCACAATTAGAGGATTGCACGGGTTGAAGCGCGAGATGTTCTGACATTCGCTCCTGGTCGTTGTGGATCCGGAGGGAGTAAGTTGCCCTAGGACCTCCTTTGGCATTTCGGCTTTTTCCGGTTCCCATATTACTGAAATCCAACATCGGATGCACAAGATATATCAGGAACATAGGCCACCGCTTCCAGGCGCTGCCTTGAAGCATTTGGCCGATGCAATCCAGAAGCAGTGGGTGGTGACGACATTTGTGGTACAGCCCAAGGATTGTTAGGGACCAGCCCCAGGTAGTCATCGGGTTCTTCACTGGTTCTAAGGGCAGAGGAACAGTCGGAGTCCCCGAGCTTACCGCTGTCAGCCTGTGGAATCATTGGAACAAACTGATATTTCATTAGAATTGAAACTGAGTAACACCGCCGTTGTGAAGATTATACCAAGGGAACAAATATGTATACCTTTGATGATACATCACCCATGAAGCTATAGCCGTGGTTGAAGTCGCTGAAAGGAAGAAATTCATCCAAAGGCCACATAGCGAAGCTTCCACCAGAAGAACCGCCGGAAATGGGTAGCTTGCCAGGGATGAAGGTGGGGATAGCGTTACCGTTAGCAGGAGGCAGGCGTTTGTCGAGATCGGCGGGGGGTGGGGGTGTGGGTGTGGCGGAGGGGGGTTGACCGCTGTGGGAAGAGGAAGACTTGGCGTCGGGGGAGGGGTGAGGAGTATCGGGAGCAACTTTGACACCGGTAAGGAGGAAACGCTGATGAGAGGAAACAAATTCGTTGGCGGTGTGGATGGACAAATCGCACTTCCTGCAGAGGAGAGCTCTATCTTCCAGGCAGAAGAAGAAACCAGCAGCCTCCTGCGACAGTATGCCGGGGGAGTAGATCGAGGAAGGATGATGAGAAATAACAACGAGATAGGGAAGGGGAAGAAAGGGGGGGGGGATGGAGAACCTGACAGATGTCGCAGTTGGGGAAGCGAGAGGAGGAAGAGGAGAGGGGGACACGCTGGTGCTTGCCGGCGAGCTTGTTGGCGGCGGGGACCTTGAGGTCGCAAGGGGAGCAGAGGGCGGCCTCGTCGGCGCAGCAGAGGACGGTGGCATCGGCAGACTCGCATACATTGCACTGTATCTTCATATCTCCTGTGCTCTCTGATCCACCGGGAAGGCCCCCCCCCCCCCTGTCTATTTCTGTTGGGTCTTTCTTTCTTACAGATTTGGTTGGGTTGGGTGGGAAGAAGCATAGACTGGGAGAGGGAAGCGGCTAATGGTATGTGCACGTAACGGTTACGTGTTTTACTAATTACTATTAAAATTTTTTAGTAAATTTTATTAAAAGTTGACCGTTACTAATAAAGTCAACGCAAATTTAGTAAAAAATGTAGTAAAATTTACTAAAATTCGGTCTTCTTTTAGTAAAGTCAACGCAAAATTAGTAAAAAAGTATGGAAATTTTACTACTTTTTCACTGTTCAAAGAAGTTCAAGTTTACTAATTTTTCGCTGACTTTACTAAAACTTTTCCGTTCGTAAAGTCAACTCAAATTTAGTAAAAAAAGTAGTAAAATTTACTACCTTTTTTACTAATTGTACGTTGACTTTACTAAAAGTTGTTAGTTTTTTAGTAAAGTCAACGTAATTTTAGTAAAAATATTAGTAAATTTTACTACTTTTTTTACTAATTTTGAGTTGACTTTTACTAACGAAAAAGTTTTAGTAAGGTCAGCGCAAAATTACTAAAAAAAGTAGTAAAATTTACTACTTTTTACTGTGCGAAATAAGCCGATAATTAGTAATTGTTTACTAATTCTGGGGTCTTTTTTAGTAAAAAACTCTTCCAGTTAGTAAAACTGTTAGTAAAGTCCTACGTTTCTAGTAAATGTTTACTAATTTTGACATGTTTTTACTAAAAATAATAATAAACTGTTACTAAAAAATGAAGGTGTTTACTAATAAATTTACTAATTAGAACAGTGTTTCCGAACCTAACTCCGAACCTATTTTGAATGTGAAATTACTGGTTTACCTGGTTACTAAACTTATTACTAATTTTGGAGGTGATTACTCCTCGTTTCGTTCGAAGTCTTCAACCTCCCCGCCGATCGTCCGCTTCCTCCTCTTCGTATCCATTCCAGCCGCTGCCTTTCGTGTTGCTGTCAAAGTCGGGGCGGCTCTTCTACTTGTGACGACCACGACATCAGGTCTTCCTCCTCTTCCTTTTTCCCCTTTCTTTTTTCTGCGATTGGGGCCTGAAACCCTAATCGTCGAATGTCGAAGTTCCAAAACCTACCAGCGTAACCCGTCTCCTCCGATGAAGTAACTTTGGTTTTATTGTCGTGCATTGTCTCCTCGTCCTTGGTTTAGGTGAATCGCTCGAGTTTTATAGTTAGGGTTTAGGTGTTTTCACATACATCTGGATGTCTTAAGTGTTTTCGCATACATCTCGATGTCTTAAGTGGCACTGTGAGCACCATGAAGGATATCCCTGAATTTGGTCAAATCTCCTCCACAGGTAACGAGATTGTTAAGTCCAGCACTGGGAAGACGACATTGGCAATCGGGGATGGGGATAACGATGTTAGAATACTACAAGAAGCTGATATAGGCGTCGGAATCAGCGGCGTCGAAGGAATGCAGGTATTTTTACCTGCTGAGATGATGCAGCCACCGTTAGACCTCGGAACTTTTCGCTTCACATCCTTTCTGGACCCCGCTTACCATCTAGCACTGGTGTTACAGGAGGATCTCGACAATGGTATGCACTGTTCTTGCACTTATCAAGTTGTTGTTACTTACAGGTCTTCTTATGCCCGTCAGTTCTCCATATTTGTGCTGCAGATATGCTACTTCTTTTACAAGAATATCACATTCGGCTTCTCCCTCTTTTTGTTCGAGGCACACACCACATTCTCGGCTCAGTCAGCATATAATGACTGGTTTCTGTCGCTTTTCAATGTTTTCTTCTATTCTTTACCCGTGATTGCCTTAGCCGTATTTGATCAGGATGTATCGCCATGGTTTTGCCTCAAGGTAAAAAAGCTCTACTCGCTCCAATATTTTTCCACTGGAAACAACATGATAAGCCTGTGTAATTGACCAATTCCGTTTCCTGTTGCAGTTCCCGGTACTACACCAAGAAGGGGTTCAGAATCTCCTATTTAGTTGGCGTAAAATTATTGTGTGGATGGCTAATGGTTTTATCATTGCGATCATCATTTTCTTCTTTTGCGTCAAAGCCGTCGGTCGGCGAACAAGCTTTCCGGAATGACGGCCAGGGGTCCTTGCGGCCTTTTTCTGTTGATCATGCAGAGCGGTTGGCTGCCAGGGGTTAGGCGTGTACAGAACGGTAATATTTGGAAGAGGTAGCTAGTGTAGAAATACTATCATTGGTAGATGGTTTGTAGATTAACAGATCAGTTTTGTATACCGTTCATCTACATAGCAATAGTATACACAGGATTTACGTACAGAGTTTTGAGATGGAAGTTATTCTTTTTGTACAGCCTGTTACATTTCATCAATAGAAGGAAAGGAGGTGGAAGTCACAGAAATCTATAAGCTAGTGATTACAGCAATTTATGAATTTGTAAGGATGTAACCCAGAATTTCACATTAGGGTAAACCTCACATCAATGAATTTATTAATGATGGCAGAAATATGAATAGGAATGGAAAGGATAGAAGAAATCGCGGTAACGAGCTGCGGAATTAACCATGCTGTTAAAAAGACAGCTAACTTAAAGAATCTGGAGCATTTGATGGAGATGCAGATGCTCCAGATGCGAAATTCATTACTTCTGTTTAATTTTCCTGCCAGTCCTTCAAGACTTTGGAGCCGGGGACAGTGAAAAGACATCAACAGGCTTCCTTCCGGTTATTAGCTCCAGGAGCACAACTCCGAAGGAGAAGACATCAGATTTCTCCGTCAACTTAGTTCCCACCGCATGTTTTCGAGTTTTATGGTAGAAACTTCTGAAGCCAGCAAGCATCAAGCTTCTAAAATCGTGTAGAGAAAATGAAACGGTGCAAATGGCCAAACCGAGAATCAGGCAATGAAATGAGACCACAGGCAGGACTCATTCAAGGAGAAGAACAAACTGCATTACCACACAAATACAAATACAATAACTTCGTTCTCATCTTCCCTGTTGGGTGGCTCATCTCTACGACAATCTAGCAATACAACTTGAACAGGGAAAGAAGAAGACACAAGCTCACAAAGAGACAGACGACTTTGAGTCATAATTTTAGCCGTGCTTAGCTTCGTTTCATGTTGAGGTGAGGGAAAAAGCTATCAGTCTTGAACAAAGTTGGAGGTTTAATCCATGTCGCCTTTTGCTTTCTTTTCTTTCTTTTTGAAGGTGGGATTTTCTCTACCACTTTCACTTCACCCAATAACTCCCCTGATAGACTACATCATCATCATAATATCTCCCCTAACACAGCCACAAAAGCTATGCCAGCTTCACTTTATGCTTTTCTCTATGGTTGCCATGATAACATCACTATCAATTCGTGCTCATACCGTCTCACCACCCCCACAAGCTTTCTTCTTCTCTTTACCTACACGTTTACCTGGCATTCCACTACACACATTTGGAAGTGACCGGAAAGGTCGGAATCCGATACTCTAGCTTGAAACCGAACTTATTTAGCGTACTTTACTACATCTGGGGGATTGTCCAGTACTTGTGACCTCGTTGTCGTCGTCACCATTGCCCGAATATGAGTTCCAGTCAAAGAGCCTGGGAGAAAACTCGGATCCAGGATCTCCTTCCATCCGAGAAAGATAAAACCATCTGAGGACATACAAAAAAATTTCAAACCAATTGCTTCATGAGAATCAAAGAGCTTCAGTAATGGAGTTAAAAAAGGTTTACCTAGCAGGCTTCCGAAAGCTTGTAAGTTTGTTGATATCTCCCAAAAATTGACAGAGCAACAAAGAAAGGGAAATAGAAAACCAAGAATCCAAGAGCTTAATACACAGCAGGGAACGGGAAGATGAATCTACGTGACAGCCTTGAGCAGCTGACGGAAGTACTCAGCCTGCAGAAAAACCACGAAACTAAGCTGTCAACAAATAGAAGCATTCGGCTAGGGAAACTCTATTGGAGTTGTGAGGGAAAGGTTGTTAAACACAAGCACCAGCGATCCAACAAGGAATTTATTCTTAGGACCAATGAGCATGGTAGAAGAAGAATCTAATATTAACGTGGCAATCTTGAAGAGGTTGAAAGCATGCTATAACTCTAACAATAATGGTAGCACTCCCACCAATTCCACTTTCGTGTTTCAATGCCCGGAATCTCGTTTGGCCAGCTGCTTGGCATACCATAACTACACGCTCCCCAACCCCCAGGCAATTCTATTCAGATCTCCCAACCTTCAGACACAAAAAATCAACACCCAAAACCCCCTCCAATTCTACACCAAACGGAGCTGCTCAGTTCAGATCCAACCGACTCCAACCCGATCAGCTGATCTGTCGAACGTAGCACGAGACAACAACGAAGAAAGTGGATCCCATGGGAAACGGCCGAGTCAACAACACGAGAGAACAAACGACTTCAATGGGAAGAACCAGTTCCCGGATTCACCCAAAACAAGGGAGAATGTCACAGGATAACCCTGCAGTAGAGGTTCAAGGGGCTGACTTTGCGATACACATCAACAGAGTGACTCGACCACCACCACATAGTATCGCTTTCACCTCCCTCGCCAGGACTTCTTATCTTCCTCTGCAAAAACAATAGAAACAACAACAGGAAAACCTTAAATTATGACCAAACCCAGAATCAAGACCACGCCAAAGAACGACAGGGGAAGACCGAACCCCACCAGATCCGGATCAAAGTTCCGATTTCAGGTTTCGGAACTTCTCCAACGTTAGGATTGGAGGTTTCGAAACTTACCCATTACACGATTAGGGTTACGGAAGCAATGCCAGGAAAAATAACGGGGAAAACGGAAGTGGAGTAACAGCTCATGTCGTCCTGACCACTTCCAAAAGACACGCCCCGACTTTGATCAGCAACACCAGACGCGGCGGCGAAGGCGGAGGACCAACGGGACGATCGCCGGAAGGAAGAAGTCTTCGAACGAAATGACAACCTTTTACCTCCAAAATTAGTAATAAGTTTAGTAATCGGGTTTAGGTTCGGAATGGGTTCGGAGTTAGGTTCGGAAACACTGTTCTAATTAGTAAATTTATAAGTAAACACCTTCATTTTTTAGTAACAGTTTACTAATTTTTTTAGTAAAAACATGTCAAAATTAGTAAATATTTACTAAAAACGTAGGACTTTACTAACAGTTTTACTAACTGGAAGAGTTTTTTACTAAAAAAGACACCAGAATTAGTAAATAATTACTAATTATCGGCTTATTTCGCACAGTAAAAAGTAGTAAATTTTACTACTTTTTTTAGTAATTTTGCGCTGACCTTACTAAAACTTTTCTGTTAGTAAAAGTCAACTCAAAATTAGTAAAAAAAGTAATAAAATTTACTAATATTTTTACTAAAATTACGGTGACTTTACTAAAAAACTAACAACTTTTAGTAAAGTCAACGTACAATTAGTAAAAAAGGTAGTAAATTTTACTACTTTTTTTACTAAATTTGAGTTGACTTTACGAATGGAAAAGTTTTAGTAAAATCGGCGAAAAATTAGTAAACTTGAACTTCTTTGAACAGTAAAAAAGTAGTAAAATTTCCATACTTTTTTACTAATTTCGCGTTGACTTTACTAAAAGAAGACCAGATTTTAGTAAATTTTACTACATTTTTTACTAAATTTGCGTTGACTTTGTTAGTAACGGTCAACTTTTAGTAAAATTTACTAAAAAATTTTAGTAGTAATTAGTAAACCACGTAACCGTTACGTGCACGTACCGTTAGCCGCTTCCCTGAGAGAGAGATTTGTTTGGTTTGGGTTTTTGAGTCCGTGGAAGTGATGGGTTGTGAGTTGGAACACGTACGTGTGAGGTCCGTTAAGTTGAACAGATATTTTATGCTCTAAATTGATAATAAAAACACCGTATTTAATTTTTAAAAAAATTCAAGTGTTTTCACCTTGTTAAAGTTAAAAATTCGATGTTTTTCAAAAGTATTAAATTCGTTATTTTCAATATCGATTTTTTTAAGCTCAATGTTAAAAAATTACTCAACCTAGTTACGAGTTAGAAACATTATTTATGGAAAATTCAATAGTTAATTTAACGAGCTAAACCTTTCATCTAATCAAATGGACAAATTCCCACTTTTGGCTTCCTCCTTCCTTTCCTTTCAAACAATAAATAATTATCACTAATATGTTAAGAAATAAAAAACAAACTCATGCCGTCGTTATCGAATTAATCATTGGAGGGGATGCAACTTGCATTTGGGAGGATTTTATCTGGCGATGGCGACGGTGACAGTGACTGTGCCGGCCCCACTGCTCGGACGATTATAATCTTTCAACCCGTGACAAAAAGCTTCTTGACGGAGGGCCGAAGTAATTGGAGGTTGCCCTTCACACCTTAGTTGAAAGCCAAGAAGAAGGCACCAGGATTCGGGGAATGTTATTCATTAAATTTAAAAATTAAATATCCTAAAATACGAAATATTTTTGCGAACAAAACTCGTGGATCACCCTCTCCCTCCGAGTGTTTTCTTTAGAGGGAGGTAAAATAAGGCCGCAACAAACAGAGAGATTTGGAGAGCTATGCCAGACCGAGCGTGAGAAGCTCGGATTAGAGGACAAGAACCAAGAGAGGAGCCCGTTAATATAAGGTGTGATTGCTCCCCAGAATCGTTGTAAGTTGAGCTCTATACAGTAAGACCTGATTCTGGGGAGGTAGTGTTTTTGCTGATGACTATATTTCTTGTATTTTTAAATGCTCGCAGTCATTTCTTATCAGTATTTAGCAGCAAGGGACTACCGAGTTGGCTTCCAATTGAAATATCAAAGCAACAGGAAGTCTCTTCTGTAAATTAAAGGAAACGGAGTCCATGTACTTCTCCAAGTCCCCATTAGAGTCCGGAAATCTCCCCAAAATGTTTTGCTTTCCAACTTTGTCCGACGGAACGATGGATTAAAATCCCTCCTATATTGTTCGAGAAAGCTTTCTTCCGTGTCGTTCCAGCAGTTGGTGATTGCATTTCGGAAGGCAGTGACGCTTCCTTTTCTTGTCCATCCAGCTGGGAAGTAGTCCTGGAAGGAGCTCATAGCAAATCCTTCAAAGTAGTCCTCCTTACAGCTGCCATTTCTCCCTGCATCTTGCATACAAAGAGACATGAAAAGAAGTGGGTCTTAGCGTTGGTTTAACAATTCCTTATTCTATCTGAGACATTTTCTTTCATGTAGAAACATATGGGTAATCATTTCCGATATGGGCGTTACAGTAAACACAATTTTCTGGAGGGATAAGCTGAAATGGTATCCGTTGGTTTTAGAGGGCAGCGGAAACAAAAATTATAAACTTTTATGCAAAAAAAATAAAATCTCATGGTACGTATAAATTTTAGATAAATAACAATATAATTTTACCCGGAAACCGTATCTTGAAATTTTCAGCGAGCGATATCCACGCGCACACGATCACAAACCTCTTAACGATCCCTTAGGTGCTAGCCTTTTAGATCGACAAAGAATTTTCGAAAGCAAAACCTCAAAACCTGACTCTCTGCCCTTTTGATTGTTTGATGATTTTTCTCCAGAGAGCGTATCAAATCTCATCTCTCAATATGGCTATATCTCACGGACAAAAAAATGAATATCAACGTAAAACCGATTTCCTTTTTAAAATCTTTCGGTTTCCCAAATTTAACGTAACTAAACTTTAAATAATATTTTAATTGATTTCCTAATTTCATGAGGTAGGAATAAAATATTAAACTAAAATTTGTGACAATCGTAGACAGTCGTACAGTTGGTATCAGAGCCTTTTCCTTTTTCCTCTTCGAAGGGAGTGAGAGATCTAGACTGGGAACCCCACCTGGAGAAGCACCTTGCCCACACCACCATGGATAACACTACTCATACTAGCTCTACCGTGATGAATGCTCCCATCACATTAGAATCAGGCCTTAGTATAAGAACCTCTACTTCTGATAAGCTTGGAGGGTTATATGAGATAACCCATAAGGAAGAATGGGAGGAAACAAAGCTTCCTCTCCTCAACCCGTATACTGCCTTCACCAGGCCCTCTTTGAATCCCATTAGGAGTATTCGGACGTTGATAAGACATCCCTCATCCAAGGTACTTGAGTATGTCCAGGCTAGCAAATTCAGCCAACACCCCATTTGGGCCACACACAAGGAACAATTTGTGTCCCTACAACTGCCTGCTGAATTCCCTAAACAATGGATTGACAGAGGATATACTCATCTCCACTTTGGAGCCATTAGACTTGCACTAACCTACCATGGCAGGAAAGGTCTTCCAGTCACAGCAAGGATGGCCCTTTTGGACGTCAGATACAGGGAATATCAACATGCTTGTATCGGCACTGTAGAAACAACACTAAATGCTGGGACAGTATTTGTTACACTTTATCCCAACTTCTGTATGTCTCTACAGGATTCCAACATACTAAATGCCTTACAAGTACAGGTCCAGATTGCAGGACCAGAACAGGATGAAAATTCCATTGAAGCAACTATGCACTACCAGATGGCTTACAGAGTGCAAAATCATGCACTAGACCTCAACGTTGCTGACAATAATGGTGATGCTTTACTTATTCGAAGCGATTACCATAACTCACAAGCCCCTACATGCTTATATGTACCCAGGCAGATCAGCAGAGATGACCTCCTCAAACTCTTGCCTGAAAGATGGATCACCAACTATGAAAGAACTCAACAGAAGGTCAAACCCATCCAGTCATCTGAAACAAAGTTCATCAGAAATAAAGACGGCACAGTAATCATCAAGTTTGACCGGACACATGAAAAGGATGCCCCAACTCCTTCGATCTTCCCGACTATGTTCATGATGCAACCTCTTCCTCGGCGGAAGAAACCTGATCCCCTTAACCGTATCATCCATTCTTTTGATGAACAGGGACAGGAAACATATCACTTCAGAGACCCAGCAACTGACCACTGCTACTGGGATGTTTGTTCCTCAGACATTTGCGGATGCAAAGATGAGCATCTCTCAAGCGATGATGAGGATACCAGGAGAAAAAGGAAGTCACAAGGAAAACCTGTTGACTCTGACTCTGATAGTGATGATGATCAGGATCAAAAGCCCTTCAAAGATGATGAGACAGATGCCGCTCCCCAAATCAAAACAGATTATGGAGCATGGCAGTTCCTGATTGACCAGGCCCCTCGGATCCGGCCTAAAAAGAAGCCCTCAAAGGTATTACCCTGCTACCGAAATATTCTTAAGTGGCAGAAGAAGAACCCTTCTTCGCAGGTAATCCTAGGTGAGGTAACACCCACCAGTTGTGCTCAAGAGGCTGAAAAGCCAATACCCACCAGTACCCCATCGGAAATCATGATGATGGGAAGACCTGGAGAGTTGAACTTCCCAACTCAAAATGAGCAAACCATTGACGGTATTAAGTATTGTTCCAAAATTCCTATTCCGACAGGTGTTGATGCACAGGGTAATCCCCTGAGAAATAGTACTGCAGAACATGTCCTCAATTGGCAAAGCCAGAATGCCTTAGCGCAAAATGCAGGACTCAACACTATATGCAGGAAAATAGACACTGTCCAAGAACTTTTGACAGGAACAGAAGCCAGGCTCAGTGCAAAGATAGATGCTCATCAGGATAAAAACCAGGCGATGCTCCAATCTCTTCATAAGAGGTTAGAGAACTTTGAAAAGGGTAAATATCCTTCTTATTTCAGGACTGACCCAGAAGAAGAGATCGCCAAGCTTAAAAGGCAGATCAAGATCATAGAAGACAAGCAGGTGGATCTAAATAAACAACCAGACCCCGCCAGTCTACTAAGCTTTGGACGACCACAAGTTATCCCACAAAGCTATGGTTTAAATCTGAATCCCATCTCAAAGCCTTTTGATATTCTGGATTTTGGTAACAGGACTTCTTCATTTATGCAAGTATCCTCTAATGCTCCTCCTCTGTATGGACAAGTTGGAAAGAAAGATCCTGCAGAAATCAGAGAAGTTATTAGAGAACAGCAGAAGTCATCCAGAAAAAAGAATGAGATTAGAGAAGGCAAGAGAAAGGCAGAAAGCTCCAAACCTGCAGAAAGACATCGAACACCCAGTCCAGAGACGCAGTCTAGTCCTAGCCCTCAGACACAACAGTTAATGATCCGAGGACATCAGGACTCTCTTGATTGCCCAACAAGGAAATGGGTAACAACGACTACTCTTCAGTCCTCACCCAGTCTTTCTGAAAATACTTCTGACGGTTATTATGATAACCACGACCCTATTGGAAGCTATTTCTCCCAGTCTCCACCATTTATGCCTTCCCAGATTCTCATGGCAAATAGGTATGAGGAATCCCACACTTCTGAAAACTCATCAGAAGAAACCACCTCCTCATCCGAGGAAAGCACCTCTACGGGTGAATCAGAACAGGTATCTGATGTTACTTCAGAAACCTCATCCTTAGTATTGACCCATGTATTCATGGCAGACAGAGAGGAGACAGAAACCAGTACTTATAGACAGGAGGAAGTACAGTCAGATGAATCAATGGAAGAAACTCCTCCTAGGAGAACAGAGGGAAATACCAAGTTTACCTTTGATGACATACCACGACACCAATGGCCTCAGCGCATACAAGATTTTCTTGCGTGGTGTATTCACAAAAGGGTAACTGTATATAACACCTCTGATATCCTTACAGAATTGACCTCCAATTTTCATGGCACCTTGCAGACATGGTGGAATTTATTTTCAGAACAAGATCAAATCCAGATGGTAAATATGACTTTACCAGACTTCATGAACAATCTCCACCTTCATCTAATTGGCAACCCAAATGACCTCCTAGAAGAGAAAAGGACAGAATTCTTCCAGCGAAGATGCTGCTCGTACAAGGTACAAGATTTAGATAAACATTTCCAAAGAATGCTGCATCTATTCTTGCATTTAGGTGGAGACAATACATACAAACCTGTATTTCTATCCTCGATAGAACCACCTATATCTGCTATGGTTGAGAAAAGTCTTATCAGCAAAAATGTTAGGATTGCTCAACTAACAGTCGGACAGATTCAGCAAGAAATCATCTCTGGGGTCAATGAACTGTGCCAAAGGAAAGAAATCATTCAAGGATTTCTGAATCAAGACAAACGTCTAGACCAAGTCTGCCGAGCCAAGAAAAACAGGTACAAAATTAAGTGTACCACCAAAGACTTGTGCTCTTGTGCTCCAGAACCTAAGCCCCACAAGACAAAGCATGGGAAAAGGGACTCCTCCAAAGGAAAGAAGTTCCCTAAGAAATCACGCAGGTTTCCAAAGAAGTGGAAGAGATTTCTCAAGTTCAAGAAAAGGGTTGGACCACAAAGGAAGTCCACCAGATGCTTCATTTGCAATAAGCCTGACCACTTTGCAAAAAACTGCCCCAGAAGGGGAAAAGGCTTAATGGCGCAAATTGAAGAATGCACCCAGACATCCCTAAGGGATGATGATCTTGAATCTCTTTTCTCCTTAGAAGAATTCCCAACTAAAAAGACAGTTTTTTGTCTTGAAGGAGAATTTTCAGAAACAGATCTTGAAGAGGGAATATACACCATCAGAGTTCATCCAGAAGGACAGAACCTCCCCATCATTCCTATAAGGTAAGTACCTTCTGAAGAATCAAATAATGGTACCATTATTGTTACAGAGGACCCTGATGAGGAAGAACCTGATAAAAACGAATCACTCCAACAACTCCCACTCATTGCTGCTTCTCAAATGGCACCACATATAAAGGTCCAGGTATATTTTTCCAAGTACCATAGACCAGTTACTGCCATTGCTTTCATAGACACTGGAGCAGCAGAAAGCATGATTAACCCGATTCTTGTACCGCCACAATTCCTGATTCCATACATGAAGAAATTTGTGGCTGCATCAAGTGACGTGTTCCATACCACTCACAAGACTAAGAATTTAAAGATAAAGCTTTTTCACAACTGCATTATCCAATCCTCCTTATATGTCACAGATCTTCCAGTGAGAGATATAGTACTTGGATGGAACATTCTGCATAAATTACCAGAATTGATGATCTTGTCTACAGGCCTCAAATATCATGGAAATTTCAAGCCATACACATCACTAACCCGGATGTTTTCCATTGAGCCTGCAGAAAGAATGAAACAATTGTTCAGCTTATCCTTTGCAGAAAGTCATGAAGAGTTTCTACAGAAATGCCCTCATCCATTATGGAAGAACTCAAAGTTCTTTGTTCGGCTGCCATTCAAGCAGAATGAAGACATTAATCCCACAAAGGCTAGTCATTCAGGTATGAATCCTGATGATACTAAAGCTGCTAAGAAAGAATGTGCTTCTTTATTGCAGCAGGGATTAATTGAGCCAACAGACTCACAGTGGGCATGCGAAGCATTTTACGTAAACAAGCGTTCTGAACAGATCAGGGGAAAACGGAGGTTAGTTATAAATTATCAGCCTCTAAATCAGTTCCTACAAGATGATAAGTTTCCCGTGCCAAGACGAACGGTATTGTTCTCTTCACTTGCCAGAGCAAAAATCTTTTCAAAGTTTGACCTTAAAAGTGGTTTTTGGCAACTTGGCATACACCCTGATGATAAATGGAAAACGGGATTTTGCATCCCAGATGGACATTACCAATGGACAGTTTTGCCCTTTGGACTAAAAACTGCCCCATCACTTTTCCAGAAAGCTATGATAAAGATCTTTGAACCAATCCTAGACTCTGCACTTGTCTATATTGATGACATCCTGCTATTCAGCCCAGACATGCCTTCACATGAGAAACTGCTAGGACAATTTGCAGGCCTTGTACAGGAACATGGCATAATGCTCTCAGAGAAAAAGATGAGACTCTTTGAACATTCAGTGGAATTCTTGGGAATGAGCCTATCGAACGGACAATATCACCCTGGACCTCATATAGCCCAAGAATTATTAAAATTCCCAGACACAAATCTTACAAAGAAACAAGTCCAACAGTTTTTGGGAATTGTTAATTACCTGAGAGATTTTGTTCCTAACATCAGCAGGTACACCAGTCCATTAGAGGCCCAACTCAAGAAAGATTCATCACCCTGGGGACCAGCCCAAACCGAAGCAGTTAAGTATCTAAAGACCCATTTACAGATGCTTCCCCCTTTGCAGATCCCTTCAGATGGAGTCCGCATCCTCCAAACAGATGCGAGTGATCAATTTTGGGCTGCCATCCTCTTAGAGGAAAAGAATGGTAAACGGCAGGTATGTGCCTATAAGTCTGGGAGATTTAATACAGCTGAGCAACATTATCACTCAACAATGAAGGAAATTCTAGCAGTCAAGTATGGCATTAAAAAATTTGAGTTCCATCTCATTGGCCATCATTTTATTGTTGAAAGTGACATGTCTTCTTTCCCATCTATGATTAAGTTCACACAAAAGAAGATACCGAATGCACAGCTACTCAGACTCTCAGAATGGTTTTCCCAGTATACCTTCACTGCCAAACATATCAAAGGAAATACCAATGTGGTTGCTGACTTTCTTTCCCGGCCCTTTGATATATCTAATCCTTCACTACATGAAGTTCCAAGCTTGCAGGCCATGATACGCACATATGTGCCAAAACCTTTGGATATGAGGAGGATTCTTCCTCCAGAGATTATCCACTATGATAACAAGGAACACGTGGAAGAAGTCCTTGCCAATGCTGGCCTCATGGTAAAACGATACCTGGAAAGGATTTTTAGCAAATACGGACGAATGATGTTCCCAGAACAAGGACTACATCCCTGCTACCCTTTCCTCAGAGTCATATCTATTGAGCCAATGAGTATCTTTCCTGAAGAACTAAAATGACTCTTATGGTATCTCCTGCATAAGTATATAATGGCTCTTGAATTCCCCACCGAAGAACTACTCACTTATCTGGGACAATTGGGAGATCTCTATACTTTCACGCCACACAGAAGGCCTCACTCTCACTTAGCTGAAGTACTATCGTGGTTTGCCCCACTAATACAGTGGAAGATGTGGATTGAAGCTCACCAAGACAAATACTTCAAGTTCGGCGATATAACCCCATATTCAGTTTATCTTTTTCGCAGGTACTGGTATTTCGACTCAAGGCTACAGGCAATGGCATCCATCAACACAGTAGACGAATTCGCCAGTCTCCCCTTTTCTCTAGTACATGATGCTCCACTCCATTCAGACAGAGAAATGGCCATCACCGACAACGAATTTCTGAAGATCAGACTCTGTAAAGAAAACGGAGTTCCATACTTAGAACCAGACGTCGTACTTCAACATCAGATCCAGTTCACAGACCCGAACCATGTCCACATGCTTCAATGTGCGCTCCACCAGCACGAACATCACGATGATGGAGTATATTGGGAAGATATTGCACAAGACTTCCTAAACAAGGTGGACCTTGGCCCAAGCTCATCAGGCCCATCTGGCCCAAATCCAGAATCTTCATCAGCGGGTCCCTCATCCACTCAAAAAAGAAGTTCAGAACACTTCCCCGACAATCGAGGGAAGCGACCAAGAGAGTAGCCGCCCACGAGGAATAAAGAAGATGCCTTAGCGATAAGGCCGGCACAAGCAGCCAATTAACTTTCCAAAAGCTGCAAGATTCCTCCGCAAATTTCGCTCCACTAATTTAGCTTTACAGCTTTTCGCATAGTGAAATCTTTGTAATATAAATAGACACTCCCACCAGAGGAGCAAGGCAGAGCAATTTACATAGAGAGCTAATACACAAGTAGTTTTCCCATATCCATGGCCGGCTAAGCTTCTCCTAAGGTGTTATCCAGTAGTGGTGGTTCCCTAGATCAACGATCTCTCAAGAAACCCCCTCACCTTCGATAAACCCAAAAACATCTGCAAAACCCAGAAAACCCAAAAAACATTCAAAAACCAGAAAACCCAAACTCATGACCTTTTTGTCCAGCATCCATCGTATGCTTTATCTTGCATTCATTTTATCACTCTTGTTTCCAGAGTTTTCCAGGTTCTGCTTTGTTTTACTTATTTACCCTCTATCACCTTTGTTGATATTTGTGTTTGGTTAAAACTGGCAAGCTTCTAACCTTGCTATTCTGCGTCTATAATATCTAATTCAGTATAATGGTATGACCTGTTTAAGGGAAAGACTCTTCCCAGATAAACTCTAAATCTTGTGATGAGTATTGTGATTTTGGCTGCTTAAAACCCTGATTGTGAAATGGATGTTTGCAGTACCCTGTTAACTCGGTAGAGTTCTCTCAGAACCGTAAAGCTATCGACTGCCATAAGGACCACTTGCCGTTATAGCCAGGAGGGCTGCCAGGCGCAGGTCGCGGCCACTGATAGTAGGTGTGATGAGACCTCCACTAGGAAGACAGCGTTTCCGCAAACCCCCCTTTCCCAACAGTAATGTCTTACGTAGCCACTTCCACAGCATTCGTCGACAATATGACGAGCCACTCTGGAAGAAGAAGAAAACTCTTAAACATTTTACCCGTACCATCACTGCATTAGATGAGTACATAGACTATAAGGCCCGAAACTGTGTACTTCACACAATTGAGGCCCAGTTTTCCTACTTCAACTGCATGGAACCAGGTGAGGAATGGATCTTCCTCAATCCTTGGGATTTATGTGGCGGATGGATTTCCCTCCGCAACCATGTCCAGTATCGGCAGTATCTTGCTTGGTATATCAAGCAACATCTGTATTTATCTACTGCCTAGTTTTAATATTCCGCTTTCTCTTATCTCATCTAAAAGGACTCGGATATCCTTTTAGAAAAATTCTATCTTTGTATTTTCCGCTGCTTTATTTCCGACCTTGAGCAACTCTCGCGTTGTTCTGTTCTGGTGGTCGAAGCTTCTGTCTTTGTACAACTCATTCTTGCTTTATCTGATTAGATGTCAGCTTCAGCTTTCATGTTCTCTCTTTCCTTTCTTGAGTTGAATTTGTGACAATCGTAGACAGTCGTACAGTTGGTATCAGAGCCTTTTCCTTTTTCCTCTTCGAGGGGAGTGAGAGATCTAGACTGGGAACCCCACCTGGAGAAGCACCTTGCCCACACCACCATGGATAATATCCTTTATAAATTTGACCCGAATAAATCCATATTCGATCTTGGCCTTTTTATTTGCTTCCGATATTTCAGAATAAATTAATAATCCAATTAATTATAATTCTGAAATAATAAAATTATTAATTTTAGTATCCACTAAAATAATCAATAATATAATGCTCGTGTCGACGTGTCATGCATGCGACCCTCTAGGTCCTATACACGAAGGTAGTGTCTATCCATACACAAACTAAGGTAACCGTCTAGCAACAGTTTTTAGTCCCCTAACGTGTTAGGATAATAATCATAAATAATAAACCACTATGAATCGATTACTGTGTAATTCAATCTCTTTATCTAACCAACATCCCAATTAATTCGGCGCAAAATACATCATCACCAAATTAATTGTTTTAGTTGATACCAAGATATAATAGACTAACTTGAATGTAAAACATTCCTCCCATGGCCATGGATTTTAGAGTCACTAATATCTCTATCAAGTGGCCTAGATGTCAACTCTCTAATCCAAAAGAGCGATGAATCCTATATTGACTCAACACTATTCTCTCTACGCTTTGTCACACACGCAACAATCGTATTACTCACAATCCGGTTAAAGACTGCTTTTAACGACGTCAAAGTGCACAAACTCCTCGCACGGAATAAATAAATGTCTCAAGTCAAAAGATCAGTTACACTCAGTCCATAAAGAGGATTAACCAATGATGTTCAATATGTGATATCCTCTTAATCGGGTCGTGTCCAGTAACCCTAATCTCAGGGTACCCCTAAGTATAACTTAAATATACAATCGTTCCGTCTATCTTGACGTCAGTTATACTCAGCGATGATCTAGATATCTATGTCCCCTCTAAGCATCAATCCGATCACGGACTATTTCAGATTAATATACTCATTAATCTGTGGGACTTTATCATTAATAATTTTACGTGCAGAAAAGTAAAATAATCAATGACAAATGCTCGCCTTTATTAATTATTTATCCACAAATACAATAAAATATCTTGGCACATAAATGCACACTCTAATAGTATCATGGTCTATTTCAGAAAATATCAGGATTTCCTTAGTTTTTGGTCATCAGGAAGCTTGTTGGGATGGTGAATGGGCTGCTGCACGTACTTTGAGGGCTGAACTAATATTGCATAACATAATCCTGATATCAAACTTTTGAGCTTTGTAAGTGTGCTTACCAGTTGCCGATTAGCAGTTCCCTTGGGAGAATCATGTAGTGGTCTCCCTTGTTCATCGTACAGGATAAGCCCGCTGAACATGGGCATCTCACATTTCTCCCCCATCAGGATCGGCCTCTGCCACACAGGCGAATCCGAGTTATGACTCTGCCATCCTATGATCTCGGCCCCATATCCTTCCAGCTCAAGCAGCCGCATCGGTCTAACCCTCCAACCCTTTCCCCAAAGGCCTCACCATGTCCACTCCACCTCAGAGAACCGATCAGTGTCTCCCTTATTGCAGCCCAGCCGCGACTCTCCTCTGCCCATCGTAAACAGAATTCAGCCTTATGTTGAGGTTTTGTGTTCCTGATCTGCTTCCACCTGACCTTCTTCAGCAGTACCACAACTCCTATCCCTGTTACTGCAAAAGCGGCCATCCGAGTGCTCTGATAGCCTTACTTAACACACTACAAGCATTCATCAGAGTGGATGGTATTGATGCAAGATGAGGATCACACGAATATTCACCGCAAGCGGATGGCTTTTACTGGGGTTTAGTTACGGGGAGTTGAATTATTGTTTGATTTGGTATTTTGCAAGTCAGCCCATGCAAAGGCAATAGAAGGTTCATTCACGAGGGACTGAAGGCTTCCAATAAGTCAACGTATACATGACAGTATTAGATTACCTGCTCGATCCCCTCTATCTGTACATTATTTATCCATATTCACTCACGTGGAGTACAGATTTACAAGTAACTGACTGAAGCCTCCCCTCCTAGTCATCCTCAAATGAATAACACTAGTGTGCTAAATAACCGGAGCAAACAGATCCCACATTCTGGTGAGCAGCAATGGCCACAGATACAGCACTAACGGCCTCCAACTGCGACTGTGCCTGAAACACCTTGGCATCTGTAGCTAGTAGCCTTTCGTTCAATTGCCCCACCTCATCCAGTTGTGGGAAATATTGGATGGGATTAACATCCATAACCATGAGAGAGACTGGATTCACTGCATCATTGCATTGGGTGGATGGCTCCTTCTCTTGTGAACCGTTGACATCTCTAATCAAGGACTTCTCCCTGATCATGCCATGTGGACTGTTTACAATTGGCTGAGACAAGGGTTGAGTCGGGAATACACCACTTCTGCACGTATCCCTGCCTTTGGGGCTATCCTTGATGCTCCAGCGGCCCCCATCACGAGATAAAGCAGGCCCAACAACTCCACCTGAATTTGCTGCAAAGCAATAAATACTCATGTTGCAGAATTTAAAATCAAAATTCAATACATGTTTTGATCTAGAAAACAATTCAATACATGCTTTATCAGGAGTTGGAATGAACAATAAGACAAATTATGATAGGGTACTACCATTAGGCACCCTGGGAGGAGGCCCTGCTGCAGTCCTTGAAGTTAGAACGGCATCTGACGCTTTACAACTGGTTGAAGTCTCTCCATATGTTTGCCGGCTGTCCCTTGATGTCACATTTGGCTGTGAATTTGCAGTTAGACCTCTGGAGTGAACTGAGGGTCTGCAGAAAAAAGATTGGCCCATGTAAGTTCATAATGTCTCATTTCCACAATCACAAGTATGCAGCTTCACTCGCTGTATGGTTAGAAGGGGCTTTGTGGGGAAATGGGGGGAGAGAAATTTTGGATAGAACAATTTGAATCACGAGAGACAAAAATGTTCATAAAAATACGTTTCTCCAAAAAAACAAATCCCCTCTCCAAAGAGAAAACGATACCGTGGAAGTGAAGCATGCTTTCTCTCCAAGGGAATGACAGGCGCGCTTCTGGCACCATGTTCTTCTAGATGGACGATCTGCCTCCTAATTTGGCCAGTAGCACTGCATCCAAGAGTTTCCTACCATGAGAGATGAACAGCTTTGGATTTGTTTTTTGTTTTCGGGGTGAGAAGCTCACTGAAACTAATAGAACCTTGGATAAAGGAAATTAGAGACAGCAGTTCCATTTATGTAATCCTTGCGAAGTTGTGGATGATATTCCAGTATTTCCCGATATAAAAGTTCCCTGACATCTTCTTTTGTCACCCTTCGCCTTTCAAATTCGAACTCCGACCTTGATAGAAGCGAGCACGAAGGTTCCCTCTCCAGCTTGGAAAGTCCTTTAAAGTATGGATCGGCAAGAGCCTGTTGAGACCACGAAGAACAGATAAATACCAATCAGATATTACACTATTCAGAACTGTCTCAAAATATCATTGAAAAATGATAGAGAAAAATATACCTCTGCAGCTGTGGGACGATCCTTTGCATCGAAGGCCAAAAGCCTCTGCAACAGCCTTAGAGCTGCTGGATCTGCATTAGGAAACCTTTGAGTAAAAGGTGTAGGTTGCTTTTTACGCATCCTTGTTAGATATCTCCTTGCTTTCTCATTGCGAACCTACCGATATATTTGTATTTCGTGATAAGGCAGATCAATGACAGAAGGAATGGAAATAATAAAGCGCGTGACTCTAGATAACTGATGAGTGATCAAATCAAATATGACAATAAATACTTTTTCTTACTCCTGATATGGATTCGGGGGGAGGTGTTCCGAGCAGATCAGTGATCAAATCTAATTGATGGATGACAGTTTTCCCTGGAAACAATGGCTTTCCGGTCAATACTTCCGCAAAGATACAGCCAATGCTCCAAATATCGATTGCTGGTGTATACTGCATGTGAATTTGCACACACAGGCAATCAGTTGATGGTGTTTGTAAACTTAAAATTGGACTCTCCACATGACAAATCACTGCAGGAAACATGAAACCCGGCATGGTTACCTGATTAACAGAAATTTCAACTTCCAGGAGAGATCAATATTCCTCCCTGAATAACAATTTTTTAATCTAGAATCACTAATTACCTAAAAAACATCAAGAAGGCGTTCTAAACATCACAGGCTTATTTAAATTTGAATCTTTATCACATCAGTGATATTACCACTTCAAGAGATTGAACAGAAGTGCATTTCTCAAGCACTATATATAATATATATATAGCACCAAACCCGCTGTGACTAATGTCGAAGAGGGAAAAAAGGACCAAGATAAACAAGATAATGAAAGTTATTCCATAGGTCAAATGCCATACCTTGGAGTAGAAAGATCCACAGAGCTCTGGAGCCCTATACCATCGGGTAGCAACATAATCCTGCCACGAGCACCACATGAAGGCTCAATCAACCAAGATGGCAAGGGGTAAAATACATGGAAACTGCCCTGAAAACAATGAAAATACATACTGTCCAAAATAGAGTTGAGGGCGCATCACTGAAAAACACTCTTGCCAGTCCGAAGTCACAGACTTTAAGTTTACAATTTGCATTAGCCAGTATATTCTTTGGCTTCAGGTCACGATGGTACACATTTGCTGCAGTGTTTCATGGAATGGATAAGAAGTCAATAGGCTATATATTACGCTTTATTAATGTGACAAGAACCCGAGTGAAGAACTATTCCTCCTGGGTCTAGACTGGATATGAGATAACACAAGAGGGCAATAAAACTGCAAGAGGCAACGCTTTAGGCACTTTCCGGTAACAAAAAGAAATGTCATATGATGCATCAGCCATCGATAACTACCTGTGTGCATATACTTCAAAGCGCGAAGCATCTGATAAAGAAATAATTGGTGATGTTCTCGGGTTAAATCATCATTGGATTTTATAACTTGATGAAGATCTGATTCCATCAGCTCAAAGACCACATATATATCCTTGAACTCCCTCTTAGAGGGTGGCAACATGATGCTCTTGATGTCCACAATATCAGGATGTCGGAGGAGCCTCAGTAATTTGACCTCACGCAGGATTCTCACAGCATCAGAAATGTGAGTGAATATATCACGGATTTTCTTGATAGCAACTTTTTCTCCTGTATGTGTGTCGGTGGCTGCACACACCACTCCGTAGCTTCCTTTCCCGACCACCTCTAGAATTTTATACTTGTTGGCATCACCATATTCGGTGAAGAAGTCCACATCATTCATCTGCATCCCCAACAGGAAGAATGAACATACCAGAATAACAATGAGAGCCAGAGCAACTCCTGAAAACTATATAAAAACTTAATGCACCAAAACTGCGAAAATTTCCTTTCTCTTGCTTCAAATTCGCAACAGCAGAAGGAACAAAGTATGGCCGATTGATTCTAGGATGCCGTAGCTCTTGTTTTCAACCACGATACCAGACCCAACAGCGGATCATAATCAACACATAAGAGATAAAACGAAAACTACAATGAAGAAACAAAAATTGAGAGGCAAAGGAGGGAAAACATGTGGGAATTTGATTACAATTGTTACTTCAATAAAAGAAAAAAGGATGAAAAAGAGAATCCCATAATTAAACCCAGAAAGAAGATTGAAACGAGAAGCACACGGGGATTAGCCAACAAGAAATAAACAAACCCCAGATCCCAAAGACAGGACCTTTCTTCTACTGGGGTGGGAGAAAAGAAGGATAAACTTGACAGGGGAAGCAAAATCAGCGGCAGCATTGACCCCACACACACACACACACACTCAAACAATCCCAGGTCAGGGTCAGCGGAAAAAGCTTGAATTACCTTCCACGTCTTTCTTTTATGCAGTCCCGAATGATGATTCCTCCCCTTCTTCTCTCACCCCAGACGAGACAAAGACAAAATATACAAGGCAAAGGGAGAAGACAGGTAGGGGGGTTGGTGAAATCCTCCCGATCTGATTTAAGCGTGTTAAAGTAAGTAACAACAAACAAAGGGGTGGTTGATTGTAGACACCAATGTGTGAGATCCTGTCCATATCAGGAACAACCTTTTACATCTCTTTGTTTGCTTGCTGCGAAACTCACGGGCTTTCGTAGAGCAGGGAGATATGTTAAAAATGAGATAAGTAAATAGAAAAATCGAAATAATTTCATTTTTATTTAATTTTTTAAGAATATTAGAGTTGATAACTCCGATCTCATGAAAACATACTACATGATAAGCTATCGAATTTTAAAACTCCGATTTCCTAATAAAAAATTAAATTTAGTAACTCTAATTTAAGTGAAATCAGATTTGCTAACTCATATTTCTCCCTATTCTTGAAATAATTTTCAAACCAAACTGTTTTCAAACTTGTACATTGCCCAATGCTCTGATTGTTTTCCTTACCAGTTGCTGAATAGTGAACAACAATTACAATGTCTGAAACTGCATCTCCTCTTTATCAAATGTCATATGACCGAGAGAGACCTAATAGGAAGAAGAAATATTCACGTGGATCAGCAAAAAGGATTGGCGGCTTTACGCTGGAGGGATATCCGCCTTCCAGCCCCATACAGTAATGTGAAAATATGATGGGATCAAATTCCCAACCCAACCTCTACCCTTGGCTGCTTTGAAAGTCGACTTCGTTTGCTGTAACCCATCTTCATTCACCCGCTCTTCTTCTCCTTTTCGGGATTCGAATTTCGATGGAAAGAGCTCTACTTTTGGCCTTCTACATCGCCATATCCTGTCTTGCTTTCGTCGCATCCAAGATCGTCATCGCCCTCCTCCTCTACAAAAGATGCAAGAAAAGGCCCATGGTTTACGATGATGGCTTGTCAGGTGCCTCCGTCTCCAATCCAACCTCCTGTCCATTCTATTATGTCCAGCCGGGATCCCTACATCCCTCCGTCCTTTTCTGTTTCCTGAAAACAGGTGGAAAGTGATGGGTTTCCAGCAGGCGCAGTGGAAGCACGTTTCGAAAAATACTATTCGAAACACACACCGGATATATGTGTTAAGTATAAATCGAATAGTAAATAAGTTTAATAACACGTACCTTGTTGTTTGAAAACAATGAACGTTGCGGATTAGACCGTCTTCCAGAGTCCCAACCGTGACTCCTCTAGAAGTATCCACGCACACGTTCGACGGATGCCTGATGTGCGTCGTTAACGCAACAAAAATAAATCCTCATTCACACAAACTAAGCAGTAAGGGCAAGCAAGGGTCGATCCCACAGAGAATCAGTATCAATTAAGTCTTGTAACGTCAAATTCAAGGTCAAGTGAACAAATTAAGTGATGAGAAGTTAAACTAACAGCAAAGTGAATCGAATTACCAATAAAAATGAAAGATCTAGGACTACCGATTTCCCCTCGTGACTCAGGCTCTCATATCCCCTTTTCTTATTACTATTGAATTTCATCGGTTGTTAACTGTAGGCCGCTAATCTCTCCCCATAACCCTCTCGGATATCCGGGAACGTACCCCCATGTATCAAATTCTCTACTCTATGTCTAGGCAAAGAACTAGTGGAGGCCCTTTACGATTTAACCCTACTTTGATTACCCAAGGTGCACTGTATTTCTACTTTCACACTAAAACCCGGTCTCTCGACTCGAAGGTTCCTTAGGTTATCCAAATCCCGATCTGACCTAGGCTACCCTCTCGAGTCTCCCTAGGTGATCAAATCAATATCAACAGTTGATCAGGCTGCTAATACGCATTAAACACGGAATTGGATAAACAACCGATGGAAATTCAAATCATAATAAAGAAAGGTTCAACAATTACAAAAGGACACGAGGTTCCATCGTCGTCCTAGAACAAAGAAATTAGTTCATAGCGATGCAACACGAAAACCAGATCAAAGATGAAAGCATAATTGAAATCTAAAAGAAAAAAGGAAAAGAATTTGCAATTCTCCGCCGGCACCAATCTCCTGTCACGAGCTTTTTGCCGTCAAAGAGAAACCAATTCCCCCCCTCTAACCCTAGTAAACCTTAAGTTTGAGTATTTATACTAGGCAATAAATTAAAGGACCTAAATAGAAATAAAGAGAGAATCTAAGAATTCGGAGGGAAGGAGATCTTCTGGTTCTGCCGCAGCTGCGAGGAAATCTTCCGCAGCTGCGGAAGTCTCTGTGGTGTGCTCCATTTGGCTTCTTCGCAGCTGCGAGGAAATCTTCCGCAGCTGCGGAAGTCTCTGTGGTTGCGAATTCCTCTTGCCCGCAGCTGCGTCAAGACTCTCCGCAGCTGCGGAGGTCTCTGTGGTCGCACTCCTCGCTTCCTTCTCACAACTCTTCCTTCCTCTCTTCGTTGTTCCTCATTTCATCTTCAATTCCCTACACGAACAATAACGAACGTGAGGTAACACAATTCAGCTTGAAACATCCGATCTAAACACTTAAAACGACGGAACTAACTCAAATCAAGGCACAAATGTGATCATTTAACTCTACTTTCGTAGAGTTATCACACCCCCAAACCTATCTTTTGCTAGTCCTCGAGCAAAACAAAACCTAAACAAAACGAAAATGTAACCAAACAAAATAAACAAATCACAATTGATGCTCCCCAGTCTCACCCAAGTCTTCCGAACTCGAATTGTCGTTAGCAACTCTCAGCTAAGGCCGCACACCTATCTTAGAGGTAGACTTCGTTCAAGTCTAGCATACACGGGTTTTGTAGTTCTTATAAAACTTGTTCCCTCAATTTGCACACCTCGCGTTGTCAACCCCACATTCTCAAATCTTTCATAGCCATCAAGTACTTTTCTAGACTCAACTCTCTTCACCTTCTCAACTAATTCGAGGTCTTTCTTTTCATCTCATTTTTCTCTTTTCATTTAGTTACACAACTCTAAATGCTCATCAATTCCCGCAAACGCTCGTGTAACAAGTTATCAGTCAGTGACTCCCGGTCCAAACGGACCAAGGCACTAGGTGATAAAGCACCCCTCGGACGAGAACTCGAGCCGCAAGGAAGACTCACACCACAAGCACATATTCAAGCTCAAAATCTTTTTTTTTTTCTTTTTCTCTTTTACTTTTTACCCTTTTCTAGCTTGACTAGTGGTGCTCAGAACCTTGGCAACCGTTTTCTTTTCTTGCTCGTTTTCTCTTTCACATTTTAACCTGAATTTCATCTCCAAAGAATGAGTCGAGTGCCTATACTTTTCCTTAATGACTATGCTTTTAAAGAGACTGTAGAGCTGACGCTGCTTAGTTAGCTTCCTATCAGGAACAACATAGATTATTCTTTCCAAGAAATTAGGCATGCTTACTAGAACTAATTTCTCCTCTGCCTTAAATGTGCGACCCTAAATCATCATCCTAGAATCCGACACTTCTAATTCGAAATCCTAAGGTTTAACTGAGGGGCATCGACTCAAAGAAAATAACAAAAACAAAACGAAAGATAGACTCATAAGCATGATCAAGCTGACAGAAATAACAAAAAAAAGCAATCATATCATAAAGGATAACGTCAACACCCCTAAACCTGAATCCTGACACGACCTCGTGGCAGACTTTATCTCCAACAATGCATGAGATAGATGAAAAATAAAGCTAAGATAGATACAACCTGGCACATGTCCGGTTGAACTCAGGATCTTCTCCCAGATGGTAGGCTAATCGGACTCCGAGTCAGAGTCAACATCTTCATCCTCCGCCGGGCTGGTTTCTGCATCTTCCATAGCAGCATCACTCCATCCCATGGGTCGATCCCATCCCGGTGGGTGGTAGACTGGTTGATGCAACGCGTTGAAGTCTACTCCAAAGGATGGCGCGGCCTGACGGTTGTACTCCATCTGATGTCGGATGAATTCCATGGTGTACTGCTGGAAGGCTCTAGTTTGCTGCTGAGCGTCCCTGGTTTGCTGCATGAACTCCTGCATCTGGGCCCACCGTTCTTGCTCGGAGGGCATAGCGCTCGCAGCGGTTGGACGAGGGCGAGACGAGGCGCTCCCCTGCCCTGCGCTAATCTTGTCCAGCGATTGATGGTCTAGAGGCTGGCCCGGGGGACAAAGCTCCTCCGTCCTGTCAAACTGCACACCTCCTTTGATACATAATTCAGAAATAAGACAAGGGAACCACAAACCTCGTGCGTCGTCCAAACAACGGTGGATCATCCAATTCAGCAGTCTGCCCAAATCAATAGGCATTTCCTCCATGATACAGTAGATGAGCGCCGCTCGATCCCTGGTGATCTCGCTCGTGTTTTTGCTGGGGATGAGCCGGGCGGCTACAAATAAGGCCCACATGCGTGCTTCGGTGGTCAAATTGCTGCCGTGGAGTCTGAGGGGGTCCAGGCTTCTTGTCAATTTCCATTGGGATCCTGGCTTAGCAATTCTCGCAATAACTGCGTTACTATCAAAACGATTATTAAGATAATCGAAATATGCCTCAGTGTTGTAAACAGGGAGGCCATAAAATGTGGAAATCACTGATGCACCAAACTTAACCTCCTTGTCCCGAACTCGAATACTCTGCCTATCCCTATCTAGGGTATGCACGTTTGCATAAAACTCCCTGACCACCGGGACAACGCCCCGTTTTATCGCTGTACTAAAACGAAGCCACCCCAGACGTTCTAAACGCGCCCGGTATTCAACCAAATCGGGGTGCATGGTATCGAATACCCGCTCAGCGATCAGCGGTCGTTTCATGGACCGTTGGTACGCCGCCAACGATTCATTCACAACGGCCTTATCTTTCCCTGCCGTTTCCTTCCCTCTCCTTTGCCTAGAACTAGAAACACCGGTCGTAGTGCGTTGCTTGGGCGCCATCGCTTACTACGCTATTCTAAGAGCTAAGGCAACTATTGAATCACCGGGTGAACCACGACGTAGCCGCATACAAATCACCGATAGGACTAAGGGATGGGAAACTTTCCTGATTATCGCCGCTATGGGAGAGTGTGGTCGACCAACGGCAGGATGGTGGCGGCGAGGTTGGTTGGGTGGTTGGCGGATGGCACCGGAGAGCGGTTCTGCAGCGGGTGGTCGCACAGGAAAGGTGGCGGGCGTCGGAGGTCGATGCGTGAGTAGCCGGCGAGTGGAGAGGAGTAGAAATCCTCAGGAATAAATTCGCTCACATCAACAGACAGCAAACATTCATCAGGAAAGAACTCATTGATGCAAACCTTGTCTTGAATCACATTTTCATTTTCTAACCTAGACAAGTGATCTGCTATCTGATTTTCAGTCCCTTTCCTATCTCGGATCTCTAAGTCAAATTCTTGTAATAATAGCACCCAACGAATCAGCCTAGGCTTAGCGTCCTTTTTCTCAATCAAGTATTTGATAGCTGAGTGATCCGTAAACACTATTATCTTAGATCCCACCAGATAACTGCGAAATTTATCAAATGCAAACACGACGGCTAACAATTCTTTCTCAGTCGTGGTGTAATTAACCTGGGCATCATCTAAGGTCCTGCTGGCACAGTATATAACCCGAAAAATCTTATCTACCCTCTGGCCTAATGCGGCTCCTACTGCATAGTCGCTAGCATCACACATCAACTCAAAGGGCAAGTTCCAATCAGGTGCTACGACTATGGGAGCAGATACTAACCTCTTCTTAAGTTCAGTAAAGGCAGAAAGGCACTCAACATCGAATACAAAGGGAACATCCTTCTCCAACAAATTGCACAGTGGCTTCGTGATCTTGGAGAAATCCTTGATGAACCTTCGGTAGAAACCAGCATGTCCGAGGAAGCTCCGAATCCCTTTCACTGAAGAGGGTGGATTTAACTTCTCAATCGTCTCTATCTTTGCCCTGTCTACTTCAATGCCCTTGCTGGAGATTCGGTGACCTAAAACAATGCCATCACGAACCATAAACTGGCATTTCTCCCAGTTCAGGATTAGGTTAGCATCCTCACAACGTTTTAGAACCTTAGTGAGGTTTGACAGGCAATCCGCATACGATGCACCAAAAACAGAAAAATCCTCCATGAAGACCTCCAAACCATTTTCAATCATATCAGAGAATATGGCCATCATGCATCGTTGAAAAGTCGCAGGTGCATTACACAATCCAAAAGGCATGCGGCGAAACGCAAAGGTACCGAATGGGCATGTGAACGTTGTCTTTTCTTGGTCCTCCGGAGCAATCAAAATTTGATTGTACCCGGAGTATCCATCCAAGAAGCAATAGAAATCCTTACCCGCCAATCGATCAAGCATCTGATCAATAAAGGGTAGAGGAAAATGGTCTTTCCTGGTGGCATTGTTCAGTTTGCGGTAATCCATGCAAACTCTCCACCCGGTTACAGTACGAGTCGGAATCAACTCATTCTTCTCGTTCTTAACCACCGTCATCCCTCCTTTCTTCGGGACGCACTGCACAGGGCTAACCCAAGAACTGTCAGAGATCGGGTAAATAATACCTGCATCTAGCCACTTGATGATCTCTTTCTTCACCACTTCCTTCATGTTCGGGTTGAGTCGCCTCTGAGCCTCAACTGAGACCTTATGATCATCCTCAAGCAAAATCTTGTGCATACATACCGACGGACTGATTCCTCGAATATCCGCTATAGTCCATCCCAATGCCTTCTTGTGTGCCTTGAGGATCTCAAGCAATTCCTCCTCCTCTTCTCCTGTAAGATTGGCAGAAATAATCACAGGTAAAGTATTTGACGGTCCGAGGTACGCATACCTGAGATGATCCGGGAGTTGCTTGAGCTCTAAAGTGGGGGGTTCCTCAATTGAAGGTCGCATCGGGTTCAGTGGCCGCTCTAGCGTGTCAAATTGTTGATTCCTTCGTGTGAATAACGCTAGGGCTTCCTGGGTGTCACAATCGGGGTCGGTCTTCTCTCCTTCATCTTCTGAGATACCTTCATCACCAAGAGGGGAAAACTTGGAAGTGCACCTATCAACAATGTCCATCCGGAAACAATCAGAATTTTCAGAAGGCCATTTAACAGATTTATAAACGTTAAATATGACTTCCTGATCGTTGACACGGATTGTCAACTCTCCCTTCTGCACATCGATTAATGCCCTTCATGTGGCTAAAAACGGACGACCAAGGATGATAGGAATCTCCTTGTCCTCCTCAAAGTCTAACACCAGAAAATCAGCCGGAAAAATAAATTTATCTACTTTGACAAGAACATCCTCAATAATCCCTTTCGGGTACGTAATGGATCTATCGGCTAACTGAAGGGACACAGATGTAGGTCTTACCTCCCCCAAACCTAGCTCTTTATACATCGAAAAAGGCATCAGATTTATGCTCGCCCCAAGGTCGCAAAGAGCTTTACCTGAGAATGCTGTTCCAATTGTGCATGGGATTGTGAAGCTACCTGGGTCCTTTAGCTTCGGTGGTATCTTCTTCTGGAGGATGGCGCTACACTCCTCGGTAAGTTTAACTGTCTCAAAATCGCCCAACCTCCGTTTCTTCGAGAGTACGTCCTTCATGAACTTGACGTAACTAGGCATCTGCTCCAAAGCTTCTGCAAAAGGGATATTAATGTGTAGCTTTTTAAATACATCGAGGAACTTACGAAATTGAGCATCCTCGTTTTGTTTTCGGACTCTCTGTGGGAACGGAAGCTTCGAGATGTCGATTTCCGGTTTCTTTCTCTCTTCCTCCATCTTTTTCTTCCCTTTGTCCTGTGGCAAGTCCAAGTTAAAATTTAATGGACTAGTCTGAGATTTCTTACTAGTTGCCTCCACTGGACTGGATCCACTGCTCTCCTTCTTAGCTTCGGCTTCCTCTGCCTCAAGTGACCGGCCGTTCCTTAGAGTCACGGCTTTGGCTTGCTCCCTTGGATTGGTCTCTGTATTGCTCGGGAGAGTCCCATAGGCTCTCGAATTCACCGCCTGAGCCAGCTGGCTAACCTGGTTCTCCAGGTTCCGAATCGACGCTGCTTGGTTCTTCATCAAGGTGTCTTGATTCGCCATGTACTTGAGCATCATCTCTTCGAGGCTCGGCTTCTTTTCCGAGGCTTCCGCTTGTGCTTGCTGATACTGAGGAGCTGGTGCTGGTGGTCTAGACATACCAGGCGGAGGTGCCTGTGCTCTCCAAGAAAAGTTCGGGTGATTCCTCCACCCTTGGTTATACGTATTCGAGTACGGGTTGTTGCGCTGGTTTCCAACATTGTTGGCTTCCTCCATGCTCATGGTGCACTGATCTGTAAGATGTGCTCCTCCGCAAATCTGACAACCCTGCTGGTTGCTCTGAACTGAACTAACGTTCGCTGCCTCAAATTTCTTAGTGAGAGCGGCCAGTTGTGCCTGAATTGAGGTTAAGGTATCCAATTCAAAGACACCCTGCGGCTTCCTTCTGTTCATCCGATCCGAATACTGGTTCGACAGACAAGTCTTCCTCATCGTCTCAAGGAGCTCCAGTCCTTTCACATAGGACTTCCTCAAAAAGGATCCTCCAGATGCCAAATTTACGTCCTTCCTGGACGAGTCCGTGAGTCCATTATAGAATGCCTCAAGCTGTCTCCATCCAGGCAGATCATGATATGGGCACTGTATCAGCAGATTCTTGAATCGCTCCCATGCCTCCACGAAAGTTTCATCGCTGTCCTGTCGGAACGTGGTAATCTCGTTCCTCATCTGAGATATCTTCGAGGGCGGATAATACTGATCCAGGAAGGCCTCCTCCATCTGTGCCCAAGTCGATATTGAATTCACTGGGAGTGAATTGAACCACGCCCAGGCCTTGTCCTTTAGGGAAAATATGAACAACTTCAGCCTGACTGCATCTTGGGACACTCCGTTCTGCCTGAAAGTGTCGCATACGCTGAGAAACTTACTCAGATGCTCGTGCGGATCCTCCATCGGTGTTCCTCTGAACTGGACTGTATTCTGAATCATCTGCATCACCGATGTCTTGATCTTATAATCACGAGCTGCGATGGGCGGTGGTGCTATGCATGACCGGTGAGCGTAAGTTCTGGCCGATGTGAAGTCCATCATCGGCCTGTTATCGACATCTGGGACTAGGTTTATGTCGATCTGATTTCTGTTGACCTCGTCGGCCATAGCTGCTCGCTGTGCTCTCAACCTCTGCCGAAAGGTGCGCTCGATTTCTGGGTCCACTGGAGTCAAATTAGCTCCTTGACTCCGTAGCATAAACTGAAATATAATATAGACGAAAACAAAAAACTTGAACGTCAAACAGTTATCGAAAATAGAGGTAAAAGACAACTAAACGAAAACTGGTTACCCGGCAACGGCGCCAAAATTTGATGCGCGTCGTTAACGCAACAAAAATAAATCCTCGTTCACACAAACTAAGCAGTAAGGGCAAGCAAGGGTCGATCCCACAGAGAATCAGTATCAATTAAGTCTTGTAACGTCAAATTCGATAACCAAATTCAAGGTCAAGTGAACAAATTAAGTGATGAGAAGTTAAACTAACAGCAAAGTGAATCGAATTACCAATAAAAATGAAAGATCTAGGACTACCGATTTCCCCTCGTGACTCAGGCTCTCATATCCCCTCTTCTTATTACTATTGAATTTCATCGGTTGTTAACTGTAGGCCGCTAATCTCTCCCCATAACCCTCTCGGATATCCGGGAACGTACCCCCATGTATCAAATTCTCTACTCTATGTCTAGGCAAAGAACTAGTGGAGGCCCTTTACGATTTAACCCTACTTTGATTACCCAAGGTGCACGGTATTTCTACTCTCACACTAAAACCCGGTCTCTCGACTCGAAGGTTCCTTAGGTTATCCTAATCCCGATCTGACCTAGGCTACCCTCTCGAGTCTCCCTAGGTGATCAAATCAATATCAACAGTTGATCAGGCTGCTAATACGCATTAAACACGGAATTGGATAAACAACCGATGGAAATTCAAATCATAATAAAGAAAGGTTCAACAATTACAAAAGGACACGAGGTTCCATCGTCGTCCTAGAACAAAGAAATTAGTTCATAGCGATGCAACACGAAAACCAGATCAAAGATGAAAGCATAATTGAAATCTAAAAGAAAAAAGGAAAAGAATTTGCAATTCTCCGCCGGCACCAATCTCCTGTCACGAGCTTTTTGCCGTCAAAGAGAAACCAATTCCCCCCCTCTAACCCTAGTAAACCTTAAGTTTGAGTATTTATACTAGGCAATAAATTAAAGGACCTAAATAGAAATAAAGAGAGAATCTAAGAATTCGGAGGGAAGGAGATTTTCTGGTTCTGCCGCAGCTGCGAGGAAATCTTCCGCAGCTGCGGAAGTCTCTGTGGTGTGCTCCATTTGGCTTCTTCGCAGCTGCGAGGAAATCTTCCGCAGCTGCGAAAGTCTCTGTGGTTGCGAACTCCTCTTGCCCGCAGCTGCGGAGGTCTCTGTGGTCGCACTCCTCGCTTCCTTCTCACAACTCTTCCTTCCTCTCTTCGTTGTTCCTCATTTCATCTTCAATTCCCTACACGAACAATAACGAACGTGAGGTAACACAATTCAGCTTGAAACATCCGATCTAAACACTTAAAACGACGGAACTAACTCAAATCAAGGCACAAATGTGATCATTTAACTCTACTTTCGTAGAGTTATCAATGCCTCAACCTCAATCTCGGGTGTTAGCCCTCTGAGCTTTTGCTAAAACTCTCGGAAGACTTACGTTCTATTCAGCCGATTGGAATTCCTTCGCTTTTCTCCTCTGTGGCCGAATACTTTTTTGATCGTGTTTTTCTTTTGCAAAACCACACCTTCACTACGGCCAAATTGATTTCCTTTATAGTGATGGTGCCGCCTTATGACTAAAATTATTGTAAAAAAAAATTAATAAATTACACGTAGCAATGCTATGCTACAGTAGCCTGTAGGTAATAATTTTACTTTTTGCAATTGGGCAATTGGATATCGACATCTTCTGGACATTTGAAATTTAATTCAATTGATAGAATGGGCCAAATGGGCTTAACCCAATTTGGTCGGCCTATTTGATATTATAATGAATAATATAATGATATAATAATTATTATAATTATATCATTATAGTCTACAACTTAGATATATTTGATCAATTTAAATCCAATACTAGGATTTATTACTTTCGAATATTTCAGAATAAATTTGTAGTCCAACAAATTTTAATTCTGAAATTTATACTTTTAATTCTAATATTCATTAGAATTAAATAATCAATTTCCGTGTTCACGTGCTTTTACGTGCGACCCTCTAGGTTCTATATACGAAGGCAATGTACATCCATTCATAGACTGAGGTAACCGTCTAGCAACAGTTTTCAGCCACGCAACGTAATAGAATATTGGTCATGAACCAAAACCACTATGAACCGATTTCTGTGTAATTCAATCTCTTCATCTCATCGACATCCTGATTAATTCAGTGCATCATATGTCATCACTGAATTAATCATTTTACTTGATTTCTGAGGTATAATAGATCTTAACTTGAATGATAAACATTCATCCACGGCCGTTTGTTTAAAATCACTAATATCTCAATCAAGAGGCCATGATATCAACTCTCTAATCCAATAGAGCGATGAATCCTATATTGACTCAACACTATCCTCTCTACGCTTCGCTGCACACCCAATAACCGTATTACTCACAATCCGATTAAAGACTGCTTTTAATGGCATCAAAGTGAACAACTCCACGCATAGAATAAATGGAAGTCTCAAGTCAGGAGATCAGTTACACTCGTTCAACAAGAGAAGTGACCAATGACGTTTAATATGTGGTATTCTCTATAAACGGGTCGTGTCCAGTGTACCCTAAACTTAGGCACCCCCGAGTATAACTTGAACATCCATCCCTTGGTCTAACTCGACCTAAGTTATACTCGACGTTGATCTAGATGTTTATGTCCCATCTAAACATCTATCCGATCAAGGACAATTTTAGATTGACAAATAATCAATCTATGTGACTTTACCGTAAAGTTAATTACGAGCAGAAAAGTAATTAATAAACAGTAAATACTTGTCTTTATTAACAACTATTCACATATATTACAAAATGTCTTGACACATACGTGCACACACTAACAATCTCCCACTTGCACTATTGCCAAGCACTATGAACTCTCAGTCCTAGGCCCCTCACATTGGACTCATGTTTCTGCTGAGGTAAGGCCTTAGTGAGTGGATATGCGATATTCTCGCTAGTGTCTACTTTACTTACCAACACATCACCCCTCTGAACAATCTCTCTAAGGATGTGATATTTCTGTAGTACATGGTTGGATCGCTGGTGAGACCTTGGTTCCTTTGCCTGTGCTATGGCAGCATTGTTGTCACAGTATAGCAGAACTGGACCATGACAACTAGGAACCACTTCAAGTTCTGTCATAAAATTCTTGATCCAAACAGCTTCTTTTGACGCTTCTGAAGCTGCTATGTACTCGGACTCTGCTGTAGAATCCGCAACCGTTTCTTGCTTTGAACTTTTCCAGCAAACAGCTGCTCCATTTAGACAAAATACGTAACCCAGGTGCTATTTGAGATCGTCACGATCTGTCTGGAAACTGGCGTCAGTATATCCTCTGACAACCAATTCTTCATCTCCTCCATAGACCAAAAACATATCTTTTGTTCTTCTTAGATACTTGAGGATAGTTTTGACTGCTGTCCAATGACCTTCGCCAGGATCACCCTGATATCTACTTGTCATGCTCAAAGCATACGATACATCAGGTCTTGTACATATCATAGCATACATGATGGATCCAATAGCCGAAGCATATGGTATTTTACCCATTCTATTTCTCTCCTCTAATGTCTGTGGACACATCACCTTGGAGAGTTGTATACCATGTGACATTGGCAAGAATCCTCTCTTGAAATCTTGCATATTAAATCTCTTTAGTACCTTGTCAATATATGTACTTTGACTTAACCCTAGCAGTCTTCTTTGTCGATCTCGGTATATTCTAATACCTAAGATATAAGTCGCTTCCCCAAGATCCTTCATTGCAAAACACTTATTCAGCCAATCTTTAGTAGATTCTAGGCTGAAGTTATCATTTTCAACAAGAAGTATATTGTCAACATACAGTACTAGGAGGACAATACTGCTCCCACTAACCTTCTTGTAAACGCAAGGTTCATCTGGATTCTTGATGAAGCCAAAATCCTTAACCGCTTCATCAAATCTTATGTTCCAGCTCCGAGAAGCTTGCTTTAATCCATAAATGGATCTCTTCAGCTTACATACTTTATCTATATTCTCGGACGTTATAAAACCAGGAGGTTGTACCATGTACACTTCCTCCTCCAGCCTTCCGTTTAAGAAAGCAGTTTTAACGTCCATTTGCCAGATCTCGTAATCCTTGTAAGCTACAATAGCAAGTAAAATCCGAATAGACTTTAGCATTGCAACTGGCGAAAATGTTTCATCATAGTCGATCCATTGACGTTGAGTGAAACATTTTGCCACTAGCCTTGCTTTATAGGTATTAACATTCCCATCCATGTCGATCTTCTTCTTAAAGACCCATTTGCATCCAATAGGTTTTATCCCAATTAGTGCATCTACTAACTCCCAAACTTGGTTGGTATACATGGAGTCCATTTCGGAACTCATGGCATCTAGCCATTTGTCGGAATCTATTGAAACAACTGCTTTCTCATAAGTTAACGGTTCGTCGTTCTCGACGAGTAGTACATCCTCATGTTGTGTTATAATCCACCCATATCTCTCGGGTTCTCGATGTACTCTCGTAGACTTACGTATATCTTGCGTTTCTTGAACAGGTTCTGGTAATGGAGTCACGTGTATTTGTGGTACTATCTCATTATCAAACTGTTCATTTTTCAACTTGTCTGTAGTGTCTGAAATTTCTTCCAGACTTATTTTACTCCCACTACCCCTGTTAGAAATAAACTCTCATTCTAAAAAGGTAGCATATCGAGCAATAATAACTTTGTGCTCACTTGGAAGATAAAAATAATATCCCTTTATTTCTTTGGGATAACCTACAAACATACACTTAATGGATCTTGCTGCAAGCTTATCAGAACTATCGTTCTTCACATAAGCATCGCAACCCCATACTTTGAGATAAGACAGGTTTGGTTTCTTCCCAAACTATAACTTATATGGTGTCTTATCTGCAGCTTTGGTTGGAACTCGGTTAAGCATGTATGTTGCCGTTTCTAAGGCATAGCCCCAAAATGATAATGGAAGACTTGCATGACTCATCATTGATCTAACCATGTCCATGAGTGTACGGTTTCTCCTTTCTGAAACACAATTCCACTCTGGCGTTCGAGGAGGTGTAAGTTGTGAAATTATGCCACACTCCTGGAGGTAATCAATGAATTCTTGACTAAGATACTCGCCCCCTCGATCACTTCGAAGGATCTTAATCTTCTTGTCAAGTTGATTTTCTACTTCATTCTTAAACTCCTTAAACCTTTCAAGAGTTTCTGATTTTTGCCGCATTAAATAGATATATCCATATCTGCTAAAATCAGAAGTCACGAAGTAGATATAAGCTCCTCTGGCCTGAACTGACAATGGTCCACACACATCACTGTGTATGAGTTCTAGCAGTTCATTCGCTCTTTCTCCAATCTTGGAAAAAGGCTTCTTGGTCATCTTTCCTTGTAAACAAGCTTCGCATGTATTTATGGATTCTAATTCAAATGAATCCAAATACCCGTCATTGAGTAATTTAGCAATACGCTTCTCGTTTATATGACCAAGTCTACAATGCCAAAGGTAAGTTGGGTTTGAGTCACACAATTTCTGTTTCTTATTCTCGATGCAATGTACCGGCTCATGTAAGTTTAAAATATACAAACAATTGTTTAAAGATCCATATCCATAGAAAACATCATCTAAATAAAAGGAACACTTCTTGTCCTTAAATTCAAAAACAAAACCCTTGGTGTTGGCGGACCGGCCGGCCATTTACAGGGACTTCACCCAGGAGGAGTTCATCAACAATTTCTTCTCCAAGGGTTTGGACAGCAAGTCCTTTGACAAGATCAAGATAGTGTACTAAAATAAAATGTATACGCTCTCGTTGATGCGTTGTGTGCGTTTCACTAAATTTATGGGTTGTTGAATTTGGAGTTTTGTGACGATTACACAAAATAATCAAATACCCACAAAAAAAGAATTTGACAATGTCACAAATTGTTCTTCCATTAAGTTGGTCTATAATAACATGAAAATTTATATTCGTGCTCTACATTATTTTTATTTTGAAATTTTATATTTTTAATAAAAAGGCAGTTAAGGCAGTCCCCCGGTCCCCCCCAATCTAACCTAAATTTTAAAACTAAATTTCTAACATAAATTTTCTAACCTAAAATATCTAACTTAAATAATTCAACTTACGAATGATAATCGGATGTCGGACGAGTGGAGATCGGAGGTCGAACGTCGGAGGTCGGAGGTCGGAGGTCGAACGGGCGGATGAGGGGAGGACGGCGGACGAGGGGAAGACGGGGGACGGCACGAACGGGGCTCGGAGGTGGGGAAGATGGAGCACGGGGCGTAGGAGGTTGCTGCGTCGGAAGTCGGGGGCCGGGGGTCGGAGGAATCGGGAGTCGGACGTCGGGTTTCGGACAATTTTGGGGGTTGGGGGTCGGCTGAATAGGGTTTCGGTCCCGATTTGGGGACTTATGTCCGTCGAAGGGGCGGGTTAAGGGGCGGGTTTTGGGGGGGTGCGGGGGGGACTGCCCAAAGGTGAAAAACTTGGAACATAACAACAGTTTTCTAGTTTCAAAACAAGTCCACTGGGCAAACTTATTTTATAAGTCCCTATAGCTAATACAGCTACTCTTGCTCCATTAGCAACTCGTAGGTCCATCTTGCCCTTGGACAACGGTTTGCATTCATTTAGTCCCTGTAGGTCCACACAGATATGAGAACTACATCCTGAATCTAGGACCCATGAGGATGAAACAGAAAAATTACATTCAGTTATAAAAATACCTGAAGCACCTGCCCCACTGGCAATTTTCTTTTGAAGGATGTAACAATTCTTCTTCCAGTGGCCTTTCTTGCACAGTGAAAGCATATAGCTTCCTTCTCATCAGATTGGGGAATCTGTTGGCCTTTCTTCAGTTTGGGCTTTTGGCCCGGGTGAGCAGACATCTTTGATTTCTTGACCTTGGGGTTGAACTTCCCCTTGCTCATTCTCTTGTTGGTATTACTCACCAACATTGCATTTGAAACAGTCTTCTGTTTCATATCTTTCTCGGCTATCTTGAGCATGGTCAACAGATCGACAAGACTCTTCGCCATATTGTTCATATTGAAGTTCATCACAAACGGAGCGAACGATGGAGGCAGGGAACATAAAATGGCTTCAACAGCCAAATGAGTATCCATCTTGGAGCCCAAACCTGCGAGCTTCTCTATGTACCCTATCATCTTGAGTACATGAGGCCCGACAGGGTTCCCTTCCTGCAATTTCATCCCAAAAAAGGCTCGAGGTTTCAAATCTCTCGGTCCGTGCACTTTCTTGGAAGAGCTCGCACAAATTGATATCAATATCCCTAGCGCTCATATTCTCATGCTGCTTCTGCAACTCTGGAGACATCGCAGATAACATGAGACATTGCACGTCAATAGCATCTTCCACATATTGATCATAAATGATCCGATCTGTTTCAGAAGTGTCTATTATGGGCACAGCTGGTGGCTCAGAATCTAGTACATGAAACTTTCTTTCTTGTTTCAGTACAATCTTGAGCTTACGATACCAGTCCAGGTAATTTGGTCCTTGGAGGATATTTTCTTTCTCCAAAATACTTCGCATCGAAAGGTTAGTCGATATCTACAACAAATAAAATTTTGAATCATTATTTGTGAATAGTTATATACAGGACTTTAATAAACTCCCACTATTTTATTCAAACCTAATAGCCCCCACCATTAGGCTCAGGAATTAGTTGGTAATAATTCCTAGCGGGACCGAATACTCAAATCCTATAGTATGTACACAACTGAGCTGTACCTACACACCATAGTCATTAAGTAGGCACTACTAACCAGTCACAAATCCACGTGACCCTCGGTATTATTATTAACTTAGGTTAATATTTTCTTAAACCCCTTGCCCATCAAATCAGTTTACCTTAGCTGAGCTAACAAATCAATTAATCTGAGTTAAGTCGACCCATCAATAAATTATGAAAAACTACAACTATACTAACACAAGCCCACAGCTGAGCTGTACCGACTCACGAAGTACGTCGACTATTTTCATTATCATTGATAGATGGCAAATAAAACTTGACTTAATATTTAGGGGATTTTAATTAATTGTCTCACCAATTAATGGGCTTCATTATTACATTCTAATTTCAAGCCCATCATATGGCCAATAGATTTTAATTTTCTAAGCCCTATATAATGTTGGGCTAAACCAATTTTCTTTCTTGGTCTTTTATTAACCATTCAAAATTTTCGCCGAATTAGGTTTTGAAATCAACCCACTGGTCGTTTTAATTCTAGACCAACTCTATTTGACAAAGTCAAAATTCTTTTGGTCCTTTTTTTTGTCTCGGCCCTTTTTTTTTTTTTGAAAAAACTTTAAAACTTGGCCGAAGTATTTCTAAGCCGTTAAATTTCTCTTATAATTACAACTATATTTGAACTTAGCAAACTTTACCATCTCAATTTACTATATCAACTTGCTGTAATTCTCATAATTAGAAAAGAAACTGTTCAAAATCAAATAAGAAATTTTGTTCGTCCAAACTTACTATAGTCAAATAAATAAAATTAAATAACCACGATAGATTTTGGACGAAACAGTTTTCAAAACTTTTGTTAAAGTAAAACATCGATTTATACGATACGAAAACAAATAAGCTCGGATACCACTGATGGGTTTCCATCGGGCGCAGCGGAAGCTCGTTTCGAAAAATACTATCCGAAACACACATCGGATTTATGTGTTACGTATAAATCGAATAGTAAATAAGTTTAATAACACGTACCTTGTTGTTTGAAAACAACGAACGTTGCGGATTAGACCGTCTTCCAGAGTCCCAACCGTGACTCCTCTAGAAATATCCACGCACACGTTCGACGGATGCCTCAAGCTCAATCTCGGGTGCTAGCCCTCTGAGCTTTTTCTAAAATTCTCGGAAGACTTACGTTCTATTCAGCCGATTGCAATTCCTTCACTTTTCTCCTATGTGGCCGAAGTCTTTTTTATTGTGTTTTTCTTTTGCAAACCACACCTTCACTACGGCCGAATTGATTTCCTTTATAGTGATGGTGCCGCCTTATGACTAAAATTATTGTAAAAAAAAATTAATAAATTACACGTAGCAATGCTATGCTACGGTAGCCTGTAGGTAATAATTTTACTTTTTGCAATTGGGCAATTGGATATCGACATCTTCGGGACATTTGAAATTTAATTCAATTGATAGAATGGGCCAAATGGGCTTAACGCAATTTGGTCGGCCTATTTGATATTATAATGAATAATATAATGATATAATAATTATTATAATTATATCATTATAGTCTACAACTTAGATATATTTGATCAATTTAAATCCAATACTATGATTTATTGCTTCCGAATATTTCAGAATAAATTTGTAGTCCAACAAATTTTAATTCTGAAATTTATACTTTTAATTCTAATATTCATTAGAATTAAATAATCAATTTCCGTGTTCACGTGCTTTTGCGTGCGACCCTCTAGGTTCTATATACGAAGGCAATGTACATCCATACATAGACTGAGGTAACCGTCTAGCAACAGTTTTCAGCCACCCAACATAATAGAATATTGGTCATGAACCAAAACCACTATGAACCGATTTCTGTGTAATTCAATCTCTTCATCTCACCGACATCCTGATTAATTCAGTGCATCATATGTCATCACTGAATTAATCATTTTACTTGATTTCTGAGATATAATAGATCTTAACTTGAATGATAAACATTCATCCACGGCCGTTTGTTTAAAATCACTAATATCTCAATCAAGAGGCCATGATGTCAACTCTCTAATCCAATAGAGCGACGAATCCTATATTGACTCAACACTATCCTCTCTATGCTTCGCTGCACACCCAATAACCGTATTACTCACAATCCGATTAAAGACTGCTTTTAACGGCATCAAAGTGAACAACTCCACGCATAGAATAAATGGAAGTCTCAAGTCAGGAGATCAGTTACACTCGTTCAACAAGAGAAGTGACCAAGGACGTTTAATATGTGGTATTCTCTATAAACGGGTCGTGTCCAGTGTACCCTAAACTTAGGCACTTCCGAGTATAACTTGAACATCCATCACTTGGTCTAACTCGACCTAAGTTATACTCGACATTGATCTAGATGTTTATGTCCCATCTAAACATCTATCCGATCAATGACAATTTTAGATTGATAAATAATCAATCTATGGAACTTTACCGTAAAGTTAATTACGAGCAGAAAAGTAATTAATAAACAGTAAATACTTGCCTTTATTAACAACTATTCACATATTTTACAAAGTGTCTTGGCACATACGTGCACACACTAACGGAAAGATGGTGATGTTCAGGTCCCCGGTTTTGCGGTCCCTCACATCGGACGCATTCGTGAAGAATGCCCTTAAACTCACCAACAAAGACATCATCGGCTCTGGAGGCTATGGGACTGTTTACAAATTGGCTGTGAACGACACCTTGTCATTTGCCTTCAAGAGATTAAACAGGGGGAGCTCTGAGAAGGACCGTGGCTTCAAGCGTGAATTGGAGGCCATGGGAGATATCAAGCATCGCAACATTGTTACCCTACACGGCTACTACACAGCTCCTAGATACAACCTCCTCATCTACGAGCTCATGCCCAATGGAAGTCCATTCAGTTCTGGCGGATGAGGTTTAATATTGCTTTAGGTGCTGCGAGAGGAATATCCTATCTCCATCGCGCCTGCATCCCCCATATCATCCACAGGGACATCAAATCAAGCAACATATTGCTGGATCAGAACATGAATGCTCGAGTCTCAGACTTTGGGTTGGCACCAGATAAGACCCATGTCTCGACATTTGTGGCTGGAACTTTTGGTTACCTAGCTCCCCGTATGAATGATCGGATTCTGCATATTCACTTATCTTGTTGCTCTCATCTGTCGGTGCCTCCAAATCATTTATCTTCCCTGTTGTCCAGAATACTTTGATTCGGGGAGAGCGACTGCAAAAGGGGATGTATACAATTACGGGGTTGTTCTGCTGGAACTACTAACTGGTAAAATCCTACTGATGAAGCATTCATGGAGGAGGGAACGAGGCTCGTGACGTGGATGATTATCTAAAATTTCCTCAGCCAAGCAGATAATTTTCCTTGCTCAAAACTATCTGGATAGCTTACGCCATGCTTATCGATTTTGATAGGAAAAGTCGGTAGTACATGAGAAAATGGAAGTGCACGTACTTGATCGCACCTTAGAAAATAGTCCCATTGATGAGATCAACAATGTATTTAGTATTGCGCTGATGTGCCTAGAATTGGAGCCATCCAAAAGGCCAACCATGGCCGAAGTTGTCAAAATGCTGGAGCAAATGAGACCAGATAAGTCATGAAGAGGGTAGGGTCACTAGTACTCCTTGCGGAGCAGATCGAACTGCAGTCATTTCAGTCGGCAACGATCTCTCAAGCTGTTTGAGCATTGCAGGCTTTTGCTTGCAATTAATTTCTTGTTGTAGGATCTACCAACCATCAATTTAATCCCTTTGACATGGAGTGAATTTATTCGCAAATGCATCTGAAATGCATGTGCTGTAATGGACATGTTTGCATTGTAGCATCTACGGAGCACGAAATAACTTCAGAATGGCCACAAGGCCACCCGCGACAGAAGTTTTCAAGGAATGAGAAACTGGTGATACAGCAAGAAACACATCAAATATCGAGAAGGGAACATTTTTTGACTGTTTCAGCATCCAAAGAGGTCAGCCATCCATCACTAGAAAGAGATACCTGAAGATAAAATCCATTACGTGATTTCATCGTACTTGTAAATGGTACGAGAAAGAAGAAACTGCACCTTGGTTCGGAAAGAAAAAGGAACAATAAAAGCATTTAACCATGTCCCTTGCACAGGCATCTTTGTTGAATCTAACCAAGTCAAGAACATGAAGGTGCCTTTCTTGATAGGGAGTCAATTCATAAAGAGCTGATTTATCTATGGGGATTGGAGAAGTAATATTCAGGGCAATGTATCATGAAAGCTTTTCCAAAATGTTTCACCATCAACATCCCTCACAAGTACAATCCACAACGACTTGTCGATCAGAGAGGTTGCTTGGCGTTTACTGAATTCTGTCGAGATGTCTGCAAAACATTTCATGCATTGCCTTACCACACAATATGTATCGAGTTAAAGAATGACTCGTCACGGTGGATCTCAGCTTTTGACATCCCTTTCCAAGCATTCCAATTAGGAACTATCAATTGATCTGTGTATGACCTTCAGGATAGACCTTCACACCTATTACTACAAAGACCTTATCTCGGAATACGTTCAGTCGTCTTGATTCTCTAATGCATGGCTACTACTACTATTACTGCCACTAATACCTATTGCGATCTGCAGGTGATTTGTCAGTGTCTACTACAAATCAAGTTTGTAACTAAGCAACTGAGAGCTGGGGGCATCCCAGTGGTCGGTTGAATCTCCTTTTCCCTGTTCGCCCAATATCATTTGGTTGGTTTCATTCACGTAGTCATTGCTGCCTATGCCGGGGGTGACTTGCCATGTAACCGCCCCCTTATTTCTTTATAAAGATTAACGCCGGGGGTGACTTGCCACGTAGCATTGATTCCATGCATGTAGAAAACAACATGAACACCATGCTAGTGCTGAAGAGTAATGACTGTCTTCTGAGCATGATCATATGAAGCTCAAACCTGAAGCGTTGCAGGATCATTGTCAAGGCCATCTATGCCTCTATCAAAGCAAAACTTTGTCCCATGCAGATGTGAGGCCCCCATCTGAGTGGGAAGTAGGATACTTGGTTCCTTGTTGCCTTTGAGATTCCTTCCCCAAACCTTTCTGGCTTGAAGTCATCTGCATCTTCTCCCCATAACTCAGGATCGCGGTGGACCAAAAATTTTGGGCAGCAATACCTGCACCCCAGCCGGTAAGATCAGGCTTCCCAGTTTTGTTTCCTTGTAAACTTCCCTTGAAAGGACAGCCGTTGTGGATATAGTCTCATGACCTCATTGAGGATTGTCGCAACCTGCAGTGGAAAACTCTTCATTACATTCAAGAAACAATGAGCAGCTACGACGATGGTTTCAATGTGAGTTTGTAAGGAATTACAATTTTGAGGTGGTTAAACTGATAAAAATTTGGCTCGTTACTTCGAAAGGCTAGCAAAACCTCTTCTCTTGCTTTATATTGCCACTCCAGATGTATGTACGCTAAGCAACACCATAGTCCAGCCAAGTAGCACTGAGGTTGTCTCTTGACCTGCAAAGTAGAAAAGCCTGCACTCCTCTATCACATCTCGAATGCGCATGCCTTTTTTCTTATCTGTGCTGTCCTGCTGTATGATTTCTTTCATGTTTGACTCTAGCAGCAGCCCAAGCTGATCGTTGCTGGCAGCTTCTCCCAACTTTATCGCTTTCTCCCTTTCGCGGATCAAACCACGCATCGCCATCTGTACTTCTCTCTTGAAGTTCTTCATCCCCTGGTTCGCTTTAGTGGGAACAAACCAGGCAGTTGAAATTCGTAATTGCAGAGAGTTAACTTCCTAGAAAGCTGACGCAAATCTTTGGATGTGGCAATATATGGATATCTGTACCGTGGGTGAGGGGCTGGGCACGAGGCATGAGGTCGTCGGAGAGGGAGAGGGAGAGGGGAGTGGAATTAGCTCAGTGGACCAGAGTGATGTCGCCGACAAGGAAGCGGTAGTTGCCGGAGAGGCCTTGTCGAAGACCCAGTTCAGGAACGGACATACGAGGGTGAGGACTGGAGAGTGACAAAATGGTTAGGGAGATGGATAGGATGTCGGATACTTGCATGGATCTTGCCAATCAAGAAGAAGAAAGAAAGAAAGAAAAGAATTCATGGATTGAGTAAACTTTATTCGTCCTACTACAACGCTCATTCATTTATACCCCAAAAGGAAAACACAACAAAAGAATTTCATAAATACGACTGACTACACCCAAAACCATTACTTCGTAAAACCACGGGAGGATGCACGTACGGGTGGCAAAACGGGTTAACGGATCGAGTTCGTGTCCGGACACTCTACCCAAAACCTCCACAATGAAGATGGACCTCAGATTAAGCAAAACGAATAGGAACACAACACCAACCGAAGGAATTAGCCACTCCACCCAACCCTCACTTAATTACAGCGACCACTTCTCAAACACACCCAACAACCGCTCACTCACCTTCCCCCTCGATTCTATTTTCATTCTTATTCTTCTTCAGGCCTTTCTCCCTTCCCTATTTATTTCTTCATCTGCAATTTCGGTTGTTTCATTGTCGATTTCTCCTTCCTCCTTCCTTGGTCCTTGCATTCCCTCTTTTCTTCAATTTCTTCCTCCACTCGTGCCTCCGACCTGGCCTGTTCATCACACTTAGAGCTCGTGCGGTCCAACTCCTCCTTCAGCTGTAGCCCCAGCTCCATCAGCAGCCCGGTTCGACCTGAATGCAGTGGTACACTTGAGGATCTCCCTAGTGTCCTTTACCTCCCCTGCATCTCCACCTGCTGGGTGGTTTACCTGTAACACGATCCAAACACGAACCATTAAAGGTTTTCGTGTTATCAGTTCAAACACAAACAGTTTTATAATGGATAGATATGAAATAATTTAGTATAAAATATATATAATATCCGAATTACACCATAATTCAACGATTAAAAATTAAAATAAATTCATAAATATTCTATCATAAAATTATGAAAATAAATAATTTAGTGTTCAAATTAATATAACAAAATAACTTTGAATGTATATCGTTATCGTGACGGATTTCTACTTCCTACAAATAATTTATGCTCATATATTAGAAAATAAATTATAAAAATAATCATGACATAAACAACTTAACAAACCAAATTTGTTGAACTTTTAAATTGAAGGACGTCTTCATTATTTACCTGTAACCTAACAACATCTTTCGTAAGTTCATATAGTTGTAGATGCTCTTCGTCTCGTGCAGTTTCTGAAATAAGAAATAAACGTATCATTGAAACAAACTATGAATATGCATTTCGTGATTTATTAACTAGAAATTAAATACTTCGATCAAAATAAATGTTGCCTTTTAAGTTTAGTTACCAACTTTCGAAGAAGGGAATGACCTAGCATTCGGGGAAGGGAAAAAACATTTTAATTGGCTCATGTTGAAATAATTAATATATTCCCAGACTTCTACGTCAAATTATCATTCAAGCAAAATGAAGATATTAATCCTACCTGGTAGGTCAGTGGCAATCAAAGAAGCCTTGATAATACAAGTGGGTCTCAACGAGTAAAGGGTACACGACCCAAAACTAACTCGTTATCATATCGGGTACAATGGATTGACACTATAATGACACGAACCCGTTAAGACTAAATTTATACATTAAAATTGCGGGTCATGATTGCCACCCCTAGATGCACATAAGAGTTAGCTCAGGCACTTGCGCAAAATCACATGTGCCCCATGCTGCGGCTGAAGAGTCACGATCCACTTCGGCGCATGCACGTAGTTTGGGGACAACTCGAACAAGAACTTCTGTAGGATCGCCACTAATGTCAGTTTCGCCTCCAGCAACGCAAAATTCATCCCAATGCAGATGCGAGGGCCCCAACCAAACGGGAAGAATATCACCCTGTTCTTGGTTGCTTTCGCCACTCCTCCTGCAAACCTTTCCGGCTTAAACTCCATGGCATCTTCACCCCAGAGCTCACGGTCGTGGTGGACGAAGATTGTGGGCAACGCCACCTGAGCTCCCTTGGGTATGGTCACATCCCCTAGTTTCATATCCTTGGTGACTTTTCGGCTGAGCACAATCACCGGGGGATACAGACGCATCACCTCATTCAGTATCATCGTGACCTGAAGGACCAAATTAATCAGTTGTTCAGTGTGTTTTCTCAGCATTAACAAAATAGACCACTGTTCTACAAGGGCTTGTTATATATTCTTACCACATTTAGGTGGTTGAGCTGGTCAAAGTTTGGCTGGCTGTTGCCGAGGACCTGAACAACCTCCTCCCTGGCACGCTGCTGCCATTCCGGGTGGATGCTGAGTAACACCAGTGTCCATAGGACCAGGGTCGAGGTCGTCTCCTGTCCGGTAAAGTAGAACAGCTTGCACTCCTCAATCACCTCGTCCATGCTCATGCCGACCTTCTTGCCCGTCTGACCATGCTCCTGGATCTCCTTCAAGTTGGACTCGATCATCAGCCCGAGCAAGTCGTCGCAGGCAGATTCCCCTGCCTTTATGGCTTTCTCTTTTCTGTGGACGAGGTCCCGTATCAGGGACCGGAGTTCAATGTCAATCTTCTTTATTCTTCTATTCAACTTGGTGGGAACAAATCTGGAGAGAAAGCGTCAAAGATTTCAGAACTGGGTTTCCCAGTGAACCAGGAATTATTTTTCTCTCCTATTTATAGTCTGATCAAGAACATGAATGAGCTGCTTACCTCCATCCAGGGATGTACACGGATTGAACGGTTATGAGGGCGAGTTCCAACTGTTCCTCCTGAAGCTGGCATATCTTTCTGCCTTCCTCGATGTTGGTGCCGAAGGCCGTCTGGGAGATGACGTCGCGAGTCAAGTCCTGGAGGTCAGGCCAGATGTCAACCTCGGAGGATTCCTTGAACGATAACATCTGCTCCCATTTGCTGACAAGCTGGTTAGTGCTGGAATGGAAGGTGGGCAACATGAGCTGCAGCATTATTGCATGGCAAACATATTCAGAAGTTAGAAAATCCCCACAAGAAAGTATGAAACCTAACAAAGCAGCACAAGGTAAAAGATTGAAGGGGTGGGGTGAATGAACCTTGAGCTTGCCTATGTGGAAGGCCGGGTTGAGGATCTTGCGGTGCATCGACCACTTGTCGCCCTCGTGGTTGACGAGACCTTCAAGGAGAAGACTAAACAGGGGATTGAAGTCGGGCGTCTGGTAGTCGTGGATCTTGGAAAATATTTCATTGATGTGGGAGGGGTCCATGATGTTTACCCGAGGTATCGTACCCAACCACATGAACGAGTTCTTCCCTGCAAACCAAGCCCCCATTAGTGTCGTCTTAAAAAATTGAAGATCAGGAACAGGGCCTCCAGAGCCGGCCGCCGGGAAGGGGGGGGGGGGGTTCTCCTACCGTGGGTCTTGATGAGCTGGTTGAGGAAGGGGTGGACGAGGGTCTTGAGGTCATCGGAAACGGAGGAGGGCCTGGATTGGGCCTGGCGTAGCATGAGAGAGCTGTCGCGTAGGTCGCCGGAGAGGAAGCGGTAGGGATTCCCGGAGAGGCCCTGCAGACGAAGGATGCGCTCCAGCTTACGGGGACGGATCCATACCCAGTTGAGGGCTAACCATGCTATAACCAGAACGGGGAAGATGAGGATGGATAACAGGATGGTGACGAGGGACGTTTCCATTATTTGAGAATTTGGCCTTGGATGACTTGGAGTAGAAAGATATTTGTAGCTTTGGGTGACTAATAATCTTTTAGGAGGATAATACTTACAGGGAGGGAGGACGGCGGATACATTAATTGCCTACCAAAAAAAATTTACTTACCAAAAAAAGGCTTAATTATTAAACGTATCTTATACTAAGTCATTTTTTTTTTCAATCTATCATGTTCTTTATATTCATATTTATATTTATCATTATTTTTAATTTATCCTCAGTTATCTTTTCAAGTCAAAGCCGTGGCAGCCTACGTGGCTCAAATTAAGTTAAATTTTGCTATTACCGTACAAATCAGGAGCCTTATACGAATATACCGTTAGTTTTAAAAAAAAAATTAAGAAATATGATCAAAGTTTCAAAAATACCCGATTTACCGTCCCTTAGACGCGTTTGAAAACTCGTGTTTCAATTTAGCGAGTTTAACCCGCCATCCAAGTAATTAGGAGTAAGGCAGATTTTGAAAAACCGTCCTCCGTATGGGGGAGATGCTTAGGAAAACCCGCCTCCCTCCCGATTACTTGGACGGCGGATTTTGAAAACTCGTCTTCTTTGTAAATTAAATGACGGGTTTCAAAACGCGCCTTAAAAACGGTAAATAGGATATTTTTGAAACTTCTACTATATTTTGTAATTTTTTTTTAAAACCAAAGATATATACGTACAAAACTTCGTGCACTAAAATTCTAACTCCACGCCCAAATACCTAGTTCCAACCACAAATCTCTCAAACCCCACCCCAATCCCAGAAGAAAACCTTAGCCCCCATTCCTCTCCACATTTTTCGTTATCCGCGTTTCTTCAATCGAGCCTCTCATTTGCCTACCCGTCGTCTTGAGCTTGTTCAATAGAGCCCCACATTTGCCTTGGCCTCATCTTCAACACCTGTCTGCGTTCATACGAACAACGGAAGAGGAGTCCGCTTAACACCAGCTTGTCGATCTCTCTCACTATAGATGAGGGAAATCAACAAAAGCGACTTAGGCCCACAACGTCGGTTACTGCTTTGAAATCCAAACTAACACCTGACCGGATTCTTACAAATTTGGGTTTCACATTGGACAAATCTAGATTCGATGTGGTATCTGTTACATTAAGAGGGAGGGTGAATTAGTGTTAAAGTCCAATTAAGGATTTTTCACACTTTTTCGATTTATCCCGCAGCGGAAGGAAACTTTCTGTAACACAGAACCTTAGATATGATTCTGTAAGACAGAACGTTTGATTGTGTACGCAATATCTTTGATGGACACAAGGATTTTTATAGTGGTTCGGCAAATTGCCTACTCCACTCTTCACCCAGAAACCTGGATGGTTTCCACTCAATTGTATCTCAATACAGATTACACAATCGATAGCAAATAGAGCTATCCAGAAAGTTCTTCACTGAAAAAGTCTGAGTGACAGAGCACAGACCAGAAGGTTCTGTACAGTAGAACTTGTTACACGGTAAAGACCAGAATGTTTTGTACCGTAGAACTATGAGTGAAAGAACACAGACCAGAAGGTTCTGTATCGTAGATGTCAATCCACTATAGACCAGAAGGTTCTATGTAGGAAATGACGTGGTAAGTACAGACCGTAAGGTTCTGCACTGAAATAGATTTACAGACCCGAAGGTTCTGCACTACAATGGGTTGTACATACCCGAAGGTACTGCACTACAGTAACTCAATGCACACGTTAGTGTGACTAACAAAGTAACTAATGCACAATCCCCTCAAGGACAACGACTTCGTGGCGTACCCCACGCGAGCACGTGGCGTACCCCACGCGAGTACGTAGCGAACCCTACGCAGGCAGACAACGACCTCTGTCCAATGATGGATTTCCTCTCCGGCGGCTCCACACGACCTGCACGATCTCCTCGAGATAGCGACTATGTGGCGTACCCCACACAAGCACGTAGCATACCCTCGCAAGCACGCAGCAAACCCTGCGCAAGCACGCGGCAAACCCCACACAAGCAGACGGCAGCCTCCGTCCTAGGTTCCTGCACACACAGAACACTACACCACAGAAGCTGGTTAGTCCCTCACCTTCTGTGCTCCCGGGGTATCTGCCCTTCTCTCCGGCCCACCGCACGTTAGCCACACGGCACCCAGCCGCGCTTCCCACCAACGTCTCCTGCAGCTTCCAACCGAGTCCCTCGTGGCCCCCGAGTCACTCTCCCAGATGACTTCACCAACGATGCAGTCTTCTGCGGGTAGCGTACCTTGTGCGTGACTAACAAAACTCGAATCTAAAACCTTACGCTCTCAGAATACAAGAAGGATTCATTCCTTGTTCTATATATTTGAAAGCACGAACTAATATCCTATTTATACACAAAGATAAAAACGCTAAGTGTAGAAGGTAATATGACGAATCAACCTTCTGTAGAACAAGAAAAATAAAAGATTAGATAATAATACAATATTTAATTTACAAATACGTCACACTAGACATATATTCTTTAGGTAAACGTATCAAATCAAATTAATAATAATTTGATGATTGTTTCCACGAATATTGCATTACAGAAGGTTCTGGTTAGTCAGAAGCCTTCTACAAATGGAAATAATCAAAGATTAACTTCCTTAATGAATAAAATCGATACCATTCTGTTCAAGACACTTAATTAAATGTATCTGGACAGATGATGTGGATAAACATCCTTGGTAACGGTTCTTGGTGATCGGATGGATTCACAGAAGGTTGGAGACAACCTTGTAGAACCTTACCATAAATAGAAGATTTATTTCCTTTAATGGAAATATATTATTCTATTTTATTTCTTTGGCAATGAAATCGATCAGATAATTATCCTGATTATATTGGATAATTCCCATGGAATATTTCCACTTAATTTCGTAATTAATTATTAATTACAAAAATATTTCCTTACAGGAGGTTCCCGTCAGGACTAGCTTCTGTCGTGCAGATGGTTGACTTCTGCTTTGAAGAAGGTCATTGCTCATCATTAAAACACCTCAACAGTATCCCGTTGTAGGAGAAGAAAATCTACCCGCTCTAGCTGATTTGGGAGCAGAGGTATTGTGAGGAAGGTTGAGGGAGGTAGCGCGTGAATTTGGTGGAAACTTCCTCTCGAGAATTGAAAAGTTGGTCGAATTTAAATTGGACATAACGGCGGGAATGACCGGATATATTTGATGAACGCCAATTTGGGGTCATAGCTTGCGTCATCCTCCCGACGCGCTGTCAGTCTCGAGGAATAATAAACAACAAAACAATCTGAATAATACCCATAACATTTTTATATATATAAATTTTTTATGTTGTTTTGAGAAGTAAGGATTGCATATTACTATCATGCACGTTTTTAAAAAATTATTAAAATCAAGAGGGACAAAAAGTAGGAATATGGGATTATATTTGTGGTTTGAACGCGGACGCCCATTTGGGATTTGTTTATTGCATGGGGGGAGAATAGTATTTTTGGTGTTTTTGGTTCATGTGTACAGCCGACAGCATTTCATATGTTGAACGTCTGAATTCATTAAAAATCATCAAGTTGTAGTAAGATGATGAAATCTTCTTTTATTGGGGGGTGAACAAACATAATTAATATGAATTTTGTTTTTGGGTTGTGGCTGAGTCACTTTTTAACAACGTTAATTCACAAATTAATCTTGCGAAATAAATTGGTCAAACTTTTAAAATCATAGTAATACCAATAATTCTCGGCATGAACTTTGAATAGTTTAGAATTAAGTGTTGGACAGGGACAAACTTGAAATCTGAGCATAGATTTCACACCTATTACTACAAAGACCTTATCCCGGAATTCGTTCATTCGTCTCGATGCTCCAATGCACGGTTACTTCTACTATTAAGGCTACTAATACCTATTGCCATCTCCTTTTCCCTGTTCGCCCTATATCATTTGGTTGGTTTCATTCACGTAGTAATTGCTGCCTATGCCGGGGGTGACTTGCCATGTGGCATTGATTCCACGCATGTAGAGAACAACACGAACACCATGCTACGGCTGAAGAGCAATGACTGTCTTCGGAGTATGATCATATGTAGGAGAAAGCTCAAATTGTTAGGGAGGGAGTGGAATTGCCGGAGAGGCCTTGTCGAAGACCCGGTTCAGGAATGGACATAATACGAGGGTGCGGACTGGAGAGTGACAAATTTGTTAGGGAGATGGATAGGATGTTGGATACTTGCATGGATCTTACGAATCAAGAAGAAGAAGAAGAAGAAGAAGAAGAAAGAAAAGAATACATGGATTGAGGAAGCTCGTTCATTTATACCCCAATAGGAAAACACGACAAAAGAATTTCATAAATACGACTGACTACACCCAAATCCAATACTTCTTATTCTTAAAACCACGAGAGGATGAGCATAAGAGTTAGCTCTGGCACTTGCGCAAAATCACATGTGCCCCATGCTGCGGCTGAAGAGTCACGATCGACTTCGGCACATGCACGTAGTTTGGGGACAACTCGAACATGAACTTCTGCAGGATCACCACTAATGCCAGTTTCGCCTCCAGCAACGCGAAATTCATCCCAATGCAGATGCGAGGGCCCCAACCAAACGGGAAGAATATCACCCTGTTCTTGGTTGCATTCGCCACTCCTCCTGCAAACCTTTCCGGCTTGAACTCCATGGCATCTTCACCCCAGAGCTCACGGTCGTGGTGGACGAGGATTGTGGGCAACGCCACCTGAGCTCCCTTGGGTATGGTCACATCCCCTAGTTTCATATCCTTGGTGACTTTTCGACCGAGCATGATGACCGGGGGATACAAACGCATCACCTCATTCAGTATCATCGTGACCTGGAGGACCAAGTTAATGAATTGTTCAGCGTGCTTTCTCGGCGATAACAAAGTAGACCACTGTTCTACTAGGGCTTGTTATATATACATACCACGTTTAGGTGGTTGAGCTGGTCAAAGTTTGGCTGGCTGTTGCCGAAGACCTGAACAACCTCCTCCCTGGCACGCTGCTGCCATTCCGGGTGGATGCTGAGTATCACCATCGTCCATAGGAGCAGGGTCGAAGTCGTCTCCTGTCCGGCAAAATAGAACAACTTGCATTCCTCGATCACCTCGTCAATGCTCATGCCGACCTTCTTGCCCGACTGACCATGCTCCTGGATCTCCTTCAAGTTGGACTCGATCATCAGCCCGAGCAAGTCGTCGCCGGCAGATTCCCCCCCCTTTATGGCTTTCTCTTTTCTGTGGACGAGGTCCCGTATCAGGGACCGGAGTTCAATGTCAATCTTCTTTATTCTTTTATTCAACTTGGTGGGAACAAATCTGGAGAGGAAGCATCAAAGATTTCATAACTGGGTTTCCCAGTGAACCAGGAATTATTTTTCTCTCCTATTTATAGTCTGATCAAGAACATTATTGAGCTGCTTACCTCCATCCAGGGATGTACACGGATTGAGCGGTTATGAGGGCGAGTTCCGACTGTTCCTCCTGAAGCTGGAATATCTTTCTACCTTCCTCGATGCTGGTGCCGAAGGCCGTCCGGGAGATGACGTCGCGAGTCATGTCCTGGAGTTCAGGCCAGATGTCAACCTCGGAGGATTCCTTGAAGGACAACATCTCCTCCCATTTGGTGACGAGCTGGTTAGTGCTGGAGTGGAAGGCAGGCAACATCAGCTGCAGCATGCAAACATGTTCAGAAGTTAGAAAATCCCCACAAGAAAGTATGAAAACTAACAAAGCAGCAGAAGGTAAAAGATTGAAGGGGTGGGGTGAATGAACCTTGAGTTTGCCCATGTGGAAAGCCGGGTTGAGGATCTTGCGGTGCATCGACCACTTGTCGCCCTCGTGGTTGACGAGACCTTCAAGGAGAAGCTTAAACAAGGGATTGGAGTCGGGCTTCTGGTAGTCGTGGATCTTGGAAAGTATTTCCTTGAGATGGGAGGGGTCCATGATGTTTATCCGAGGTATCGGACCCAACCACATGAACGAGTTCTTCCCTGCAAACCAAGCCCCAATTAGTGTCGCCTTAAAAACTGAAGATCAGGGACAGGGTGGCCCCAGAGCATGGATGGGAGGGGGGAGGGGGGGGGGGTGGGGGTGTTCCTGGTACCGTGGTTCTTGACGAGCTGGTTGAGGAAGGGGAGGACGCGGGTCTTGACGTCATCGGAGACAGAGAAGGGCCTGGATCGGGCCTGACTGAGCATGAGAGAGCTGTCGCGGAGGTCGCCGGAGAGGAAGCGGTAGGGATTACCGGAGAAGCCCTGCAGACGGAGGATGCGCTCCAGCTTACGGGGACGTATCCATACCCAGTTGAGGGCTGACCATGCTATAACCAGAACGGGGAAGACGAGGATGGACAACAGGATGGAGGAGAGGTATGTTTCCATTGTTGGTTGAGGGACTAATAATCTCTTCGAGGAGGATGATACTTATATTGAGGGGGGAGTTGTTGCGGAGGAGGATACGTCTGTAAATGATATACCTTCCCCCCCCCCCCCAAACAAAAAATTATTTACTCACCAAAAAAAAAAACAAGAGTCCGTAGATCAATATCCTAAAATTGATGAACGCGGCAAGTTTGGGGTCATTGCTTGCGTCATCCTCCCAATCCAACATGCTTTTCTGTCTCGAGGAACGAGAAAAAGTTCAGAGATGTGGGTCCCCCCCTGCCTTCTTGCCTTCTTATAATACTTTGCAAATTATCCAAAAATATATTAAAATCAAGAGGGACAAAAAGTAGGAATAAGGGATTATATTTATGGTTTGAACGGGAACGCCCATTTGGTATTTGTTTATTGCATGGGGGGGAGAATAGTATTTTTGGTGTTTTTGGATCTTGTGTTCGGCCGACAGCATTTCATATGTTGAACGTCTGAATTCATTAAAAATCTTCAAGTTGTAGTAAGTTGATGAAATCTTGTTTTATTTGGGATGTCTTGCCGTGTTGCCAAAGGAGAAGGACTTGACTATTCTCATGAGTTTTTTGGAGATTATTCATTTATTCAATGAAGTCAGGGTCAGGGCAAGATGACGAGTCAGGCTTAGACGAAGTCAATTCCAGATCTGGGAGGTGGCTCGGAAAATGGCCTTTTGTCCTGATAAGCCTGATTACATGCTAAATTAATTTTGGCTCCATGGACAGGAGGTTCATGAATTTTCTTGGGTTTAAAAGATATTTTGAGGAGAAGTTATTGATGCCTTCGACGGAGTCAGAGGATCGACGAGCTTAGCACAAGCACTTGAAATCAACGTCGGACTTTAAAACAACAAATCGATTAAAGTGTAGTAATTATGTTAGATCAACCATATAATATATTGCTTATGTACTTTATAGAAACTTATATTATGCACCCCGTTTCTCGATAGAAGCTTGTGCTACGTAAGATTAATTTGAACATTCTGTAAATATAAGCGTTATATATTATTCTCTCTATAGAATGTTAGAACATTATGATTGTCTACTACATTGTGTTAAGAATAATCAAAATTTTTATTGATTTCAAACGATAATATGATGGATGGAATACCGTCGAGATTGAAAACAATCTCCACTAATTGTTATTGTACTAACATTTTGTTTTTCCTTATAGCAGATCTTTTATATTTAGCTTAGATAGAATAGAAATATATAGGTACTTAGTTGTTATTATGAGAGTAGAGAAAAATAATGTGGAAGTTAGATTACAACAGATACAAATGTTGTAATTTCGTGTTGTGTTGTATGTGTTTTTGTCTCACAACGGGAGGAACATGAGCTACATAAGTAAGTTGGTGAAGCCTCTGTGGTGGGCTCGATGAACTCGAGGTGAAACTGTGGATGCTATTGGAGTGACATGTAACAGAATTTGGGGAGTATTAAAGGCTGTGTACGTTTCAACGTATAGTAGGTCGAAATGAGACGAGCATAAAGGTAATGAACTAACTTGATTCTGTAACTACAATTTGTTGTGATTGTGATTGTGGATGGCTATGTAACAAGCGAGAACACCACCACCCAGTCGACTTGCCTAGTCTTATGGATGCATTCCTCTCTCACGTGCTGTTTTTTTGGCACGGTGCTAATAATTGGGGGTCACGTACAGGAAGACAAAAACGTAAGGAGGACGAGGGAGTTGGATCAGGGACGAAGGGTGGGAGAAGAAGCTGCTGGTGTATTCGACAAGCCGATAAGTGGTGGTTGAAAATCTATCAAAAACTTGTGGACGACAATGTCTCTCCCCCTCCTCTATTATAAACACGGCAACTGCGACCATCACATAAAGAAGAATCAATTACTTCCTCCACCAGGATGGCTGCAGCAGCCCTGAAGCTGTTCGGCCTCTCCTTGCTCGTGAATCTCCTCAAACTCCAGCAGCATCAGGACCACCTCGAAGTGTTTCCTCCTAGCTGCACCCGCATCCAGTGCCCCGGCTACGACGTTCTTCACTCTGGGGATGGGTATGAGATCCGTCGCTACAGCTCTCCTGTGTGGATGTCTACCTCCCCTATCCAGGACATCTCCTTGGTCGAAGCCACCAGGGCAGGCTTCCTCCAGTCAGTCCTCCCTCCCTCCATTTCTTCTTTGTTGGATTGGATCGACATCCTAACTACTTTTGTCAGGCTATTTGACTACATACAGGGGAAGAATGACTACTCTGCAAAGATAGAGATGACTGCGCCCGTCATCACCCAAGTCTCTCCTAGCGACGGGCCCTTCTGCACCTCCTCGTTCCTCGTCAGTTTCTATGTCCCCAAAGAGAACCAAGCTGACCCTCCCCCAGCCAAGGGCCTCCACTTGCAAAGATGGAACACCACCTATGTTGCGGTCAGGCAATTCAGCGGGTTTGTACAAGACTCTGATGTGGGCCAACAAGCAGCTGCCTTGGAATCCAGTCTCGGTGGTACCATCTGGGCTAAAGCCATCCGCAAATCGCATGCCACCGATACCACTTTGATCTACACTGTTGCCCAGTACAACTCCCCATTCGAATTCAGCGACAGGGTGAACGAAATCTGGATGTCGTTCGACATCGATGATGCTGATGCTGCCGCCTGAAATTTTGAAAGATACATAAGTCCATCTCTAGTTGTTGCGATGTAGTGATTTGTCTTCTAGTAAGCACAAGTACCTCCAACAATTAATTCAGACTCTGGAGTCTCTGTCTTCTCTTGTATTTAACTGATGCTCACTCGGGCCATCTGAAGCTGGGCATGCTTAGCCCTTTTGGTCTCTTAGGGATGACGAATAAATAAGAGGGTAAGCCTCACCGTTTTCAATGTTCGCACCGGCATTGCCAACCGGAAAGGGAGTGCAACCATGCCTACAACTACCGCCAAAACCAGGTCAACCCGGAAATGCCAGATGGGTACACCTCGGAGGTCTATTTTATTACTGGACTTGATACTGTGAACAACAGCACCAAACAATTCAATGAAAAACATAGTGAGGGGGCATTGTGTAAACTAGTAGCTGTGGGTGAAGGCACGACTTCCTCCTCCTCGACTGTCTCCTGGGGCAGATGAAGGCGTTGTACTATTCTGAACACCTCCTGATTAGAAGGAACCAGAATCTTTGCCGGTCGGCTTCTGGACTGGTCCGAAGGTAGTGGCGTCCAACTCCACATATCGAAATGGTCATTAATCATCAAGGAACCAGTCAATAGGGCTGGAGATTACCGGATGAGGCAGGCGGTTGGTCGTAGAGCTCCTCCTCACACGGTCGCATATTTCCAGCGTGTTTTAAAAAATTAGTGCATTTGTTCCAAGGGAAGGAATTGTTTATCGACTAGTTCTTTGTACATGTTTGAGAAAAAGAAAAGCAAAATAGAAAGAAAATGGGGAGATTTGGCTTTGTAAAGGTCCAGTTCCACGAACATGATTGGTCCAACTGGCAAGGAGCATCGATTTGCAAGGTCTCAGTTTGTATAAGATTCATAGCCTTTTCATAAGATGTATTAATTTAGAATCCACCATTTTAGTTACTAAACCCCCTGCATGTTTTTGCCGCCTACTTGTAGAATGGAACTCCCGGGCGGAGATTTTCATCATTTGGCATAAGGCGTGCCATCCATTTTCTTGCTTTCCCCTGTTTGCCCCCTCGGAAACAACATTCGCAATCTGGGACTTATCAGACCGGGGCAAGGATGGTCCCATGGTATAGTGACGTGGTCACAAGTTTTCTCCTTCAGCGAACGGCACCCACTTAGAGCCATTGTAAGCTCAAACTATTCCCTCAACATCTGCAGCCATTGACGTGGTCTCAGTTGTTCTTTTGCATCCCATGGGACGGTGGCGCAATACATAAAATACATACATATCCCAGGCGGAAAAAATCACGAATATCCCTGAGGCTCCGAGGGCTGAGTGCTTTGAATACATCAGTTCCATGACGAACACCCTGATCCAGAAACACCGGCACACTTCTTTGTGCAGCTTTGACAACCTACAACATCATATATGAGACACGGCTGGCATCAACCTTTGCAAATATTCTTGGGATTAGTATTCTCTCGGATACCTCCTCTAGGGCCATGATAGTAGCAGGAACATAGTCAAGCTATCGAGCGTCATGATTGGAGACGATGATTCCAGCTGCTTGAGCTTGTATGGCTAGCCTTGCTGAACAACAAGAGGTCATAGAGTCACATGAACTTGTTGGTGAAAGCTGGTTTCATTTGGTTGAGGAGGGGGGGGGGGGGGGGGCCGGCGTTGTAGTGCTTACTGTCCTCAGCACCCTTCACCAAGATAGGTAGCTTAGTAATTGGCTGAAGCCACTGAACATCTTGGAGGAATCAGAAAAACATGTTTTGACCCCATATTCACGAACTTCAACAGTTCCATGGTTATTTCTCAATCAACGTAAGCTGCATTTTTTCGTTTGGAAGCGGGCAGGGATATACGAGGCAAGAGCTCAGAGTGGTAGGGAACATGACTTGCCTTCCAGCTCAGAGTACGATCAATTTGGCTGGCAACATATGAGGCGAGTCCAGAATCCTCAGCCTGTTAGGCAGAAGGTTAGCCGAAACAACATGACATAAATCTGAGCCTCTCAAATTAACTTTTTTCCACTCACTTTGTCCGTCCTGCCAAGGTCTAGAACCTCAAAGTTCTTCACGGTAAAAAACGGTGGTAAGGCGAACCTGTAGGACAAAAAATCCATAATTTGAAACAGCAAGACCTATGCCTTGTAGGCCTTATTAGCTAAGATGGTAAGAGATTGATGATATCTTATGAATATGAACCTGTTCTTGATTTCAGCTTCTCGACGACCAAGTCTCGGGTTGTCGACGGTGAGTGCGATGGCCTTGAATCCAGCCCTTTCAGCCCTCCTCACAAGCTGTGCTGCCACATTCCTATCATTGAAATATGGAAGCATCAGCACTCAGTAATAAGGCCATCTTCCAACTGTTGAGGTTCAACCATTTTAACGATGAAAAGCACAGCCTAGGATGCTCACGTTCAGCTGGAAAAAGCGGATGCCGGTTCCGGTTGAAGCGACTTCTTCAGCACTGGAGGTGGCCCATGAAGATAAAGCCTCGACACGATTGCGAGGTGGAGTAAGTTCGAGAGACCCGGTAACGACAAATCCTAGATTCGAATAACGGTGGGTAAAAAGTTCAAAATAAAAAATTATTTTAAAGTTAAGGACATAAAAAGTCAGCAGATAGTTTATCTCATGGGCTTCTTCCTCCCCTGTTTCGCTCTTCTTCTTTTGCTCTTAAAGCTCATTCATTCATGTATAAATATCTCTCAATAATAATAATAATTCATGTATTTTGGATTCTTTTTCTTTGAAATCGAAGGACCGATTTGAAATAAAATGATTCTTTGAAGCGGGGTATGTAGATTTAATGTTATTTGTAGGGGAAAGAAGGAAGACCTCTGATTGAGAAGACTTTCTGTTTTCGGAGAGAGAGGCCAGGCCACCCGGGAGCTCTCTCGGACGCGAAAAAGGGCACCACGACCAGCAGCGCCCCGCCCACCACCGAGCAGGAGCGGGTCTACGAAAGAGATATTAATTTGGGGGGTACGGGATAAGATGCAATCGTGGCGGCAGCGTGGCGAATCCATTCGAGGAGGAGCCGTTGAACCCACGTCCTGCAATGCCCTTTCGGGGGAGGCGGCGGAAGGAGTTCGTTGATGGCCGTGCCATTGCTGATGTCCTGGCAGCCGAGTCTACTGAGTCAGAAGCGCCAGAACGGTCCGCCACTCGGACTCAGGAACCTTGGCAACACCTGTTACCTCAACTCCGTCCTCCAGTGCCTCACCTACACCCCTCCCCTCGCCAATTTCTGCCTCCGTCAACTCCATTCTTCCCTCTGTAACCTTCTCCCCCCCTCCCCCCACCCTACCAAAATCATCTTTTGCCGTTTTTCTTTATTCATTAGGATTTTTATTTTGGAAGATGTATTTTCTGGGTTGTTTCTGCTCCGTGCCCTAATTCCCCTTAGTTAACGTGCTATACCTGCTTTTGTGAAATTGACCAGGCGATTCTTGTCTGGATGGGGAGAGGAAGCGGGACTGTCCTTTTTGTATTCTAGAGAAACGTATTGCACGTTCGTTACGGGCGGATCATGCTCTGGATTCTCCTGCCAAGATTCAGAGCTGCTTGCGTCTCTATGCCGACCACTTCCGGAGTGGCCGCCAGGAGGATGCGCACGAGTTCCTCCGCTATGTCATCGATGCTTGCCACAACAAGTGTCTCCGTCTCAGGAAGTTGCGTCACGGTCACCGTGTTGCCATTGTGGAGGGTGCCACTAGCAATACCATCGTAAAGGAGATATTTGGCGGGGCTTTGCAGAGTCAGGTTAAGTGTGTGCTTTGTGGAGCCGAGTCCAATAAGGTGGATGAGATCATGGATATTAGTCTGGATATCTTGCACAGTGCTTCGCTAAAGGATGCATTGCACAAGTTTTTCGAACCGGAGGTTTTGGACGGAAACAATAAATACAATTGTGAGAAGTGCGTATTTGCTATCCTTGACATTTTGATTTTCCTAGGTTGTTTGCTCCTCCTGTTTGCTGTAGAATAATTTGACCATGCCCATGTAGGTGTAAGAAATTAGTCCCAGCAAGGAAACAAATGTCGGTCTTTCAGGCCCCTAATATTCTTGTTATTCAACTGAAGGTACAATTTTCTTTGGCAATTTGACAGTTAGCACCCTCTAAGGTCTTTTTTTCTAGCCACTAATGCTTTGCTTACATCTCTTGGCTTTTCCCGATTCTCGAGAAGAGATTTGAGGGTATATATGGTGGAAAGATCGACAAGGCCATTTCTTTTGAGGAACTTCTGTTGCTTTCCAACTTCTTGTGCCGGGGAAATCAGGTAGTTTGGCTGACCTCTTTCATTGGATTCTCAACAGTACTGAATCTGGATAGATTTATAATGTCAGAAGTAATAATGATTAAGAAATAATGGTGTCAAGTGTAACGTAAATCATTTCTGCAGCAGGTCATCACTTTGTGGTTTTTGTCTGCATGTTCATTGTGTTTTGAGCTGCCAGTATTTATTGATTGCAGGATTCATCTCCTGAATACTACTTGTTTGGTACCATTGTTCATGCTGGAATTTCACCTGATTCCGGTCATTATTATGCTTATGTTAAGGTATGCCGATCCTTAGCACTAGTTATTGCCAAAGTGTTGACAAAATGGTTTGATCATTTCTTGTACTCGTCACAGGACGCAGTGGGCCGGTGGTATTGCTGTAATGACTCATATGTCTCAGTTACAACATTGGAGGAAGTGCTGTCAGAAAAGGTTTATATCCTGTTCTATGCTCGAACAAAACAGAGGCCAGCATGTAGTGTGGCAGTTCCTGTTGCCAATGGTGTTAAATCGCATGCATGTAATGGTATTGGAGCATCGAAAAAGCAACCTTCGGGTTCTCCATCTAAACCAGCTCATGATAGAATACTCGAGGAAAGTGCATCTAGAAATCCTCCTGCCCTACCTATGGCTGATAAATTGACTTCAAGTCCCCGTGTGAAGTTTAGTATTTCGGGAAATATTGCCTCAAAGAGAGTTCCTGCCGTTACTAACGGGAAGATGATTCTTCATGAGAATAACTCAGTTGAGAAATCTAGTGATTGTAAACTGCCTGTTCGGATGAAGATGATTGGGAAAGAACTTTCAAGCAGTCCAAACACAAACGGATTCCACAAGGAAAATAAGGCTCCTTTGCACGACAGGCCGAGAAATCAGGATGTCAAGCATGAGGGATATAATCACAAGAAAAATAGTATGGGTGCCTGTGATGATGTGAAAACCAAATCGATGGCAGGCCTGCATGGACATGGAAAGGCAGATAGTGTTAGCCTCAAGGCAGCCCAATCAGATTGCCTTGAAGGCAATGGTAAATTTGAGAAGAGCTTATCAAATGGGAATGTGTCTGAATCTCATGACTCTTGCAATGATGGTGCTAATCATGATCTAGATATACCGATCTCCAGTGGGAAGATGCATGATCACTCTTGCGTTTTGCTAGCCCAGGATCCCAAGTCCAGGGAAAAAGTTGAAGAGCTGAAAGAAGCGTATGATCTAGATCACCTTTTATAGTAAATTTTTTGGGTGAATTTTTCTCTCCAGTAGCTTTGTGAGAAATTTGTTCTCACATTCTTCTGCGTGTTTTCTTTACTGATTACATGTGATTGCAGATCTCATTACACCTTGATTTACTTCCCAAGTGTTTATGTTCCAATCTTTGCTTGTTTCTTCTTCCTAATGGCTTCCTTTTTGTGACCCTTTGCTCATAGCTTGTATAAAATCACTCCATGTTGAATTTATATGATCGTGCTTTTTTGTTAGTTGCGAAATGAATTAATATGATTTCACTTGTCTTTTGGCCATGACTTTTTTGCTTCTTCTTGTAGCTTAATGCTACTTGAAATAATGTTTTTGTTTTCTTTTTCTCTCCTGTCTTTCTTTTTTTCAGCCTGAAGAATGAGGCTTCCACCATATTACGATCATGTGGGTGGTCTGATGAAGTTTACAGTTTCATGCGTGCGAAAAGGAGGAAATGTAGTGAGAATGTCGAGACTGCTTCATTAGATAGTCACCATTTGAGGTGAGCTCTATCTGCTCTCTTACTTTCTCTCTTTCTTGCTACAGTTACACTGTTAATTAAGTCAGTCCTGATAAAAGATATTCTCGATGACTAATTTCTTTTAGATTAAAAGCTTGACACGATGAATATGATGTGAGAGACTATTGTTTGAGAAGCCCTTATATTATAAGGAACTGTGTGGCGTCGAAAGTTTTTGACATCACTGGCTATTGGTAGTGGTGTATTGGCTGACTATATAAAACAAGTTGTTAATTTGCTTTATGATGACTATAGATTCTGGTATATTTGTTTCTTCTAGTTGCAGTTACATAGACCTCTTAATGCACTTCTTTCTTGTGCCGTGGGAACTGTATTTACAGTGGCAGTACTTAATTAGCATGGTGATGAGATAAGTTGATGGTTCCTGTTAGTTTAACTATGAAAGGGAGGAACTTCTACTATCTTTGCGAAACGTCAACCATACCAACATATGGTGAAATGGATGGCTATGCTCTTCCTTCTCCCCCCCCCCCCCCATCTGGTTAATTATGTGCGCACATGCGTCAGTTTTAATTTTGTAGAATGAGTGGGCTGTCTTGGCTTGGATGATGTTTGAGTTTAGATGCTGCTATAACCTTTTATAGAGAAATTATGCATTGTGCTCCCTTCTAAGTGAAGTTATGATTCATGCATAGCCAATATTAAGGACATTGAATTAAAGTTGCAGATGCTCCGTCTGGAATCTTACCATTGCTTGGTGTTTCTTAGGTTTATGAAAACTTGTTTGGCAGGCATAAATGTGACCCGTCTGTTGTTTGCTTGAAATATCGGATAGTTGCATTGCACTGAGGTTCAAGCAAAGTGGAGACTCGAGAGGTTCATTGATATTCTTCTATCTGAGGTCTGTAATCTCATATGATGATTATGTCGATTCTTGTGCAGGAAATGGTTAATCTCGGAGGCCAGGCCTACTTTCATTTCTTCAATACCAGAGTCACTGAAAGAGGACCTTATCAGTCGGTTGCGATCATTTAGCAAGGAGAAGGGATAGTAAGTAAACACAGGTTCACATTTAGCGGTGGATCGAACCTTCTCGACCCAAGTGCGAGCAGTGGTCACAGGGTCAGTTTTTTTCCGGCAGCGACCACCCTGTGAGAACCCCGTAGAAGAAGAGCATTACTGTGGCCTGACATTTTGCTCCTAGTGGGCCTCCCCGGAATGTCCAGATAGATTTGTCTCTCATATTGTGTATACATCGGCTTTTCAAATGGCGGGGGATGCTTTGCCTGACAATCAGAGAACTGTAGTCAGGAACTGCCTGAGTTTCACCGTATTCATAACCGTAGTCTCTGGATAGTCGGATGTGGAATTGAATTCTAGAGTTGAGACCTGTAGTATGTGGTTCACATTTTGATTGGAGTTGGTAGTAAAGAAGGCCCACTGTCATTCCATGCGTCTAAGTTGTTGTGAAACCAAGGGACAAGGACAACCAACCCCACTGTCATTCCACTGTCACATTTTGATTGGAGTTGTTGCGTCTAAATTGTTCATAAAAGTCCCAAGGGACAAGGACAACCACCCCCCACCCCGGACGTAAGCGATGACTTCAACCGCCCATCTCCGTGGATTAATTGAAACCCTGGACCACTCTGTCCCTGTTTTTCCCATGGTCGCTCGCAAAGGCATATCGGATGATAAGATACTAAGAGAGAGTGAGCATTCTCTAATCACATTCATCAAAAACACAAGTGCTAACTAAACACCAACCCCAGCCCCAATTCATCATGGAAGAGGCAGTGATATTGCTAAACTGGTGGGCAAGCCCCTTCGGTATGAGGGTTAAGATCGCCCTAAGTGAGAAAGGCGTAGAGTACGAGAACAGGGAGGAAGACCTGTTTCACAACAAGAGCCCCCTCCTCCTGAAATCCAACCCCATCCATAAAAGCATACCCGTTCTCATCCACAACGACAAGCCGGTGTGCGAGTCCCTCGTCATCCTCCAGTACATCGACGAAACTTGGATTAACAAATCCCCCCTGATGCCTTGTGATCCTTATGAGAGAGCCCGTGCTAGGTTCTGGGCCGACTTTGCAGACAAGAAGGTGCCCCGTCTTTATCTTATTTTGTAATGCACAAAAATGGAATCACAACATGCTAGTGATGTGCAGCTTTATAGCAAGGGTCGTGCGGTGTGGGAGGGGAAGGCAGAGGACATGGAGACAGCGAAGAAGGAGCTGATGGAGACTCTAAAGCTACTGGAGGGAGAGGTGGGAGAGAAGCAGTACTTTGGTGGGGAAAGGTTCGGGTACGCGGATGTGGCGGTAGTGCCCTTCTACAGCTGGTTCTACTCCCTGGAGAAGTTTGGGGTGTTGAGCATCGGGGAGGAATGCCCGAAGCTTGTGGAGTGGGGGAAGAGATGCATGCTCAGGCCCAGCGTTTGCGGTGCTCTCCCACCCCAGGACAAGGTTTACAACCTCATGCTGGAACTGAGGGGCCTCAACCAACAACACTAGTCCCTCCAAACTCACATGCTTGGAATCAAAATCATGTTGTTTAAAGCTCATATTTGGTTGACCCATCAATAAAGATTAGATTTTGATTTGATAATGAGTGGAAAACTCAGCACCGACTAGGGTCGGCTCACTTATCTTCAAGTTCAATCACTGGTAAGGATGAGGAACAACCGACCCAGTTTTATTCGACCACAGACACAAACACACAGAAAACAGACACGGCTCTTACAGCCACAGAAAAACCAGCAGAATAGTTGCTATTCTTATCATTGTTTCTATTCGAAGACGACGACACAGCCAAGTGTCTGCCTTCCACACAAACCCTCCTCCCAAAACTTTGTTGATGATTAGTTTACTCCAGACCCAGATTCTTCTTCATTTGGAGGACGAAGGCATATACCTTGTCGGGATCGACAAGGGCCTTGGACACGCTCTCAATCTCCAAGCACCTCTTCACCCAAGCCATGAACTTTGGGCACTCCCCCTCTATGCTGAAGTTCCCCAGTGTCTCGTAAGTGTAGAACCATGTGGAGAAGGGGACCACCGCCACGTCCAGGAACCCAATCCTCTCCCCACCGAAGAAGGGCTTATCCCCGAGTTGGACCTCCAGGAGCTTAATGTTTTCCATGAAGTCCCTCTTGGCGTTCTCCTGCTCTTCCCCCTTGGTGGACCACAACTTCCTCCCGGTCTCGTAGAACTTCTTGTCCACAAAGTCCGCCCAGAACCTCGACTGGGACCTCTCGTAAGGGTCGGAGGGGAGGAGCGGGCAGGTGTCGGGCCAGCGCTCGTCGATGTAGTGGAGGATGATGAGGGACTCACAGACAGGCCTGCCATGGTGGACGAGGACGGGGATCTTCTTGTGGATGGGATTCATCTGGAGGAGGACGGGGCTCTTGTTGCGGAGATCCTCCTCTTTGTATTCGTATTCGACCCCCTTGAGGGTCAGAGCCAGCCTGCATCTCATCCCGAACATACTCGGCCAGAAGTCTAGCAGCATCACCTCATCCTTCGCCATTTCCCTTGTGTTTTTCTTACTAAAAAACTCGGGTCGGTTATGTTGTCCGGAGGATTGCTTCTTTGCATTTATATATAAAGGGCGAGGTGGAGTGAGGTCCAAGCCACCAAAAAAAAAAAAACACAAATAAAAGAAATAAATGTGAATCATGCCAAAGAAGGATAGAGAGAGAGATCATAAAATTTACACAAGTGTTGTCATATAATTTTTTTTTTTCTCTCATTTCGATGTTATTGTGGTTTTAGCAAAGTGGAGAAAGGAGGAAGAGGGTAGTAAGTTCCGGAGGGGTCTCCTAAAGTCCAGAGGCCGGCGGAAGTGATTAGATACGATTGTTGTTCCCATGGGGAGGGGATATAACGTCAGCGCAGTCGTCATTCCTTTGAACTTTTCAAAGGACAGGATCTTTTGAGGAAGTATGGATGCGGTTGGGTTACTCCACAATCTCCGTTTTAACTCCTTTTTTTTTGGCAATCCAGCTGAGAGCAACAGCCTTTGCTCCTCGTTGTTCCTTGCTCTCTTCTCCGTCAATGGGGAAGTGACTAAAGTTAAAGTCATTGGCTCTAATGACTTGGTATTTACTTCCCCAGTAGGAGCTTTTACAAATATTTTTTATGGACTAAAATTGTTTAATAAGAGTCCAAACGCTTCATAATTATTTCGTAAAAATTTACTGTTTTTATAAAATTTTGTGCTATTGGGTTTCGTAAAAAATTTACTAATATAATATTATTTTTTTCATAAAGTAAGAAACAGTTAACACGTTTCGTAGTAACTTGTGTCTTTTTATGAAGCCTTTTACGAAAACTTTTCCTACTTTTCACTATTTAGGAGATAGGTTCGGACGTGGATCGCTCGTTTCGTAATATACAAAATTTTTTTATAAATGACCGAAAGGACTTTGTAAATTTTCGTACATTTTTATGGACTCCATTGGAGTTTTCATAAGAAAAAAAAAACAAATCATTACATAGATAGTACTACCATTCTTTCGTATTCACAAAAAAATTACTGTTATGTTATAATTAGCACATTTTTAGAAGCTCATTTACACTATTTTGTAAAATCTCGAAACGACTACGAAGCTTTTAGCACGTTAGGAAAATATTTCGTATAATTTACTTTATGAAATATTTACTGAATTCAATAAGTACAGTTTTACCAATTCCTTTTTTTTTTTTTTTTTAATTTCGTACAGTAAATACTTTCAGCTCAATACGGAAAAAATTTGGTGAAGGAAAATTTACCAAGTAAACTGAATCAGACCCACGGAAGTTTAGCTGCTTCCCCGTCAATGGCCAGTCCTGGGCCTACCATCCGTCCTCTCCTACTCCTCCTCCTCATGGAGCTCCGTTGATTCCTAGAGGGCGTCCTAGACACTTCCTCCGCCATCGACTACAACGACGACCGTAAGGCCTGGGTGAGGGCCGAAATCGGGGACCTATCTACCGCCTGTGGTGGCAGAGGATAGAGGAAAGGAAGCCCATCCAGTTTGTGGATGGGGTTGGAGAAGAGGTTTTGATCCCCGGGCAGGCCCGAGACTGAAGTGATGGAGTTGGCTGTGGATGCGGTTTGGGAGGAATCCTCACCTGTCTCTGAGGGATGGTTTGTGGGAGGAGAGGACCATGGGACGGGGAGCGGGGCCAATTGCCATGGGGTTGTCCCGATCCCGACTAGTGTTGGCAGAGGCGGAGCCAGGAGGGACCCACGGTGGCAATGGCCCTCCTGGTTTTTGTTAATTTAATTTGGCTCCGCTTAAATTTCCGATTTGGTCATCTCCGACTTATTTCCTGATTAGAACCGATATTTGCAGGTAAAAGCTTGCTGGAGTAAGTGAGTAGATCCACCTTACAAAATTTTCAGGGATTTGAAAGTAGAAATCTTTCAAATTAGTTGAAATAAAAGTAAACATTACAAATGAAGTAGGGTATGGTCGCGTGGCCTAATGGATAAGGCGCTCGCCTCCGGAGCGGGAGATTGTGGGTTCGAGTCCCACCGCGATCGTTTCGTTGTGTTTTCCTACTTTTGCTGGTGAAAATTCTTCAAAAAAAGAAAGCCCAAATCGGTTTCGCAACGCACTAGCCTCAAAGGTTTTTTTTTTTATCATCCTGTTCTATGCTCAATTTCATAAGGTGTCTTTATCCATCTTCGTGATGTTTTCATTTCTAAACAATAAATCAGTTTCTTTGTTTCCACATAAACGTAAAAACAGAAAAAAAAAAACACTAAGAAATCTTCTAATAGCCAAACAAGACCTTAGTAAGATATAGTTTTAATGCTTCTCGTGGAAGTGATTTGAGATAATTACTTATTCTTCAAAGTAGTATTATGGGGGTGATTATAGATGTAAAAGGTTCTTCAAGAGGTATGTGAAATGGTTTCATTTCTGCTTATATAGATCTAGAGGTGAATCGATGTTTTAATGAGTGTACCGGTGAATCTCATGGGATTTCGAGAATATTTCAAAGATCTGTATCTTTTAGATGCTCTGTGAGTTTAAGAATATCATGTGCACTTTATGTCTTTTTCGTGGTTTCTTTTAATTTATTGCTGAAACCTTTTATTCTATTTTCAAGCGTTGTATTTAAAAAAAAATTGTAATTGTTTGAGGTTTTCTATTATTGATTTGTCGATGCGGTTTTAAGCATATTTTTATCCATTTCTTTTACAGAAAATTTATGAGATTTTTAAATCTTTTTAAATTTATCAGTTTGTACGAAAATATTATTGATTTTTTTATAAAAAAATTGTGAAATACGATTCTAATATACGAAAATATAAAAATACCGTTCTTATGTCAAGGTCAGATAGCGTGACGCTTATTTTACAAAAAAAAAATGAAATTATCATGTGCGACTGGTGACTAATTACACGGTTGGAAATGTGATGAAATGCGTAGGATTAGATGGAAAGAATAATTGGAATTAATTGAAAGAGTTTTATAAGGCATGGGGTTTGAAATAAATCGGATGGGTCCTTAATTAATTAAGATTAAATCTCCTCCCCATGGTTATTAATCGCGATACTGGTATGAAATGCTAACGTAAAAAATCTTGTGTATAGGTGACGTGGTCTGGAAATATATTTTACCGTATAAAGGAAATGACATAATTTTGGACCGCGTTTTTACGTGACATGATTTCATCCATGTAATATAAGGGTTCCCAAAATGCGTTAATTTTCAGTTGTTATAAAAATTCCGTTTTTTTTTTTTAAAAAATAAGTATTGCAAGTGTACCAGATGTTTCGGGAACGTAAAATATTGGGCCCAAGTTTGTACCGGTGCATAACTTTATTGCGGGTTTATGGATTTACGCGTAGAAATGTTTTGGCGAGGTTTGAGGGAGAGAAGTAAACTCCGTGCTTCGTGGGGGGTGGTAAAGAATGGTGCTTATGCAGCCAGCGAGACCGCAAGTACGCCACGGGAATGAGGACTAACTGGGCGACAGCGAGTGGGGAAGGAGTGAGGTGAGGAGGATGGGTACCCTGGGCCTGGTATTATTCTATCTGCTGGGTAGGGGGCAGGAAGACCGAGTTCAGGATCCAGGGAGGCCCTTCCCCTACCTTCTCCACCTCCTCCTGCCTGCCCCCCCCCATATTCTTAGGCCAACCCCAATCCAGCAACTTCACAAAAGGGGGGGTTGAGTGGGATTTACCAGATAAGGAGAAGCCCAAAGAGAGGAGCTGGGCCAAGGGAATGGTTTTTTGCTGTTTCGTTTGTAGTCCATCCTCTCTCATCAAATCATCGTCATCACCATCGAGTTTTGTTCCATGATGACGTTATTTGGCGAAATATTTCGCCAAATGACGCATCTTTGAAAATAATTGGGCAACTAACCCACCAGAGTCGGCCTTTGTAAGACCGACTTCAGTGCGGTCGGGGCAAAGTCGGCCTTACAAAGGCCGACTTCCAATAACTTAAAAAAAAAAATATATATGGCAGAGGAAGTCGGCCTTTGTAAGACCGACTTCAGTGCGGTCGGAGCAAAGTCGGCCTTTGTAAGGCCGACTTCCCTCCGAACTTAAAAAAATTAAACTCCGATAGGTTTGCCATTTCTTGCAGGTGCACCTATGGTGTCGTAAGAAGACGTTCCTTGTCTTATAATTCCCCCGGGTCGTGACAACGAACGTACCTTCACCGCGATCTAGAAGAGTGACTTGGTGATTTCTGGCTTTCCTGACTCCTCTTTGAAAACGATTCATGGCAACTTTAGTGAATTTCTCATCCTTCCTTATCGCCGCATCAGCTTCATCATTTCTACTGATCCAATAAGCACAACAATTGTAGAAAGTCTTCCTCACTAAAGCAGAGACCGGAAGCGATCGAGCACCCCTTAGAACAACATTGTAGCTCTCGTTTAAATTTGTCGTCATTATACCCCAACGGTGGCTCCCATCGTTACTGAGAGTCCATTGTGACTTATCAATCTCGTCGAAAAACTCGGATGATTCTGGAATAGTTCTGAGAATGTGACGCAAATATTGTTTCATGTTAGGAGGCATACATTTCCTTGCAGCAATAGCAAGGAATTTCTTTCCACGTACATTCTTGTATCTCGCGTTGAAGTTGCTAGCTACATGGCGTATACAAAACCTCCACTGTGCAAAAGATGGCGTCCAACCTACTTCAACATCGTTTACCACCACTACGGGGCGACAATAACGGAATGCCGTTACTGAGGGACCAAAACACCAGAATACTCTCTGGAAAACAAACTGCGAATCACTCACCATGTATGAACCTCCCCAATCAATGCAACTATTAGAATTAGAGGCACGAATCGCGTTCAGCAAATGTGGCAACTCGTTGTATGATTCATCCCACGAGCCATAACAATACGCAATAGCTTTCCTTTTCGCATCCCACACCCTTCTCCTTGGCACTTCGTATCCATATTTCTCCTTCACCAAGTTACGAAGAACTTGAACTTGAACTTCCGGACTATCACTTACAAACGACCTGAACATAGATTCCATGAAATTTGAATCCAGACGTTCATGATCACGCGATAGTACGGGATTTACGCAACTATGAGGTTCACCAACTATTCTCACCTCGAACTCGTCATCCTCTTTTGGTTGTATCACCCGTAACCTCCACTTACAGCCCTTCTCGAATTCTGAACAACATATATTCCACAATGTCTTCGTGGATTTGACAACCTCATAATTGCAATGCCGTAAAATATGAAAATTGTTCACCGTATGAATGAGCATTTTCTTATCCTTGAAACGCATTCCCTTTTGAAATTCATCAATAAGGTCAGAAAAATCCACAAGAGGATGGAAATCCCACTCCTCAACTCTCTCATGTACGTCATCCAGATATTCATTATAAAAGGACAGATGTTTCTCCTTCTCCTTCGACCGACTTCGCGAGCTTGACCCTTCACCAGATTCAACAACCATAATCATATCATTGTCCACATTCTCATCATCCGACATCTCATTGCCGGCATTCACATTGTTAAAAAACTCTGCATCAGTGTCGACATCTGGGTCAGAATTCATCACATCTTCATTCACATTGCCTTCATCTTCTATTGGAGTATTAGAACATTCTCCAATAGTATCATTACTCTCTACTTCAGTAACGACAATTTCGTTTCCAGCTATAACATCCATGCGATGATCAACTTCCATCGGAATATTATAACAATGTTCGCCCGGAAAATAACGTTGCACTTCCTCCTCAACCACAGGACGATCCACTTCCACATTAGTCTGTACGGCGAACATCCTAGCCTCTACAGTTTCAGTTTGACGACGAACACCCATATGACGATGGCGTTCCACATTACGCTCAACATCCACCCTTCTAGCTTGAACATGCGGCACCGATACATCAGACAACACATATATTTGTTGCATATTCCGTGGATTTGCAACAGCAAACTTAACTAGTAACTTCACATCTTTATCCACTTTAATAAGAACAAGATAATGTTGTACGCCAACATTATTTAACGCCATAACGGGATACCTATGCGCTATCTGTAATGAAATTGCCGATTGCAAATCGATAGCTTCGCATATCAACCGTTCAAAATTCTCGTAATTGACAAATTTAGGAATTTCTGTTCTTGATATTAAACCATTTTCGTAACCAACTCCGTCAGCTCCATTGATGGTATTTCCATTATAAAAGATTAATAGCTCAATCGACGACATTGGAATACAACACCTAAATCAATTGAGCTATCAAATTAGAACATAAAGCTTCAAAACGAATACAATTTAGTTAATATACATTTCGGTGTTACTTAATAACGACCTAATTAATTACAATAATTAAATTCTTACGATAGTTATAATTTTTTAATACGTAATTACATTCGATATGGTCAATTAAACACTTTCTTATCCTTTATAAACCATTACTTACCATAATTTCCATACGATAACATTAACAATAATTAATTATAGTTAACCATAAATAACAATTAATTCCTATAATTACACGGTAGTTAACTACAAAAAAACATAAAATGACACTATTACCTTTAGGGGAACGGAAGGGGACGGTCGGGGACGAGATGGCTCCAAAGAGGACGGTGGGGAACGGGGATGGAAGCACGGACTCGGGAACAGAAGCACGGGCTCGGGGACGAGGACCGAAGCACGGGCTCGGAGACGGAAAACCGGGACGAGGGGGCTTCAGGGGGCGGAGGGGCTGGCGGCACTCGGGGAGGTCTGTCTCCCTGAGTTTGTTTTTTTTTTTAAACCTAGGAAAGTCGGCCTTTGTAAGGCCAACTTTGCTCCGACCGTACTGAAGTCGGCCTTACAAAGGCCGACTTCCTCTGCCATATATATTTTTTTTAAGTTATTGGAAGTCGGCCTTACCCGACCTCGCTGAAGTCGGCCTTTTATAAGGCCGACTTCCACCTGGAAAACCAAAATTGGCCTTACCGTTCTGGAAAACCGAAGTCGGCTTTATAAAGGCCGACTTCCTTGTGAACCAAAGTCG